>JAMXKT010000019.1:0-600000 GCA_024211575.1 Phytophthora melonis
AGGCTGTTTCGTAAAAGTATTGCCACACCGAGGCGTCCCCATGCTGACAGGTACTACGAGTTGGGACCGGAGAACGGCGAGTCAGCCCGATCGTTCCTGTATCGACTCAACGCTGCAGCCAAGAAGGCCGACGTCGAATACGAAGACTCTCCGAGTGACCGAGAACTCCACATCCGTCGCTTTATCAAAGAGCTGGCGGACCGGCGTCTAAAGAAGATCACAATGCAGGGGGCAAATATTCAAGTCGATGAAAGAACTCGAGAAAACTCTCAAGCGAATCCGAAGCAGTGCAGCGTGATGATGGACATGAGACGCCGCCCTCCGCCTCCGAAGACTCGCGACTCAGAAAGCCTGGTGGTGTGAGATTCAGTCGATTCCCTCCTTCGCGTCGAACGCCAGAGGAGCGATACGTATTTGGTCGAGAACCTGGACTCGGAGGTCGGAAGGCAAAGATTCCCCGCCCTCGGACTTCGAAGAGAAACCAGACTCAAGCTATCACCCAGGAACTCCGCGCCCGTTGTGGGGCGCACGGTGAAGGCTGGGAAAGGTCAACGTATTTGAGGCTTCTGAGACGAAATCGTCCAAGTACCCAGAACCCCGACGCATGAAGAGGTGTTCCGTGCTGCTGAAACCAAATGGGTTGGCGTCCGCCGATTCCGCAAACGCGACCACCGTCTCCGTTCCGAGACAACTCCCGAGAACCCCTTTTCTGTGCCAAGTACGCAGTTTTGGACACGACGTTCAGAATTGCTGGCAGGATCTGATCTGTGACCGATGCCATGAGGCTGGACACCCGACATACAAGTGCTCGCATCGCCCATGTTCCAAGTGCGGAGACTTTCATCGTAGAGGGCTTTGTGCTGATTGGGCTCGCTTTGAAAGCAGTCCGGGAACTGGCCCGACAAGGAGCGCTGCAGGAACTTGCCGACCGAAGTTCTGGGCAACTGCTGAAAGAACAGCCAGCCAGTCTGGGACGTCGTTAAACGACTAGAGCTCGCTTGGTAGGGACCCGGTGCGTGCAAAGCACAAGTCCCAAGCGTATTGCGCTCTTTGCATTTATCCGGTCCAGGGCTGGGGCATCAGATTGATAACCCTGATAATGTATGACACCATTGCATTGTGAAGACGACTCGCTGTTTGGAATCTCGCCCGGTTTCCCGAAATTACGTTTTCAAGTAGTTACCGTTTGAAGATGAAGCTCCGGTAAATTCATGCTGAACCCAGAGAAAAGTACGGGTGGTGGGCAGACCACGACTTGGATAATCGGGATGCAGTGGCCTTGGTACATGGGGCGATCAACAGCGCTATCGGACTCACATCATTCTCGATTCCGGACGCAAGCGACGACCATATTGAGCCCCAGACCTTGCACATGAGTTGAAAGCTTAAGTTGACATCGCATGCCGGACTCAAAGTGGAATTATGGGAGGAGTGATCACATACATCCGGTCGCGGACTCGAGTGAAGTTAACTCCTGGGAATGTGTGTAGTAGATGTGCTGGACATGTGGGTTGGAAATATTGGAGATGAGTGTTGCCTGTCTGTTAGGTATGGATTTCAAGCAGCGGCTGGAGTACGACTGTGTGCGCGTGAGCAATTGGTTAAGCTTCCGAATGAAGAGGATATTCCTCTGGTTGGGAGGGGAAGGAAGCTCCGCGTTACATCTTGGAAGTTCCGATTTGTGTGCGTGAGCCAGTATATTTCGCTCCTGGCGATTCAGTGCGGTATGGCCAAGCTGGTGCGGTATGGCCAAGCTGACGCTGGCCACAGCTGGGGTATGGACTGCCCGAGGGAACCAGTGGGTGACGCAAGTGATCTGGCTCCAGACGGCGGCCTGCTGCGGTTCGTTGTCAATATCTCAGAGAAGTGGAGCCCCCAAAATCGTACGGCATACGGTGGTATGGCGTTGGTGGAGCCTGGGCAAGTGCCACGAGGAGACCGCTTTGTTCAGCCGAAATCGCGGAAATACCGAGAATGGCAACGGGGAGATCTACCAGCACACACCATCGCCAGGAATATCGACGCCGGGAAGAAGCTGGAAGCGCTTCGAAGCCGAACTGAATGCTCCGCCTGCAGTTCTACGACCGCAATATGTTTGGCCGACGAAGATTCTGCAACGTCCGCCGGAAGAAACACGGGAGGCTGTCGAAGGCCAGAAGTCCAGGGACTCCCGGACGATCAAAGCTGCAAGCCTTTCCAGGGCCGAAAGCTGTAGAAGAGGTCTGCTGGTGACTCGACCGCTGCAGTGGGCAGTGAAGATTCCTGGATCTTGATGTTCCTGGAGTCACCAATACCACTCTCTTTTGGACAGAAGCTGAGATTCAACAAGCGGATGAGCTAGACCTGAGGAGGATCCCACGGCAATGGTAGTGACCCTGAAGATACCAACCACGGAGTGGCTGGTGGAGGTACCAGTGGTGATGAAGCTCGGCGTAGATTAAACAACGTGTTTTGCGCGAAGGCAGTCAAGGATCTGTGAAGACACGCTGGAGCGGCTGGATGCGGCGTACGCGATCTGTCTACGGGTGGTCGCTGCCGACGCGGATACTGATGAGGGAAGTCTTCTTCAGCGAAGGAACCGAGCTGTTGACGCAGTTGCGAGATCAGTTGGCCGTACTCCCAGACTTGAAGGATCTCAGCCCGAAAGTGAACATGGGTGAAGCAGATGTGGGTGTCGAAGGCAAGACCACTCCTAGAGATGAACAAGCCAGATAGGAGGTATCTTGGAGATATCATCAGTCGATCTTCCTGGGAGATAGCAACGCTGTCCCTGCCCCTGCTCGAGGTCGTGTGTGACCTGGATGTTGGAGATTCCAGGCCCATTGCCCAGCGTGCTCGCCCAATTGCTCCACGATTCCCGCCACCCGGGTATACGAACTCATCAAGAAGCTTCTGGAGACCGGGTTGATTGAGACTTCGCACTCAAGGTGGGCTTGCCCATCGTGATCATTTTGAAGAAGAACGGCAAGGACATCAGGCTTTGTATCGACTGCCGGATGGTGAATCAGCTCATCAAGCTGTCTTGTTACCCGTTACCATTGATGGATGACCTGCTGATTGGATTTGAAGCTGCGATGTGGTTTATGACCTTGGATATGGCGAGTGAAAGCTTCTGGGCAGTGCCCATGACCCAGAGGGCAAAGCTCATTTCTGCCTTCTTTTTCCTGTCCTTCTTAGACACACTACCAGTGGTTGCGCATGCCCTTTGGGCTGAAAACGCGCCCCCTGATATACCAGCGCAGATGTTGGAACAACTGCCTGCTGGGGGTTTGTGCGGTTGTCGCCTGATGAAGAAGCCAAAGTCGATCCCGATGTGCTCTGAGTTTCTGGGAATTAAGCGTAGACGAGCGGGCGGTCCCCGAGTCTGGAGTGGAGATCCCAACTCTGACTGATACAATGACTGCTCTTCCACCCGGAACATCCCAGCCCCAGCTACGATGGGCCCAGTTCTGGGTAGAAGCTCGCTATTACATTGACGACATCACCCATGGGGCGCCTACTTCCGGGACCAGCTCTGCTCAGACCTGAACGCGTTGCTAGTTCCGACTACGCTACTCGGGGAATCTCCGTGAGCTTCGCTACCCAAGAGCGAGTTCGGGGAAGCTGTCTATTCCGTATCTGTCGCATGAAATCAGCGCCGAAGGCTTACAGGCTAAACCCAAGATCGCGAAAGGGTGTAGCGGACCTGCCGTTTCCGTCGACACTCAAAGGCATGCAGTCATTTCTGAGGAGTATCAACTACTACAACAAGTTTATTGAGGATCTTACCTGTTATAGCATCAGGTGCTTTACGAGCTGACTGAGGAACAAGTCCGGGAAGGACGAGATTTGGGGCGCGCCAAAGAAGCTTTCGAGATTCTAAAGAAGAAGATCGTTTCGACACCGCTGTTACGACACCCGGACCGAGAGAAGGACTTTGTTGTGATCCTACATGCGAATCCTTGGGCTGCAGAAAGTGCCGTCTTGGGCCAAGAATATGGCGGAGCATTTTTCCTGTTCGGTACACTGGCAAAACCCTCAATGAATCTGGAGGTTAAGTATCACCCGGCTGAGGAAGGAAGTGGTGGCATTGTTGGGCGGAGTCCTGCGAGTATTTCATTTCTATGCTCGCTGGGAGTCACATCAAGGTCTACTTACTCGTTACTCGGTCCTGAGGTGGATTTTCACTTCGTCATCATTGGAGGGACGTTGTCAGCGGTGGGCCTACTGCTTGCTATCGCCTTGGGACCTCGAGATTCACCGGATCGAGAAAGATGAAGACGGTCTTGCAGCTAGTATGTGGCGTGCCGGGATTACGCCTTTGCGAACATCTCGATAAGGTAGCTGAATCCTAATCCCGAAGAAAGGACGAGTGACACCTGCTCCACCGATCCAGTTTAGAGATGTTGAAGTTGATTACTTCAGGTTATCTCCTCAGCGCTTTGATGGTGCTGCGAAGACGTCTACGAGGCAAGGCAGTTGTGGCTGTATCTTGTGGAAGCTCCCAGAATGGTGTGTGTAGTCAGTGCGAGAGGTTACTTCCTGGAAGATGTGGGGACTGTCAATGATGCAGAGTATCACGGCCCTGATTTAGGGAACGACATTGGCCATGGAACATGGAGTCTATGTAACTTGGTGGGTTGTTGGTGATTTACTCGGATTGCAATTCGGCAGAAGCCCGAAAGTTTGATCAACTGTCATCAACCGGAATCTTCAGCGCCTGCTAAGTGAGTTCGACTCCGGTTCGTCAGAAGTTCCGGGCATCTGTGAAACCGCGATTCATGTGAAACGAGGAATTCAACCAGGCTGCAGATTATCTCATGAGTCGGACTCTGGCTGCTGGAGAATCACTGGTTATCGACTGATCCCCTTGAGGCTGTCGCATTTGCGGTTGGTGAATCGCGTATTCCTGAGAAGCTAAGTGAAAGAGCAGCCTGAATCTGGAATGATGGACCCGTTGATCGAAGGCGTCGCGGAGTGTCGAGTATCGAGAGCCGTAAACGTAGATGAGTTCCCAGATTGTGACAACGCACCACTTTCTCTTGGGGCGCGCGTGCTACACTTCTCTGACCCGGAGCCAAGACCAAGCAGGCATTCCGTGATGCAGGGCGAGACAGAGTCCAATACTCCAGGCATGACGCCGTTAGAGAGTTCCAAGCAGAGCGCTGGCGCCGTATAAAAGGCGCACCAGGACGGCGACCCATGGATGCGGCAGTTGGAGCTTTCTCTGCGGGGTGATCTCTCTGAGCTGTCAGAACTGGAAAAGCACAGAGAATGGCGAAGATTGCTTGACAATTATGTCTCTTAGGATTCACGAGACGTTCTTTACTATCTCCAGCCGATCGACTGCTTCTAGGCCGAGAGACGCCCGGAGATGAACCTCGGGATTAGTGGTTCCTCATGATTATGCGCCAGGACTTGCTGCATCACTGTCATGAAGAGCTTCAAGGTGGTCACCATGGGAGTTACGCGGACGCACGAACGCCTGCGCCGGAGAGTTCTTTTGGCCAGGTCTCTATGCGGATGTGGAACGTTTTTGTTAAGGAGTGTCATGGACTCCACTGCGCCCTCTGGGAAGGGCAAACCTCCGAACACGGACCGTCGCCTGGGAATATTGACACGAGGTGGTTTCAGAAAGATTTACCGGACGACGTGCCGTCACTCTCTCGACCTGGAGTTTGTATCCAAGTATGATTGGTGAATAGCTGACGTGCGGCTTTGCTGGCAGTGCGGCACGGCTGTACCCGTGTGACGCACGAGTGACGGATGGTGGGAGAGAAGTGATTCAAGTGGGGATGAATCTGAGTGCCTGACCGCAGATGGAGCCCAACTTGACTGGAAGTGCGAATCCTGGGAGTGCACACGCAGGAATTCAGAAGAACACCTCAGTCCAGTCCCGGACTTTCCCTTACGATGAGTGCCTATAAGCCTGGCGGAAAGTGTCTCTGGAGAACGTATCCCATGAGTACCACCTCATCTTGCTGTGGAGTCGGAGCACTACTATGGATCAGATCCTGAAAACCAACCCCACTACCACCGTGGACATGCGCCGGAAGCCGTACAACCCGTTAAGTGTTTCGTATTTGTGGGGTTGAAGATACAGCGCGAGTCTGTATTGATGTACACGACCTATGATCCAGAGTATCACACAAGAAATCCAGAGTACCGGATGATGATCCAGAGTTCACCTGCTCAAGAACAGAGTAACCCAGAGTTTCAAGTGATCCTCTGGATTTGGACCGTAAACCAGAAATTAGAGCTCCTCATACTCCAGAACAAGTGTTTCGCAAGTCAACACCCAAGAAGTCTCCAAGAACCCTCAAGAGATCCCCTGAATTCCACTGATCCTCAGAAGCAATCCAGAGTATCACGTGGAATCTCTGAATTTCGAGCCAGTTGGGGAGTCAGTCTGCAATCAAAGTGATGCGTGATTGCTTGAAGATCCAAGATGCAGACCTGCTGACTGGATACTTTCGAGGAGTCCGAGAGGAGTCCTGCACCGCATACAAACCCAAAGTCCAAGGACCCACATTTTGGCACTTTGGACGCTTTGCGATGATGGAGTCGCATAGCCGATCGCGAGTCTGGACCGCTTCGAACCCAAGGTATACTGGAAGACAAGACATTTGACCCCAAAGCTTTTAGTGAAATGAAGACATTTGCTCCGTAGAAGAATGCAGAAGAGAGAAAGAAGTAAGAGAGGAAAGTAGCTGATAAAAAAGACAAACAGAGTTCCTTTTACCCTGTATTACTGCGCATAGTGACTTCGGCCAAGCCTGCCGACGGGAAATCCGGAGGACCCGGAGACTACGACCGCGGGACGCTAAGGGGCACATCAACGGCGACGGACAGCCGTCTGTGTGGACTCCATCAAACTCAAGTCCAGTTAGGTGGGGACCAGCGACGGCCTCGTGCTTCCTGGAGTGATCCACCTATTTCATATCCTAGTTGGGTCAACTTGCTGTGCTCGTGGTAGCCCATTTCATATTATTCAGAGGGTATTCTCCTGGGGTGCTAGGTAGTCGCCTTCCAGGATTGTGTGAGGCGAGGCGGGTGAACGCCTTTGCCGCCCAGGTGTACAGTGGCCCGAAAAGGACTCTGGACTTGTCCCTCGAAACAACCCTGGACGAGCACTTGGTGTCGTCCCGGGGTGGCGTGTGTTTCTTGTGGAATCCCTTTGGGTGTCGTTTGTCTTCGAACGTGAGACTTGAGGCACTCCACGTGAGTCGTGGGAAACAGGAAAATATCGCTAGGACCAGGAAGCAGAGCCGACGTACACCTCCAGAACGTAGCTTCCACAGCCTGGATCCGGAGAGATAACCTTAACAATACAGAGTTATACACAAATATACAATACACACAACCGTCACTTATTCTTTGGTTGGCCCCCTTGGACGGTGGGCCCTACACACCAGTCAACAAAGAGGGTAGATCCAGGCCACTGGCAAGTCCAAGACCCTCAATCAATCGCGCACCACCCTCAACCAAGAGGGACAATAGCCGAGAAACAATACAAAACACGCAGTCCTTCCTATCACCTCAGTAGCCTATCAACAAATCACTGGAGGGTGGTGACTGACCTCAACCGCCCTAGGAGTAGTTTAATATGAAATGGCAGTGCTGTCTAATGACAGACACCCCAACTAGAATATGAAAATAAAGCGTATCAACCCTGGCCGCACGACAGCTCAGGTACTCGCCTTAACTTGATCTGATACTTACTATGGAGAGCTCACACACACGACCCTTACGTTCTTGGCCGAGGTGCCTGACTGCAGGGGAGAACCAAAGACACAAGGCTCCTTTGAGTCTGAACCAGCTCTGAATAGCCTGGCCCCAACCGAAGACACTTGCGCTGTAGCAGGAAAAACGAACTCTGTTTGGTCTTATCTTTGTAGGCTATCACTAATCGTAACATACAGTGTTGGAAGTTTTGTCTTGGTTTCAGCAGTATGGGTTGTCGTCGGCTTGAGTCGAAAAGATCCAGCGGATCGGCAGCACAGCTGGGAGGGAGTTCAAGGTTCCAGGTGCCGAGCAGATCGTGGATGGTCAGCTTGGTCGGTCGTTAATGTCTTGAGTTTGTATGGTCAGATCTTCGGGGTTTGGAGAGTCGTCCGTTCAGGATACACGTCGTCAATACATGGGCTTCGGTCAGGCAGCTTGAATATCAGTGAGCTTGGTCGGGCACCTCTTTGGCTCTGGCAGCGCGACTGGCTCGATCTTGGCTGGGGCTCATGGGTTGTAGGCTTCAGGGTCTTCGATCCTGGGTCAGGCCTGGATGCACCTTGGTCATCCTGATTCAGGGTGCTGAGTACATGTCCAGGCTGTTCCCATCGCCCCGGATCCTGAATCCGACCCGAATCAGGCAGTCAGCGTGGGGCTTGGGCTGGAATCAGAGCCGCATCGTGTCAACCGCCCCTTCTAGTCCTGATCCTTCACCGAGGTCCATCACTTTCCGAGTTGGCGGGTCATGACTAGACTCCACGACCACGTTGACAGTCTCGAGGTGAGATGTCACCCCAAATCCGTGTCCCGTTAGACGGTTACCCAGTCTGGCGACCATTCTGCGCCCCTTCGCCCAGTCAAATCACTTCCACATCATTTCGGCCGAAATCCACAATCCAACAGTCACACAACCCAATCCGCCTCAGTTCGCACGCATTCAGATGCCGGCGATCCCCGATGAAACGAGCTTGCGTCCCCCGGGCCTGACGCCGACGACTCCGGCGCGCCCTCTTCAGGCAGCGCGTCTCCAGCTGCGGCGGGCGGCGCACCAGGCGCGAGCGCGGGCGGCCACCAGAGGTGGCGACACCGACGTAGACATGGAGCGCGCCAGCGCTGACCAGGATCACAGAGGGTCGGCTTCCACGGGACGACGACGATCACAACGCTGGCCAGGAGAAGAGAGGATGAAGAGGGAGGAAGAGAGAGGGAGGAAGAGGCCGAAGAGGAGGCGACGAACAGCAGCAACCCTTCGGTGTCCCCGAACAATGCAGGGGACCAGGATCCAGGGCGACTTCCGGCGGACTCAGGCAGAGCACTTCGGCTACTCCCTGGATCGGGTATCCAGGGGCGTCGTGACATTCCCGAGGCAGCCGTACACTTTGTTGTCCCTGAATGATGTGTTGGAGCAATCCGAGGCGGGTGTCATGCCTTCGCGTCACACTCTGTCCAGCTCCGTTCCAAAAACGTATGGTCCCCTCTCGCGGTTCGTCGCTCCGCCCAAGCGCATCCCAGGCGGACACACGTTCATTGTGGGCATTCCCATACGGCCACAACGACCTCCGTCGGGCAAGATGCGCACCTTGAGGATGGTTATGGAGGATTGAGGCTCTGATCCAAGTTTTCTGGGCCTGTCCGAACAAGACTTGCTCGACTTGGAGACGCTGCTCGGCCCCAACAATGACGCTCGATCCAAGATCCTGAGACCCTGGAACCAGGACCCGCCCAACCCTGAACCAGCTAGAGCGTGTATGCTGTCTTCGTTGGAGTTGCGTCGAGAGCTAGCGTCCGTCATCCGACACTTCAATCCAGAGCGCTTGGCTGAAGACATTTCATACCATGTCTTTCCTGCGCGTTGTCCTGGATGAGCTTCGGAAGGTCAAGTCACGGTTTCAGCGTCGAAGGGTCACGACGTTGAGTCCATCCAGGCGGTTCGCGCAGAGCTGAACCAGGCCAAGCGAAGAATTAGGGCCTGCACGACTGGCCTTTCAAGGCTGAGTCGGACAGAGATCGAGAAGAAGATGGAGTCTGCAAAATCCACGGCCCAAGACGACTTTCGAGCGCCTTGCTGCTGAGCACTTGGAACAGGAGCAGGCTTCCGCGGCCAAGATCCAGGAGCTGGAGCACAAATTGGCCCTGGCTACTGAGACCGAGAATCGGAGACTTCGGGAGCGTCTGCGCAAGAAGACCTTCCCGGGCCGAGGACAGATGATATTTCTGAATCAGGGTCGGAACGAGGTTCGCGTAACAATCTGGCCTCGCCTCAGGCGGCTGCTCAAGCTGTTCGAGCACGGCAAACTGCCTCCCGCCCATCGTGGCAAACATGGGTCCAGGTTGATGCAGTGGACAAGCCAAGCAGGATGATTCCACCATATCCAGGACCAGCTCCGGCAGACAGTAGAAGACGATGTCGACAACAATGGGCCGGATGACGACCAAGTGGGCGAGATCCAGGACGAGAATGGCAGCCAGAACTTGGACCAAGAAGAGAAAATGGAAGACAACCCATCGTCTCCGCCTCGCTCCAAAACAGCTCCGCTCTCACGGGGAGGTCCAAGTCCACCGGCTAAACCGCCAGGCCAGCGCCAGTGGCGTCCATCCAGGATGGTCGAGACCAAAGTCAGGCCCCCGCTCGCCTAAGCACCCTCTTTTTGCTCACAATCGAAGAAGGTCGAGCCATGCTCCCTGACTTCGTCGCTTGGGAACAGGTCCGGACCGATGTTCAACTGGTAATCTTGACTGGCGTTGGATACAAAGGAGCTATGGAATGGATCCGGGAAGATCGCGTGGCGCACACTCTGTTTCACCGCCCACAGCTTCTGGATATGCTGGCCCGTATGATGTACTGGGCAGTTCTAGATGACACGTACTGGGCCAGGTATGTTTCCCGAATCTTACTTCCGGATGGCTGAGTTAATTTGCCAGCACGCTTTGAAGTCGGGTCGAGCTTTGGATGAGTGGCCTCCACTCGAAGGTGTCCAGCAGTCAGAGGTGGTTGAGATTCTGGGCGACGATGATGAGGAGAGGACAGCCACAGGAGCGACGAGTCATACTCCGAGCGCAAGAAGAGTAAGAAATCCTCAAGCGCAAGCGTCGTCCCAAGTCCAAATCCAAGCATGCCTCTTCCAAGTTGAGCAAGGTTAGCCGTCCTGAATCCGGTTCTGGAACCGAGTCTGATACCGAAGGTCGATCCAAGTCACCTGCGCAGAAGCGCACCCGGTCCAACAGCGTGGCACGGTCCGAGTCTAGCAGGTCGATTCAGGGTACTCCAAAAGGATCCAAGCCCAAGCTGAAACCTTCTCCCGGACGGGTCCGGCTCCGCACTGTGACGGTGCTCGCAGCGAAGACGTACGAGGAGCTGACTCAGGAGGAGATCGACATTATCGAGGAACCAGGCCGGGCATCCTGTCTTGGCGCATCTTCGGGGTTGCGGCCCTGTTCACTCCACGGACAGCCTGGTTCTCTCCCAGACTCCCTGGATACCCTGATTACGCTCCGCAGAAGTCTGAGTCGTACATCCTTCAGGATCACTGGGACGAAGTCGGATACAGGAAAATCATTGATGACGAACCCTGGCTGGATATGTTTCAGGAGCGAATCAAGGTTCTGTACTTCCATCTTCGGGCGGATCTTGCAGACTCTGTCCTGGATCAGCTGGACGAGATAGTTGAGTTCATGAAAGAATGGGCTCGCGAAATCTGGGAGATCTTGCACTGGATCACGATCAAAACCAAGGGCAAAGACACCTGCTGAGACCAAGGCCCTGGCTGAATCCAAGAAACTGAATGACAGTCGGGCCAAGCGTCGTGACAAGGTCGCCCAGAAGTTCCAGAAACTCAAGAAGCGCTTGCTCTCCGAGGGCTTCCCTGAATCTTTGTTCGAGGAACCAGGAGTCTGGCAGTATCCGAACCAGATCTGTCACCTCTTCCTCATGGATCCTGGAACCAAGAAAGAGAACGGCGACTCGTACTCCTGGATCGAGCAGATTCAGATGGCGGAAGCGGATGAACCAGCGCACCGTCAGTGGGTCGAGGGGTACACGGATGAAGAGCGCCTGAAGCACGTGTCTCCTGGCGTCAAGAAGAACCTGCTGAAGCCGGAGGAGCGCATGGACAACTGGGTGTCCTTGAAGTACCGAGCGTAGGGTGATCCAGGCTCAGCGGTGCTACTGCGTCCTGCAGCTTCGCCATTCTTGCATTTTCTTCGATCAAGTAGCGTAGCACTTAACCATCGAGTCAACCATCGGGCTTCCTGTTTCAGCACTTCTTTGTCTTGATCATCCTCGTCCTTAACTCCATTCAGAATCAACTCGTCTCATCCAGACTAACTTCACGCCATGTTCATCCTACATCCGGCATACTCCACTCATTCGTATCCAAGTTCATCATCATCCCACGAACAACTCCAAATCGCACACATCCAGGCCTGTCCCCGCACACGCATCCTGAATCGGGTTCTGGTCACATTACAATCAGGCAGTTTCAGCAGTTTCACAATTCGACGGTCTGTTTCCAATCGGGCTGGTCGGAACCAGGGCTATTGAACATTGGGGTGATCATCTCCGGCTTGCATAGCCTGGAAACGGGCCCGAGCTCGAGCGCCCTGGTTAAATTCGTAAAGCAGAGCCCCGCAATTCAGCTGGGTGACGGGCAACCATTCAGGGTCGTCATAACCCTTCCACTTGATGAGGTATTCTCGCACACGTCTCGAAGTGCGAGTACGCTTCGTCCAGCGTAGATCCAGGATCTTCTCAACTTCGTACTCCTGGTTCTGGTTGTCCGCCTCCCAACTGTCCTCTGGTAACAATGCCGCGTCGAAATCATCATCTTCTTCCACCTCGATCTCAGTAGTCGGCCGTTTTGGGAAAAGCGTTCGTGGTTTCAGGCGGCTGATGTGCACCCACGGGTTCACACGATAGCCGGTATCCTCGATCTTGAGCCTGACTCGGAAATCGTCCTGAATCTCCTCCACTCGGAACGGGCCATGCCAAAGGTGAGCGAGCTTTCGACTCAGACCGGGTTGCACTCTCGGGATGTAGAGCCAAACGGCGTCACCGATCTCGAATCCAGCCTTGATTCTGTCTGATAGTTCACGCCACTTTCTAGTCTGCTCCTCCGAACGGGCACGCTTGGACTTCTTCTGCAAGTCTTCAGCGCACGCCTGGGCGTAACTGTAGTCTCGCTGAAACTTCCGTCGCCACTCGTAAGCCGTACGTTCAGGAAGACTGGAAGGCTTAGGCCCTAGCATGGCGGACACAGTGCCCTGAGCGTCCCAACCGTGGACCAAATAGAACGGGGTGTCGAGTCTGGTTGCGTCGAAAGAGGTATTCAGGGCAAACATGAGCCTTTCGGCGTGTTCGTCCCAGTCACTCTGGTCTGCTTCAGCCACGTAAGCTCGGGATGCTCCTGACCACAGTCTGGACGGAGCGTTCTTGCTGGCCGTTAGCCTGGGGCCGGTAAGCCAGGGTGGCTCGCTGCTTGCTACCCAGGAGATCCCGGAACCGAGTGAAGACTTCACTCATAAATCTAGGATCCTGGTCATGGCGTAGCATTGAACTTGCCCCGAACCTCCTGAATACCCGCTCCTCGTAGGCCTCGGCGACATCTTGGGCAGTCGTGGAGTCCATCGGCTTGCACATCACGTATCCGGAAAAGCGTCCTGAAATAGTAATAGGAACGTGTTTCCGCGCTCCGATTTGGGCAGGTGGGTCACAAAGTCCATTGAGACAACCTCGAAAGGTCGCCTAGGCTCAATGTTTCCGGGAGACGGGCCTGGATTAGGCGGACGCCCCTTGCCACTAGCACAATCCGTGCACTCTTTCACATCAGCGTACATACCATGCCAATAGAACTCTGAACGGAGCTTCTCATGGGTCCGGGTAATACCCTGGTGACCACCCTGAAAATCTTCGTGGGCGTAGTGAAGCATGTCCGCCTTCAGAGATTCAGGCACCACTAACCTGAGTTCCTCGTTCATGTCCCTGGGCCGATCACGGGTGGCCCGACTCAGGCGGTAGAGAACGCCCTGGCATCCAGGGCGAAAAGCTCAGCCTGCTTGGAGATCCGTCGTATCTGAGGATGAGAGAAGTCTTCCAACTCACCATTCAGGAATGCCTTAATCTCCACAAGCTGGCTGTCCTGGTCCTGGTGTGCCTTGATGCGCCTCCACCGCTCAGCTTGATACTCGAGTGGGCCCATCGGGGATCGGTCTTCTGATTCGTCGGCGGCTCGACTCCGAGTAACTGCAGCCATAACGCGAGCAGCCAGGGCAACGGCTCGGAATTCACGCCTGCGTGGCCGTCGCCCTCCTGAATCGACACCAGAACGACCTGATCCGGATGGTCCGGTTTGACGTCAACCTGGGCTGGATCACGACTGTCTTCATGAGCTTTTCCTGGATCTTCGACACATGTTTCCAGGTGAAGGAGCTCTTGAGCATCCTGGACCTGCCACGACTCACCCAGCGCCAGGGTTTTAGACGTCAGGTAATCTGCAGCCTGGTTGTAGTCGCGCTTGACATGGACCAGCCTGATTGACTTGAATTTGTCCTTCTGAATCTCATACTCAGCGAGCCGGCGCTGTAAGTTGGGCTGATTACAGTTGATCAGTCCCTGGGCTTGTTGGATGACGATCCTGGAATCGCCCACGACGACAAGATCCTGGATCCCGCATTCAGACGCCAGTTCCAAACCCTTCAGTAGGCCATGGTATTCGGCGTCGTTCACAGTAACGTCATCCAGGATGAAACCGTGCGCGGTTAGGACGTGCCAGTCTGGGAGCTCCCAAATGATGCATCCACAACTTCCTCGGCGCGTAGACGTTTTTGCAGCGCCGTCAAAGCTCAGGACATATCCTTGGTAGCCTGAATCTAGCATCTCCACACTGATTACGGGCGGTGCCTTGACGCGCCTCTTGGCCGGAATCAAGGTTTCAGCAACCTGATCTAGATGCTCGCGTGGCGTGATGCCTGCTCCCATGATGGCAGCAAGTCCGTCCTCATCTTTCTGCACCTTCCGAATTATCAGGTTCCACTGAGACAGGATGACTCCCCAGCGCACACATCTACCGTCAGCCGACTTGGATTTAAGCAGCCAATTCAGGACAGAATACCTTGAATACACTACAATCTTGGCACCCTGGACGATGGTTTTAAACACTTCCAGAACTCGCAAAACTGCAACGACTTCCTTCTCCGCAATGTGGTAACGTAGCTCTGCGTCGTTCAGGACACGCCCCGTGTACCGGACAGGCTGAATCACCCCATCGTATTCCTGGCCGAGGACGGCGCAAGCCGCCCACTGGTTGGCATGGGGGATGATCACAAATGGTTTCGTCCGGTCCGGGTGCCTGAGCAGCGGAGTCGACACAATCTTGCGTTTCAGGATCTCAAAGCCTCCCTGGCCTGGCCGAGGTCTCGTCCAGCCCGGATCTGGTCCTCCTCCGTCAACTCGTACAGGACAGCCGCCACCACTGGAAAGTCTTCGATGAACTTGTGGTAGTAATTCAGGCTGCCCAGGAACGATTGGACCCCTTTCAGGGTCGACGGGAACGGGAGGTCCTGGACACCTTTTGCAATCTTCGGAGTAGCCCGGATCCCTTCTGCGCTGATCTCGTGAGAGAGATATGGAATTGACAACTTTCCAAACTCACTTTTAGGCAAGCTAACTGAGATGTTCCAATAGCGTAGCCTGAAAGCAGCGCGTTCAAATCCTGGCAAAGTTGGTCCCAGGTAGCCGCCCCATGAGCAATGCCGTCGATATAGGAACTTCGACCGAGCACCGGCCCCGTCTGGGGTGGTGTGGGAATGTTCCGTTTGAACACCGTCATGACATCGGTCAGGGCAGGCACCTTCCGTTCAGCCTGAATCCAGTCAGAATCACCCGAATCGGAAGGGTCCAGCTTCAGGAATTCCAAAACGTCCGGGTCTACCTTGGCCTCTTCCTCGGGCGGCAATCTCACAAATCCCCAGAGACAGTTGTTCAGCATGGCTTGGTAGATGAGCGGGGCGTTCTTCAGACCAAATGGCATGCGTACCCACTGATAGTGTCCAAGTGGACACACAAAAGCCGAAATTAGCTTTGCACGCTCAGTCATCGTAATGGCCCAAAACCCACTCGCCATATCCAGACTCATAAACCACATCGCACTCTCGAAACCGATCAAAAGGTCGTCAATCAGGGGGAGCGGGTAATTCGAAAGCTGGATAAAACTGTTAACGACTCGGTAGTCGATGCACATCCGGATGTCAACTCCATTCTTCTTCAGAACGATGACAATCGGAGAGGCCCAGGCAGACGTGGATGTCTCAATCAGGCCTGTTTCCAGGAGCTTCTTGAGCAGCTCATACACCTTGGTAAACAGTCGCGGGCAATCGATCGTGGACGTTGGGCGACAGGTTTTGCGTCGCCCACATCCAGGTCGCACACGACCCCACGAGCAGGTGCCGGAGCTGCGTTCCCATCTCCCAAGAAGATCATGCGGTGCTGTTTCAGGATACCACGTAGCTGCTCTTCCTCGATCTGGGTCGTTCGCCCTGGTTCTCCTACGTCAGCCTTCTCGATGTTGCACTCCGGACTGAGATCCTTCAATTCGGGAATCAGGGCCAACTCGTCCCGCAGTTGGGAAAGCAGGTCGCTACCTTCATGGATGTAGACGGCCGGTTCACAGTCCAGCTCTTCTGTATTCAACCGCATACAGCGAGCATACGCCCGCTCCAGTTGCTCAATCGGGGTACCGGACATGGCCGGAACTAGAGACTCCAGCTCGTCTTCATCATCAAACCCCACCTCCAAACGAGCATCATCCTCGAATGCTTCCGGGATCTGATCCGGGACACTGCCCTGGATCACTTCCCGAATCTCAACCTGAGTCGGCGTATCATCCAAGGCTGAAGGTTCGATGTCCGGCTCAAGCATCTCCGACGAGTCGCCACGATCATCCTCCGGACAATCTCCCACAGCTTCCAGCGTATCCGCCGCTTCTTCCAGGTCCTCCTGCGCGTCTACTTCCTCAATCTGCACATCATCAGTCTGAATGCATGCATCCTGGGTCCTAGTCGTCTGGGTGGCAACATGACACATGATCCTGGGTAGCTGCTCCCCTGGAAGCGGTGGTGGTTGCAGTCGAACCAGATTTTCTTCCTTCCGGTCTGGTCCAGTCTTGATCCGGAGCCCGGTTGGCCACTTGTAAACCTGCTTCGGCACGGGCGGCGGCGCCTGTGCCTTCGCGAGTTTGTCGAGTCGGTCCGCTTCAGCTTCTTCCTCCGGGGTCAGGGCGCACTCCTGCATCAGCTTCTGCCACTCCTTGTAGTCACCCCGTCCGGGGCGGACGAAACGACCGTAAGTCGGATAATGTCCGTACGCGACAATCCTGGCCACCGGTGTTCGGGAATCAATCCAGATCAGCTGTGACGAAATGTTCATCACCTTAATCGCTACCGGCCAGGATCGGGACGCATAGATGACTTGCGTCACCCAGCGATCTCCCCGGCCGGCCCAAACCACATCCCGTTCAGGGTGTGCTCGGCCATACTCGATGCGGACAAGAGCGTGCTCTCCTGGTTGAAGATAGAGCGTTCGTCTGGGAAGCACTGGCAAGTCCAATTCTGGACGGCGTCTCAGCGGTCCACCTCGCATCACGATAGTTTCCTCATCCGGAAGTTGAACCAGAGCTTCTCGGACGCAGATCCTGACTCCGGCAGAATACATGAAGTTCATGCCTAACAGCACATCCAATCCTTCTCCAATGTTCGCGACCCATACATCCAGGACGTACACCACAGGGTGAGTTTGATTCGAGCCCGGGCAGAGATATAAGTCGGGACACCTCCTAGACCAGACACCTTGATCTGTTTGTGCATCTGCAGTTTCAGCTTGAGTCTACGCGCTAGATCCAGGCTGACCATGCAGACAGACGCACCAGTGTCCAGGAGGATACTTGTCCGGAAATCGTTCACTGCACCGTGTACCATCGCAACATCATGACTGTCTTCGTCTGCTTCGTGATCTTCCCACCATCCGTATTGCTCACCGAAATTCCGCCTGAACTCGACTGGGCCATTCAGGATCTCTCCGTTCAGAGGCTCCTCGTTCGGGATTCGGGATTCAGATTGTTTCGATACAGGGTCAGCGGGTCCATCTTGAATCATAGAAGTCATGCATTGTTGGTTATCTCGTTTCTTCATCCTCAATTCAGGGCCGACATACACTAAGACACACAATCCTGGGGTCTTCTTAAGCCCGGCGCGTACTGGATCCCCATCCAGCGGGCTTATTGGTTTAACGACCGACCAGGATCAGCCTTACCACCCCTGGATGGGATCCAGGACGGCCTTCGGCAGGTCTTTCAAGGCGCCTTTGCGAATGAGGTCCATGATGGTCTGAATGACCTTGTGCTCTTCACATCGTCCAACGTGGAATTCACCACACTTCTTGCAGGGTAAGGTTCGACACCTCTCCGTCGGATGTCCCATACGTCCACAGCGGTCACAAATCAAGTCGGCCCAGCAACGTTCAGCGCGATGTCCAAACTCGTGACAGTTTTCACAATAGTCGGACCGATCCAGGTTATTCCGATCAGGGTCACCCTGTCTGGGCGACTTCGCCCCTGCCCGGAAGTCCTGATTCGGTGGACGCCAGCCCGAGTGCTCCAAAATTCGGAAGACAGACTTCCTCATCTCGTCCTCCTTTGCCGTACTCTCCGCGATGACATCCCGAACAACTTCATCCAGGGTTTCACTCGCTGGGACAGGAGGAGAATCAGGCTTGGATTCTGGTTCATCTTCGAAACGAACATGTGCTTATTGATCCTGGTCGGAATCACTCCCATCCAGGCCCACAAAAGCACGTCCGGTCCGTCGAGGCTTGAACCGCCCCTGACCAACATTGTCCGCTCGGAAGTCACGTGTCCTGGATGGAGGGGTATCGTAACCTCCACCCAATGTCACCTCCTCATCCTGTTCCAGGGCAAACTCCAGATCCGGGATCCGCTTGAACCTCTGACTCTTCAGGGCTTGCTTCAAGTCTGAATCCCTCAGGCCCTTGATGAAACGCTTGGCGTGATGCGAGACGTGCTTCCTGGATGACCGGTAGTTGATGCCAGCCTTGCCAGCCGCGTCATTCAGGCGGTAGAAGTACTCCAGAGCTGACTCGCCACCCTTCTGCTTCATCGTGTAATAGCGCTCAGAGTCGGAGGTCTTGGCCTTCAGATACTTCTTCCTGAACTCGCTGGCCAGGGACTTCCAGTCATTCTGGACCTGCTTCGACAGCTGTCCACGCCAGTTCCGGACCGGAGACGACATCTTCATCTTGAGCTCGCTGATCCGGGTCCGGTTGGACCAACCTCCTTGGCTGGCCAGGTTCGTGAACCTTTCCCACCAGCTCCGGCGGTCACCCAGGGACGCCTTTTCGTCGAACTTCTCCAGCGCACTTGAGTTCACATAAGGGTGGATCGTTAGCGAGGTTTCCCCAGCCTTGATCTTCCTAGCCGAGGCCTCGGCCAGGTCACCCCATCCAAACTGCTGTCAGAGTCGCTTGAGCTAGAGTCACTGTCGCTTGATTCAGAACTGCTTGAGCTGCTCGACGACGGATCTTCATCTTTCCGAGTCTTCTTCCTGGATGGCTTGAGCGGGGGCCGCTTCGGTGGCGGCTTGGATCCGGACTTAGCGGGATCAGTTGCCTTGGGCACCTCTGCCTTCACTGTCCTGGACGTCGGTTCAGCCTTCGGCACTTGGATTCGAGGTTTAGTGCTGGAAGTAAGCCTGGCCAGATCCACTTCCGGGATGGTCGCACAAAGCTGGGCTTCGGCGATGTTCTTCGGTCCCGGCTGTGAACCGTTACTGGCGAACTGTCCAGCACTGAAGTAGGAAAAACGAACTCTGTTTGGTCTTATCTTTGTAGGCTATCACTAATCGTAACATGCAGTGTTGGAAGTTTTGTCTTGGTTTCAGTATGGGTTGTCGTCGGCTTGAGTCGAAAAGATCCAGCGAGGATCGGCAGCACAGCTGGGAGGGAGTTCAAGGTTCCAGGTGCCGAGCAGATCGTGGATGGTCGGCTTGGTCGGTCGTTAATGTCTTGAGTTTGTATGGTCAGATCTTGGGGTTTGGAGAGTCGTCCGTTCAGGATACACGTCGTCGATACATGGGCTTCGGTCAGGCAGCTTGAATATCAGTGAGCTTGGTCGGGCACCTCTTTGGCTCTGGCAGCGCGACTGGCTCGATCTTGGCTGGGGCTCATGGGTTGTAGGCTTCAGGGTCTTCGATCCTGGTCAGGCCTGGATGCACCTTGGTCATCCTGATTCAGGGTGCTGAGTACATGTCCAGGCTGTTCCCATCACTTGGATCCTGAATCCGACCCGAATCAGGCAGTCAGCGTGGGGCTTGGGCTGGAATCCAGAGCCGCATCGTGTCATGTGTATTGACTGCTTGTGTGAAGGGAAAGGTAAGTGATAGTGATTGTATTTTCCTCCTGTACGGGAGGTGGTGCGCGTTTGTGTGAGTCTCAGGGGAGCTAGGCCCCTGAATTTCAGACTCGAGTGAGCCTAGTGTGTGAGTGACCCACCGTCCAAGGGTCCAAAAGAATAAGTGACGGCTAGTTGTAGTGTTTGTATACTCTGTATTTGTTGGATTTATCGAGCTACGAAGGCATTTGGGTAAGGTGTCTTCTGAGTTCCTCACCCCAGAGTTGACTGAAATCCTGGATCCTGAATTCGTGATATTCTGGATTCCGGGTGATCTGATACTCTGGGTTTTGCCTCTAGTGTCGAGGTGCGTTCTGGATTAGACGTGCACCTCAGCGCTTCTTCGGGGCTACATTTAAGTTTGGTGAAGTGCCGTTCCGTCAAAGACAAACGAGCCGACAGGGATTACACAAGGTACCCACGCCAACCAAGGAGAGTGATCCTCAGGGTTTAAAGCTTCGCGGCTGCGAACCTCTGGATTTATCTTCTTGCTGTTGACTCTCGAGTCGGTTCTCTGGGTTTACACCCTGAGAACCTTCTTGGGCTGCGCTATACGAACCCCCCTGGGCGATAAAGGTTTCATCGGCCTCGCCTCAATATTGAGCCCAACGCCCCGTTTGAAGTGTTGTCGATGGACTTCGTCACGCACCTCCCGAAATCTGAACGAGGGAATACGTTTCTATTGCTGTTTCAAGACATGTTCTCGGGTTTTGTGATGTGCAAACCTATGAGTTCGACGACAGCACAAGACGTAGCCGAGGCCTATGAGGAAGCTGTCTTCCGGCGCTTTGGTGCGAGTTCCATGCTCAGACACGACCAAGATCCTCGGTTCATGAGCGAGGTATTCAGTCGATTCAGGGAAAGGCTGGGCACCAAGCAGCGAGCGACACTGGCATATCGCCCACAAGCCAATGGACAACAAGAGAGATCGGTGCAGACTATGGTGAGGAGTATCCGGGCCTCTGTCGCGGAGGCGGATCAGAGCGACTGGGATGATCATGCGGAGAAGTTGGTGTTCGCCTTAAACACATCCTTTGATTCGACCCGGCTCGAGACGCCTTTCTATCTGGTCCATGGCTGGGATGCGAAGAGCACTGTATCTGCCATGCTAGGTCCACCACCCACAGGGCTCGAACAGAAATCCGCTTACGAGTGGAGACGCAAGCTACAACGCGATTATAGTTTCGCCCATGCTTGGGCTCGAGACTTACAAAAGCAAGCTAAGCGGTTACGCTCAGAAGTCCAGACTCAGAGATGGCAAGAGCTCTCGGAAAGACTCAAAGCTGGATTCCAAGTTGGTGACTCTGTCTGGCTGTACCTGGCCCGTGTGCAACCCGGGTTAACCAAGAAATTCGCACATATGTGGCACGGCCCCTTTCGAATTGAAGAAGTCTGCGAGGATTTCCGCGTACGGCTGAAGATTGAGGGTACCGGCTATCGAATTGGCCCCTGGGTACACATCAGCAGGTTGAAACCAAGAGCGCTCTTCCCAGAGCGCCCAACCGTAGAAGTCGAAGTGGCAGAAGAAGATGACTTCGACGCAGCATTATTACCAGAAGACAGCTGGGATCCTGAAGAAGAATCCGGTGTGTACGAGGTGGAAGCTATCAAGGACGTCCGCTGGACGAAGAGGACCAGGACATCTCGGAGAGTCCGTGAGTACCTCGTGAAATGGAAGGGGTACTCAGAATGGCTCCCCGTGACGCAGCTGAGCTGTGGCAACCTGCTTTACGAATTCAACAAAGGCGCAAAGGCGCGAGCTCGATTTCGAGCGATGCAAGCAGGTGATGACTCAGACGCTGTGACGGATTCCCAGTAATTATGGTATGCTGGCACTCGATGTGTTTATTGCGTATGTATAAGTCTAACGCTATGACGACCCGACCCAACGAATGAAAGAAGACGGTCGCAGAACAACAATTGACATTTTAAGAAGTGATGTGGAGAAGCAGATGTGGTGATTGATCAAGAAAGTGGAGATATTGTGGAGAGTTACATGGAATGTGTTGCACCTCGCTGCGGGGACCTATGGGCTTACTAATCGGTACTCTGAGATGCTATGACATGCAAATCACGACAAGAAGGTTCTGCTGGCGTTCGCACTCAGGTTGGCGGCAGAGGTAATGGGTTCTGGCGACGCTGCGTGGGGTTCAACATGCCCGCTCGAAGTTCGACTGGAGCGAGACGCAGGAAGGCATCATCGTTACGCCGTGTCGCCCACTGGGTTCGGATAGGTTCGTCTTCGTCCAAAGCAGCGATTTGCTTGAACACGTCCGGCTCGTGCTCCAGGTCGCGCCAAATCCAAGGGCAGCAGTAGATCGGCGCCACCCAGATGCCGGGTTCCCACCAAATCGTCGGCACGAACCCTTCCGTAGCTTCCAGGAGTGCCACTTGCTCGTCCAAGTCTTTGCGAAACTGAGACCGGCGCACCTTGCGGTCTGTATGAAGGCCTCGGGATTGGGGTTCAGATTCGTCCATTGTGACCCAATGCCCGCCTTCCCAGTAGAGCCGAGCAGCCTTTCGCATCCACCCGATGAAGCGAGCAATCCCGTGAATGAACTCCAGCTGGAGCTTTTTGCGCCGGTGGAAAAATAAAAGACCTTGACGCACTTGTCATACATGGCAACCCAGGGTTCAGCTTGAAGTAGCTTCTCGTATTTGGCCCGGTCCCATCGTGTTTTGATCTCGTCCGTGTGAGTCTTGACTGGTACGAAGCTGGGAAATCCCAGATTCTGGGGAACTTGGTTGCTCAGCGGCTGCTTCTGGACCAGAATCCCAAGGTAACGCCAGCTTTTGTCAGCGGGGTCAGGAATTTCAATGATGTCCTTCTCCTGGGGCGTCATGTCTCTCAGTGCCTTCTTGTACAGTCGGTACTTCGAAGCTGGGACTTTGACAACCACCAAGTCCTGTGTTGGCACTGAACTGGACCGCGCCGTAGCCGGAGGCTTGGACCTCTTGGAAGATCCACCTCTCTGGCCTGATGCCTTGCGTTTCCGAGCCGAGTAGTCTTCGTCTCCCGTGTCATCATGCGAGGAGAGAGATGAGAAGTCAGACTGGAAAGTGTTGCTGCCGTCATCCCGGTCGGAGTTACCGGGCAGTGGAGATAAAGACTCGGAAGGAGACAAACTCTCGGACGGCAAGTCAGGCCAGAAGGGAGGCGCGCTCGTGCGTCCGGAGAGGTTCTGCACCGCTTGATCCAAGAAGTATTCTGGGACATTGCGAGCCCAAGGTGTGGAATCCATCCGGTTCCAATATGCCATTGATTCCAGCATCGGCATTAACTCCTTTTGCCGGAATTGGGTGTGCAACGCCGTGTCCATTCGAGCAAACGCCAACGAGTCCAAGTACGATGTCCCGAAGAGCATGAGCTCCTTGACGTCGGCACGCACTTTACTCCAAGTCACTGTCGGCGGCAAAGAAGCGGTGGCTAATTCTACACTCACGACGTACTTGGCGTTGCGTGAACGTGCACCCTGGAGCTGCCCGCATAGTTGCAAGGTCGAGCTTGAGGCTGGGGCGGAGGCTGCATCGCTGCAGGCTCTGGTATGGTCAAGTCCACCACCGAGTGTGAACTCTCGCTGGATTCCTCTGCAGACCCCGAACGCGCTTTGGAAGCTGGCTTCGGCTTACAGGCTGGCTTGGACGGCGACTTGGTTTTAGCGCTGGCTGAGGATGTCTTTTTTGCAGAAAAAGGAAGCCGCCCAGCAGTGATCACACTATGGCAGCCTCTAGACAGGTCCAACTGACGGGCTGAGTCTCGACGAGGAGAGGCGACACGTTGAAGTCCCTTAGAAGTCACTTGGAACCGCACCGAGGAGGGCGCGGGGGCCTTGGTTTCAGATTCGGCCTCCTCCAGCACCTCAGAATCTTCACAGCAAGGCTTTTCCATTGCATTATCGGACTGCGCAGCCCGTTCCGTGGATGATGGATACGGTGGCGCGTCGAAATCGAACGCCCGCAAGTCTTCTACGTCCACACGCGTCACCCAATCGGGAGGAGGAGCTGTGCCTGCCTGGTAATGCTCCAGCAAAGCCAGCAAGCGTGGCCAATTACCACGTAGACGGTCATGTTCGCGCAAGAAGTCCAATAAGGACCAAGGGTCCAAAAGCCGAGAATTCCGTAGTCGAGTCTCAAGCAGGCCACCTGCTGCCTCAGCCTGGTGAGCTCGTTCTTCACTAGCACGGAGACGCGTTGTCAGCTCCTCGATGCGCCGATCTCGTTCTTGGATTTCGAATGCATGACGACGCTTGCTCTCGTCAACGAAGCGTTCGTGAGCTGCAATGCTGCGCCGACGTTCAACTTCGACGCGCTCGGACCAAAATGCCCGCTGATTCTGAAGCTCGTGGCCCAAGCGGCGACACTCCGTCAACCATGATGCAGTATTAGCGACTTGGGGGTCTTGGACGAGTTGCTCCAGAGCCCGAATGTGTGCCAGAAGCAAGTGAAGATAGCGCGGCGAGGCCAATGTGCGGCGCGCGAAGTGTTCCACGCCGAAGTAACGAAGCGCAGGGAGCGTCTCACGCAGGACCTGCGCACCGGAAGCTGCCAGAGATGATGCTTGGGGCAGAGGCATGCTCTGAACAGGCTGCAACGTGTTGGCTCGTACGTCCTCGCGTATGATGCGCGCCAAATCGGCGAAGTCTCGGTCGGACAAACACCCGCCTTCGACGAGGCGCTCAATCCCGCCATCGCCATCTCGGACAGGTGCGTCAGCAGCGATGTCCGCCAGCGTAGCCGGCACTCCTACCAGCGAGGGCCGGGACGCGGGAACTCCGTGCGCACTGAAGACGTAGCGCGGAGTGATGAGACGCATGCGCGAGGGCACTGAAGACGAGCGTGCAAACGATGCTGCCGCCAGCTGGGGTCTGCGCGCAGAAGCTGCTGTTAATTGTGAGACTCTGCGTCCCGTGACACCACTGCTACCGCAGATGCTAGAGTCCGGAGCTGGCGACGAAGTTGCCGGTGGCGGCGACCCTTGCTGGTTGCTCGGGTTGCTAGCGCTGCCTATCGAAGCATCTGTGAGAGCAGCGCTCAGTACCACGCCTACGTGCGAGACCCTCGCGTCCACGAGGAGTTGGTCTTCGCTTGCACGCGCATCCGCCTGAGTCGCTACGCCCTCGTGCGAGGCCCTCGCGTCCGCGAGGAGTTGGCCATCGCCGGACGCCTCGGACATCAGGTCGGTGGTAGGCGGAATGCGTTGCCCGAGCTCTCCTTGTTCAGCCACTCGAGAGGCGCCTTGATCCGGTTGGTCGTGGTCACCGCTGTGTCCTGCGGCTTGCCTCGGGTCCGCTGGGGCCGCACGCGCGGTCCCGGATGGTTCAGCTGCAGCAGGCGGCGATACCATTCGTGTTCTGCGTTGCTCTGGAAGATGTTGGAAGCTTGGTCTTTCGAGAATGATCTCGAACGACGCTTTTCTCGGATCTTGTGTGACACGCGCAGCGACAATGTGATTGGTCGCTCATATTTGAGTCTGGTTTTGGACAAGTTGACCCATCTCGGCATTGAAGTTTCCTCCGTGGGTCAAGTTGGCCAATGGGGCGGTTGTTACGCGGTGCCGTCACTGAAATTTGGATCAGGGGACCAAAAACCCGGAATTGCCCATATTGTGGAGTTCGCGGATTGGTGGAAATGTGTATGTCAAGAATGACGATCACAGTACCAGATAAATGGTACATGCCTGGAACCCGGCACCACTGCCTGGAATTCTGAGAGTTCGTGCGGGACTTGGAGCCGAATAAAAACAAGAGTATGGTCGCTGCGAGCGTGAAACCTCGGAAAGCAGGTCGGCGTAGGTGAGTAGTATAGTAGTACACATTTGGAAGACGTTTTTTTAAAAATGTACTTTTTTCTTTTCACGTATCCCTATCCACGAGTCGTTTCCTTACATCACAAAAATCGTACACTTTATATAAAAATGTCTTCTTTACCCATTTTTGCTACTTCAGATAGTCTTCTACTAATTTCGTTTACCCTTATAAACCATAGCACCAAAACGCACCCAATCGCCCCATCTCTTGTGCTACATCAAACCCAATTCCTTAGTACCAAAAACGCACCCAATCGCCCCATCTCTTGTGTTACATCAAACCCAATTCCTTTGCACCAATCATCACCAATCGTCCCATCTCTTGCGCTACACTGGTTCAAATTTCATAGCATTACACCGCAAGCAATACACCCCTCTGTAGCAAATAGCGCGTCGCGCTAAAACGCGATTTGAACTCCAACAAATCGCAATACATGTAAGTTTAATGACTGCATGTAATCATTTTGGTACAATCATTACGCATCACTATTTTCGTGGTACAATCATTACGCAACACTATTCTCGTGGTATAATCATTACGCGACAGTACAATCATTACGCGACAGTACAATCATTATTTTTTTGTTCTATCCTGATATATATCCGGCTAAATATAAAGTATAGCTAACAGATAATAATTTTATCATCGACCTCATATAGCATCATGAACTCGGACGAATATTCTGGCCTTCAACGTCTAAAGATTCCTATCATTCGATGGGGGACTAATTACCGTATCAAGATCCGCAACCAGTATGGAATTACTACGTTCATCTCGAATGTTAAGAATCCTAGAAACAGAAAGCTTATGGCCAAGTTTTATAAGATTTCTGAAAAGCGTATCAACACCGAACTAGACTATGAATACAGGAAGCCGCGTTCATACAAGTTTGAAGAGAACTCTGTTATGGAGTCTCACGAATTTGTTGGCTTCAGTCAAGACGAAATCTATGACAAGGTGAAGACATTCCTTGAAGGTCTAACTCGTGCCGTTAAGATTAACATTCGTCTAGGTTTCAAGCTAATCGACAGAACCAATGGCTTGGAGCGTGATTATTATCCGAGTACAAACACGGAGATCTGGCCAAGTACTGCTGTAGCAATTAACTCAAAGGCTGATGTAGAAAGGAAAGTCATGAGCTACATGAAAGCTACTGATTTTACTGAGCGCATCAACTATCCGTCATCCGCTTACCAACTCAAAGAGATTAATTCTGTTGTAATTGTGATCTATAAAAGGGATCATAGTTTAGGGTTCGGAAATTAAAATTCCGGAATGCATCTCTAAGAACAGATTTATAATCAACTTCCCTAAAACAGATAACAAATGTGTGTTCTATTGTATTGGCTATCACTTAGCTACCGGGGAGAAACCGGATCGACGTAGGGTTGTATCACACGCCAAGGAGCGTGTAAAACAATTCTGTGCATATGAGAACATCGCCTATTCGCCTAAGGTTTTCAAAGAGTTCCAAGCTGTTGATATCATGCAATTTGACAAACTTGAAGACTGTTTCAAGCTGGGTATCAATGTGTGGGAAATGAATGAAGACACACTAGAGGTCAGTAAGATTAGGTCACCTGAAAAGGACTATGGGAACGCTATGAACATTCTTGAGTACAAGGGTCACGCGATGTATATCACAGAGCTAGACTACGTTCTTAACAAGTATCCATGCAACGGTTGTGATGCTATCTTTGACTCAGCTGACAAACTTCGAAACCATAAGAAGACCAAATGCCAGCTCGATGTTCTTGAGAGCTTTGCTAAAAATCCAACTCTATATCGACCATCAGAGAATCGAGTCAAGTCACTACTATCGAAGTACAAAGTCTATGATGTTGACCATTACATGGATCATTTCATTGTTTATGACTTCGAGGCTATCCTTGAGGATAAGAACAGGCAAAGCGGGCGTAACACCAAATACACCAAATACCATCATGCGATTTCAGTTTCTGTTTGTGACAGTCTAACGAAGCAAGTGAAATGCTTCGTCAACGAAACAGTAAGGGGTTTACTAGTCGAAATATTCGAATATATCCATGAGCTTTCAGAACAAATTCAAAAGTATAACCTTCGGAAATACAGAAAGGTCTTTGAATTGATGGCTGGAGAAATTAGAAAGCTAAAGGCATCAAAGGCTAATTACGACTCAGCTGATGAAAAAGTGAAGGTTCTTGACAAAATCATCGGCAAGATGGTTAAAGAGAAAGATAGTCTAGAACTTATATGCTCTCAATCGCCTGTACTTGGATTTAACTCTGGACGCTACGACATCAACCTCATTAGGAACACTCTCTTCTCTGTACTAGGAACGGACAACATCAAGATGGTTATCAAGAACCCGAACTACATGTGCATATCGACGGATAAACTGAAGATTCTAGATATCAGTAATTATCTTCCGGCTGGGACATCATATCCTGAATACCTAGAAACGTACTTAGGTAAGTGTCAATGTGAGGATAAAATCAGGTGTGACTGCGGTCTTGGCAAGGGTATGTTCTGTTATGACTATCTGACATCGTATGAAAGAATCTTCGATGAAGGTCTACCACCAAGATCTGCATTCGATTCCGAACTTAAGGGTACGAAATGTACTGAAAGCGAGTACGAGCGTCTAAAGTATGTTTGGGAACGGTACAACATGAAGACTGTAAAAGATCTTCTAATCTGGTACAACAACCTAGATGTTCAACCCTTTGTTGAAGCTATCCTTAAGCAACGAGAGTTCTACAAGACATTCGGCCTTGACATGTTCATGGATGGCGTAAGCTTACCTGGTCTTTCCGAAAAGGTCATGTACCAAACTTGCTTTGACTCCCTTGAGAATGAACCATTTCAGTATTATTTCAGTGAAGAGTCAGTTCATCGGCTTCAAAATAAAATCCAAACGTTCATGGATAGAATAGTTAAATACGAATCCCCTGAGCACTATTGGTCGTTGGCTAAGGATAAAAGTCTATTTACTTTTTCCTACATAACGGTCTTTGCCTACGCTGGTAGATTTGTCACGTTTCGTTTTAAGAGCGCTACTGATGCTAAATACGTATACAACAAGCTTGTTGAAAGGTATTCACCGAAGTTACGGTTCGAACTGGATGCGAGTAAAGTTGATCCGCCTTTCAGCTTCCCGTCTAATCGGTTTGAAGGGTACAAGCGACAAGATAAGGCACGCGGACGTGATTTCGGATTAACGATTAAGCATCTTGATGGCTTATTAAAGCAAGAGCATTATCTATGCGAACACTGTGATTGCCAGCTAACGGTTGAAAACGTATCAGCTGATCGCATTGACAACGCTAAAGGTCATATTGATGGTAATATCATTATCTCATGCCATGACTGTAATGTAGCCCGCAAAGATATGAACCCTTACGCGTTCCGTCATCAGAAGCTACTTGAGCGTAATGGTGATAAACTTATCTGGTCTATCGATCAAGAGCAGAAAGAGATTTATCACAAGATGAAAGCTAACATTGCCGGCGGACATCTTCAATCGCTTCGCCAAGCGGAACGAGACACTGATTCGTGGGGTCAAAACGTGTAAGAAGGTCATTGGTTATGATGCTAACGCTTTATATCTATGGGCTCTAGCTAATGAAATGCCATGCGGACGTCTAACCTCTATTGATGCTTACGAAGGTATTATTGATGATATCCAATCAGACAAGATCTTCGGATTCCTTGAATGCGACATTGAGACACCAGAACACCTCAAGGAGTACTTTAGTGAGATGACCCCTATCTTCAAAAACGTAGAGATTGATACGTCACGCGAGGATATTATCGGTGAGTATATGTTCAATCATGCAAAAGATATTGGACGTAAACCAACCAAATCACGCAAGCTTATCGGCTCATACTTTGGTGAGAAAATTATTATCTACGCACCGCTCTTGAAATGGTACTTAGCTCACGGTCTTGTTGTTACGAAGACATACTCATTTGTCAAGGCGAGCTCACACCGACCGTTTGAACTATTTGCGAATAAAGTCTCAGACGCACGACGTGAAGGTGATAAGGACGCTTCTAAGGCTATGATCGCAGAGATGATGAAGCTAGTTGGTAACACACCATTTGGACGATCTGGTATGGATAAAAGCAAGCATAAGGAAGTCAAATACTTGGATGATGCTAAGTCTGTTAGAGCTATTGTTGAAAAGCAAAATTTCCATGATGTTGTTGAGCTTGAAGGATCATACGAGGTCAGTCTTAGGAAGCGACGTATCAAGTTTAACAATCCGATTCATGTCTCTATTGCTATCTACCAGCTTGCCAAGCTACGCATGCTTCAGTTCTACTACGATTGCATTGACTTCTACTTCGATCGCTGTGACTTCCAGTATCAGGAGATGGACACGGATTCAGCCTATATCGCATTCAGCGATGACAAGCCATTCGAAAACATAATTAAGCCTGAACTTGTTGATCACTTTAAGCAACACAAATACGACTGGTTTCCGCGTGACTACAATAAAGAAGACGCTGCCTATGATCGACGCACGCCTGGTCTATTCAAGGAGGAATGGCGAGGTGATGCTATGGTGAGTCTATCTTCAAAGAACTATGTCTGCTATCTACCTGAAAAAGGCTACCAGAAGAAGAAGGATAAATGGGTCATTGATGGCAAAGACGCGTATTTTAAGCTATCCGCCAAAGGAGTACAGAAGTCTAAAACCGCAACGCTGACATCTTGAACCAACAGGGGTTTGAGTCTGTCGTCAAGGATCGGGTTACACTCAAGGCTACTAATCAAGGCTTCCGAATTGACAAGGTGAGCAATGGTATCGTTACGTACGAACAGTGTAAAACTGGCCTTTCGCATTGGTACGATAAGCGAATTGTACTTGCTGACGGTATTACTACTGCACCTCTGACTATTTAGGTTCGCGGTTATGGAGAAGCCAAGCGACCTTTTTTTTCGATTTAATAAGCCAATCAAAAAGTCATATAAAGTGAGTTGATCACGCTGGGCGTGGGGTCGCAGACACTTCGCTCAAGTTTGAAGCGTCAGCTTATCCTGAAGGATAAATCTATAAAGTATATGCAAACAACTTAATCATGCTACGATACGTTGATAATCTCGATATCCCGGAAGAATATTATGCGGATGAACATTGGAATGATTTTGATTTCGATGAACTTCAAACCAAAGCCGCCATGTTCACACATCGTCGTTACTTTAAAACAAACGTATTCGAAGAACTTATCCAGACAGCATTGCACCCTTCCCGCATCCAAAAGCAACTAAATCAGTTTGATGATGTTGAATCATTCTTTGATGCAATCGGTTGCTAAGCATTAAGCTCTATTTTTTTGTCTCTTAAGTATAGGGCCAACAATGCGGCGTGAACAATTCAAATACGATCCAAATGACTCAAAGCAAACCTTCCTTGACAAGCTGTACCATGATCCTAGCTACGGCTTCGTTGGTATGCAAAAGCTGTATGAGAAGGCTAAAGCTATAGACAGACGCATCACGCACAAAGACGTTAAGGATTTCTTTAAAGCTGGAGTTGAAATACAGCGGTTCCAACATCAAAAGCCTAAATTTGAACAGTTTAAGATAGCATCGCCTAATCCAGACTCATGGCAAATTGACTTAGCGTTTTGGTTCAAGAAAACGATCTTGACGTGCGTAAACATCAATTCGAGACTTGGTTATGCTGCGCTGTTACAAAACAAACAAGCAACTAGTGTTCTGGAAGCATTAAAAGACTTCGTTAAGGCAAACAGACCGAGAATCGTCACGAGTGACAATGGCAAAGAATTCATGAACAAGGCAGTTCGAGCATACTTCAAGGAAAAGAAGATCGAGCACTACAACAACGAACCTGGTGATCATGCTACGATGGGCAAAATCGAACGCTTCAACCGAACGATCAAGCAACGCCTGATGCAAATGCCAGATAGACAGAACCTGACACCTCAGCTACTGAAAGCGGTTATTTCAAACTACAACAACACTACGCATCGCTCAATAGGTATGACGCCTAATGAAGCGCGAGGACAGATAAATGACAAAGACCTAGAGCACAACAAGGACGTTCTAACCAAGGTAGAAAATGATATCAGTGTAGGTACAAAAGTCTTGTATCGTCTAAATAAGGGTACATTTGACAAAGAGGACGTTCGCTGGAGCAAAGCTGTTTACGAAGTGGTTGGCACTGATGGTTACAAAGTTCAGATCCGTTCAAAGAACCGTCATACGCTTTACAAATCGCCAAACGATCTCAAGCCGGTTAATGCGAAGGTTACAGATGCCCCTTACAAGGAAGGAGACCTCTTCGAGATCGAGAAAATTCTTGAGCATAAGCGCGATAAAAACGGTAAGTATAGATATCATATCAAATGGGTTGACTACGACAAGCCGACCTGGGAGCCTCAGGATAACCTTTGCCTAGTGAACAAGAATCGAATGAGTAAACCAGAGCAAGTCTATTTCCGCGAACTATTAAAGAAAAAAAGGGGCTCTACGAAAGAGACAACTTAAGCAATGAACTAATACTCTTCTTCTCTATTCTCTATTTTGACGCTTTCCTGTTTAGTTGGTATGTAGACCTTGTTTTCGACCCGGTTACTTTTTTTGAAATTTGCCGCATCAGCTTCGATCGAATTATTGGAGTATACATACGAAGCTAGACCATCTTTGTCATCATCGATATAGACTAAGCCATCATTCATGCTTATATATGAAGCAATAATATTTTTTGGAATATTATATAAGCTACTATATAGAAAGTATAATACAAGGGGTAAAGTCGCAGACGCCAGCCCGCAGTCTGAGCGTCAGCTCAAAAAACAAGATATGACATCTTGCACAGCGACAACTCAACGCAATGGTCAGTGTTCACGAGCAGCTCTGAAAAGCGGCTTTTGCAAGCAACATGATAAGGATTATAAAATCGAGATGTATCGGAAGGAGTTAAGCAAAATGCATAACCGAGTTCGCATGTACCTAGCTAAGACTAACAAGCTCTATGAGATGATATACGATGTTCAACGATGTGACTATATCAAACATAAGCTAGGGCAAATGACAGACAGCGTCAGAGCCTATCGTTACACTGTGACAGATATAAATCTTAAAGATGAGTTGGAAGAGCTAATTGACTTGCCTTTTGATGAGATTTTACCAGCGTATCAGTCAATGCTACATCGACGCAACAGTATCGTTCATAAATACACAATGGGTCAGTGGGAGTCAGCAGCCATACCGAAGAAGCTAAAGTATCACCTACGATTTAATAAGACTAAATAATTTCATTCATGCTAATATAGAGCAGAGCTTAGAGATACTGAAAGTAGGGTCGTCGTTTCACGACTCTAACTTGTTCGAAAAGATCTGCGATCCTTCGCATTTCGTTCTAATAGAGCAGAAAATGTTTCCTTCGTTTAAATCGCTTGCTCAAAGAGAGGAAAAGCAGCTTGAGCTTCTTGAAAGAGCGCACAGACGGGTAAGTCAAGCAAATATTAAACGAGATATGTATGCTGATGCTCAGTGGGCCAGTGACGCAGAAAAGGTTATCAATCTTAATGGTTCGAACAAGGTAACTCAATCGACTCAAACATAGTAAAATAGTTACATTTTTTTATCAGTCTGTCTAATATATCACGCTTTAGACCAATGTTTCCTAATTTTACATCGATCGCTCAACGTGAGCGCAAGAGACTTGAGCTTCTTGAAAAAGCTCAGCGGCGTGTACAGCAAGCTGACGCGAAACGAGAGTTGTATTCTGAAACAGCGTGGTCAAGTGATCAGGGAAAAGTCATCAACGTAAATCAGAATAGTGTTACTCAAAGCAGTCAAACAACTAGTACTGAATCAACTTCTGAACCTGTTAGTCAAGATCAACAGAATATCGACGCAACTTTAGATACCGAAGGTAGGGTCGCCACTGCGCGGCTCTACAGTGATGCTAGCACGGAACCTCTCTCGTCAGTCAGTTTTGCAAGCACTGAATCGCAAGCTACACCGAGTTTAGAGACAAGCGATTCACAAGCTAAACCTGATGTATCTTCTATTGGTTCACAAGCTAAGACTGAAGTAACGACGAAGGAAACGCAAACTAAAAGAGAACTATCAGAGGAAGATAAGGATGCGATACGTTTTATTCGAAAACATTACAAGACATACCCCGAATGGGCTGTGCTCAAAATTCCGCCTTTAACAAAAGATGGTCAAGAATTGGCAAAATACTACATCGGTAGATCTGGCTACTTATACAGACGAGATACCAACAAACGTGCATCCCCGTCAAAGGTTGATTGGGAAGCTACAGCCGAAAATGTAGCGGTAAGGTTCAACGATGAGCAAAGTAACATTGATAATGAGTTAGATACTATGAAGTTAGAAGATCACAACGCTTATCGGTTTTGGTTAAAACGACGCGGTGAAACGCTGGAAAAGCCTGAAAAGTCTGATACGGTTCGGTTTACAAGAGGGACAGACAGTGGTGATGACCAACGATGGGACCAGTCAAGTTTAATATGGCTATTGCGATTGAACCAAGCAAAATTCAACGAAGCCAATATCATCATTCATCCTGTGTATGATTCAGGGTCTACCGTAACATCAGACAAAGCACCAAAGCTTTTCAAGCTACAGCTAAAACGGAATGAATCAAAACCTGACGAACTTCAGGCTATCCGGATCAAAACCAATGAAAACAATCCAACTATTCTGAAGTTAATAAATTGGAGCGAGATGGTTAAGTCAATACTTGCTAAAGCTAAGAAGAACAGAATCCATATAAATTTCGATAGAGTTGGCTACAAGGAAATCAAGGCAAATAAAAATCGGTTTAAGCCTGGTAATGACTTGTTTAGCGCAGCGCCTGGAGTTTCAGTTGGTAGTGCTAAGACTGATATTCGTTACAAGGTGGATATTCCAGCTAGTGACGCAAAGCGCTTCATAACTGACTTCCTTAGAGAGGCACACGATAGGGATGGTATTGTTCCAATCCAGCTTCCGCCGGTAATTGTTAGAAAGGGCAAGGCTAAAGAGCATCGGAATTATTATCTTGCGTGGTATCCAGCTGCTAATACGTTACGGATCAGAGATGGCTCGAAGAAAAACGATTCAATCATTAAGAGCAATAAGCTCTTCTTCAGTCATATTGAGTGGACTTACACGCTGGACGTTCTTATTGAGGTCATGGAGGTTCTACGCAAAGAGCTAGGTGATGTTAACAGCATCAATTGGGCTCAAGCTAAAACAATTCGAAATACACTTGCTCTATTCGAAGAAGTGGCTATCAGAAATGGTATATCAGCTATTAACCCTTTTGCGATGATTTTTATACTTGGAATTTGTATGGAAGCCTCCCGATACAAAACCGTAAAACATGACTAGATGCATGGTTTTACGCCGAGACCCGCAAACCAAAATCGGACATAAGACTGGATTTTATTCGTACCTAATATAAAACATGCTACTTAGTCATGTTTTAGTACGGTTACCGCCCCGACCCTTACTGGCTAAAATTATCATTCTAAACTCTGATTGGGTCGATTTTGTAAAACATGCTAGTTAGTCATGTTTTACACAGAACCATCGCAAAAGGGTTAAGTCTAAAGTGGATAATGAAACTCATGACATGGAAGATGTAGAAGATTTCAGTAACCGACAAGATGATCGCGCTGTCAAACAAACTATGAACGACATGCTTAAACGAGTCAGTGGTAGCGGTCTTAAAGGACGAGGTCTAAGAGGCGCTGGTTTGCTTCCAGGTGGTCAGTGTATACCTAACAAAAAGCCGAAAGGAGAACCTGTGTACGCAAATATCAAACGCGGAGGCAATGGACGATACAACCTTAACGATATTCAGGGTACAGCGCTAGCGAGCGCCTTCATATACAAGCAGATTGGAAGTAAGTATATTCGTATCCCTGAACTAAACAATCAGGTTTTATACATAGTGAGACCATCGCGAGAGAAAATGGGGCCAAGACGTGACATCAGTAAGGAGCTAACTGAAATGCTGAAGGATCTTGTCTATAAGCAGAACATTTCTCAAGCTGCGTACGACAAGCTACCTATTGAAGATCAGAAGCTTTTCAAGGAAATCCTGCGCATCACTCATATCCAGCATGTCTTTAGAGATGAGCTTCCTGATCCTCTCGGTAACCTTAGAATGGAATACGACAAGCTTAAAGGTGAGGTCATGCTTGGAAACAACAATCCTGATGTTCTGAAGCAGCTTAAAATCGTAACTGTTGACATGTATTCGAACAAGCTAATAAGTGATTCTGAATTCAAGGATATAATCGTTCGCCTCATATAGAGCAACATGTTAGTCTTAGATACAAAACAAATCTCAAAACGCGGTGGGTTGTATAACCTGCACGCTGACCAAAACTTAGCAGAGCTAAAGTCAATCATGAAAGACCTGATCGTGAAGGAACGCCCCTCTAGTCACACCCCCGCGGTATGGGCAAGCGATCGAACGGAATACTCGAAAAAAAATGCATCAGCACAGACCGATATGACGATTGACCCTAAAGATCCTAAGAAATATACCTTCCCCGCTCCTAGTGGTGGACGCGTCTGGGCGTACGGACCGCGTAAAAAGAAGACACCTACTGTGAAGACTTTCGCGCTTTAGCTACCATAGGAACTCTCTTGCCAGCATTTGAACGAAGTTCAAGTGGCGTAAGACACGCGAACAAGTTCTCTTAGTCTTACTAATTCCAGCTGGACCATTATTGTGTTGATGACGTGCTAAGTAGCGTTGCTTTCGGTGCCAATCATTATGGTCTAAGTGAGAGTAAAGCTTTAGCGGTGTTGTATCTCGATAATGTTGAAAGCGTGTATCGCCGAAATTGACATTCATAAACCTTCTACCGTTGATTATAACATCAGCGGCATATTTTTTATGCTTCTGTTTGCTTCTTCGGATATCGAGAACTTCCATTTCTATAGTTACTCAGACATAATTGCTCTCAGCTCGTCGAGTTCAGCTTTGAGTTCTTGAATCGCTTTGCATAAGACAGCCGTAAGTGAACCTAAATCCACTCCCATTCCATCGTTTGGCATACCTGTTTCCTCGTTGATAGGTCGATCAGGATCTCCGGAAACCGGAATAGGACAAACTCCAAGCATTTCTTGCGCTATAAACCCGATAGACCGTCGACCATCCTGCTTCCAGGTAAATTCTCTAGGGCGCATAGCAAGCACTGTATCTAACCCATACGATATGTCTTCTATGTCCTTCTTGTAATCACGATCAGACGCGTTGGTATATGATCCTCCATAGACCGTAGCGTATCCGTTCCAGGCAAAGGTTGCATCGCATGTTCCTAGTCTGATAGAAGCTGTGTTAGTTTGATACAAACCAATGCCGATGTATGAAGTTAGCTGAATTGAACGCCAACTCAGGGCAGGTCCAGCAGCTCCGTCCTGCTTGGAATGGAATCCAGTACTCCATGACATGCCTCCAACGTGTAGAGTAGCTTCTGGACTAGTGTTGTTGATGCCGAGGCGGTTAGATGAATTCAAGTACATCATCGTTGTATCGTTTACACCAAATCGCAAAGGATCTGTCGATTGGGTGCCAATCCAAATACCATTGCTTCCTCCGGCGGCGCCATTATACGCTTGTATCTCGAATGCGATTGGCGAAGCATTATTGTTTCTGAACTGAGCGATGCGTTGATACGTTCCATCTAACAATGCTGAATCTCCAACTACATCGAAACAGGTCGTATTCGTAGCGGTACGAACTCCCACACGATCACTTGCTTGAATCGTAAGAGCATTGGTAGTTCCGTAGATGCTAAAACCTAGGTAGTTGAGGCTGCTACCACTCGATTGATAATTCCAAGTTAAAGAAATGCAATTCTTCGCTGTGAGAGTACTACCAAAGCGGATAGTACCGTCTAACGCATTGCCACGCAGAAAATTCCAATGTCCATCGCCGATTTCTTTAGAGAAGCTGATTTTACCATCCGAATGGATCCGCATTCGCTCATACATTGAGCCGTCGGTTTGGATTTGAAGCCCTCGTTGATAGAACGATATCACTCCAGCGCTATGCATATTAGAAGCGCCTGTAGAATCGGTTGATACTACAATGGCCGCAGATGGGGTCATCGTAGATAGAGTTGCTTCCTCATGAATAGCAAATGATATACCGCATGCAGAGCCTGAAACATTCGATACGTTTCTGAATTGAACTGGATATGCGCTTGCTGGACTAGTTGTGGATAGCGTTGATGCAGCAGGGGCAGTAATAATGCTATTACCTCCAACGTTAAGACTCGTTAGAGTACCTAGACTGGTGATGTTTCCCTGATCCGCGGTCTGTAGCGTTCCTGTAATGCTTGAGAATGTTGCATTGCGCGAGCTATCGACGATAACAGTACTATTAACGCTGATACTTCCTCCTACGTTAAGACTCGATAGAGTTCCGACAGATGTGATGTTGGGCTGAGCAGCAGTTGTGAGAGTACCAGATACATTGCCTGAACAATTTACAGCGGTTAGAGTCCCTAGACTAGTAATATTAGGTTGAGCTGCGGTCTGTAGCGTACCAGTAAGATTCGATGCTGTCAGCGGGTGAGGCCAGTAAGCGTGCGCGATGCTCCTGAAAAAGATAGATTACCTGCAATAGTTAATCCAGTCAGTGTTCCAATTGAGGTTATATTAGGCTGAGCAGCTGTTGCTAGCGTTCCATTTATGTTTCCACTCACAGTGAGCGCCGATAGTGTGCCTACGGATGTAATGTTAGGCTGTGCAGCAGTGGCTATTGTACCTGTTATATTCCCGCTCACAGTAAGCGACGATAACGTACCTAGAGAGGTAATATTTGGTTGAGCAGCTGTTGCTATTGTACCACTGATCGTAGTAGCTGTCAGGTTATTGATAGTAGCGATGTTACCCGATCCGTCGAGAACCAGTTCTTTGTTGATAGCGGCGGTGCCTGGACTAATGCCGACTACATATGAAGGTGCGGCTGATACCGTTACTCCGTTAACAGTCAGACTACTACAGCTAAGTGCTCCAATACCACTGATATCACCACCTACTCCCGGTACAAGAGCTATACCAGGTGTTGCTGTACCTTGTGTGATACCTGTAATGTAACTTAAGCGATAGTCATTCCGACTAAGATAGAGCGTTTGAGCATAGGTATACGTTAGAGAACCACTCTGATCCAGAGACAAATAAAACGCGGGATTGTATGTTGAAGAATCAAATAGAGGCTGAGGATAAGCAAATCCAGACATTTTTATTCGCAGATTATATATAGAGTACGCGAAAATGTCTTTGATTCCTAACTATGGCGGTGCTTTACCAAAGCAATATAGAAGCGCGGCGGTTGGTGATATACCCGATCTAGGTATAAAGAAGCTTTTTAGAATGGTTATACTTGGTCCTAGTTACTCAGGTAAAAACAACCTCTGTTATCATATCCTTAAACACTCACCTCATGTATTTACGCCACTTACATATTATCGCTAGAAACCCTGATCAGGAATTATATGACTATTTGAAGGATAAGCTTGAAGGTTTCGTTACATTCTACGACCAGCCTCCCAATGTAGACCAAATTAGGCGTACACCGGGCAAGAAACCAGAGCTAGTGATCATCGATGACTACAGTAATGACAAGCTACTACAGAAAAATGTGTTTTCTCACTACATGACTAGAGGAAGACATCATTTCTTATCAACTATATTCCTGAGTCACTCATGGTTTGGTACCGAGAAGATGATTCGTTTGAATACAGAATACGTAGCGATTCTCAGAGCAAACAGTAAGCGGGACTTAAAGCTTCTAGTAAGCGATTTTAACATTCCCGGTGTAAATGAAGATGGTATCGTTAGATATTATAATAAAGCAATTGGTAGAGGACGCGGGCAGTTCCTATTCATTGACTCAGTTAAAGGTGAGCTACGCTACAACTTTGACGCTGTAATCAAGGCCGAAGGTGAAGACAATTAAAATCGAAGATCAGAATTAATTTTAGTTCATAAATATACTCTGAACTATGTGTGCGTCATTTGTTAAGCTCGATTCAACTAATCTTGTTCAGAACAATTTAAACAATAGCTGGCGCTATGAATTCGCTGGATCAAGCGTGAATTTTAAAAACAATGACATTGCAATCCAGTCAATTAGTCTCTACTGTTCCGATTTTAACATAGACAGTTTAGCTTTTTCCAGTAATAGTTTTCAAATTGAAGTTCCGACAGCAGCTACCACTTCTACGATTACAGTAACCCTAGCGGACGGTTGGTACGACTACAGTAACATTAATCAATATATTCAAAAAGCACTTGTTGCGGCTGGTGCTTATCTAATTGATGCTTCGGGGAATAATGTATTCTTTATTCAAATCATGGTAATTCCACCTATTACGCCTGTCAACTTGATTGGTCTCCTACGCCTACTGCGATCGGTACATATACTAGACCTGCTTCTGGTTTGTATAGTGCTGGCGGATCTGGTCTACCTAGTACAAGTCGCGTACCTCGTTTGATCATTAACAACGCAGCGTTTGGCAAGGTTCTAGGCTTTTCAACAGGAACGTATCCCTCGGTGAGTCAAACAACAGCAGCAAGTATTCTTAGCAATATTGTACCTCAGGTTCATCCAACAAGTAGCTACATTGTTCGTTGTGACATTGTCAAGAATGATTATGTTGTTGGCGGTGACTTGCTTGCCGCTTTTGACCGAGGCGCTGCTAAAATCGGTGACCTTGTCCATTATGCTCCAAGCAATTATGCATGGATGAAGGTTAACGATGGTCCTCGTGCTTCCATCACCGTATCGATTTATAATCAAAATGACCAGCCGGTACACTTTCGCGATACAAGCGTGTCAATCATGCTTCTCATCAAGCCTCGTGAGTTTGCTAATAACAAATACTAGGGGTAGAGTCGCAGACGTCAGCCCGCAGTCTGAGCGTCAGCTCAATAAGCGAAAAAAATATTATTTTTTATGGCAATCAAAGTTTAAAACTACCCCCTGACTTAGCCCCTTTCTTACGCATAGCTCGTATTTTAGCCATGTGATCTTTAGCCTCTTGAGATCCCTTAACGAAGCGAGTAGATTTGCTCGATTTAATGCCAACTCCGTATCTATTTTTAATACCTCTGCGAACGTACTTAATCATATCAACATGTTCCGGTTTCGTAGCCTTGTCAATAAGCTTACGCTCTCCTAGATCAACTAAATCAGTGATGATACCCTTCTTCTTAGCATATCCTAATGCTCTCTTAGCTCCTTGTTTGATATCATCCATACTAATTCGTCCGCCTTCGGTATCTGAATCGCTGTCGTAGCCCTTAACGCCAATACCGGTGAGTGACTTAATCGCTGCTCTTGCGGGGATTGCTGCTGTTGGTTGGCCAGCATATGTTGCTAAAGCAGGTACAGCCGCATCTACAGCTTTCGACAGTAAACCACTGTCTTTAGCGAACTTATAAGCTGATTTAATACCGCCCCAGATCTTACTGAAGATAGATGCACCATGCATACCACCACCATTCAGATGTTTAAATGGATATCCAATTTCTTTTTTGGTTATTGATAGACGGACACCTTTTCCTGATTTACGCGCCTTTAACGCTTTAGTGTAAGATTCGGGATGCAAATGTAATGTAGCATCCGTACCCGCTAACTCATCCTTTGTCAACGATAGTTTACCTGTCTTGAATGCTCGTTTGAGCTTCGATTCAGGGATACTTGCGGAAACAGCTAACTCCTTGAACGTCATGATTATATTATTCAACAAAGAGAAACTTTGAATTTTATTTAATTCTGAACTAAAGCACAACTACATTTAAATTATTAAAACGCTTGAATAGATCCATTCTATTTTTTTGCTTGCAATATAACCATAACAGACACCATATGCCACAGTAATCACCGTGCGCTGATTGCGTTTGAATTTCATTATACTTATCAATCCCGTAAGAAGTTGGCGGGGCTTCCCCCATTGAATCGAAGTATTCATGATTATGAACTGCTGTCCAGTGTCCTACATCCATGTTAGGTTTACGTAGTAAAATTAAGAAAGAGCCTTCCTTAGGTAGCGGCTTAGTAACCTCGCTAGACTCGTAGATATTGTCCAAATGAACGTCAAGTATATCGGCAAGTTTGATAAGTTCATGGTCACTAGTAATGCCCTTAACCAGATCCATAATTATTTTATTTTCGAATCATTATACTTAGACACATATAGTCTAACTCAAACAGCTACCAACATGTCTGATACTCAGCTAGCTGATCAATTCTTATATCAGTCTTCTCTGAAGGCTGACCCTTCCGTGCGCGTATCGGCGCGTAAGCGTGTACCGTATGTAATCGATATTAATCAAGGTTCTTACACTAATGGTATTATTTCAATTGACGCTACCTCTCAGCTAAATGGTGCAGAGGGTTTTGGTTGCCTCCGCGATGCATACATCATGATTCCTTACAAGGTGACAATGAAGAATACTCATGGCAGTATCGCTCTGTCCAATCCCGCTAATCGTCTCTCGGTCGGACTTAAATGCGGTGTTTGGAATGTTATTGATAGCCTTAGCCTAGAACTTAACGGTAAGAGTGTTATTTCAATGAGTGAATACAAGCTATTTGCTAATAATCTACGTGCTCAAACGGAAGCCAGCCTTGATTATGTTCAAAAACACGGTGCTGAAGCCTTCCTCTACCCTGACACCTCTGGTTCACTAGTATTTAGTAGTACTGCAAGCGTCAACGGTGATGGTTACTCGAACAATACGTCAGATATTACTGCCGCTTTAAAGACAGCCGATACGGGTGCCGGTGTCCTACCCGCTAATGAAGGCTTTGTCAAACGTCTTCTAGCTAATCCTACTACGGCGGGCGGGAAAAACACTAATGGATGGCCTACGCTTGCTTCTGGTGTAGCTAACACACTTGCTAATCAATTCGGTCGCGGTGCGTTCGTACCAGGCGGTACCGCTGCTGGTGCCATTGCCGGTAGCTGGAACTACATGCTTAAGATCCGCTTGGTTGATCTTCACCCTATCTTCAAGGAACTTGACCTTATGGCTAATCCTCAAATTCGTATGCGTCTTCGTGTAAACCAAGGTAGCAGTGTTATTAATTTCGGTTCTGGTACTAGTCCAGGCACAAAGGCGATGACTCTTGCTTCCTCAACGCTAAGTTCAGGTCTTACGTGCCCTATCATGGTTGCATCAACAGCCAGCAACTCCCCTAACAATGTTGTCATCCCCGACGCTACGGCAGCTGCTCAGGGTCAGATTACGGTTGCATGGGGCATAGTCAGTAACAGTCTAGAAACGGATAATACTTACTTTCCTTTCAGTACTGCGCGTCTATATGTACCATTTGTTGATCTCGAAAACCCTCAGGCGATTATTTCCAAGCCTGTAAAGACGGTTCGTTACCTAGATTACTATGCTCAATGGTTTGGGCAGAAGGTAGGAATTGGTGTGAGCTCTGGTCAGCAAAATGTAGCATTTGATCTTCAATTGTCAGCCAGCCTTAAAAATGCTAAATATGTAGCTTTACTACCGTTTGCAGAAACTTCGGCAGGTAACTTTGCTTCTTCTCAAGTTCAGCAGTTCCAATCTCCATTCGATTCCGCGCCTTGGACTGTTCAACCGGGTTCTTCAATCCGTAACTTCAATGTTAAGATTGGTTCAACGAACACTTTTGATCTCAATTATGACTATGATTTCATGGATTTCTGCAATGAGTTTTCAAAGCTTGCATCTATCAACGGTGATCAAACACAAGAGCTTGCGAATGGTCTAATTGATTACCAGACTTGGTCGCAGACAAACCGCGTTCTTATCGCCGATGTTAGCCGCCTAACAGAGAAAGATATCCCACAGTCTATCCAGATTATGGGAACCAATGCTTCGTCGCAAGGTACTAACTTTATTGTTCTTGTAGCGTTTGAAAATGAGATGTCGTACAATAGACTAACAGGTGAGGTACTAGAATACCAAACTAACTAAATTTCTAAATGCCGCGACACTAGAAAGTCACCTTTTTTTAGATTCATGGATGATGCATTGTATTTTACTTGCAGTAAATCAATAGCTGTACCTACATCAACCCGCTTGGTATAAACCTCTCCTTCCGTAAAGTGGATGATAAAGGTTCTTGAAACAGGGCTATAAGTCACCATCTCGACCTTTTCACTTGATACCATACTATAGAGCGCCATTATATAATTAATTTTATATTTTTTATAGGTGTATACATATAGATATACCCTGTAACAATGACTCAAGTTTTAACGTTTGGCAAGCATAAGTCGAAGACGATTGAGGATGTTTTTAACTCTGATATTGGATACTGTAGGTGGTTAATGACTCAACCTAATTTAGTTGATGATGAGGTTTTGTCTTATCTTAAGAGTAAGTTGGGTAATAATGATGGATCTTACGTTCTAACTTTCGGAAAATACAAAGGCAAAACCATCAATCAAGTATTTGCGATTGATAAAAGATATATTGATTGGATATGCCAGAATCATTCTTTCAATGAAAAATTCCCTGAGATGATGACTGCCATTGATCAGTTGTACAGCTAAATAGCCAAATTTTTTTCGAAAAAAAATAGAGTGAATTACTCTGTGTTAGTTACCAGTGGCTCGTTTCCTGAGTCTAACTTGACTCGACTACGCTTTAGCTTGTAGTACTCCTTATGCCGTTTACTAATTTCTTCCTTGTGCTCTTGATCATATTGCTTCTGCTTTTCAAGTCTTTTCTCGCGATGTTTTAGATAACACCGCTTTTGTGCGGCTTGAATTGCCTCTTTTCGTTCAATGTATTTTTCGTGTGAGTAAACCATGCTTCTATATAAGTAACTTTATATTTATCAGAATAAAAACTTCGATTTGTTGGAGTTCAAATCGCGTTTTAGCGCGACGCGCTATTTGCTACAGAGGGGTGTATTGCTTGCGGTGTAATGCTATGAAATTTGAACCGGTGTAGCGCAAGAGATGGGACGATTGGTGATGATTGGTGCTAAGGAATTGGGTTTGATGTAACACAAGAGATGGGGCGATTGGATGCAGTTTGGTGCTATTACTAAATGATACCTAAAATATTGACCTCTATTGTTTCCAAAAGTATTAAAATACACATCAGAGGTATTTTACCCCTATTTTACCTATGTCTAGAAGGCTCGGGGGTAGGGTGAGAAAAAAAACGTCTTCCAAATGTGCTACCCTTTACTACTGAAGACTGTCTTTTTATTACTGAGTTTTATGAGGCCCAGGGGGCCTCGTTCTGGTCATCCTATGATGAGTCCTATGTCCCTATACAAATATCTAGTGTGAACGATCGCAATAAGGCGATTCCGGACACATCAAATGACGACCGCAACCACACTAATAAGTGCGGTCGAAGTACGCAACTAAATGCATATGTACCTAAAAGTGGGTACCATGAAGCCTCGATCGGGGTTCTATTAGGACCCGACGAGGCTCCGGCCGCTGACTGTCACTCCAGCGAGGCTCATGTCGTCATCCAATCAGAAGTAGCGATCTCCGTCTCTCGCTGGGCCCAACCTTGATTGCCCCTTGATTGAAATTGATTGTCGGGCCGGCGGGTCGACAGCTTTTGGAAACAGCCACTTTCCAACACCACAGTGGCCTGCATTGTGGCCACTCCCCACCGACGGCGGCAGACTTTGCGAGCCTTGGCATACACCACGAACATCCCCAAGACTACCCTGCTGCGCTACATCAGCAAGAAGCTGGTGCAACGCGTCACTGTTCGCGTCAAGCCGACGCTGTCGGAAGACCACAAGCAGAAGCGCTTGGCGTACGCACTGGCGCACGTCGAGCGGCCTATTGGTAACAGTATTAATACGAGGAAGTGATACGCATAATGATATTACTAATGATAATCGGTTTTCCCAAATTGATATAATATGTAGGTGCAAGATTGTATCGACTGCATCATATTAACGAGAAGTGGTTCAATATGTACAAGGCCACAAACATGTTCTACATGACAGCTAACAAGACAGCGCCCTACACTTCGTCGCCTAACAAGCGCTACATAGGTAAGGTTATGTTTTTAGCAGCCGTAGCGCGGCCGCGCTATGACGGTCATCGAAAGTGCAAATTTGATGGCAAGATCGGCATCTGGCCAATCGTGGAAGAGTCGGTGGCGCTTCGAACATCCGTCAACCGTCCCAAGGGTACTATTTTACGAAGTGCGTAAATATGCCCCGCTCCGTCTACGTAAGGATGCTCAAGACCAACATTGTCCCCGCTATTCGGACGAAGTGGCCAGGTATATTATTCTGCTCTGTCGACTTGCTATATTATTACTAATATTAATTCGTGATTATTACTAATATGATTAGTAGGTGGCAAGCGTCGAGCAATATTTATCCAGCAGAAAAATGCGAGCCCTCACGTCCTCGAGAAAGACGAGGAGATTGCCGCCGCTGGCAAAGAGGACCGCTTGGACATCAGGATGAAGTGTCAACCAGCGCGTTCGCCCGATATGAACGTTACAGATTTGGGCTTTTTCCATTCGATTCAGTCGCTACAGTACCAAGAGGAAACGTACACAATCGACCAGCTCATCGCAGCGGTAGCGCGAGTCTACCGCACTACAACGTCCGACACGCTTGATCACTGTTTCCTGACCCTTCAAAACGTCATGGAAACAGTGATCAAGCACCACGGACATAACGACTACAAGCTCTCGCACTACAAACAGCGGCGTGGACTCTCGTCAAGTGCATCTCCGACAGCGCTGACATGTGAACCAGCTGCGGTAGAAAGTGGGATTCACCATCTTTTGTGTGGTGCACTTCAGTTTCTCTAATTCATAGTACATCATCTAATAAATCATAGTTCTAATATTGAGGCTTGTTCTATTGGCTGAAATCAATGGGATTCGAACACTGATTTGTCGCATATGAATCTAACCAGCAAAAAATCTCGTGGTTCAGATTGCTAAAACAACCGAAAGGGAGGGCTATTATAACGAAACTGTGGGGTTGTATAGAACAACTGTTTAAAGTACTCTACAATGATTATTTTAGTTTTACGTAATCCCACCAAGCAACGACACAGCGAAAAAAACCTTAGAGGGGTCGTGGATACCTCTATTGCGAGCGTGGTAGTTAGATACTGCGTCGTGTTAAGCGCTCGTGAAAAATATACCTGGAAAGCCCGCACTTAGAGCTTTCGAATGCAGGTTTCGCAGCATCAATACAGTCATTACTTCTTCAGATATGCATTGGTATGTGAACTGTAAGTTCTTTTCCGGACCGGAGAAGTAGTACCATCCGATTCCCCGTATATGATAACCTATGTGTTCCAGTTTTCATGTCTAAGAACCCAATACTGGCTTCGTTCCTACTTTGGGGGGTTGGCCCGTCTCAGGCTCATAGAGTGGTACCACTGAAGTCCCCGTATACTAAAACCTATATTCCTAAATTTTCATATTCTGAAACCGCAAACATGAGAAAATATGTATTCCTAGTAAACGACCTCTTTGATTTTATACTTACTACAGCAATTAATTTATAAGTTTTACGGTTTATCAGTTATTAGTCGACAAAATCCACCGATTTCCCCTCATTATACTAACATGTCACTAAAGTGGGGGTATCCAAACTAAATCTAGAGCTTACCTAAAATAGGTTACTTTGGGTTCAAAGGACCCTGGATGGATGAAATTGGGGTCGTGAATACCTTAACCCTTTCGCGGCAAACCGGTCCAAAATGGCGCGTTTGGATGCCTTCCCAAGAGTTGCATCGGAGATCGCGCTCAAACGTGCCAAATTGGCCCGTTTTGGTTTTGCTACCACTCTTCGACCCTCGCTGGACTACTGCGTTCAATTACAGCCAATCCCTGCGCACCGCCTCGTTTCCCTTTTCAAAAATTACCAATATAGACATCCGGTGATGTTGAAGCTGCAGAGATTCCATACTCAAACGAAAATAGGTGCAGGTGTTCTCGCTTACAAGTTTGCATACTGAAATCGATACTCATACAGCCCTTGGAGCCCTCGTGGAGAATGCCGGGCACAACCTTCTTAGAGGAAGAGGACAAGCAGCTGGTGCAAATTGCCCGTGAGTATGCTGAGCGCGGAACAGGACGAATCGCATGGAAGGACGTCGCGCAAAAGATGAAGCGTTGGGGCCGATCTCCTGCGGAGCTAGCCCAGCGAGTATCTTCGCTAAAGCGCACGTTTGGCACCGACTTGTCCAAGTTCCCGCGTTCGTTTTACACTCCTGTCCGAGCTACACGCGGTCGCCGAAGCGCGCACACACTCCGTATCCGCCAGCCAAGATGGAAAAAGGATCTTCAGCACCAGCAAGAAAGCAACCAGAATCATACTGGCCAAATTACGCCCAGCCAGAATTCAGGAGGTCAAGTGAGCGCGCCAAAGCGGCAAGATGATCGGAGCGTTCGCGATTTTGTGATAGATCAAGCACGAGGATCTTCACGCGGCGACTCATCCCACCATCCAGCGCCAGCTATATCGTCGATGGCATCGGATTTAGGGTGTCAAGCAGTAGCGTTGGTGGAGACAGGTGGCAATGGGGTTGGTTTTAGTCCTGGAGCTGAAGATCTCCGTCAAGCGCGTTTGCGTTCGCTTATACCAGAACACCTGACCACCACGGCTGCAGAGCAAGCTGTGGCCTCAATGTTCAGCGGTATAGCTCGTCAAGAAGTCATCTATCCTTCGTGCGCACCCCATTTGAATGCTGGTGAGCTGCTACCCAGTGGGATTGCAGCATTTATCACGGCAATACAGCGGATTAGAAATATTGGAGCTGGTGATGTGTTTATGGATATCGGCTCTGGTGTTGGCAATGTGGTAACTCAGTTTGCTCTTTCGACATCAGTTCGGGCGAGCATTGGTATTGAAGTCCGACGTGATTTGGTTGACCGCTGCAATGGGATACTGGTTGAGCATGTAATGCAATGGCCAGGCCTACAAAGCGTGGAGGTGTATGCTGAAGATGTGGAGCGCATTGAGCTGTCGATGATATATCCTTTCTCAAGCGCAACAATTGTCTTTGCAAACAACTTGCGCTTTGAGCCTTCTACCACAAACCATATCACCAGTGAGCTTTTATACATGACGGACGCGTGGGTTGCTGCCTTCACAAGTGAGATTTGCCCACGACACAGTCCCATGTGCACAAACAGTTTCTGCGTTCGCTGGAAGCTGCAAACATCAGTCGAAGTGCCAGTGAGCTGGTCGTCAAACCCAGCAATAGTTTATCTCTATACAGAAAAGACCGAGCTGTACGTGTGCTCAGCATGAAAATATAAGCATTCATATTGATTTCATTATACATTTACAGACTGTGCATCTTGCGCCGATCTTGTTGGGCCTGCTTCAGTTCGACGGCGCTGAATGAACAAATTGGACGTCTTCCTCAGGTTACCTTTGGCTGAGAATAGGTTTTCGCGCAAGTAAAATTTGTGGTACTTCTCCCAACAAGTCCAAGTGGACTGTTGGCAGAAGTATGGCTTCGCAGCAGTTGTATGAACAATTTGACAGAGGCTCACGCCGTGAAGCGTGCAGTGGTCGGTGACAACTGTTGGAAACCGATCCTCCCATCGACATACCACACAATGTCTTCACCGCTTCTTGTCTCCGAAAATCTGCTTCGAGTTGAGGGCGACGCACAATTTTTGAGGGCTAGACATGGTTGAAGGTTCCACGCCCCCACAATGCCACATAGCGGAAGCCTCCATTGCGGCTGCAACCCCCGATTCTCCCCGGGCGGAGTAGAACATTCGTCTGTCGCTAGGTGCCTCCATCCATCTCCCTGAAATTAGCTCTTCCGCTAGCTCTGCAACAAATGAGCGATGCGGATCTCGCTCTCTCGTCACGTCAATAGTCAACTTTCTGGTCATGTAAGCATTGACTCTGGCAATATCCACAAAAGCCATCCCGAGCTTCTTATACCATTTCTTGAACGTGTGGCCGTCTGCCAAAGAGAACCGCTCACGCAGTTGGTCCAGCCTATCAACACCTTGCATGTTGGTGTTGTACTCTGATACACACAGCTGAGCAGGGAATGGCTGCAGTTGACTGCCGACTCTCCTTGTTAAGGCCATTTCCGAAGACTTGTCTGCGTTCGACACCATCTTCACCACCGCACTATCATACCAAGCCACAGCAACCATCTCATGCGCCAGTGAAACAGCTTGGCGATACTGCCCGCGACGACACTCCTTCTTCTTCAAGACGACATGATGCGGGAAATGCAGGCTATTTCCACGTATAGTCCCCCTGCCATAAAGGCCCTTCACTCGCAAAGCCGCCAAAAGTTGCACGGACATGTAGTAGTTGTCGGCATTTATCACGCGGTTGGTGTGATAAAGTGGCCTCACCACTTCCATAACCTGGCTTCGGACAGTTGATAACTCGTCTAGTTCTCGTCTCAGTTCGGCGATTGTCTCCTTAGATACAACGCCTTGCAGCCGATCGGATAAGTCGCTCGCACAGTGCACTCGAAAGTTGATGGCTATCCACGTGTTAGCACAGCAAAGTGTGTAAATGCGAAAGTGGTATTTACCACCAGGCTTCATGGGGTTGAACATTATCAATCTCCGCCCGTACTTGGTTTTGGAGGCAATGCTTGCATCATCCAGCGAGACATCTCTTCCGACCTCTATATACTTCCCTCCTGTGATTTTCAGCATATTCAGAAGCGGGCGAATTCTCCTGACAGGGTCCACTGGCTGAGGTGAGGCTGGCGCAGTAGCAGTACCCTGAGATTGTCGCGAAGCTTGTTGAGAATTCGATGCCGAGGTAGGAACGGAAGAACTTTCAGCGGGTTGGGTTGAGCTACTCGTCGCCGTCGTAGCATCTTCGGACATCAACTCGTCAATATCAACAGCATCAGGATCGGCGCGAGTATCAGCTGTATCCCCACCACTAGCCACTGCGGTACTTGATCCGCTATCACCCCTTGCTGCACGAGTAGCTTTTGGCACGTGCCTGAAGCAGAAATGCTGTCGCAACAGCTTGAAGCGGCTCAGTGTCATCACCTTATCCAGACCTGTGTGGTTGCCCCCCACAATGCAATCTTCTATTTGCCTCCCCCAATAGTTCGCATATTCGCCTTTGTCCACCAGTTTCATAAAGAAAAGAATTCCAAGGAAAGTCATCAATTCTTGTAGGGTGAACGGTTTGTTGGTGCTGAGCTTCTTCTCCAACTCATGCGCACGCATCGCCGTGTTCGTCTGGTGCAAAACTTCAACCCAGTAGTAGACAGGAATATAGGCAAAGAAACTCGATGATGCCGAATGTTCAAACAAATGGCGGAAATGGGGGCGAACTCTCGTCTTGACATTGCCATCCGGATGCTGGTACAAGTCTGTAGGGCCATTGATCTGTGCAACAGGATCGAACTTCATGTTGGTGATACTTTCGACTTCGGGCAATGAAGACGGAAGAATCACCTCTGGATCATATCGCTCGAAACTCTCCTCGACTTCTTCCAAGTCGCTGTCGTCCTCAACAATACCAGTTTCGGTGCAGTCGGGTTGACAAAGGGACTTCCAGGCCGGCTTGGACGGCGATGCCATCACATTTTTGTAGTTTTCCATTCCACGCTGAACGACACTCATGCTTATCCACTTGTCGGCCTTCTGGAACTGCGTGTCAACCCAATGAATCTGAAACAGCGCTTTTTTCTTGTCAAACCTAGAGACTCGGCCAACGATGTAAGCGCTTCCTGCATCTTCGAATATACGGCCTGATAGCCAGGACTCTTTGGCAGGCGAGAACGCCACAAGCTTCTCGACGAACAGTTGAGGCAACGCTGCGGCAGTGGGCGAAGCTGAATCGCGCGTGTCACTAGTCTCCATCACGGCAGGGGATGCAACGACAGCTTCCGATGTAGTTTGGCCGATCATTGCACTACTGCCAATCACACCGCTTGCTCCACTGGGCGTCGTACTCTCCATTGCAGTTGCTAAACTCCGCTGCCGCTTGCGAGGCTGCTTCTTTCGCGCTGGAGCTGAATCCTTGCGTTTAGACGGTGCCTTCTGCTGTTTGTGCTGAATAGTTGGTCCACGTCCTTGCCGAGGCTCCGTCAGCGCTTGCGCTTCACCCGAGCGAGCGTTCGACGGTTGGAAAGCTCCATGCTGAGTCTGATCAGGGAGGCTATCATTCAGGACCTGCTGGAATCGGGTTTCTTGTCTTGTGTGCGTTGCTTGAATTCCTGCTCCAGCAAGAGGTGGAGGCTGCGTTATATCCTGTTCTTCGCTCGCTTGAACAATCGGCAGAATAAAGCCCTCCATTCTTTACGATCCGTACTGCCAAACGAATCGCTATGGTGTGCAGCCTCTTCTTGTCACTGAGCACGTGCAACTGAAAAAGCCAATGCGATCCATTGAGGCCACAATTGGAATACTCAGTTCAAGATACTTTCCCATGTTTTGTTTCGATACTAAAATCAAGAAGAGTGCACCGGTATCGAGCGGATGCATCTAAATACTGCATGATCAATGCAACATCTAAATGTCATGCGCGTGCCGCCGTCATCTGCATATCCGCCCATTTACATTCCAAGCATTATCTCAGCAATTCTGCGAAACACTGCACCGCTACCTTCAGCTGATCTTGAACGGAAACACAACAGCTTTGAATCACACTGTCCTCGCTCAAAAGAGAAGCTTGTATTCATGGTTTATCGCTGCAGGTGGCATCAGAGGTGCGGGCAGTAGTAGATGACCGTGCGTACGCGTCGACGACTTGAACGAGATGCTGAAGGACGTCTGAAGAAGTTCATCACGATGTCTGCGTCTACTCCAACGACTTCCAGCTGCGCCAACAACTCGACCTCAGCTGATAATCTACAGACCAGAAGCCTGTGCCCAGCTGATCAAGGACGTCGAGAACACCCGCAGTCCAAAGGTGTACAACTCCGCTGCGTGGATGCTGGAGTATATCGGTACTGTTCCTACCAGTTGAGCGGCGGACAGCGTGGGCTTCGTGAGTTTTGCTGCGCGCGGCTGCAGGGGGTAGCCCAGGAAGACGAGGTGTTGCCGTTGGCTGTATATTCAAGACTGGTTTTCAGCACGAAGCTGACGCAGACAAAGTTCCCGGTCCTCCACATGCTCGGCATGTACTTGTGCACGCCAACATACAAGCAACTCAATTGGGTCTTTGTGCGCAGACCTGAACTTGGTAGTTGACATTGCCATGGCGCCACTGAGACCAACCCGATGGCGTGCTCCCCGAGCGTGCCGCGGCTGCCCTCTGATGGGCGCGACTGCGGGGAAGTGGGCACGGTGGCGAACTCTCGGTGACGCAAACCCTTGGCAGTGCTCAGAGGCTGGTGACGGGCAACAGCTTCCTCCTGCCGCTCTTCGGAAGTCCACGAACATCGTTCACCGAACGCCCGAGCAGTTTGACGCGTTCTTCGCGCTGCAGTTCAGTGCGGGTGTCCCGCAGGCAATCTTTCGCATTATTACAAATATCACCAAGCGCTGTTAGCCAATAGACGATTTACTCGGTCAATTATTGGGTTTCAGCCAATCATTGCAACGTTCCAAAACGTGCCTATTTGGAACGTTCTACGAGTAGCGGAGAAACCGTCACTACTTGAGGGCAACCATCACCCTCAAGGGTGGGACAACAAAACGTGCCAGATTGGCCCGTTCTAGTTTTGCTACACTTGATCTAGTATACTATACAAATTCAAGTCACTCGCGAAAGGGTTAAATAAGGCGACTCAAGGACCCTAAAGGCCCTAGGATGAACGTTTATCCGGGTCGGAATATATATAGGTGCGTGCACATTGTCTGCGTTAGAAATGGCTATAATCAATTCCAAATGAAATATAGGGCGCTGATTGGCGGATAATACCTGCTAAATCATATGTTTAGATGCTATAGATGGGTTCGGCACGGTCAAAAACGTACCCTCCTGAAATTTCAGCTCCGCCAGCTTCATATTGGCTGCATACTAGCACTGGCGTCACTTTTTAATTTACACGTACTTAGGCCTTTTTCTGGCACATATGAGTGGTACGAATGAATTCCCCATCGCTGAAAACCTAGGTTCCCAAAATTTTAGGTCATATAGCCGCCGCGTTGAGGATCCGTGATTGGTGCTCTTGTGCTGCTATACAAATTTGTTCAATCAGAGCGCGGCGGCGGCCACATTTTGTCCAATCACGGCGAACCGCCTCCCTTGGATTCCGCGTTCGCCTCCCTCGGATTCCGCGAGAAATGTGCTCTCTAGCTGTCGGTTTGCCTCCTCGCCTCCCTCGACTGCGGCGGAATCCTCAGCATCATATATGCAGCCTGGGGCGGCTGGCGGAGTGCGTACGGCTGACTTTGGAGCGGCATACTGAAGTCAATATTTGGTCGTTTGGGGCAAGTCAGGGCTCTAAAACTATCTACGGCTTGTGTAGAATCGGTTGGGATGGGCGCGGCGACCCCTACCCTCGAAACCAGTTTGCCCCGTCTATGTAAAGATTGTATACATATTCACTGCAAAGGGTGCCTTCAGGAGGCTTGAAGGGGCAACTCACTCACATAGCCGCTACTGTGATACGCGTAAAAGGTGCACACAACCCTACCATATGTTTCTTTGTGTAATACTTGGTGTAAATATCGTCTATTTCGCACTGCAGATCGTAAATGGCGCCTGATAGAGTGCGCAGCTCTTATGTTTTCTGTCGCGCGGTTTTCTGCCCCGATCACTCGATTTAAGTATACTATCATTCTGACTGCTCATTGGATAAAATATTAGGTTATCTACTTGGTGTAAGTCTATTTAACTTAACCTTATAGGTGCGTGCACATTGTCTGCGTTAGAAATGGCTATAATTAACTCCAAACGAAATATAGGGCGCGGATTGGCGGATAATACCAGCTAAAACATATGTTTAGATGCTATAGATGGGTTCGGCAAGGTCAAAAACGTACCCTCCTGAAATTTCAGCTCCGCCAGCTTCATATTGGCTGCATACTAGCACTGGCGTCACTTTTTACTTTACACGTACTTAGGCCTTTTTCTGGCACATATGAGTGGTACGAATGAATTCCCCATCGCTGAAAACCTAGGTTCCCAAAATTTTAGGTCATATAGCCGCCGCGTTGAGGATCCGTGATTGGTGCTCTTGTGCTGCTATACAAATTTGTTCAATCAGAGCGCGGCGGCGGCCACATTTTGTCCAATCACGGCGAACCGCCTCCCTTGGATTCCGCGTTCGCCTCCCTCGGATTCCGCGAGAAATGTGCTCTCTAGCTGTCGGTTTGCCTCCCTCGCCTCCCTCGACTGCGGCGGAATCCTCAGCATCATATATGCAGCCTGGGGCGGCTGGCGGAGTGCGTACGGCTGACTTTGGAGCGGCATACTGAAGTCAATATTTGGTCGTTTGGGGCAAGTCAGGGCTCTAAAACTATCTACGGCTTGTGTAGAATCGGTTGGGATGGGCGCGGCGACCCCTACCCTCGAAACCAGTTTGCCCCGTCTATGTAAAGATTGTATACATATTCACTGCAAAGGGTGCCTTCAGGAGGCTTGAAGGGGCAACTCACTCACATAGCCGCTACTGTGATACGCGTAAAAGGTGCACACAACCCTACCATATGTTTCTTTGTGTAATACTTGGTGTAAATATCGTCTATTTCGCACTGCAGATCGTAAATGGCGCCTGATAGAGTGTGCAGCTCTTATGTTTTCTGTCGCGGGTTTTCTGCCCCGATCACTCGATTTAAGTATACTATCATTCTGACTGCTCATTGGATAAAATATTAGGTTATCTACTTGGTGTAAGTCTATTTAACTTAACCTTATAGGTGCGTGCACATTGTCTGCGTTAGAAATGGCTATAATTAACTCCAAACGAAATATAGGGCGCGGATTGGCGGATAATACCAGCTAAAACATATGTTTAGATGCTATAGATGGGTTCGGCACGGTCAAAAACGTACCCTCCTGAAATTTCAGCTCCGCCAGCTTCATATTGGCTGCATACTAGCACTGGCGTCACCTTTTTACTTTACACGTACTTAGGCCTTTTTCTGGCACATATGAGTGGTACGAATGCATTCCCCATCGCTGAAAACCTAGGTTCCCAAAATTTTAGGTCATATAGCCGCCGCGTTGAGGATCCGTGATTGGTGCTCTTGTGCTGCTATACAAATTTGTTCAATCAGAGCGGCGGCGGCCACATTTTGTCCAATCACGGCGAACCGCCTCCCTTGGATTCCGCGTTCGCCTCCCTCGGATTCCGCGAGAAATGTGCTCTCTAGCTGTCGGTTTGCCTCCCTCGCCTCCCTCGACTGCGGCGGAATCCTCAGCATCATATATGCAGCCTGGGGCGGCTGGCGGAGTGCGTACGGCTGACTTTGGAGCGGCATACTGAAGTCAATATTTGGTCGTTTGGGGCAAGTCAGGGCTCTAAAACTATCTACGGCTTGTGTAGAATCGGTTGGGATGGGCGCGGCGACCCCTACCTCGAAACCAGTTTGCCCCGTCTATGTAAAGATTGTATACATATTCACTGCAAAGGGTGCCTTCAGGAGGCTTGAAGGGGCAACTCACTCACATAGCCGCTACTGTGATACGCGTAAAAGGTGCACACAACCCTACCATATGTTTCTTTGTGTAATACTTGGTGTAAATATCGTCTATTTCGCACTGCAGATCGTAAATGGCGCCTGATAGAGTGTGCAGCTCTTATGTTTTCTGTCGCGGGGTTTTCTGCCCCGATCACTCGATTTAAGTATACTATCATTCTGACTGCTCATTGGATAAAATATTAGGTTATCTACTTGGTGTAAGTCTATTTAACTTAACCTTATAGGTGCGTGCACATTGTCTGCGTTAGAAATGGCTATAATTAACTCCAAACGAAATATAGGGCGCGGATTGGCGGATAATACCAGCTAAAACATATGTTTAGATGCTATAGATGGGTTCGGCACGGTCAAAAACGTACCCTCCTGAAATTTCAGCTCCGCCAGCTTCATATTGGCTGCATACTAGCACTGGCGTCACCTTTTTACTTTACACGTACTTAGGCCTTTTTCTGGCACATATGAGTGGTACGAATGCATTCCCCATCGCTGAAAACCTAGGTTCCCAAAATTTTAGGTCATATAGCCGCCGCGTTGAGGATCCGTGATTGGTGCTCTTGTGCTGCTATACAAATTTGTTCAATCAGAGCGCGGCGGCGGCCACATTTTGTCCAATCACGGCGAACCGCCTCCCTTGGATTCCGCGTTCGCCTCCCTCGGATTCCGCGAGAAATGTGCTCTCTAGCTGTCGGTTTGCCTCCCTCGCCTCCCTCGACTGCGGCGGAATCCTCAGCATCATATATGCAGCCTGGGGCGGCTGGCGGAGTGCGTACGGCTGACTTTGGAGCGGCATACTGAAGTCAATATTTGGTCGTTTGGGGCAAGTCAGGGCTCTAAAACTATCTACGGCTTGTGTAGAATCGGTTGGGATGGGCGCGGCGACCCCTACCCTCGAAACCAGTTTGCCCCGTCTATGTAAAGATTGTATACATATTCACTGCAAAGGGTGCCTTCAGGAGGCTTGAAGGGGCAACTCACTCACATAGCCGCTACTGTGATACGCGTAAAAGGTGCACACAACCCTACCATATGTTTCTTTGTGTAATACTTGGTGTAAATATCGTCTATTTCGCACTGCAGATCGTAAATGGCGCCTGATAGAGTGTGCAGCTCTTATGTTTTCTGTCGCGGGGTTTTCTGCCCCGATCACTCGATTTAAGTATACTATCATTCTGACTGCTCATTGGATAAAATATTAGGTTATCTACTTGGTGTAAGTCTATTTAACTTAACCTTATAGGTGCGTGCACATTGTCTGCGTTAGAAATGGCTATAATTAACTCCAAACGAAATATAGGGCGCGGATTGGCGGATAATACCAGCTAAAACATATGTTTAGATGCTATAGATGGGTTCGGCACGGTCAAAAACGTACCCTCCTGAAATTTCAGCTCCGCCAGCTTCATATTGGCTGCATACTAGCACTGGCGTCACCTTTTTACTTTACACGTACTTAGGCCTTTTTCTGGCACATATGAGTGGTACGAATGCATTCCCCATCGCTGAAAACCTAGGTTCCCAAAATTTTAGGTCATATAGCCGCCGCGTTGAGGATCCGTGATTGGTGCTCTTGTGCTGCTATACAAATTTGTTCAATCAGAGCGGCGGCGGCCACATTTTGTCCAATCACGGCGAACCGCCTCCCTTGGATTCCGCGTTCGCCTCCCTCGGATTCCGCGAGAAATGTGCTCTCTAGCTGTCGGTTTGCCTCCTCGCCTCCCTCGACTGCGGCGGAATCCTCAGCATCATATATGCAGCCTGGGGCGGCTGGCGGAGTGCGTACGGCTGACTTTGGAGCGGCATACTGAAGTCAATATTTGGTCGTTTGGGGCAAGTCAGGGCTCTAAAACTATCTACGGCTTGTGTAGAATCGGTTGGGATGGGCGCGGCGACCCCTACCCTCGAAACCAGTTTGCCCCGTCTATGTAAAGATTGTATACATATTCACTGCAAAGGGTGCCTTCAGGAGGCTTGAAGGGGCAACTCACTCACATAGCCGCTACTGTGATACGCGTAAAAGGTGCACACAACCCTACCATATGTTTCTTTGTGTAATACTTGGTGTAAATATCGTCTATTTCGCACTGCAGATCGTAAATGGCGCCTGATAGAGTGTGCAGCTCTTATGTTTTCTGTCGCGGGGTTTTCTGCCCCGATCACTCGATTTAAGTATACTATCATTCTGACTGCTCATTGGATAAAATATTAGGTTATCTACTTGGTGTAAGTCTATTTAACTTAACCTTATAGGTGCGTGCACATTGTCTGCGTTAGAAATGGCTATAATTAACTCCAAACGAAATATAGGGCGCGGATTGGCGGATAATACCAGCTAAAACATATGTTTAGATGCTATAGATGGGTTCGGCACGGTCAAAAACGTACCCTCCTGAAATTTCAGCTCCGCCAGCTTCATATTGGCTGCATACTAGCACTGGCGTCACCTTTTTACTTTACACGTACTTAGGCCTTTTTCTGGCACATATGAGTGGTACGAATGCATTCCCCATCGCTGAAAACCTAGGTTCCCAAAATTTTAGGTCATATAGCCGCCGCGTTGAGGATCCGTGATTGGTGCTCTTGTGCTGCTATACAAATTTGTTCAATCAGAGCGCGGCGGCGGCCACATTTTGTCCAATCACGGCGAACCGCCTCCCTTGGATTCCGCGTTCGCCTCCCTCGGATTCCGCGAGAAATGTGCTCTCTAGCTGTCGGTTTGCCTCCCTCGCCTCCCTCGACTGCGGCGGAATCCTCAGCATCATATATGCAGCCTGGGGCGGCTGGCGGAGTGCGTACGGCTGACTTTGGAGCGGCATACTGAAGTCAATATTTGGTCGTTTGGGGCAAGTCAGGGCTCTAAAACTATCTACGGCTTGTGTAGAATCGGTTGGGATGGGCGCGGCGACCCCTACCCTCGAAACCAGTTTGCCCCGTCTATGTAAAGATTGTATACATATTCACTGCAAAGGGTGCCTTCAGGAGGCTTGAAGGGGCAACTCACTCACATAGCCGCTACTGTGATACGCGTAAAAGGTGCACACAACCCTACCATATGTTTCTTTGTGTAATACTTGGTGTAAATATCGTCTATTTCGCACTGCAGATCGTAAATGGCGCCTGATAGAGTGCGCAGCTCTTATGTTTTCTGTCGCGCGGTTTTCTGCCCCGATCACTCGATTTAAGTATACTATCATTCTGACTGCTCATTGGATAAAACATTAGGTTATATAATTGGTCTAAGTCTATTTAACTTAACCTTATAGGTGCGTGCACATTGTCTGCGTTAGAAATGGCTATAATCAACTCCAAACGAAATATAGGGCGCTGATTGGCGGATAATACCAGCTAAAACATATGTTTAGATGCTATAGATGGGTTCGGCACGGTCAAAAACGTACCCTCCTGAAATTTCAGCTCCGCCAGCTTCATATTGGCTGCATACTAGCACTGGCGTCACTTTTTACTTTCCACGTACTTAGGCCTTTCTCTGGCACATATGAGTGGTACGAATGAATTCCCCATCGCTGAAAACCTAGGTTCCCAAAATTTTAGGTCATATAGCCGCCGCGTTGAGGATCCGTGATTGGTGCTCTTGTGCTGCTATACAAATTTGTTCAATCAGAGCGCGGCGGCCACATTTTGTCCAATCACGGCGAACCGCCTCCTTGGATTCCGCGTTCGCCTCCCTCGGATTCCGCGAGAAATGTGCTCTCTAGCTGTCGGTTTGCCTCCCTCGCCTCCCTCGACTGCGGCGGAATCCTCAGCATCATATATGCAGCCTGGGGCGGCTGGCGGAGTGCGTACGGCTGACTTTGGAGCGGCATACTGAAGTCAATATTTGGTCGTTTGGGGCAAGTCAGGGCTCTAAAACTATCTACGGATTGTGTAGAATCGGTTGGGATGGGCGCGGCGACCCCTACCCTCGAAACCAGTTTGCCCCGTCTATGTAAAGATTGTATACATATTCACTGCAAAGGGTGCCTTCAGGAGGCTTGAAGGGCAACTCACTCACATAGCCGCTACTGTGATACGCGTAAAAGGTGCACACAACCCTACCATATGTTTCTTTGTGTAATACTTGGTGTAAATATCGTCTATCTCGCACTGCAGATCGTAAATGGTGCCTGATAGAGTGCGCAGCTCTTAGTGTTTTCTGTCGCGCGGTTTTCTGCCCCGATCACTCGATTTAAGTATACTATCATTCTGACTGCTCATTGGATAAAACATTAGGTTATATAATTGGTCTAAGTCTATTTAACTTAACCTTATAGGTGCGTGCACATTGTCTGCGTTAGAAATGGCTATAATCAATTCCAAATGAAATATAGGGCGCTGATTGGCGGATAATACCTGCTAAATCATATGTTTAGATGCTATAGATGGGTTCGGCACGGTCAAAAACGTACCCTCCTGAAATTTCAGCTCCGCCAGCTTCATATTGGCTGCATACTAGCACTGGCGTCACTTTTTACTTTCCACGTACTTAGGCCTTTCTCTGGCACATATGAGTGGTACGAATGAATTCCCCATCGCTGAAAACCTAGGTTCCCAAAATTTTAGGTCATATAGCCGCCGCGTTGAGGATCCGTGATTGGTGCTCTTGTGCTGCTATACAAATTTGTTCAATCAGAGCGCGGCGGCGGCCACATTTTGTCCAATCACGGCGAACCGCCTCCCTTGGATTCCGCGTTCGCCTCCCTCGGATTCCGCGAGAAATGTGCTCTCTAGCTGTCGGTTTGCCTCCCTCGCCTCCCTCGACTGCGGCGGAATCCTCAGCATCATATATGCAGCCTGGGGCGGCTGGCGGAGTGCGTACGGCTGACTTTGGAGCGGCATACTGAAGTCAATATTTGGTCGTTTGGGGCAAGTCAGGGCTCTAAAACTATCTACGGATTGTGTAGAATCGGTTGGGATGGGCGCGGCGACCCCTACCCTCGAAACCAGTTTGCCCCGTCTATGTAAAGATTGTATACATATTCACTGCAAAGGGTGCCTTCAGGAGGCTTGAAGGGGCAACTCACTCACATAGCCGCTACTGTGATACGCGTAAAAGGTGCACACAACCCTACCATATGTTTCTTTGTGTAATACTTGGTGTAAATATCGTCTATCTCGCACTGCAGATCGTAAATGGTGCCTGATAGAGTGCGCAGCTCTTAGTGTTTTCTGTCGCGCGGTTTTCTGCCCCGATCACTCGATTTAAGTATACTATCATTCTGACTGCTCATTGGATAAAACATTAGGTTATATAATTGGTCTAAGTCTATTTAACTTAACCTTATAGGTGCGTGCACATTGTCTGCGTTAGAAATGGCTATAATCAATTCCAAATGAAATATAGGGCGCTGATTGGCGGATAATACCTGCTAAATCATATGTTTAGATGCTATAGATGGGTTCGGCACGGTCAAAAACGTACCCTCCTGAAATTTCAGCTCCGCCAGCTTCATATTGGCTGCATACTAGCACTGGCGTCACTTTTTACTTTCCACGTACTTAGGCCTTTCTCTGGCACATATGAGTGGTACGAATGAATTCCCCATCGCTGAAAACCTAGGTTCCCAAAATTTTAGGTCATATAGCCGCCGCGTTGAGGATCCGTGATTGGTGCTCTTGTGCTGCTATACAAATTTGTTCAATCAGAGCGCGGCGGCCACATTTTGTCCAATCACGGCGAACCGCCTCCTTGGATTCCGCGTTCGCCTCCCTCGGATTCCGCGAGAAATGTGCTCTCTAGCTGTCGGTTTGCCTCCCTCGCCTCCCTCGACTGCGGCGGAATCCTCAGCATCATATATGCAGCCTGGGGCGGCTGGCGGAGTGCGTACGGCTGACTTTGGAGCGGCATACTGAAGTCAATATTTGGTCGTTTGGGGCAAGTCAGGGCTCTAAAACTATCTACGGATTGTGTAGAATCGGTTGGGATGGGCGCGGCGACCCCTACCCTCGAAACCAGTTTGCCCCGTCTATGTAAAGATTGTATACATATTCACTGCAAAGGGTGCCTTCAGGAGGCTTGAAGGGGCAACTCACTCACATAGCCGCTACTGTGATACGCGTAAAAGGTGCACACAACCCTACCATATGTTTCTTTGTGTAATACTTGGTGTAAATATCGTCTATCTCGCACTGCAGATCGTAAATGGCGCCTGATAGAGTGCGCAGCTCTTATGTTTTCTGTCGCGCGGTTTTCTGCCCCGATCACTCGATTTAAGTATACTATCATTCTGACTGCTCATTGGATAAAATATTAGGTTATCTACTTGGTGTAAGTCTATTTAACTTAACCTTATAGGTGCGTGCACATTGTCTGCGTTAGAAATGGCTATAATCAATTCCAAATGAAATATAGGGCGCTGATTGGCGGATAATACCTGCTAAATCATATGTTTAGATGCTATAGATGGGTTCGGCACGGTCAAAAACGTACCCTCCTGAAATTTCAGCTCCGCCAGCTTCATATTGGCTGCATACTAGCACTGGCGTCACCTTTTTACTTTCCACGTACTTAGGCCTTTCTCTGGCACATATGAGTGGTACGAATGAATTCCCCATCGCTGAAAACCTAGGTTCCCAAAATTTTAGGTCATATAGCCGCCGCGTTGAGGATCCGTGATTGGTGCTCTTGTGCTGCTATACAAATTTGTTCAATCAGAGCGCGGCGGCGGCCACATTTTGTCCAATCACGGCGAACCGCCTCCCTTGGATTCCGCGTGCGCCTCCCTCGGATTCCGCGAGAAATGTGCTCTCTAGCTGTCGGTTTGCCTCCCTCGCCTCCCTCGCCTGCGGCGGAATCCTCAGCATCATATATGCAGTTTACATAAACCCTAATCATTTCACTTATTTTCCCATCCACTAATTTTAACACTCACATACTTTTCCACTCATAAACTTTACACTTAAACCCTAAACTATCCTCATACTTTTTTCTACTACTTACATTACTATTCAAATACTTTTACTCATAATTTTTTTCTCATACCCTTATTTTAATTCATTCCACCCACCTAAAAAATATAATTACATTCTCCCTTATCAACCCTCATCTTAACTCTTACCACCTTCCCCACTCTCATACTTCAATTTTTTTTTACTTTTATATTATATCTTACCTACTTATCACATATACTCTACTTTTCACCCCCTTTTACAGGACTCGGTGGAAGCCCAACTCGAAGGCGTTGAGATTGCTGTCGTGACAAGGAGCCAAGTTCGCCGAGTCCGTTTCGAAGACGAAGCGACAGAGCAACCAGCACCGAACTCAGCTCCGAATGAAGAAGCTGAACGCGATGACTTCGAACGTGATAACCGACCTCCGCCCGCTAGCCAGCAGGTGGCGGGGAAGCCGAGTTCGGTAGCATAGCACCACTGGCGAACTCAGCTGAGTCGCTAGCTGAGCTTGGAGAAGCCCGACAACCCAACGCCATGGACATCGACCCAGTGGTGGTCCAAGGTGAGCGACGACTGCGGATAGCCAAAGCGCAAGATGAAGAACAACGGTGGGCCGATTTGAAGACCTACCTCGAAGGAGACTATGCGCGACTCACGCATCGCCGAGCTCGCAACGCTGGGAAGGTCGCCGACGAGTTCGTACTCAGTGAAGACGGGCTATTATACCGACAAGACAAGGCTAGACGGCCTGGCGAACTCGGCGAACCAAGCTTATCCCTCCGACTGGTGGTCCCGACGACTATGATAGACGAGATCCTGCAGAACTGTCACAATTCCATCGAAGGAGGTCACCAAGGCATCGTGCGAACCTACCACAAGGTCAGAGCTGACTACTACTGGATTGGATTGTATGCGGATGTAGTCATACACGTCCAAGCGTGCGAGGACTGCAGCACCAGCAAGAGCAAACCACACCTAAAGGGCTACTCGCCCGGCAATGTGGTTTCGGAGCGACCATTCCACGTGGTGTCGATGGATTTTGTCATACCACTGCCGAAGACTCGGCGGGGCAACACTGCACTCCTGCTGTTCCAAGACCACTTCACCGGGTTCGTAATCGCTAAAGCGATGAGTGAGACTGGGGCACTTGAAGTGGCAAAGGCCTTTGAAGAAAATGTGTTCCGAAGGTTCGGAGCTCCATCGTTAGTGCGCCACGACAGAGACCCCCGGTTCATGAGCGAGGTGTTCCAAAAGTTCTCGGAAATGATGCAGTCTAAGTCGAGAGCGACGCTGAGCTACCGGCCACAAGCCAACGGTCAACAAGAACGCTCGGTGAAGACGATGATCCAAACCGTGCGTGTGTATGTGGAAGATCCTCTCCAAGCCGACTGGGATGATGTAGCCGAGAAGCTCGTCCATGCCATCAACAACTCGAGAGACTCGACTCGGCGGGAGACACCATTTTACCTGGTACATGGATGGGACGCTCGATCCACGCTCAAGGCAATGACCGACTCGGTCAGGCCTGGCAGGGGCAACTCAGCTGACTCGACTGGGGCAGCCGAATGGCGCAGGGAAGCAAACCGACAGAGAGAAGTGGCTTTGAAACTGGCAGCCGAGTTCCAGCTGAAAGAAAAGCAACGGAGAGCTAAAGAACACAATGATGGGCTCAGCCGAGTCGAACAGAGAGCCGTCCCGGTCGAAGAAGGAGAAGCGGACCCCACAGCAAATTCACCCGAGGGAGCAGCCGAGTCGACTGAAGAAAGTGACGAAATAGCCGAGTCTCGGAGGTCGTTGTTCAAGGAAGGCGACCAAGTGTGGCTGTTCATGGAACGGGTTCGACCTGGGTTGACTAAGAAGCTGGCACACCGATGGCACGGACCGTTCCGAGTGAAGAAGAAGGTAGAGGAATTCGCCTACGAACTGGAGCTCCCTGACAAGAGTGGATATCGCTTCTACCCGGTGGTGCACGTATCGAGACTGAAGGCGGTCACTGGACTCGGCGAGCGGCCGACAGCTCGGCTGGTAGCCGATTTAGCCGAGTCGGATCGTCTCGACTTTGACGAAGAACTCCTCCCGGAAGATAGCTGGGAGCCTGACGAAGCAGTGAATGAATACGAAGTCGAGGCCATCCTGGACGACGAGTTGCCATTATCCACGAGCACAGCTAGAACTCAGCGGAGGTTCAAGGTCAAGTGGGTCGGCTATGATGAGCCAACCGGGGAGCCGTTGTCGAACCTGTCATGTGGTGGGCTGTTGTTCGACTACTTACGGCAGAAGAAACGTGAAAACCGTTTGCAAATGGTGCAAGTTGCAGATGAGGACTAAAGCTATTGCACCAAGATGATGAACCCGCCAACTCAGTGAAGACAGCAGGCTGAGTTGAGACGAAGAAAGCTACTGCGTCAATTGCATATATTACATGAATTACGCCAAAGGAAGGTGGAAGGGAAGAAGAACCCGGCAGCCGAGCCGAAGACTAGGAGGACACAGGACCTTGGGAACGCGCTGTGGAGGGGACAACCGTAGCTGCAGCTGCTGCGAGGAGCCCAATCGAGCCCCCGGCACTTGTAGCCGGCCCGGCCGAGTTACTCTCCGAACTGGCAGTCCGCACAGCCGAGATCGCCGAGCTCGGGACCCGAGCAGCCGAGCTACCACCCCCGACGCGCTCGACTCTGCACTCGACTCGACTGGAGATCCAGGCGACGCGGGACCGAAAAGAGAAGCCGTCGGAGAAGGGACGCATAGGTTAGGCGACCCAATCAGGGAGATGGCGGGTCCGAATCCCCGGCCGCCCAGCCGAGTTCACCCGTCTCTCGACCTTAAATGATGTGAATCCCTGCTCGGTTGGCCGGGACTGGAGCGCTCGACGAGATCTGAAGAGGAGCCGGCTCGTCGAGGTCCACGTCTTCCTCGACGGCATTTTCAACTAAGCGCGGGTCGACTCCAGCAGGAGCGAAGACCATGAACTCCAAGTTGCGCGTCCGGAAGCACGTATTGTAGGGATGCGCCACGGGGTCAGTCCACCACCAGGCCCGCCAAGGTTCGGAGTCATCCGTGACCTCAGCTTCCGCACACCAGTCCCTGCCTGAGGGTATCCAGGACAAGTTGACCAAGGGGTACAATGGAACCGATGGCTCGAAAAAGAGCTCGGCGTCAACCTCCGGAGCAGCGAGCCCACCGAGAAGCTTCATCACAGCGGCGAACAGCTCGTCTGGAAGAATGGTCATCAAACTCCGCAAGGCATCCCCTCGACGCTTCCTAGCCAACTTGTACGCCACCCACGCGTCGTACATCTCGGTTATCACGTGGTAAGGAAGTCCCACGTGAAAGGCCGGGTGAAGTCCCATCAGGACACTCGACTCGACTACCCAGTGGCATCGCTCGAATAACGCCACGAAAAACTTGGTGGGACCCTCTTTGTCACAAGCTGACTCCGGAGCTTCCCGCGGATCCTCACGAATACCTCAGCGAGGCGCTCCATCAGACTCGCCGACCTCACCGAACTCTCCAGCCGGCGTTTGGCATCGGCAAGAGCTTGCGGGGAGAAGAACATAGGTGTCTTGGGAAGGAGTCGGAGAAGCCGTTGAGCTGGGTGGTCGGGGCTGTAGACGTCAGCGAACGCCTTGATCCCAGCCAGAGAGCAGAGCGTAACCGGCACGCGCGACTTCCCGAGGAGTCTGCCACGGTGATCTTGGCAGTCTGGTGGCTGAGTATAGCCTCCCAGCAACGCCGAGACCCATAGTGGACAAAGCGGATGTCACGCAGCTGGGCTAGCTGGGCAGTGATCCGAGCATCCCGTCCGACAGCTTGGCCTGCGCGAGTGCGTAACTGGGCGAGGGAGAGGCGCAAAGCCGCGGGTAATTCAGGGCGATCATGAGCACCAGCGTCGTGGACCGTCACGATGGGCACCGAAGCCGAACTCCCAGAGGGTGAAGGCATAGAAACGCCACCCACAGCCGAGCTGGAAACACCGCTGGCAGCCGAGCTGGACACGCCACTTGCGGCACTAGCTGAGCTCCGAGACGATCCTTTGTGACGTTTAGCCGGGCGGGCCGCACCAGCCGAGTTTGGAGAGGCAGCCCGCTTTGCCTTCTTCGACTTGTGCTTATGGTGGTGCTTGTGCTTGTGCTTGTGCTTAGGCTTGGGCTTACGCCGGCGCTTGCCCATCTTCGCGGAGCTCGACTGAGAGTCGGAATCACCAGACTCACTAGACGAGACCAGAGGAGACCGACGAGCAGCCATGTAACTCTGGACCTTGCCACGCGGAGGCGGAAGAGGCGCAGCGGGCGGAGGCCGAGGAGGAGAGCTAGGGGCATTCGAGTCGAGCTCATCGGCAGACCCAGGATCGTCGGCCTCAGAGTCTGAGCTCTCGGACAGAGACAGTGGATGAGTGGAACTCCCAGGAACATCCAAGCCAAGAGCCCAGCTTGATGAACCAGAAGAATGGCTCCGCCGAGCTGTCCGGAGAACGAGATAGTCGGGAGTCTCCAACAGGTTCAAGCAATGGGCATTCAGAACTCGGGCAGTGGCTGCAGTGGGACGCAAAGGACGACCCGATGGAGACGTCATCCCAGCCGAGCTCATGGGAACCGTGGGCCGAGTAGCGGTAACCATCGAGATACCCTGCACCGGAGTGACCACAGTCGACGCAACCCCTGCCGGACTGCTACGACCCTTGATCTGACTGGGGAACCGAGGCCGAGAGCAAGCGAGAAGCCGCCGCGCTGAGGAGCTCACAGCTGCGCTAAGCACCGAAGCAACCGTGCCACCTGAAGAGTGGGATACCGTTGCGGTCGAGCCTCCGGCAGCCGAGCTCGATGCACTCACAACCGCGGATACCGACCGGAGGACGTTCTGAGAACCCAGAGCCGAGCTAAGCGGGGCAACAACTTGAACAGGACTGAGCGCCGACGCAACGGTGGCCGAACCCGAAGTCGCCGCTGCAGGTTCTACGCAGGCCGGCGAAGCAGCAGAATGACCCACGCCGGAAGCTGGAGCAGAAACCGCGACCGAGCTAGGTGTAGCGACATCACTCTTCGCCACGACCGTGCCGGGAGCGGTGCTGGTAGGAGGCACCCATCGAACACAAGTCGGCAGAGGATCCGACACCGGAAGCGAGAGAGCCGAGTTCGGCACGACCATAGACGCCGCTGGTGAACTCGGCGGCCGGGAGTCAGCACCGCTCGGACCAGCGCCAGCTGATGACGGCAGAACACCCGACACCCGACGAAAGGAAGAGCCCCACTTGACGAGGTGGAGACGTCCAACGCAGCTGAGTTGGGAGTCGACACCGGCGTCGGATCCGGAGAAGGAGGATACGAGACCAGGCTGATGAGCGGCCCACTCGTCACCGGACTAGCCGACCCCGCAGGAAGCTCAGAAGACTCAGAGACCTCGCCGAAGTCGAAAGAGAGGTCGCCTTCCTGAGAATGGGCGTCGCCGCCGGTTGTCACGTCCTCAGCGGTGAGGCCAGCCAAGTTCAAACCGGGTCGGAGTGACAAATCACAAGCTGCCGACACCTCTTGGGCAGCTTCGCCGAGTCGAGCCGATGCATCTGCGTGACCAGCTTCGCCAGGCAGCGGGCATGTGTATGGCTGCTCGAGTGATACCTGAGGCTTGGGCCGAGAGCCGGCAGCAGTCGCCGACTTCGGGTTCGCATAGCGACGAAGCTTCTCGGCTGGCGTCAGGGTGTCTAGTCGAGCCCGGCGGAGTTGGTCGACAGACTTGCTGCGTCGGAGTCGCGGCACACTAGACTTGGACACGGGAGACGTGGCAGTCGGAGCGGACGCCGAACTCGTGGACCCTGGAGTGTCAGACTCAGCCAGCCGAGTCGACTGGCCAAGGAAAGAACCCGCCGAGCTCACAGCCACCGGCGGAACAGAGGCCGCGCCGTCTGTCCGAGGATGGATCACCAACTCCACACGCCGAGTCTCTCCGGCTGGGATGTCCATCACCTCGGGGAACCGCTGAGCCAACACTCGACACAGACGAGCATTGAGCTGGAGGTCAGCCGGGTTCAACCCAGGCACGTCCAACCCAGCTGCAGCCGCAGCGGCCATGTGAGGGTCGTGCATGGGTAACATGCCGTTCCGAGCGATGACCCGCTTCTGCTGGAGAATAACCTCGCGCTGGTGATCGATGACGGTCTTGGCGTTACGAAGAGGCAGCGGATCCCCAGCAGTGATCAGCCGAGCTGACTCCTGGAGCTGCTCAAAGTGCTTGGTCGAGATAGCTTGGAGTGTGGCATACTCAGCATCCCGAGCGGAGAGCAACCGAGTCAGGCGCTCGATCTCGGAATCACGCTCCCGGATCTTCTTGCGGAATTCTTCAGCGTGAGCGAGAGCCGACTTAACCTTGGCATCTTGCGACTCACGAGCTGACCTCAGGGAAGCCTCTGACTCGGCCAGTGCCTTCCGGAAGCTGGTCAGAAGTGGAGACGACTTCTTGGACTCGGTTTTCCACAAGTCGCGCTCCCTCTCGACAGCTTTCAAGCGTTCCTCAAGGTCAGCCTTCGCCGCTGCTTGGGAATCCAGCCGCCGAGTCAAGTCGGCATTAATGGTCTGGGCCGCCTCCAGTTCTACTCGCAGCGCAGCAGCGTCGCCCGCTTGACTCTACTGACCGTGAAGGAGATCCACGAGCTCGTCGAAGGATTTCGCCTCGAGGGCAGCTCGGCGGACACTTGGGTCGGCAGCTGGAGCAGGGCGGGTGATCACGAACGACAACAGCCGAGCCAAGTCAGCGTTCTCTGTGCGTCGTTGCTCAGCTTGCGCGTGGATCAGCGCGGCGAGAGAGTCGAGGCTCACCGGCTCAGCCGAGTCCGACCGACGAGAGTCGGCGGTGCCCGAAGTGGTGTCACCACGCGGACTCGGCGAGCGGCGAGGAGGAATGCGAGATGCCGACTCGGACTCCTGGTCGAACCCACGGGAAGTTGTCAAGTCGATGACAGGGTGCCCCTGCCCACCGCTGACCCCGCGAGCCCAGGACGCCGAGTCGGCGAACTCAGCGGACTCCTCCTCATCTCGCGCTGAGGTGTGTGAAGGCTGTGGAGACGCTGCGACCGAAGCCTGTGAAGATCAGCAGATGGAGAGTTAGCAACAGCATGGATGGAGTAACCGGAGGCGAAAGACGTACCGGCGGAACGGCAGGAGCGCCCGACGACGACACAGCGAAGGAGCTTGTTCGCTACCGTTGGAGTTTTGGCCGATATGGGACTTGACTCGAGGAGTGATGGTCAGGCCCCTCACCAACTCGGCTCGGAACATGACCGGGGCAGTTGTGGTGTAGGAAACACCAGATTTCGCGAGACCAACTCGGCTGGAGTGGTACACTGTACCGGTAGCCGAGCTCAGCCGAGCTCAGCCGAGTTCACCAGCCTATCCGGACGAGTTATCCGGCTCAGCCGAGTTCAAGGATTATCCGGACGGCTTATCCGGACCAGCCGAGCTCAAGCGTCGCTGAGCTCAGCGAAGGGTCGGCTGGGATCCAAAACCGCCCACTTTCATTTGGTATTTGTATAGGAGCTTAGGAGTAGTAGAGGCGCCCCTTCAGGGCGCCCGACAAAGATAACAGACAACAGAGCAGAATTTTCTAGGCCTAACACACGTGCATACGTTCCGGTAAGTCCCTGCGCGGGGCCGGATTATGTCTGCTGCTGGTACCCGAGAGGCATAAGCTTGTAGGGTACTCGGCTGGCAGCGCCAAGAGATAAAGGTCGGCCCGGGTTGGGCGCGTGTCTCGCCAAGCGCGAAGGAAAGTCTCACCCCGCTGCGAGCCGGTGTTCCCGTACGTCCCGGGCACTGATTGCTGAGTCGAGAAGCCTTTGCTCTCGGCGACCTGTAAAAGCGCTCCGTGCGCCGTCGTCCATCCTTTGGTGGAGGGCACAGGGTTGTGTGAACGGAGACCGTCGAACTCGGCGGTTCTCCGGAGGAGGTGATCTTGGTTGGCAGGTCTCGGCGAGAGGCGAGACACCCGCTGTCCCGGTTGGGCCGAACCGCTCGGGGGCAACCCGGCGCAGGCCAACAAAGCCGACCAGCTCGGCTATTGTTGTGTTTGTAGCCAAGTTACCACATCTGACGATTTTGTGTGTACTGCTATACCGCACTCACATATTCTTCACACTCATAACTTATACGTTTTATACCTAATTTTTCTTCAAATAAATCCATTTAACCACCAACAATCTTCTATGCACATAATAACACACTTTGCTTTTCCAACCCCACCCATAATATACAGTCTCATTATTTTTATCCTACGTTCACTCCCCACACAATATTTTCAAACCGCATACCTACGCTTTTTATCTTGCATCCCATTTCCCTCCATCATCTACACTCCGATCTTCCAACTTATATAATTTTCATGTCATATTCACTTTGCATGAACCTAATATTGCTTCCCACACTCCATTTACACATCATCATAACTATTTTGAACCGCATTCTACCCAACCAATCACATTTTTTTCATATCCACAATAATCGCCTTTATCCTCTTCACATACATTATTTGTGTACCCTAAACATCAAACTTAAAAATGTCAAAACCTACACGAATCAACCTCATCCGACTCGTATCCAACCCAATCATACTGCTTCCCACCCTACACACTACTTATTTTCATTGTCTCCACATCCATGTGCAGAAATTACCAGTTATCGTATCATGGATAACGGAACCGTGTCGGGTCCGTCTCAGTAGTACCATCCGATTCCCCGTATATGAGAACCTCTGTGTTCCAGTTTTCATATCTAAGAGCCCAATACTGGCTGCACTCCGACTTTGAGATTTTTGGCCCGTCTCTGGCTCATGAGAGTGGTACCACTGAATTTGGGGTCCCGGGTGGTGAACCCGGGGGGTTTCGCAGTTCGAAGCTAGCTTGTACGGATACCCTTACAAGGAAGTCGATGTACTCGGGCATCTCCTGCGCCTGCTTCGCAGCCGCAGTATCTGCCTAATCTACCACTGCATGTACAATCAAGTGTACCAAGCTTGATCGCTTCTTTTCGAAGGTATTGCCAGTTGATATACATATATCGTCACTCCAACGAATTGGTACATCACGTTTGGGTTTGACAAACCCACCGTGTGATTCTACCTCCTCCTACACGTCAGATGAGGACTCCACACATTTAGTTTTAACTTTAGATATTTGTAGTTCGTAGAACAGTAATCAACAATGAGCTAATCAACGTAATTTCCATCCTTCCTACTACTAAATGCGCGCTGATGCCCAGGCAGAATCCTGCATTGCTTAGATTGCAGTGCTGTGCTCAGAAACTGACACTTGGCGATAAAACAAACGTGCATTCGGATATGTAGCGCTATCACGATAACTGTTCAACCGAACTTGCAGGATAACCCGATGAAGTCAGCAATTGCTTCAAGTTTGATGAGTGAAAACTGAGGTCTAGCAGATTTCGATAGCGTGTAGGAGTAAGATACATCGGGTGTTTGTCCTTCGCTTGATGATGTCCGCTCGGGACTTCCTCTCGCACAGAAATCCGCGGCGTACAGCGACAGCATAGGAGCATTCAAACTCTGTTTGTTAAAACATGGTACAGCCGCACGCATATTTTGTCCAGGTCGAAATGTAGTCTCACAGAAGACAAGTCTAAATCAGCCAAGTCGTCGTAGACAAATGAAACGATTGGCGGTGATTCGGGTTCCCGCAAGTGATACCAACCAAATCGCGAATTATTTATTTATTTGTTGGCCCCCATACTGGTACCGTAGGGGCAAGTAAAACCATAAAACTCAACTGCTGTCGACGAAAACCTACCCACAAAATCTGTCACCGGTACTGAATAGTCCCGAATAACAAGTCTCCGCTAAATGATTCGTTCGCAACCGGATTGGACGCCGCCGTATAGGACGCCACCGCATTGTCGGCGGGTTTGGATTAAAAAAAAACGTTGAACAAAATAAAATCGAGCAGTACTTCCCTTCTGGATTGCACAACGTAGGACTTTAAGAAGTTTTTTTTGCAATGTTTTAGTGGAAGGTTTAGTCTAATCCATCCAGCTTATTTTTGGCCCGTCTCTGGCTCATGAGAGTGGTACCACTGAATTTGGGGTCCCGGGTGGTGAACCCGGGGGGTTTCGCAGTTCGAAGCTAGCTTGTACGGATACCCTTACAAGGAAGTCGATGTACTCGGGCATCTCCTGCGCCTGCTTCGCAGCCGCAGTATCTGCCTAATCTACCACTGCATGTACAATCAAGTGTACCAAGCTTGATCGCTTCTTTTCGAAGGTATTGCCAGTTGATATACATATATCGTCACTCCAACGAATTGGTACATCACGTTTGGGTTTGACAAACCCACCGTGTGATTCTACCTCCTCCTACACGTCAGATGAGGACTCCACACATTTAGTTTTAACTTTAGATATTTGTAGTTCGTAGAACAGTAATCAACAATGAGCTAATCAACGTAATTTCCATCCTTCCTACTACTAAATGCGCGCTGATGCCCAGGCAGAATCCTGCATTGCTTAGATTGCAGTGCTGTGCTCAGAAACTGACACTTGGCGATAAAACAAACGTGCATTCGGATATGTAGCGCTATCACGATAACTGTTCAACCGAACTTGCAGGATAACCCGATGAAGTCAGCAATTGCTTCAAGTTTGATGAGTGAAAACTGAGGTCTAGCAGATTTCGATAGCGTGTAGGAGTAAGATACATCGGGTGTTTGTCCTTCGCTTGATGATGTCCGCTCGGGACTTCCTCTCGCACAGAAATCCGCGGCGTACAGCGACAGCATAGGAGCATTCAAACTCTGTTTGTTAAAACATGGTACAGCCGCACGCATATTTTGTCCAGGTCGAAATGTAGTCTCACAGAAGACAAGTCTAAATCAGCCAAGTCGTCGTAGACAAATGAAACGATTGGCGGTGATTCGGGTTCCCGCAAGTGATACCAACCAAATCGCGAATTATTTATTTATTTGTTGGCCCCATACTGGTACCGTAGGGGCAAGTAAAACCATAAAACTCAACTGCTGTCGACGAAAACCTACCCACAAAATCTGTCACCGGTACTGAATAGTCCCGAATAACAAGTCTCCGCTAAATGATTCGTTCGCAACCGGATTGGACGCCGCCGTATAGGACGCCACCGCATTGTCGGCGGGTTTGGATTAAAAAAAAACGTTGAACAAAATAAAATCGAGCAGTACTTCCCTTCTGGATTGCACAACGTAGGACTTTAAGAAGTTTTTTTTGCAATGTTTTAGTGGAAGGTTTAGTCTAATCCATCCAGCTTATTTTTGGCCCGTCTCTGGCTCATGAGAGTGGTACCACTGAATTCCCCGTATAGAAAAACATATATACCCAATTTATCATATTTTGAAACCGCAAACATAAGAAGATATGTATTCCTTGTAAACGACCTCTTTGACTTTATATTTATTACAACAATTTATTTATAAGTTTTTACGGTTTATCAATTATTAATAGACAAAATCCACCGATTTCCCCTCATTATAGTAACATGTCACTAAAGTGGGGGTACCGAAACTAAATCTAGAGCTTACCTAAAATACGTTACTTTGGGTTCAAAGGACCCTGGATGAATGAAATTAGGGTCGTGAATGCCTAAACTAAGGCGCGTCAAGGACCCTAAAGGACCCTGGGAAGAACGTTCATCCGGGTCGGAAAACCTATAGCGGTTTGACCTGTGTGAACTTATATTTCCGGTCATAATTCATATATCAATTCTCGCAGTTTATTAGTTTTAATAGACAAAATATGTGGTTTTCCTCACTTGAGTAACATGTCACTTAAGTGAGGTACCCAATATTGCATGGCAGGTGCCCAAAATAAGTTAGTTTGGGTACTGGGGCCCGGATACCTGGCAGCGGGGACCCCGGATACCCAAACTAACGCCCGCTGTGGGACCCTCAGGACCCCCGGTACACGTGTATCCGCCCTGTAATATATATATATATATATATATATATATATATATATATATATATATGACAACCGAGGTCTCGCATAAAACTCATGAAGCCTCTACTTGACACCAAGCAAAGTCTTGGTCCGAAAGTCGCTGAAGCGGATGTTGAAAACGGCAAACCAGTCATCCAGGCCAGGGCGTCCATTCCGGCTGATTATAGTCTCAATAAAGCCATCCCACGCAGCTGCGATGTCCCACATATTTGGGAGCACACTCGCAATCTTCTTGTTCCGCACGAACCGGCAGACGAAGAATAGCTCGACGAAGAAGCGCTGGGGGTTAAATGCGACCATCTTGGCGAGGTGTGGGCTGAGCAGACTCCTTGCACGATTGCTTGCATCTTGCAGATGTGCGATCGGGAACCTGTAGACTGGATACTTTTGTTTGATCTGGGCGTAGCCCATCGCATCAGGCTCATACTTGACTAGTCTCCACAACGGAATGGTGTGGTGCAGCTGGTCGAAGAACGGGTTTGAGATCTGCGGTGGACGAACAGGACCGTGGCGGACGCGCTCCACCTCGAGTTGCGGGTACGTCGAAGTAGATGCTGGCATTGATGGACTGTACACGTTAGACTCGACGGCTTCTGAAAGCGGCCAAGCGTCCTCCTGGTTGGCTTGCTCATGTCCGCCGGTGCGGGGCAAAGCTACCGCCAGGTTATGACAGCGTCGGCCTGGGGACAAAGCGACGGAGCACCCTCTTGATTGACTCGCTCATGGACATCGGGGGATGAAGCTGCCGCCAGGTTATCGACATCGTCGGCCTAGTGACGGCTTTGAGCCCCTGAGACGGTGCTTCCTCTGCATCACGAGGGTCCCCAACAGCTGCAGGCCCTTGTATCGCAAGCTGAGGCGCGCTCAACCATGTTGTTGGTCGCCCGCCTTCTTGCTAGCTCCTTGTCTAGATCGCGCAAAAACATTCAGGGTTAGTGACAGAAGCGATAAAGTGAAGAAGTAATTCCGTACCGTTTTTCGCTTGGTCGCCTTGCCTCGATAAGAATAGTGAGCTGATTTCTCTGTGCTGGGTATTCACAGGAGGGATGACTATTCTCACACATTTAGACATTATGTGTCGACGGGAGGGACGACGTAAAAGGGTGTCCAACCGCCCCTTTGGCTAAGGATCGCTATGACGTAAAGCTATGACGTAGTTTTTACAAGCGTAATTACCCTTGTAAAAACTACGTCATAGCTTGACGTGATAGCCAAAGGCGCCCCGATGATGGGAAGTACAGTATGGCCGGAGACTACACTGCGCGACAGAATCTTTCGGACACTCACATTTCTGTCCATATCCAATCTTCTAGAAAGTTACAGCTCGCTAATTAGATATGTTGAACCTATCAGATCAATCTATAGCTGGCATGTGGCGCGGAGCTAGATTTGTGAGCGCGTAGATAGGCTAGTATACAACTGACACGATTTCGGGCCGCGACAAAGTTTTCGAACAAATTTTATCTTAATTAAAGTATGTATAAGAATGATTGTCGTAGGTTGTCATCTGTTCGTCTCCTATTATACGGTGGACCACCATCGATGATGATGGCGGCAAGGCTGCCTGCGGGGCCGGCGAGCGCCTCCATAGCGCCCAGTGGCTCCAAGCTCGATGCTGGTCGTTGGTAAGCTCTATACGCAACGCATGGGCATCATGGCGCGGCCCTTGGCGAAGCCTGAGCCTCCAGGGGTGGAGCGGTAGGCTCGACGTCATCCTCCCCCATGATTTGTATGAGATTGTGCGACAGACAAAGTGGCTATGATGGCAATGGACATGTAGGCCTCTAGAGGCCATGGTGACGCATTTAGCGAGTTCTTTTGGCCATTTTCGTACATATGTATTCATAGATATATTCATACTTGGTACTACCAAAAGGATTTATGAAGCTGGTCCAGTAACTTTAGAGATCTAAGTTCGGCAAGCACGATAAGACAGCACCTGGTAGAAGTGTGCAAAGCTAAAATGGGGACGATAAACATGACGCGCTGGAGTATGCATGAGCTTGCATTTTACGCACCTGTCGATTCCTTTTGTTGTTTCTTAAATGTTACGTTCACGGTGTTTCCAACTGGTCAGTAGTACGATCGGCAGCAAACTTCGCCATCCTAGGAATCCCCACCGTTGCGGTCGGTAAAATGATACCAGGAAAGCTCGTGCATATGGCTGCGGCTGCTTGCTACCTGGACATCTCGTCTGCCAAATGCATGATGGTCAAAGTAGTGTCGAGCTTGCACCTCACCTTCCATAGCGTAGTTGCCAAGTCTACCACGATGTGGGCCCGTCGTACGCTTCAGCGTCCTGCGTGGGCCCCTGACATCATCATCATCGACATTTTCAACGTAGGCACGCACATCGCCGACATCCACGGCGCCACGCAGATCTGCTGCCACTGCTACGGCTACTCGAACGGCGGCAGCGCCAACTAAGGAAACGTCGGCCGCGGCCACCAGTTCTGCTGCGGCGACGACAACGTCACGTTTGAGCTTTGAGCAAGTTCAACGCGTGCGGTGCGACGCGCGCGATCGCGCGCAGGCCACGGCTACGAGGGAGATCATCAACACGCATAAAACACGTACCACGACTACGCTAACTGCTACAGTAGTTCGAACTGCTGCGTGGCTCGGGCCACACAAGGCGATAGGTACGACTACTCGCAGTCGCAAGGCGTCCACTTCCTCGAGAACAGCGCTGGTGACGGTACAAATCACCGTCAAAAGTTTGAAGGTTAGCGGTAAGAATTTTTTAAACAACGGTCGTGTGGCAGTCTCATTTCTCTGCTTTCCGGCGGCCATGCTGCTAAATGGCGCTAGCAAATTGAATGAGCACTACTTAACGTGGTTGGCCGTCTTGATTTTCTTCAAATTCATAAAGTCGTCCTCCGTGCTCCTCTCGTTTTTATACTGCAGCATTCACACAAACTCATCGCGTATATTGTAGTTACGAACCTTGCTTTGCGCTGTAACGTTGATTCACACGTCAAATAGCTTAGAATATATATGTACAGTCGTGCACCTCGTTTTCGGCCCCGGTATAAATTTATAACCGGGAATAATGTATTCATATTTGCGTACATAGACAGTGTTTATCATTGAATTTGTATAAACAACAGACGATACACCTCACAAGAATTGGTGAATTCGAGGTACTTATATGGCCCACCCCGCCGAAAACGAGGTGCACGACTGTAAATATATTCGGTTTGTATGGCTAGTCGATCATGATTTTATTTAAAGAAGGAGGTCAATGTTACGAGCGAAGCTAGTGACACCGTGGCAGTTCTGGTGACCTATTGCTACTACACGCATATCGTAGTCCTAACACACGCTGCCAGGTCGAAGATCTGATGTAAAGTACAATATAATCCCTTCATCATCAGGATTTCCTTAGTTAACCCCCCAGTCACTAAGGCTTGATATAAGCAGCATGTGAAAATTACCATATGGCGGCCATATGTTCCCACATGCTTGATATCAAGCATGTGAAAAGTCCATAAACTGGTCGATTGGTCCAATTTGGTACTCGATACACAGGGCTTGGTGTGCCAACGGAAGAAAGAAAGGTCGATGTATCCACCCCGACCATGGCCAGTCCATAAGCTTTCCCTCGCGCTTGGTGGCGGGTGGAGGCCACCGGGGCCATTAAGTCAAGATGCCTCCGTGCTATATACTGTCTTTGTAATGGAAAATATGTGCCCGCCGCTGCTGTAGAAGGCGCAGTCAAGAAAGAGTTGACCGTGTCCGTAGTCGTGGAGAGAAAGTGTCCATGGCGACTGCCTAAGCCATATCATGAGGATGAAGGAGTGTTGAAAAATGCGTACGCTACACTACGTACAGGTAGAGCAGACGCGGCGTAACTACGTAAGCAGGTGCTTGCGTGTCACGCGTTTCACTCTCTAGTTCAAGACACAATTTCGCATTCGTAGCCGTTTTGCACGCTTCTTGCAGCAAAGAAAAGCCACTCCCATTAAGAGGGCCATATTCATATCCGCTACATCAAGCATGGGCTCTACGAGTTTCCTGAACAACGCTTGATAAGCAGCATGTGGTCTCATAAACTGGTCAGCCGAATCGACTTTGTTCCGAGATACGGTTTGTGTACTTTTTTCACCTGCACAGATTTCAAGTACCTGTACACATTTCAAGTACAGTCTTTCTTTAACATGCTTGATATCAAGCATGTAAAAAAATAGTCCGTGCATAGGAATCCGGGCCTCGTGACGGAGGGGTTAAGAGGGGGCACTCTTGAGTCAAGAAAAAGAACGAAATAGGTATTTTAAAGTTGTCAAGACACTTGACAACTTAAGACACACGCAGTGCCCCATACACAGTGTATGGAGCACTGCGTGTACATTCCAGCGCCATAAAGTGCATGGAGACGGCACCGCTGCCGAGGCTGCTCCTTGAGCGCCAGCTGACGCCAAGCTCCGCTTCAATGATACAAAGTGTAGTGTCTGTATCACGTCATCCGAACATCCTTACCATCTACTAGAGAGACCGTCCAGTGTGTCCGTCCCGTCCGTCACGGGTGTCGACAATTTAAGGTGGTCCACATAATCATACATAGACAGCCTTGGACGCCGCAGGCGGTCTCACACAAGCTGCCGAGCGCAGCGAAGGCGGCACCCGCGGCATTCCGTGGGCGATGGAGCGGGACGGTGCTGCTATGCGTTGCTCATTGTGAACCCTACTACTCGGGAAGCTTGCGGCGTTGGCTAGTGGTGTGTACGGCTCTCACTAAATATAATTAGCATTTTTTGCTCCCTTTAAAATAATTGTGGTGTCACCAATTTAATTTGATATTATTAATTATTTGTGTGGGCCACACTAGAGGCTGAATGCATTTTTGCCCCCAGTTTGAATTTGGACCGCGTGCGCGCCACGACGCCATCGAGGTACGCTGCGTGTATGCATGTTAGTTAGCCACACAAGCCACCGCCACCACCACGCACAGATAGTCTGAGGTTCCTGGGGCTGCTTAGGGGGAAGTATCATCCTAGCGGGGGTTACCTCGCTAGGCGCAAGCCGTGCTTAGTTTTTTTTTAAAATATTGGCCTGATTTGGGTAGGACTATTTATAGTCAGACATATTTCGGACCTTTATAACGTATTTAAACCCATCGCCCACTCTGGCGAGTAGCATAACGTAAATTATCAACATCTGACACATTTTGGTAATTTATATTGGCACCGGTCTATTGACAACAATCCCGAACGCGAACCAGTTGAGCTGGCCGTAATGGGTCCTTTGGCCCATGCGACCAAGCCATTCTCATGAATGCGCAAAAGGATATCGCACGAAGACCCTCAGTACTGCCCGGGCGCTCAACCCTGACTTGCCGACTGCACGTTTGCGAGCGAATTCACTTCGGTGTTTCGTGTCGGTTACTTCGTTCCATGAGATAGTAAACTTCGATGGGAGCCGCACCACCCGGGAGATGCCCAACACAACCAAGCTGCGTGGAAGACTACTGCTATATGTGGTGTACTTAGACATATTGTCTAACGCGTCACGTTACTCTGTTTCGAGTTCGCAGTGAGTGAGCCATGGCCCGCCGGCCCAAACGCAAGCGTACGCGTGTCGAAATCGAAGCAGCTCTGAAGGATAACGCGAATATCAACAAGACACCAGATGAACCAAATCAGTCGGATGAAGGGAGAAAGCGCAAGCAACTGCAGTCACGGGTGAAATGCAGCTTGGAGAAGGAGCTTGTAGCTCTCAGTATTTACCGAAGACGACACTGGTAGTCCGGAGCCTGTTCCTCCGGTCACTGTGGTTGTTGAACAGCCTACAGTGGAGCAGGAAGGCAAGACCGAGGATGATGACCCACTTGAACTCCAGCGTCGGTATGCGGCTGCGTACTCAGAAGGCCTTCGCATCGCGGAGACTGAGGCCGCACAGGCAGCGTGCCCGATCCCCTCCTTAGCCAAAAGGTCTGCGGCTGAACGATCCCGTAATGCCGAGCGTCAAAGAAATCGTAGGGCAAACATGAGCGCTTCACAGAAGGAACGCACTAAGACTAAGAACCGAGCGCGCGCGCGAGCTTCAAGGGCGCAAAGGACGGATTCCCAGCGAGCCGCCACGAGAGAGGCAGACCGTATTCGGAAACAAAACCTGCGTGCACGCCAGGCTCCTTCTCATCGATCGATTGCGTTGGAACGTAATCGTCTTCAGCACCAAGCCCGACGTAGTGAACAAACCGTATAAGAGCGGCAGGAAGATCGAGAGCTGAACCGCGAGCGTATGGCAGCTATACGTGCATCGCAGACTGATGAAGAGCGAGCGGTATCGCAAGCTACAGACCAAGATCACTATGCTACCCGACGTGAAGCTCTGACAGAAGAAGAACTCGAGGCGCTGTGAGAGCAGAACCGCACTCGACGTAGAGCAGTTCAGCATCGCCGAGCACACGCCAACCATGAAGATTTCAAGATCGCCAACGTCAGGGGACAAAACATCGTCAACGGGCGCCACAAACTACCTCCCACAACCCTGTGCAGGTTGTGCCACGCTTGGAAATGGCCCGGTGAGTCAGAGTTCATTTGCTGCATGCGGGGTAGGGTGAGACTACCTCCTCTACGTGCAGCACCTCCGCACCTCTTGGAGTGGTACCAGGACGACAAGTTCCGCCGCAATATCCGGGCGTACAACCAGGCTTTTGCCTTTACGTCTATTGATGCTTCCTCCAGTGACAGGCGATTTCGAGGGGTAGTTCAAGACGACGAGGTCGCAGGGCAAGGTGGTGTATACACTTACCGCATCCAAGGCACGATGAGTCATTACCTCGGATCTATGCTGCCTTACGTGGACCGCGCTACGGGGGAAATGACGGAGCCCAAGTTCGCTCAGATCTACATTGTGGATCCCGTCATGCAAGAACGCGCCAAACGACGAAAAGGCATTTACGCAGAACTAGACAACGTGGCGTTGAAGGACAACGAGGATATGAGGGCGGCGTGAAATTCGTTTGCGCAGCAATTTCTGAATTTTGGTGAGAAGCTGAGGGCGGATTTGGCAAAGGGTATACCCATCATGGACATTAGGTACAAGCTGTACGCTAAGCCGTCACAACCGGGGACACGCAACTTGCCTACTGTTTCTGAAGTTGGCGCCGTTGTTGTCACGAATGGTAACGTTCCCAAGCCACGCGACCTGCTTATATACGCGCGGGACCATCAACTGTTGCGTCTATTTGAGACCGATGAAAAGTACGATCCTCTTCAATATCCTCTGCTGTTTCCCTACGGCGACCTCGGATGGACGTATTCAAATTTGTACGCGGACGGAGATCAGTATCGGAAAAAACGCAAGATGGCTTTGCGCGAACACACCGCTTATCGGCTGTTCCAGAAGGATTGCGATCAATCGGCTCTTTTCCAAGGTGGGCGGCTGTTCCAGCAATGGGTAGTCGACCAGCGAGCTAAGTGCGAACAGGAACAGCTGCGATGGGTGGCTACGCATCAGAAGGAAATCCGTTCGGACCAGTACCACGGAGTTTAAGACGTGCTGCTTAATGAGACGACTGTTACGCTAGGTGAAGGAGAAGCATTCGTGTCCGAGTTCGATCGTGAAACCGGCGAGTTGGTGCATCCAGATCGGAGATGCAGCGACAACGACGAGCACTTTCTGGGCCAAATCGGTAAACGAGTTATTCTTCCAGACCCGCATGTCGGTGGCCCGCGGTACATGTACAAGGCGTACCAAGATTCCATGGCTATAGTCCGTGAGTACGGGAAACCTGACGTGTTCCTTACGAAGACGTGCAATCCCAAGAGGGAAAAGATCCTGGAAAAGCTCCCCGAAAGGTCAAACCGCTCAAGACCGCCTGGATATTGTCGCTCGAGAAGAGCATGCCGAATCCGAAGGAGAGTCAAAAGATTCTCGTCCAAACTTGCAGCGCCAATGCAATCTACCGTAGATACTTGACAGCTTGGTGGAAACCGGAAAATACGATGTTCCGATCATTTCTCTGCAAGAAGTGGTTAATGACCTGCCAGTTTTGACTAGTGACAAGTATATGAAACGATTGGCGCCGGGTTCCCGCAAATGATACCGACCCAATCGCACATTATTTATTTAATTTTTGGGCCCATATTGGTAGTAAACCCATCAAACTCCGACGAAAAACTACCCACAAAATCTGTCACTGGTTCTGAATTGACCCGAATAACATGCCTTACCATGCCCAACCAAGTCCATCTTACATGAACAGGAGATTAGCGATGAGGCCGGAAAGCACTCTGCCACTGTATCAGGCCATCGTATAAATTTACATGTGAACCAAAAGACGATAACGAAGATGAATTGACCTTCCATTTCACCAATTATTTCCCTACCGTGCCTACGTTACGCTCTACGTAGGTCATAGACCAATACACAACACATTTGATCATACACGTGTACCGGTAGTTTTGGGGAACCGGGGTCCCGATGGGTACCCGGGTTCCCGCCAATTGTTTCATATATTCATATACTAGCCGAGCGCCGCCGCTACGCGGCGGGAGGTTTTGTGGTTAGCTGCAGTAGTAAGGGCCGCCCACCTCCGCTTCGCTTCGGTGGGCTTTGTTAAGTTTGAAATGTTAACGATCGATTCTGTGCTGTTAAAAAGAAGTTTTTATGTTGGAAGTACACTCTGGTAGCGTTAGGTGGTTGATATAAGTTAATAAACTATTCCCACGCCAGAGTTACTTTGAGTAGATGTGCGCGGTAGGGTAAAACATTGTCTATTTTTACGGTCCTGGGTTGTCCCACATTCGCTCCACTCCGGTGGTTTTGCCAAGTTCAACTGGTTTTCGTTTAGATCGTGCATGTAGAAAAGTGTTTTGTGCGGACAGTACTCTACTATGGTTACGTGGCCGGTATGAGCTTAGTAAAAGTATCCCCACGTCAGAGGCACCATGAATAGATGCATGTTGCAACGTGCTAAAGAAAAGCATTCTGTATTGTACGGAGTTTGTTGTAAACCGGGTCTACTTCAACGTAATAAGTTAACACGACAACAAAGTCGCCGCGGAGTATCAGGATATATATCTAACCCAATATGTGCTTATTGTGAAGATAGTAGCAATAAACGTAATAAACGTTGGCATGTGTTACGTGCCGTGGTAAGGAAGATCAATAATGAGTTATTGACGTTATAGTCAAAGAAGTATGTGGACGTGCTATTATATCAAGTTGTCTAAACCCTCCAAAACTCGCAGTGCGGGTTTCACTCGTTTTTAGCATTATGCTTGGGGCTAATGTTTCTCAGTAAAAAAAAACACCACGTATCTATCATGCTACCATTCTGCACTTGGTAGGGTTCATAAAATGTTTTGAGCTGGATGCTACGTTAATGTTAACATAATTTATACGTGGGCCGCGCTCATATCTACATAGGCTGTCATAAACCCAGTAGTTTGTTACTACTTAAGTAAAAGCAATCATGACTTTTCTACGTGGCGCACATTAGCAGTTGCATACTACCAAGAGTAGCTAAAAATGCTAAATGTAAAAAAAAAAACTTCACATTCTATCGCCAAAGTACACACTGCGCAATGATAATGCCGCCCACTGTATTTGCCATTCGAGTATGTGCGACTTAATAAAATGTTCGCAAAACCCGGCAGGGTAATATCCACGTTGTGTGCACTAAATATCGATTTGTCACTATGCTGAACACTTGCATTAACGATATATAAAGCATACATAAGATAATGTAGCTAAATGCCCTGGCAAGATAGACGCCAAGCCCGCTGAAGCTATGATGTATCCATCCCTAAAGTATCATCGTAAACTTTACGTGGGCAGAAGTGCTACTAAACAGCATACATTGCGCTAACTGTACTCGCACTGCTATCGCTTACTCCATCGCTGCTATCACCTACTACGTGCTTCTATAGTTTTCTACGTGCTGCTATCGCTTATATCTGCACTCCTATCGCTGACTACGTACTGCTACAACGAACTATGCGCGGCTATCGCTTACTATGTCTTCATGTTTAGCCAAGCTCGCCGCACTACTATTATACTAAGTAGTAGTGCAAGCCCAGCTCTCGATGTCAGTATGCGCTACTCGCAGTGCTATCGTATGGCTCGGCGGCCTCTGCTATAGCTGCTACTACGCGGGGGCCAAATAATATCGTACTAATAGAGTAGAGGCTAATATGTTGCAAAGCGACGCGGCGGTGGTAAGCGCCCCCGTTTCGCTCGCCTTGTCGTCTCGCTGCACTACTCGCAGTGTTATTAGTTAATAGGTAGCTAGGCGGGCCCGGCGGGCCCGCTAGATCGCAAGTGGGTGCCGCCTTCGCTGCGCTCGGCAGCTAGTCGTACTTAGTTTTGAAATGTACTTAACGAATAAGCATGATGAGTTTGTAAGTCACAAATTGTGACGGACGGTTTCGTTGGGGGTTTTCTGGGCCGCCTTCGCTTCGCTCGGCAGCAAACGGTACAGTGTGCCGCCTTCGCTGCGCTCGGCAGCAATTTCAGCCAATAGGAATTCAGGTGATTTTCCGTTACTGACAGCGTCGTTCTGATTGATACTTAAGATTGGACAGATCTACTCGATCTTGGACAAAAGTGGTATTCCACGTACAAAATCGCACGAAGAAGCGCTGAAAACGCATTAGACAGGATATCAAATTTAACGTTGTGTGTGTAACGGCACACACAATTTCTTTAGTTTCTACATGGAAATAGTGCAAAACTGCCCCCCCCCCCCCAACCCCCAACATGCCGCATGATACATGGAGCCGACAGGAACTCCAGCTTCTGCACCAGTTGTGTGAAGATGCGGGCGGAGGCGACGCGGCGAAGATAGTTGAACTCTACAAGCAACACGCGCCGGTACGTCAATCACCACGTACGGTGAACGCTATTGAGACACACATTCGGAAGTGGCGGGCACAACACGGAGTAACGCTTCTTACCAAGTGGACGCCCAAGATGGAGACGTGCTTGACTGGCTTAAGGCTCGACGGATTGACGTCTTTTGCCATTGCACAAAGGATGTCTGAGCAATTTCAGCAAACGTTCACGGAGCCTATGGTTCGGCAGCACAAAACATCCTCGACTGAGCCAAAACGGAAGCAAGATTGGAGCGAGTGGACGGAGCCAAAAAGGCAATCATCTTTAACCACCTGAACAACAAGAGCGAGCTCGCTGCGACCTACAAACAATTGCCGCGTCGAACGGAAGCTGCTGTGCGTGAGAAGATACGATTGATGAAAAAGAAACCAAAACTGGCCGGCGCGGAAGATAAGCTGAAGTCCCCTCTGCCTCCTCGCAAGTCCGCCGAGCAGATGGAACCAAGTCTATTGTCTGCACCGTCTAGTTGTCCCGAGCAACCTGTCACGCCAATCCTACAGATGTCTTCACCGTCATCTGCAACGCCGCTGTCTCATGAAGCACCTGCTGGATGCCCTCCGCTGACTCCGCGACTGCAACTTGTTGAACCAGCTGCGCTCGCTTCCCAGTCAACAATCGAGAAACCTGTTGAACCTGCTGTGCTGGCTCCGCGACAGTCGAACACCGAGCAGTCGACCCCGAGCAACCGGTTAAACCTGTTGCACTGAGTTTGTTACCGCGACAGTCGATTCCTGCGAAGCCTCTTCCGCCTATTTCATCCGTGATTGATCTGACTGGAGATGAATGCAATGAGGAAGAAGAGCGTGATGGGGTGATGTCTGTGGAGTTGGTCGCAGAATCCCGAGCTGGTCCCCGACAAGATTCCGTTGCTGAAGCGCTGTCCCGACCAAAAGACGTGACTGAAGAAATCCAGACTTCCTTCGTAAAATGTATCGGCACACTGGAGAACACTTGGTCGGAAAACAGACGATCAGGCAAAATGACTGTGGCAGTGGCCGAAATTATCGAGCAAGGATACAAAAGGATCGAACAAAGATGGCCGCTGAGTTCTCGTCCCGTGATGGAGTTGAATCTGAATGTGTGGGATACGCGGGCACTCATATTTGCCTGTAGCGCTGCTTTCGATATTTCGGCTTTGCGCATGGCATTCGTAAAGCAATTAGGCGACGGCCAATATGGTCCGTGATCCAATTTAACGTTGTGTGTGTAACGACACACACAATTTCTTTAGTTTCTAAATGGAAATAGTGCAAAACTGCCCCCCCCCCCAACCCCCAACATGCCGCATGATACATGGAGCCGACAGAAACTCCAGCTTCTGCACCAGTTGTGTGAAGATGCGGGCGGAGGCGACGCGGCGAAGATAGTTGAACTCTACAAGCAACACGCGCCGGTACGTCAATCACCACGTACGGTGAACGCTATTGAGACACACATTCGGGAGTGGCGGGCACAACACGGAGTAACGCTTCTTACCAAGTGGACGCCCAAGATGGAGACGTGCTTGACTGGCTTAAGGCTCGACGGATTGACGTCTTTTGCCATTGCACAAAGGATGTCTGAGCAATTTCAGCAAACGTTCACGGAGCCTATGGTTCGGCAGCACAAAACATCCTCGACTGAGCCAAAACGGAAGCAAGATTGGAGCGACATTTACACCGAAGGCGGCTTTGCCGCGATAAAGGGAAATACATTCAGTTTGGGGATTCACAGCTAAGAGTTAAAGGTTGACGCTTGGAGCCCGTAGGGAGTACGGACTCGTGCGTTCTGGTATTAGAACGGGCTATCTTTAGCCGCGACTCTGTGAGTCTGTTACGTCTTCCTCTGACGCTAAAGCTACGGCGGCCCCGCTGCATCACCCACCACAGGCAGGCCGCTACTCGAGGGACCCAAAGATGTAGATAACTCGGAAAGGAAGAGCATGCCGAATCCGAAGGAGAGTCAAAAGATTATCGTCCAAACTTGCAGCGCCAATGCAATCTACCGTAGATACTTGACAGCTTGGTGCAAACCGGAACATACGATGTTCCGATCATTTCTCTGCAAGAAGTGGTTAATGACCTGCAAGTTTTGACTAGTGACAAGTATATGAAACGATTGGCGCCGGGTTCCCGCAAATGATACCGACCCAATCGCACATTATTTATTTAATTTTTGGGCCAATATTGGTAGTAAAACCATCAAACTCCGACGAAAAACTACCCACAAAATCTGTCACTGGTTCTGAATTGACCCGAATAACATGCCTTACCATGCCCAACCAAGTCCATCTTACATGAACAGGAGATTAGCGATGAGGCCGGAAAGCACTCTGCCACTGTACCAGGCCATCGTATAAATTTCCATGTGAACCAAAAGACGATAACGAAGATGAATTGACCTTCCATTTCACCAATTATTTCCCTACCGTGCCTACGTTACGCTCTACGTAGGTCATAGACCAATACACAACACATTTGATCATACACGTGTACCGGTAGTTTTGGGGAACCGGGGTCCCGATGGGTACCCGGGTTCCCGCCAATTGTTTCATATATTCATATACTAGCCGAGCGCCGCCGCTACGCGGCGGGAGGTTTTGTGGTTAGCTGCAGTAGTAAGGGCCGCCCACCTCCGCTTCGCTTCGGTGGGCTTTGTTAAGTTTGAAATGTTAACGATCGATTCTGTGCTGTTAAAAAGAAGTTTTTATGTTGGAAGTACACTCTGGTAGCGTTAGGTGGTTGATATAAGTTAATAAACTATTCCCACGCCAGAGTTACTTTGCGCGGTAGGGTAAAACATTGTCTATTTTTACGGTCCTGGGTTGTCCCACATTCGCTCCACTCCGGTGGTTTTGCCAAGTTCAACTGGTTTTCGTTTAGATCGTGCATGTAGAAAAGTGTTTTGTGCGGACAGTACTCTACTATGGTTACGTGGCCGGTATGAGCTTAGTAAAAATATCCCCACGTCAGAGGCACCATGAATAGATGCATGTTGCAACGTGCTAAAGAAAAGCATTCTGTATTGTACGGAGTTTGTTGTAAACCGGGTCTACTTCAACGTAATAAGTTAACACGACAACAAAGTCGCCGCGGAGTATCAGGATATATATCTAACCCAATAGGTGCTTATTGTGAAGATAGTAGCAATAAACGTAATAAACGTTGGCATGTGTTACGTGCCGTGGTAAGGAAGATCAATAATGAGTTATTGACGTTATAGTCAAAGAAGTATGTGGACGTGCTATTATATCAAGTTGTCTAAACCCTCCAAAACTCGCAGTGCGGGTTTCACTCGTTTTTAGCATTATGCTTGGGGCTAATGTTTCTCAGTAAAACACCACGTATCTATCATGCTACCATTCTGCACTTGGTAGGGTTCATAAAATGTTTTGAGCTGGATGCTACGTTAATGTTAACATAATTTATACGTGGGCCGCGCTCATATCTACATAGGCTGTCATAAACCCAGTAGTTTGTTACTACTTAAGTAAAAGCAATCATGACTTTTCTACGTGGCGCACATTAGCAGTTGCATACTACCAAGAGTAGCTAAAAATGCTAAATGTAAAAAAAAAACTTCACATTCTATCGCCAAAGTACACACTGCGCAATGATAATGCCGCCCACTGTATTTGCCATTCGAGTATGTGCGACTTAATAAAATGTTCGCAAAACCCGGCAGGGTAATATCCACGTTGTGTGCACTAAATATCGATTTGTCACTATGCTGAACACTTGCATTAACGATATATAAAGCATACATAAGATAATGTAGCTAAATGTCCTGGCAAGATAGACGCCAAGCCCGCTGAAGCTATGATGTATCCATCCCTAAAGTATCATCGTAAACTTTACGTGGGCAGAAGTGCTACTAAACAGCATACATTGCGCTAACTGTACTCGCACTGCTATCGCTTACTCCATCGCTGCTATCACCTACTACGTGCTTCTATAGTTTTCTACGTGCTGCTATCGCTTATATCTGCACTCCTATCGCTGACTACGTACTGCTACAACGAACTATGCGCGGCTATCGCTTACTATGTCTTCATGTTTAGCCAAGCTCGCCGCACTACTATTATACTAAGTAGTAGTGCAAGCCCAGCTCTCGATGTCAGTATGCGCTACTCGCAGTGCTATCGTATGGCTCGGCGGCCTCTGCTATAGCTGCTACTACGCGGGGGCCAAATAATATCGTACTAATAGAGTAGAGGCTAATATGTTGCAAAGCGACGCGGCGGTGGTAAGCGCCCCCGTTTCGCTCGCCTTGTCGTCTCGCTGCACTACTCGCAGTGTTATTAGTTAATAGGTAGCTAGGCGGGCCCTGCGGGCCCGCTAGATCGCAGTGGGTGCCGCCTTCGCTGCGCTCGGCAGCTAGTCGTACTTAGTTTTGAAATGTACTTAACGAATAAGCATGATGAGTTTGTAAGTCACAAATTGTGACGGACGGTTTCGTTGGGGTTTTCTGGGCCGCCTTCGCTTCGCTCGGCAGCAAACGGTACAGTGTGCCGCCTTCGCTGCGCTCGGCAGCAATTTCAGCCAATAGGAATTCAGGTGATTTTCCGTTACTGACAGCGTCGTTCTGATTGATACTTAAGATTGGACAGATCTACTCGATCTTGGACAAAAGTGGTATTCCACGTACAAAATCGCACGAAGAAGCGCTGAAAACGCATTAGACAGGATATCAAATTTAACGTTGTGTGTGTGTAACGGCCCACAAAATTTCTTTTTTTTCTACATGGAAATAGTGCAAAACTGCCCCCCCCCCCCCCACCCCCACCATGCCGCATGATACATGGAGCCGACAGAAACTCCAGCTTCTGCACCAGTTGTGTGAAGATGCGGGCGGAGGCGACGCGGCGAAGATAGTTGAACTCTACAAGCAACACGCGCCGGTACGTCAATCACCACGTACGGAGAACGCTATTGAGACACACATTCGGAAGTGGCGGGCACAACACGGAGTAACGCTTCTTACCAAGTGGACGCCCAAGATGGAGACGTGCTTGACTGGCTTAAGGCTCGACGGATTGACGTCTTTTGCCATTGCACAAAGGATGTCTGAGCAATTTCAGCAAACGTTCACGGAGCTTATGGTTCGGCAGCACAAAACATCCTCGACTGAGCCAAAACGGAAGCAAGATTGGAGCGAGTGGACGGAGCCAAAAAGGCAATCATCTTTAACCACCTGAACAACAAGAGCGAGCTCGCTGCGACCTACAAACAATTGCCGCGTCGAACGGAAGCTGCTGTGCGTGAGAAGATACGATTGATGAAAAAGAAACCAAAACTGGCCGGCGCGGAAGATAAGCTGAAGTCCCCTCTGCCTCCTCGCAAGTCCGCCGAGCAGATGGAACCAAGTCTATTGTCTGCACCGTCTAGTTGTCCCGAGCAACCTGTCACGCCAATCCTACAGATGTCTTCACCGTCATCTGCAACGCCGCTGTCTCATGAAGCACCTGCTGGATGGCCTCCGCTGACTCCGCGACTGCAACTTGTTGAACCAGCTGCGCTCGCTTCCCAGTCAACAATCGAGAAACCTGTTGAACCTGCTGTGCTGGCTCCGCGACAGTCGAACACCGAGCAGTCGACCCCCGAGCAACCGGTTAAACCTGTTGCACTGAGTTTGTTACCGCGACAGTCGATTCCTGCGAAGCCTCTTCCGCCTATTTCATCCGTGATTGATCTGACTGGAGATGAATGCAATGAGGAAGAAGAGCGTGATGGGGTGATGTCTGTGGAGTTGGTCGCAGAATCCCGAGCTGGTCCCCGACAAGATTCCGTTGCTGAAGCGCTGTCCCGACCAAAAGACGTGACTGAAGAAATCCAGACTTCCTTCGTAAAATGTATCGGCACACTGGAGAACACTTGGTCGGAAAACAGACGATCAGGCAAAATGACTGTGGCAGTGGCCGAAATTATCGAGCAAGGATACAAAAGGATCGAACAAAGATGGCCGCTGAGATCTCGTCCCGTGATGGAGTTGAATCTGAATATGTGGGATACGCGGGCACTCATATTTGCCTGTAGCGCTGCTTTCGATATTTCGGCTTTGCGCATGGCATTCGTAAAGCAATTAGGCGACGGCCAATATGGTCCGTGATCCACTTAACGTTGTGTGTGTAACGACACACACAATTTCTTTAGTTTCTAAATGGAAATAGTGCAAAACTGCCCCCCCAACCCCACACATGCCGCATGATACATGGAGCCGACAGGAACTCCAGCTTCTGCATCAGTTGTGTGAAGATGCGGGCGGAGGCGACGCGGCGAAGATAGTTGAACTCTACAAGCAACACGCGCCGGTACGTCAATCACCACGTACGGTGAACGCTATTGAGACACACATTCGGAAGTGGCGGGCACAACACGGAGTAACGCTTCTTACCAAGTGGACGCCCAAGATGGAGACGTGCTTGACTGGCTTAAGGCTCGACGGATTGACGTCTTTTGCCATTGCACAAAGGATGTCTGAGCAATTTCAGCAAACGTTCACGGAGCCTATGGTTCGGCAGCACAAAACATCCTCGACTGAGCCAAAACGGAAGCAAGATTGGAGCGAGTGGACGGAGCCAAAAAGGCAATCATCTTTAACCACCTGAACAACAAGAGCGAGCTCGCTGCGACCTACAAACAATTGCCGCGTCGAACGGAAGCTGCTGTGCGTGAGAAGATACGATTGATGAAAAGAAACCAAAACTGGCCGGCGCGGAAGATAAGCTGAAGTCCCCTCTGCCTCCTCGCAAGTCCGCCGAGCAGATGGAACCAAGTCTATTGTCTGCACCGTCTAGTTGTCCCGAGCAACCTGTCACGCCAATCCTACAGATGTCTTCACCGTCATCTGCAACGCCGCTGTCTCATGAAGCACCTGCTGGATGGCCTCCGCTGACTCCGCGACTGCAACTTGTTGAACCAGCTGCGCTCGCTTCCCAGTCAACAATCGAGAAACCTGTTGAACCTGCTGTGCTGGCTCCGCGACAGTCGAACACCGAGCAGTCGACCCCCGAGCAACCGGTTAAACCTGTTGCACTGAGTTTGCTACCGCGACAGTCGATTCCTGCGAAGCCTCTTCCGCCTATTTCATCCGTGATTGATCTGACTGGAGATGAATGCAATGAGGAAGAAGAGCGTGATGGGGTGATGTCTGTGGAGTTGGTCGCAGAATCCCGAGCTGGTCCCCGACAAGATTCCGTTGCTGAAGCGCTGTCCCGACCAAAAGACGTGACTGAAGAAATCCAGACTTCCTTCGTAAAATGTATCGGCACACTGGAGAACACTTGGTCGGAAAACAGACGATCAGGCAAAATGACTGTGGCAGTGGCCGAAATTATCGAGCAAGGATACAAAAGGATCGAACAAAGATGGCCGCTGAGATCTCGTCCCGTGATGGAGTTGAATCTGAATATGTGGGATACGCGGGCACTCATATTTGCCTGTAGCGCTGCTTTCGATATTTCGGCTTTGCGCATGGCATTCGTAAAGCAATTAGGCGACGGCCAATATGGTCCGTGATCCAATTTAACGTTGTGTGTGTAACGACACACACAATTTCTTTAGTTTCTAAATGGAAATAGTGCAAAACTGCCCCCCCCCCCCCAACCCCCAACATGCCGCATGATACATGGAGCCGACAGGAACTCCAGCTTCTGCACCAGTTGTGTGAAGATGCGGGCGGAGGCGACGCGGCGAAGATAGTTGAACTCTACAAGCAACACGCGCGGGTACGTCAATCACCACGTACGGAGAACGCTATCAAGACACACATTCGGAAGTGGCGGGCACAACATGGAGTAACGCTTCTTACCAAGTGGACGCCGAAGATGGAGACGTGCTTGACTGGCTTGAGGCTCGATGGATTGACGTCTTTTGCCAATGCACAAAGGATGTCTGAGCAATTTCAGCAAACGTTCACGGAGCCTATGGTTCGGCAGCACAAAACATCCTCGACTGAGCCAAAACGGAAGCAAGATTGGAGCGACATTTACACCGAAGGCGGCTTTGCCGCGATAAAGGGAAATACATTCAATTTGGAGATTCACAGCTAAGAGTTAAAGGTTGGCGCTTGGAGTCCGTAGGGAGTACGGACTCGTGCGTTCTGGTATTAGAACGGGCTATCTTTAGCCGCGACTCTGTGAGTCTGTTACGTCTTCCTCTGACGCTAAAGCTACGGCGGCCCCGCTGCATCACCCACCACAGGCAGGCCGCTACTCGAGGGACCCAAAGATGTAGATAACTCGGAAAGGAAGAGCATGCCGAATCCGAAGGAGAGTCAAAAGATTCTCGTCCAAACTTGCAGCGCCAATGCAATCTACCGTAGATACTCGACAGCTTGGTGGAAACCGGAAAATACGATGTTCCGATCATTTCTCTGCAAGAAGTGGTTAATGACCTGTAAGTTTTGACTAGTGACAAGTATATGAAACGATTGGCGCCGGGTTCCCGCAAATGATACCGACCCAATCGCACATTATTTATTTAATTTTTGGGCCAATATTGGTAGTAAAACCATCAAACTCCGACGAAAAACTACCCACAAAATCTGTCACTGGTTCTGAATTGACCCGAATAACATGCCTTAGCATGCCCAACCAAGTCCATCTTACATGAACAGGAGATTAGCGATGAGGCCGGAAAGCACTCTGCCACTGTACCAGGCCATCGTATAAATTTCCATGTGAACCAAAAGACGATAACGAAGATGAATTGACCTTCCATTTCACCAATTATTTCCCTACCGTGCCTACGTTACGCTCTACGTAGGTCATAGACCAATACACAACACATTTGATCATACACGTGTACCGGTAGTTTTGGGGAACCGGGGTCCCGATGGGTACCCGGGTTCCCGCCAATTGTTTCATATATTCATATATTGGACAGATCTACTCGATCTTGGACAAAAGTGGTATTCCACGTACAAAATCGCACGAAGAAGCTCTGAAAACACATTAGACAGGATATCAAATTTAACGTTGTGTGGGTAGCGGCACACACAATTTCTTTAGTTTCTAAATGGAAATAGTGCAAAACGCCCCCCCCCCAACATGCCGCATGATACATGGAGCCGACAGGAACTCCAGCTTCTGCACCAGTTGTGTGAAGATGCGGGCGGAGGCGACGCGGCGAAGATAGTTGAACTCTACAAGCAACACGCGCGGGTACGTCAATCACCACGTACGGAGAACGCTATCAAGACACACATTCGGAAGTGGCGGGCACAACATGGAGTAACGCTTCTTACCAAGTGGACGCCGAAGATGGAGACGTGCTTGACTGGCTTGAGGCTCGATGGATTGACGTCTTTTGCCAATGCACAAAGGATGTCTGAGCAATTTCAGCAAACGTTCACGGAGCCGAGCCTATGGTTCGGCAGCACAAAACATCCTCGACTGAGCCAAAACGGAAGCAAGATTGGAGCGACATTTACACCGAAGGCGGCTTTGCCGCGATAAAGGGAAATACATTCAATTTGGAGATTCACAGCTAAGAGTTAAAGGTTGGCGCTTGGAGTCCGTAGGGAGTACGGACTCGTGCGTTCTGGTATTAGAACGGGCTATCTTTAGCCGCGACTCTGTGAGTCTGTTACGTCTTCCTCTGACGCTAAAGCTACGGCGGCCCCGCTGCATCACCCACCACAGGCAGGCCGCTACTCGAGGGACCCAAAGATGTAGATAACTCGGAAAGGAAGAGCATGCCGAATCCGAAGGAGAGTCAAAAGATTATCGTCCAAACTTGCAGCGCCAATGCAATCTACCGTAGATACTTGACAGCTTGGTGCAAACCGGAACATACGATGTTCCGATCATTTCTCTGCAAGAAGTGGTTAATGACCTGCAAGTTTTGACTAGTGACAAGTATATGAAACGATTGGCGCCGGGTTCCCGCAAATGATACCGACCCAATCGCACATTATTTATTTAATTTTTGGGCCAATATTGGTAGTAAAACCATCAAACTCCGACGAAAAACTACCCACAAAATCTGTCACTGGTTCTGAATTGACCCGAATAACATGCCTTAGCATGCCCAACCAAGTCCATCTTACATGAACAGGAGATTAGCGATGAGGCCGGAAAGCACTCTGCCACTGTACCAGGCCATCGTATAAATTTCCATGTGAACCAAAAGACGATAACGAAGATGAATTGACCTTCCATTTCACCAATTATTTCCCTACCGTGCCTACGTTACGCTCTACGTAGGTCATAGACCAATACACAACACATTTGATCATACACGTGTACCGGTAGTTTTGGGGAACCGGGGTCCCGATGGGTACCCGGGTTCCCGCCAATTGTTTCATATATTCATATACTAGCCGAGCGCCGCCGCTACGCGGCGGAGGTTTTGTGGTTAGCTGCAGTAGTAAGGGCCGCCCACCTCCGCTTCGCTTCGGTGGGCTTTGTTAAGTTTGAAATGTTAACGATCGATTCTGTGCTGTTAAAAAGAAGTTTTTATGTTGGAAGTACACTCTGGTAGCGTTAGGTGGTTGATATAAGTTAATAAACTATTCCCACGCCAGAGTTACTTTGCGCGGTAGGGTAAAACATTGTCTATTTTTACGGTCCTGGGTTGTCCCACATTCGCTCCACTCCGGTGGTTTTGCCAAGTTCAACTGGTTTTCGTTTAGATCGTGCATGTAGAAAAGTGTTTTGTGCGGACAGTACTCTACTATGGTTACGTGGCCGGTATGAGCTTAGTAAAAATATCCCCACGTCAGAGGCACCATGAATAGATGCATGTTGCAACGTGCTAAAGAAAAGCATTCTGTATTGTACGGAGTTTGTTGTAAACCGGGTCTACTTCAACGTAATAAGTTAACACGACAACAAAGTCGCCGCGGAGTATCAGGATATATATCTAACCCAATATGTGCTTATTGTGAAGATAGTAGCAATAAACGTAATAAACGTTGGCATGTGTTACGTGCCGTGGTAAGGAAGATCAATAATGAGTTATTGACGTTATAGTCAAAGAAGTATGTGGACGTGCTATTATATCAAGTTGTCTAAACCCTCCAAAACTCGCAGTGCGGGTTTCACTCGTTTTTAGCATTATGCTTGGGGCTAATGTTTCTCAGTAAAAAAAAACACCACGTATCTATCATGCTACCATTCTGCACTTGGTAGGGTTCATAAAATGTTTTGAGCTGGATGCTACGTTAATGTTAACATAATTTATACGTGGGCCGCGCTCATATCTACATAGGCTGTCATAAACCCAGTAGTTTGTTACTACTTAAGTAAAAGCAATCATGACTTTTCTACGTGGCGCACATTAGCAGTTGCATACTACCAAGAGTAGCTAAAAATGCTAAATGTAAAAAAAAAAACTTCACATTCTATCGCCAAAGTACACACTGCGCAATGATAATGCCGCCCACTGTATTTGCCATTCGAGTATGTGCGACTTAATAAAATGTTCGCAAAACCCGGCAGGGTAATATCCACGTTGTGTGCACTAAATATCGATTTGTCACTATGCTGAACACTTGCATTAACGATATATAAAGCATACATAAGATAATGTAGCTAAATGCCCTGGCAAGATAGACGCCAAGCCCGCTGAAGCTATGATGTATCCATCCCTAAAGTATCATCGTAAACTTTACGTGGGCAGAAGTGCTACTAAACAGCATACATTGCGCTAACTGTACTCGCACTGCTATCGCTTACTCCATCGCTGCTATCACCTACTACGTGCTTCTATAGTTTTCTACGTGCTGCTATCGCTTATATCTGCACTCCTACGTACTGCTACAACGAACTATGCGCGGCTATCGCTTACTATGTCTTCATGTTTAGCCAAGCTCGCCGCACTACTATTATACTAAGTAGTAGTGCAAGCCCAGCTCTCGATGTCAGTATGCGCTACTCGCAGTGCTATCGTATGGCTCGGCGGCCTCTGCTATAGCTGCTACTACGCGGGGGCCAAATAATATCGTACTAATAGAGTAGAGGCTAATATGTTGCAAAGCGACGCGGCGGTGGTAAGCGCCCCCGTTTCGCTCGCCATGTCGTCTCGCTGCACTACTCGCAGTGTTATTAGTTAATGGGTAGCTAGGCGGGCCCTGCGGGCCCGCTAGATCGAAGTGGGTGCCGCCTTCGCTGCGCTCGGCAGCTAGTCGTACTTAGTTTTGAAATGTACTTAACGAATAAGCATGATGAGTTTGTAAGTCACAAATTGTGACGGACGGTTTCGTTGGGGTTTTCTGGGCCGCCTTCGCTTCTGCCTCGGCAGCAAACGGTACAGTGTGCCGCCTTCGCTGCGCTCGGCAGCAATTTCAGCCAATAGGAATTCAGGTGATTTTCCGTTACTGACAGCGTCGTTCTGATTGATACTTAAGATTGGACAGATCTACTCGATCTTGGACAAAAGTGGTATTCCACGTACAAAATCGCACGAAGAAGCGCTGAAAACGCATTAGACAGGATATCAAATTTAACGTTGTGTGTGTAACGGCACACACAATTTCTTTATTTTATAAATGGAAATTTTTCAAAACTGCCCCCCCCCCCCCAACCCCCAACATGCCGCATGATACATGGGGCCGACAGAAACTCCAGCTTCTGCACCAGTTGTGTGAAGATGCGGGCGGAGGCGACGCGGCGAAGATAGTTGAACTCTACAAGCAACACGCGCCGGTACGTCAATCACCACGTACGGAGAACGCTATTGAGACACACATTCGGAAGTGGCGGGCACAACACGGAGTAACGCTTCTTACCAAGTGGACGCCGAAGATGGAGACGTGCTTGACTGGCTTAAGGCTCGACGGATTGACGTCTTTTGCCATTGCACAAAGGATGTCTGAGCAATTTCAGCAAACGTTCACGGAGCCTATGGTTCGGCAGCACAAAACATCCTCGACTGAGCCAAAACGGAAGCAAGATTGGAGCGAGTGGACGGAGCCAAAAAGGCAATCATCTTTAACCACCTGAACAACAAGAGCGAGCTCGCTGCGACCTACAAACAATTGCCGCGTCGAACGGAAGCTGCTGTGCGTGAGAAGATACGATTGATGAAAAAGAAACCAAAACTGGCCGGCGCGGAAGATAAGCTGAAGTCCCCTCTGCCTCCTCGCAAGTCCGCCGAGCAGATGGAACCAAGTCTATTGTCTGCACCGTCTAGTTGTCCCGAGCAACCTGTCACGCCAATCCTACAGATGTCTTCACCGTCATCTGCAACGCCGCTGTCTCATGAAGCACCTGCTGGATGGCCTCCGCTGACTCCGCGACTGCAACTTGTTGAACCAGCTGCGCTCGCTTCCCAGTCAACAATCGAGAAACCTGTTGAACCTGCTGTGCTGGCTCCGCGACAGTCGAACACCAAGCAGTCGACCCCGAGCAACCGGTTAAACCTGTTGCACTGAGTTTGCTACCGCGACAGTCGATTCCTGCGAAGCCTCTTCCGCCTATTTCATCCGTGATTGATCTGACTGGAGATGAATGCAATGAGGAAGAAGAGCGTGATGGGGTGATGTCTGTGGAGTTGGTCGCAGAATCCCGAGCTGGTCCCCGACAAGATTCCGTTGCTGAAGCGCTGTCCCGACCAAAAGACGTGACTGAAGAAATCCAGACTTCCTTCGTAAAATGTATCGGCACACTGGAGAACACTTGGTCGGAAAACAGACGATCAGGCAAAATGACTGTGGCAGTGGCCGAAATTATCGAGCAAGGATACAAAAGGATCGAACAAAGATGGCCGCTGAGATCTCGTCCCGTGATGGAGTTGAATCTGAATGTGTGGGATACGCGGGCACTCATATTTGCCTGTAGCGCTGCTTTCGATATTTCGGCTTTGCGCATGGCATTCGTAAAGCAATTAGGCGACGGCCAATATGGTCCGTGATCCAATTTAACGTTGTGTGTGTAACGACACACACAATTTCTTTAGTTTCTAAATGGAAATAGTGCAAAACTGCCCCCCCCCCAACATGCCGCATGATACATGGAGCCGACAGGAACTCCAGCTTCTGCACCAGTTGTGTGAAGATGCGGGCGGAGGCGACGCGGCGAAGATAGTTGAACTCTACAAGCAACACGCGCCGGTACGTCAATCACCACGTACGGTGAACGCTATTAAGACACACATTCGGAAGTGGCGGGCACAACACGGAGTAACGCTTCTTACCAAGTGGACGCCGAAGATGGAGACGTGCTTGACTGGCTTAAGGCTCGACGGATTGACGTCTTTTGCCATTGCACAAAGGATGTCTGAGCAATTTCAGCAAACGTTCACGGAGCCTATGGTTCGGCAGCACAAAACATCCTCGACTGAGCCAAAACGGAAGCAAGATTGGAGCGAGTGGACGGAGCCAAAAGGCAATCATCTTTAACCACCTGAACAACAAGAGCGAGCTCGCTGCGACCTACAAACAATTGCCGCGTCGAACGGAAGCTGCTGTGCGTGAGAAGATACGATTGATGAAAAAGAAACCAAAACTGGCCGGCGCGGAAGATAAGCTGAAGTCCCCTCTGCCTCCTCGCAAGTCCGCCGAGCAGATGGAACCAAGTCTATTGTCTGCACCGTCTAGTTGTCCCGAGCAACCTGTCACGCCAATCCTACAGATGTCTACACCGTCATCTGCAACGCCGCTGTCTCATGAAGCACCTGCTGGATGGCCTCCGCTGACTCCGCGACTGCAACTTGTTGAACCAGCTGCGCTCGCTTCCCAGTCAACAATCGAGAAACCTGTTGAACCTGCTGTGCTGGCTCCGCGACAGTCGAACACCGAGCAGTCGACCCCCGAGCAACCGGTTAAACTTGTTGCACTGAGTTTGCCACCGCGACAGTCGATTCCTGCGAAGCCTCTTCCGCCTATTTCATCCGTGATTGATCTGACTGGAGATGAATGCAATGAGGAAGAAGAGCGTGATGGGGTGATGTCTGTGGAGTTGGTCGCAGAATCCCGAGCTGGTCCCCGACAAGATTCCGTTGCTGAAGCGCTGTCCCGACCAAAAGACGTGACTGAAGAAATCCAGACTTCCTTCGTAAAATGTATCGGCACACTGGAGAACACTTGGTCGGAAAACAGACGATCAGGCAAAATGACTGTGGCAGTGGCCGAAATTATCGAGCAAGGATACAAAAGGATCGAACAAAGATGGCCGCTGAGATCTCGTCCCGTGATGGAGTTGAATCTGAATATGTGGGATACGCGGGCACTCATATTTGCCTGTAGCGCTGCTTTCGATATTTCGGCTTTGCGCATGGCATTCGTAAAGCAATTAGGCGACGGCCAATATGGTCCGTGATCCAATTTAACGTTGTGTGTGTAACGACACACACAATTTCTTTAGTTTCTAAATGGAAATAGTGCAAAACTGCCCCCCCCCCAACCCCCAACATGCCGCATGATACATGGAGCCGACAGGAACTCCAGCTTCTGCACCAGTTGTGTGAAGATGCGGGCGGAGGCGACGCGGCGAAGATAGTTGAACTCTACAAGCAACACGCGCCGGTACGTCAATCACCACGTACGGTGAACGCTATTAAGACACACATTCGGAAGTGGCGGGCACAACACGGAGTAACGCTTCTTACCAAGTGGACGCCGAAGATGGAGACGTGCTTGACTGGCTTGAGGCTCGATGGATTGACGTCTTTTGCCATTGCACAAAGGATGTCTGAGCAATTTCAGCAAACGTTTACGGAGCCTATGGTTCGGCAGCACAAAACATCCTCGACTGAGCCAAAACGGAAGCAAGATTGGAGCGAGTGGACGGAGCCAAAAAGGCAATCATCTTTAACCACCTGAACAACAAGAGCGAGCTCGCTGCGACCTACAAACAATTGCCGCGTCGAACGGAAGCTGCTGTGCATGAGAAGATACGATTGATGAAAAAGAAACCAAAACTGGCCGGCGCGGAAGATAAGCTGAAGTCCCCTCTGCCTCCTCGCAAGTCCGCCGAGCAGATGGAACCAAGTCTATTGTCTGCACCGTCTAGTTGTCCCGAGCAACCTGTCACGCCAATCCTACAGATGTCTACACCGTCATCTGCAACGCCGCTGTCTCATGAAGCACCTGCTGGATGCCCTCCGCTGACTCCGCGACTGCAACTTGTTGAACCAGCTGCGCTCGCTTCCCAGTCAACAATCGAGAAACCTGTTGAACCTGCTGTGCTGGCTCCGCGACAGTCGAACACCAAGCAGTCGACCCCCGAGCAACCGGTTAAACCTGTTGCACTGAGTTTGCTACCGCGACAGTCGATTCCTGCGAAGCCTCTTCCGCCTATTTCATCCGTGATTGATCTGACTGGAGATGAATGCAATGAGGAAGAAGAGCGTGATGGGGTGATGTCTGTGGAGTTGGTCGCAGAATCCCGAGCTGGTCCCCGACAAGATTCCGTTGCTGAAGCGCTGTCCCGACCAAAAGACGTGACTGAAGAAATCCAGACTTCCTTCGTAAAATGTATCGGCACACTGGAGAACACTTGGTCGGAAAACAGACGATCAGGCAAAATGACTGTGGCAGTGGCCGAAATTATCGAGCAAGGATACAAAAGGATCGAACAAAGATGGCCGCTGAGATCTCGTCCCGTGATGGTGTTGAATCTGAATGTGTGGGATACGCGGGCACTCATATTTGCCTGTAGCGCTGCTTTCGATATTTCGGCTTTGCGCATGGCATTCGTAAAGCAATTAGGCGACGGCCAATATGGTCCGTGATCCAATTTAACGTTGTGTGTGTAACGACACACACAATTTCTTTAGTTTCTAAATGGAAATAGTGCAAAACTGCCCCCCCCCCCAACCCCCAACATGCCGCATGATACATGGAGCCGACAGGAACTCCAGCTTCTGCACCAGTTGTGTGAAGATGCGGGCGGAGGCGACGCGGCGAAGATAGTTGAACTCTACAAGCAACACGCGCCGGTACGTCAATCACCACGTACGGTGAACGCTATTAAGACACACATTCGGAAGTGGCGGGCACAACACGGAGTAACGCTTCTTACCAAGTGGACGCCGAAGATGGAGACGTGCTTGACTGGCTTAAGGCTCGACGGATTGACGTCTTTTGCCATTGCACAAAGGATGTCTGAGCAATTTCAGCAAACGTTCACGGAGCCTATGGTTCGGCAGCACAAAACATCCTCGACTGAGCCAAAACGGAAGCAAGATTGGAGCGAGTGGACGGAGCCAAAAAGGCAATCATCTTTAACCACCTGAACAACAAGAGCGAGCTCGCTGCGACCTACAAACAATTGCCGCGTCGAACGGAAGCTGCTGTGCGTGAGAAGATACGATTGATGAAAAAGAAACCAAAACTGGCCGGCGCGGAAGATAAGCTGAAGTCCCCTCTGCCTCCTCGCAAGTCCGCCGAGCAGATGGAACCAAGTCTATTGTCTGCACCGTCTAGTTGTCCCGAGCAACCTGTCACGCCAATCCTACAGATGTCTACACCGTCATCTGCAACGCCGCTGTCTCATGAAGCACCTGCTGGATGGCCTCCGCTGACTCCGCGACTGCAACTTGTTGAACCAGCTGCGCTCGCTTCCCAGTCAACAATCGAGAAACCTGTTGAACCTGCTGTGCTGGCTCCGCGACAGTCGAACACCAAGCAGTCGACCCCCGAGCAACCGGTTAAACCTGTTGCACTGAGTTTGCTACCGCGACAGTCGATTCCTGCGAAGCCTCTTCCGCCTATTTCATCCGTGATTGATCTGACTGGAGATGAATGCAATGAGGAAGAAGAGCGTGATGGGGTGATGTCTGTGGAGTTGGTCGCAGAATCCCGAGCTGGTCCCCGACAAGATTCCGTTGCTGAAGCGCTGTCCCGACCAAAAGACGTGACTGAAGAAATCCAGACTTCCTTCGTAAAATGTATCGGCACACTGGAGAACACTTGGTCGGAAAACAGACGATCAGGCAAAATGACTGTGGCAGTGGCCGAAATTATCGAGCAAGGATACAAAAGGATCGAACAAAGATGGCCGCTGAGATCTCGTCCCGTGATGGAGTTGAATCTGAATGTGTGGGATACGCGGGCACTCATATTTGCCTGTAGCGCTGCTTTCGATATTTCGGCTTTGCGCATGGCATTCGTAAAGCAATTAGGCGACGACCAATATGGTCCGTGTCGAACAAAGAATTGTGGTCTAATGTTTGACATGCGCTCAGAATGGTTTAGGGGTGACATGGCTTGTCGCCACTCAGATTATTTTGTGAAGTATCGTGTGTTTCGAATGGACTTCAACAGTGCGTACGATTACCGGGTTACTCTCGCGCTCATAAATCACTTGGACGCATATAATATTTGTCATGCGGAGACCAAGCGCCCTTCCGAGCCCGAGCACTCATCCTTCTGTGGTAAAATTGTAAGTTGGCTTCCACACCAAGGACACTCGATCTCGTCTCAATGTCGATAATAACTGGCGCATGGTGGCTTCTCAGCTTTGCTTGCTGGTCGTCAATATTGAAGATGATTCGCTCCGCCGCGGTAAGCGCATTCCGCATCGGTTCACTGTTGGATAACTTCGAACACAAAAGCAGTATTTTACGGGCATGGCGTTCAGAGAGGTGAATACCTCCAAAAAACAAACAATTATTTGTGATGGTGCCACAAGAAGTTTATTGGCAAGACGATTGCTACATCTGGTGGTACGACCTGGGGAAGGGCATTGCTCAGCAGGTTTCCCGATTCAGAGCGGTCGACTCCCCGGTTAAGAACAAACAATTGTGGTCGCAGCTTACCGTGCGCGGGATCTCTGATAAAGTCGATTCAAGGAGCGCCATGATGGAGTCCAACGGCCGCTTTATGCAGGAGTTTTCTCGACTCAATCTCGAGCAAAAACAAGTTATACTACGAATTATTACCCAAGACGGTGTTGTGCCTATCGTGGGACCTTGCGGCTGCGGTAAAACATCCTTGGTCGCTCTTGCAGCTGTGCCATACGCTCGCATGCTCCATACAAGTCGAACTGCAGTGCTCTACGCCGAGACGAATGATGCGGTTGACGAAAACATGAAGCGCATTGTGGAGGCATATGGTGACCTTGGGTGGAAGACTGGCGAATTACTTCGTGCAGGCAAAAGTGACGCGATGGCAATGACGTATCCAGACTTCAGCTTGACAGCCTTAAAATGAGATGGAAGAAACAATGGGTGGAAGGTCATGGAGAGAACCGGCAGGGACTTTGGTCTGCATTGAACCAATACTGTCACGAGCTGGTCAAGAATGCAAAGATCGTTTTCGGCACCAGCTCTTCACAAGGGCAACAGGATATTCGTGGAAAAAAATCGATTTGTGTATTTGTGATGAAGGTGGGCAGGCGCCGGATACAGGGCTCGTGATGGCGCTACGTGACAATACAAAAACCCTGGCGCTTTTTGGGGATCACCGCCAATTGCCTCCATACCAGACGGAGTCTGACCCAAGTCGACGGTCAAGCTTCGATGGATATCATCACCGCCTGGATAAGTCGGCACTAGAAGACTACTTTGAGTTGGGCCGAACACGCAGTACCACTGTCATCCCAGGATCATGAAGTGGATCAATGCAATGTTTTGCGGTGGCACTATCAGGATCGGCAGGACCGCTCAAGACCCCGGTTTGCTGAAGGGCATGGACGCCAAAAGGTGATTGATGATCAACGAATTGTGGTCGTGTCCCTGCCTGCAGCCGAAGAAGAGACATTATCGGGCAGCAGCTCCGTGTACAACCGGGACGAGGCGGGTGGGTGGTTGGCCAACTAGTCGCCATAGCTGCCCATCTGACTGCTACTGGATTTAGCCTTAAAGAACCGCTAAGTGTGCTGGTTATCTCCCCATATCTGCCACAACTGAACTATTTACGTGGTATTGTGGCTGATTGCGCTGACAAGTGGAAAACCCAGCTTGCAGTCTCAGTGGCCACGGGCGACTCCTGCCAAGGCAAAGAGGTGGATATTGCGCTGGTGAGCCTGGTTCGTAACAACAGCAAGGATAAAGTTGGCTTTTTGACATCCCCCAACCGTGTGCTGACAATGCTGACTCGGGAAAGAGATTATCTCTTCATTGTAGGGCATGTGGAGACGCTAAGTTCCGATTTCATGTGGCGTAACTTGTTTAGCATCATTAGGAAGTATGATGCACTCGAGTTGTAAACTCATACAAGCTCAACGGGTTCAATTTTAGTTTTTTTTTTATTTTTCGTCCCAACACGCCATGGACAGATCAATCCCAGACATGGATACACAGTATGTACAGTAATACCTGCTAAATATTTTATGTGTTCGTGCAATTTACACACCAGCTGGGTCGGAGGTGGCATGGTAAGAACTTCGCATTACAATGTTAAACTAGCGCTTGACCTATCAGAAGCCGTTGTCATCCTTTGTGGGTCAATGGGCGTGCCTAATATTTCATGTGCTGTAAGTAACAAATCGGACAATTCGGACATATTTTGTCCGATCCTGGAAAAAATATTTGATATGATCATAGTGAAAGCAAGACAATCTCATATTTAAAAAATACCGTGCTAGATCGGACAGATATCAATTTGAGCAGGGTTCAGACAATGCAGGAAGGTCGCCATCACCCACGCTGCGACTCTCTGGGCATACGTAAGCAGTTAATTGGCTAGAATTGTTGCAAAATCAACACTTGTGGTGGTGGGCCACCACTGGTTGCGGTGTTCAGTTCGAGAAAGTCTGAATGGTGCGTAGGTTGTATGCATTAATACGTGTATGCAGACATAGTGTCGGCAACGAGTCCGCGAGCCTTGCTCCTCCTCTTGCGCTTTGCGCTTCTGCGGGTGAGAACCCGCGAGGCGACTGACTACCATCGTGCCCGTAGTCAGCTCTGCCACCGGGTTCTCCTCGTTGCGACGCGAGCCCTTAAGAAAATGATGAACAACTTTTACCTTTTTTAAGCACTAACACTTTTTTTAATGTGTTTTCTTCTGGCCCAGGCCGAGACCAAGCGCAACGGCGAGAAGAACTGTGCGGCTGAAAAGGGGCACGTTTCCGTTGCCAGACTTCTGATTGAACAGGGCGCGTCCATTGACTTTATGAACGATGATGGCTGGACTCCTCTCCTAGGCGCTGCTACCAATGGCCACGCGGATGTGGTGACGCTGTTGCTGAAGAAGGACAAGTAGCGCTCGAGTGGATCAGAAGGACACGCTGATGCATTCATCAACCGGGCAGACAACGATGGGGACAGCCGCCGATAAGTGCAGCTTGTTTGGTCACGCAACCGTGGTGAAGCTGCTCCTTCAGAACGGCGCGGACATCGACGCCATGAACAACAAGGGTGAGCCAGACGCAGTGGGCCACGTTTCTGTTGAAGCGAGGGGCTCATACAGAGGCCCTCTCATCATCGTCTGGCGAACAGAAACGATTAAATCCTTAGACGCCACATTCCAGGCTCCATACAGCCATAGTCGTGTTATCCTGGGAATGCCTACTAGACGTATGTCTGGCAGTACTCATGTCGCTAAAAAGGTAAGTAAATATCATGCCAAGAGACTCGGACAAAATGACTCGTCCGATCCCAACGCCTACTTACGAATCAAAGCCGACCTCCGAACCACACGCCGCCATGTATCCCCGAGTCGCTACGCCAACTTCTGCGGTGTGGGTATCTACCCGGTACTCTGATACGCACTTCTGGTGTGGAAGCCTCCCACCGGAAGGACCGCACCCCTCACCCCCAGACACCCATCCTTGACAGCGTATCGCCTGCCCTACTCTCGCAGTAACGGTATAACATACACCTATACTCAGACATCTCGGGCATCGAGTCGTGGACACTTGTTGTAATATCGTCGCGCAGGTTTATTCCTTCCAGATCGTACCAACGATCCCGGTCATGCATTGACCACGGTCTTAGGAGTTAGACCATACCGAATTTGTTTTCTAGAGGGATACACCCGACTGGAGCTAAAATATTAGACTCCCGATTTTGCTCAAAACACGAATCGGCAGCGGACGCCATATATATTTATCAAAAATACTAAACTGAGCACACTACCTCAAGCCTCTAAAGGCCGAACATCACTGCTCAACTTATTAGCTCATTCGCCGCCACCTCCGTAACTTAGACCAAAGTTCAGTAGAGCGAGCTTTACGTTTGTTCCATCGGGTTAGGCGTGGACGCCTGGATCCAGCGGCCTTCAAAATAAATACTTCAGCGGATCTGTGTGTCCGTTGTTATGGGACCTCGGTAGCCCACCATATCGGAGTGTTAGGCAGCTGGTGTTGCCTACCGAAACGGTAAGCATTAGAGATACTATAGTACCCATCTGGCCGTTTGTTCGTGGCAATACTCAGTCGAAACGCATTCGGTGCAACGGCTTGCATAGTGGTTGGCGTTGTCAATTCTCAGATTAGGCACGAAGTATGCGCCATTGGGTACACACGAGCATTGCTCGCGTCGGCCATGGCACGCTTCGCTTCGACTGCTTTAATGGAGCCAACGATCGGTTTGACGACACCTAAAAGTTCTCGGACATCGCCACGTCTTGGCAATCCTTTCGGATGCCTTAGCCCCGGGTAGAGGTGGGAGCATGACCCATCAACGCTCTGTTATGAATGTATGGCCAACATGGCGTCCGTGGTCTTGGTGTGCCACCCGGTCAAAACTCCGTATCGCTTACACGGTGCACACAGAAACAAAACTTGTCCAACCCGAGGGTATATGTGGCTCCATATCCAGGGCCATCTACAGCACCACCGCCAGGACGATTCACGGCTTCATGCCCAAAATCTTGTGTAGTTCCACTGCTGCCGGTGTATTGTGAATTCATGTCATGATTGCAAAATCAAGCACCAATCGGACACATACCACTATCGTCCACGCGACCAGCAGATAGTCTTGACCGACCCGTCAGGCGATTGCATCCGTACTTCAGTGAATAGTATGGCAGTAGTATCCGCTCGGGTGACTGGTCATAGATTTGGCTAGAGCGGTTCAACAAATTATCCACGTAGTTTTCGAACAGACCTCACAGTACGAACGCGGCAATCTAGGCCACAGCGCCCAAGGTAATCTTTCGGCTCTGCCGCCGTCAATGCGGCCAACCCTTGTGCTTCTACCTTCTCACAGATTGACATCACTTCTGTTGTTTTCTAACCCATACTGTCACGTAAGAGTACTCGCTACGTCCCAGACGCAAATCCGGCCAGGGAGACGGGATACGATTGCTACCGTGCACTAAATTGTACTACCAACGCACTACTGTTGCCCTTCACTAAATCGAGCGTCAGCGCTCTCAAGGCACCCGTATCTCTGTGGTGTACGCATTCCGTACAGCCGAACGCAATACTCGGGCCAACCCCAGCAAAACCCTCGTCCTGCGAACATACTTCAGTTGAGCCGAGCTCAGATTCTTCGGTCCTTAGTCGCTCCGAGCGACCACAAGCTATACAACACTCAGAGCACTTGGATATTTGCGGTTGTACTCCTCCTGGTGGGCGACATGAATCGTCTTCTCCATTGTGATGATGTGCACGTGAAACGCCTGCGTGCGTGCAGAGCCGACCTTCGGGGCGTTCACGAAGACTGTCGCCTTGATGTCTCCAGGGAGTTAATTCTACACCAGGAATGCTATTAACATGCGCATTTTCTGTACATACGCATTCTGCTCGTGTCCATCTAGTTTGCAGGCAAGGAAGCAGGAGCACTGGTGGTATTTGATGTTCGCCAGCCGAATAGCGGCTCGAAGCTGATCACCCAGCTGAACCCATGCTGCGCTGCAACGTATTCGGTCGATAATGGCTTGTCGTTATACGCCCAAGCATCAGCACCCCGCCAAGATTGAAGAACCAAATGCGACTCTCGACTCAGGTGTGACCTGTACATATTGTGATCTCGGTCTCTTGGATCCAACATGGACGTTCTCATTTGCTTGCCTTCGAACAGAGCCACAGCTAGCTGCAATGACGTAGGCTGCACCCATTTAGGCTCACTCACTCAAGCCATCTGTTTCTTCGGCGCATTAGCATTCGAACACATTAAACGTGCCCACCCGCTCGACCTGCTCCTTCCGCCAAGCTCTGGCAGGTATCTCTTTTGAAGACCCTCGTCATCTTCCAAACTGACTTAAACTGCGAGTCAGTCGAGGGACCAGGTTGCTGCCTCAAAGATAACGGTTTGCTGCAAACGAGTAGGTTGTAAGATTGACTAAGGTAAAATGCCAATCGTGGCACGGTTTCGATGCACCCCAGAAATCAGTCGCAAACGCACAGTAAGCTGCATAAGATATCACCAGGCTTCTTACTACAGCAAAGTACAATATTAAAGCTTTATGATGAATATTTTTGTTGCTCATTATCATTACTGACAACGAAGTTCAACTCAAGCATCTATTTGTTACTAATTTTGACCGGACCAATTGGTGGCACGATTTAGACTACTTAGTCGTAGGCGCCTGCTAGCATCCGCTCTTTTGTAACAAGCCGCCCAGCAACGTCCACCGTCGAGCGCTTCCTCTTCTTCCCTGTAACAGGTACGGGTGGAAGCAAAAGAAGCTCGTTGCGGACTTCATCGAGGACAGCTTCTCGGTGCTTCAACCAGTCCGCGGTACCAATCTCGCCCTTGACCCCACCGCCCTTGTACAGTTCCAAGCGTGCCTTGAGTTGCACCATAGACAACGACCATATGCCGCACTCTCTGAAGCCATTAACGGCGCTTGTAGGCTGGTCAATGAGGGCACGTCGGTACGCTGTGCACGCCATCCCAATTGCTGTCGTCTTCCTGATCACAGGATCGCTGATGGCGAACAGCCGCTCTAGCATTAGGTCATGGACACAGTCCTTGAATGGCTTGAACAACGCGACGTCCAGGGGCTGGAAGAGGTGCGTCGCATTTGCCGGTAATGCAACTAGCATGATGCCGTACTCGACACAGATTTCAGCCGACTCTGCGTCACCATACCCCGTTAAAACCGATATGAATAGAAACATGTGTTCACAAAGGATACATCACCGCTTACCTGGAGCGATATGCGTTGCGCTGTTGTCCACGATCAGCACCACGGGCTTCTGGAGGTGGGCGATGCTCTCTCCGAAGAAAGTCAGCCATTGAACAAAGATCTTCGTGTTACTGAAGCCTTTTGGGGCACCCGTAATTGCCGCCCCCTTTACATGCAGTGCCGCTACGTCCTCCTTGAAAAGTCGCACGCCTGGCACAATAATCAGAGGGGGTATCGTAGCGCCGCTAGCACTTACCGCGCCCACCACAGTCATGTGGAAGCTTGGCTTCGTCTCCTTGCGCCAGACGTTGGCTGAACCGCGCACAGCGACCACTTTCCGCCGCGCGGTCTTTGGCATGAACGAGGTCTCGTCCATGTTGAAGATACGCGTGGCGTCGATCTTCAGCTCGATGAACGTCTTCGCCAAGGTGTAGAACAGCATGGACACACCGCTCTCGTCCACAGCGTTGCGCACGCGCGCGATGCACCGCGCAATACGGTTGGTGAGGAAGGGGTGACGCTGGAGAAAACGGCGATACCAGCCGCCAGTCAACATCCTGGTAGGTGTAGAGCGGGTGGGCATCATCCGCCCAGTAGCAGCTGCAAGCATCGCGCTCGCCTTCGCAATGATGTCCCGCCGGCCGACGGGCATACCGCACCGCTGCATGGCAGCAATCCACTCAGCCAGATCGCGCTCCAGTTCCGCCGGCATTAGGGGCTTTGGGCCTGGTCGCGACGGCCCAGTGCTGCCACCGTCAGCAGCCCTTTTGACGAGGCGGAAGAGGGTGCGCAGCGGCACAGGCGAGGTCCTCGCCACCGCAGCCTTCTTCTCCCCGGCGGCGACACGTGCCAGCGCACGACCCACGTCCTCTTGGTTGTAGCTCTCCTTCTCCTCCTCCATCTTGGCGCTCGTGCAATGTGTGGCTTGTGGGCGCTGAATCCAAATGTCCTCTATGTTTTAATTAGACCTCTGGAAAATTATTACAGCCACTAAAAGCGTGCCATCAACTGATCCGAAAAGAGGTTACCCAATAAGAAGCGAGATTAACGAAATAGGGATATATCATTGGTAAAAATTCCAAGTCGTGCCACGAATTGACACCGTGCCAGGTTTGGCATTTTACCTTATATTATGGTAGATCTTATCTTGGTCTTAATGCATACTGCAAGTCAAATATACTAAAGCCCACACAACTCAAATTTGAGTTGAGTTGAATGCCAATGCCAATCGGCTGATATAGCGGTACCGTGTACCGAATACTGGAGGTATCACTGTGCATATGATGGGTACACTTGGTTGCACCCACAATGCAGCCGTAGGTTTGTAGGTACAGAAGCCGCTTATATTCCTACTCACATGATAAAGTGCACCGCGATCGAGTTAAGCACTTATTCTGAAGTTTTAAGGTGCCACTTGTTGTAACTGTTGCTTCCCTTGACTAACTTTTGAGGAAATCACTAACTTCTGCGTAGCCTACTTTTGCCACTACTAACCGATGAGGAATTTGTAGTTGTATTTACTGCGGCTTAGACGGCTATCTACTCCCATTACTGAGCACTGATGTGGCCTCGCCTAGGGGAGACGTCTCCACTACTAATCTCTGAAGAAACGCCAAGGTGGAGCCACCGAAACTCCTCGTAACTGTCTGCAACAGCGTCCCCTACAGAAGTCTTTCCTCTGCAGAACTGCAAGTATACAATGTTGTGGCACACTGAAATAGACAGCAGCACTGTGTAACCAATATAGGTAAACTTGGCGTGCGGGGGGGGGGGGTCATCTTGCTCGTCTGCCGTGATACAGTCAGAGGCCACTAATATTTTTTTGGAAAGGGAAACAACAAGAAATGTCTGTCCGATGGTGGTGGATGTGCGTTCTTTTTAACTGTCCGTCAACACAGCTATTCGCTCACTACCTGACGCCCAAAACAGGTTTTGCACATTCTAATTTAAGCTTAAAAGTACAAAACATACTCACTGACTAGGAGCTGCCCAATGTACATACTTGGACTACGAGCTCAAGGATTTGGCGAGGAAGCGTATCCTGTGCTGCTACATATTATACAATTTCAAGCGAAACTGAAGGGTAGTTCGCATTTTTGCGCCCATAATTGCCGTTCTTTGGAAGTCAGTCTCGTTTCCTCAAAAGTAAGTAAATACTTATATATAATTGTTCAATCATTGTGAGGAGCTATGATAACCACACTTTCGTGCTCCCCTTTAACTAAATTGTATGCAAGTAGCTACAAATCTGCGAGTGCGCTTATGTTGTAATAGCTCCTCGTACTCGTTGCCACCGGCAACGCTCCCACCGATTGTAGTGTTGCTTGTACTGAAGACAGAAAATTGCTGAATGAATTGAATTGTAAGTCCTAAGCTCCACTATCACTAGCGACCTACGTCTTGTGAAGATCAGTAACATGCATTCATGAAGATGGACAGCAGGGTGGAGACCACCGGTGACGCTGACCGCGTGATCGGTCATTCTCTTCCTCTGTGTTGCCCACGTCGCCGCGTCGCCGCGATCTGCTGTCCTCGTGCTGCCACGCTTGGTCTCCTTGTGATTGGTAAATACGCGTGCTGACCGACACACTCGCAGTCACTTGACCAGGTACTACACGCGTCGTCGACGACGCCTCTTTTGGAGCAACGCCGCGATGACGTAAATGCGGTTGCCTTGGACGTCATAGAGAACTGGAGCAGCACATCGAACGGGGCGACCTACGATTTCCGGGGGCACCCGATTGAAAGTTTCAACTGGTCCACATTGAACACATCATGCGACTTGAGAGTCGGTGGAAGGACAAGCTTGTAGGAGTTCTCACTGATGCGCTTAAACGGGCCCACCCAGCGAGGCAGCAACTTGTTCTTGGTTGAGTCCTTCGAGATGTCGTAGTCTGGAGTGCTGAACGCCTTGTTGAGCAGCTTCGCTCGGACGTACACAAAGTCAGAGAGCTGAAACGTGGTGTGAGTCCTGTGCTAGTCGTAGTAGAGCTTCTGGCGGGCCTGTGCTTTGCTCAGCTGGTCCTTGGCGTAGTCGATTGCTGCTTGACGATCTTCGACAAATAGACGCGAGTCAGAGGCTGCCCAAATTTGCGGAATTGGTCGGCGTCCTGTGTCGATCTCCATCGGGGTCTTGCCCGTGGACAGATTGACCAGTGAGGCGTGCGCATACTCAATGCTCGTCAGCCACTCACTCCAGTTGTCACCGTAGTGAGAAACCGTGCAGCCCAAGGCATCCTCGAGGGTGCGAATCTGTCGTTCAATCTGCCCGTCGGCCTGGGCTCTGTGTGCGACCGTCATACGCGGCTCGACGTGCATGCTCGCCATCACAGCTTGCCAAAACTGGCTCACGAACTTAGGGTCCCTGTCCGACACGATCGAGCGCGGCGCACCGTGAATGACGACGATGTTGTCGAAAAAACTCTGAGCCACTTCTTCCGCATCCGCCGTCTATCTCGTCGGTAGGTAGCGCGCACGCTTGCTCAGTCGGCACACGACGACTAGAATCGCGTCGAATCCACCCGAGTCGGCAGACCGGTCACAAAGTCCATGGTAATATCCACCCATGGAGCGTCTGGAATGGGAAGCGGCTGTCATAAGCCTCTCTTTCGTTCACCACTCTTGTTGCGCATGCACGTTTCACAGGTTCGCACGTAGTCGGTGACAGTCGATCGAAGGCCATTCCAAACAAAGTCCTGCCGGACTGCCAGATACGTCTGTACTACCCCAGGATGCGCGATGGTGGCCTCATCGTGGTACTGGATGAGAACGTCCAGCAATAACTTGTCATCTCGGGGTAGGAGAACTCGCTGGCTTCGGCCGTCTCGCACCACGATGAGTCCGTTGTCCAGGCTGTACTTGTCCTCGATCGATGGGTTCTCCTGCAGCTACTCCAGTAAGCGTTGACAGTCCGGGTCCGACAAGTAGAATGCCTTGATACGCGCTGCCACGGCAGGGTCTGGTCTCGCGACGACCATGGCACTGACGACTACGGGGAGGGAAAGCGCATCTGCCGCCACGTTGGTCCTGCCAGCTCGATGAAATACGTCAAACGAATACTGGCTGAAAGTATCGAACCAGCGAAGCAGCTTCGGAGATGGCTGCTTCTTCGTGAAGAACCATTTGCACGCAATGTTGTCAGTGTAGACAGTGAACTTGGCGACAAGCAAATACGGCCTCCACTTCTCCAGGCAGAACTTTATCGCATACAGTTCGTTTTCGTGCGCCGGCCAGCAGCGCTCGGTGTCACTCAGCTTTCGGCTCAGAAACGCCACTGGGTGTTCGTCGGAATCGTGCACCTGGCTGAGTACCCTCCCACCGCAACATCGGAGGCATCCGTCGTAACGAAGAACTGCCGTGTGAAGTCAGGCAAACGAAGCACCGGGGAGCGTAGGAGGAGGTCTATCACACGCTCAAATGCTGCGATTGGTCGCGGCCCCCACGTCCAGCTGCTGGATTGATTGAGCAAGTCGGATAATGACCGCACCAATTCGGCGTATGCGTGCAGGAATCGTCGATAATAGCCACACAACCCCAAGAAACGTTGGAGTTCGCGAACGTTCGTCGGAGCTACCATTGCTCTGATAGCTGCTGTCTTGGCCGGGTCCAGCGTGTAGTAGAGTTGGCAATACGATGTCCGAGGAAGACAACGGCCTCCTGAGCCCACGTACACATCTTGGGATTCGCGTACAGTTCCGCCGAGCGTGGGCCGTCAGCACAGCGCGCAGGTGCTCCACATGTTCACTCAGAGTCTCGAAACACAAATGTCGTCCAGGTACACCACACAAAAGCGCGAGAAGCGTGAGTTCCCGAAAATATAGCGCATAAGGCGCGTCCAGGATCCTGGCATGCCAGCCAATCCCATCGGCGCCACCACCCACTGAAAAGGCTTGCCGTCCGAAACGCTGTGGCCGGTTGCGAGCCAGGCTTGAGTTGCATCTGGTGATATCCGGACGTCAGCTCGATGCAGCTATAGACCTTCGCGCCTTGGAGAGTGTCGAGCAGGTCGTCAATTCGAGAGAGAGTGGAGCCCGCGGCACCGTAGTTTGAGAGTTTAGGTACCTGTAGTCGATGACCCAACGGACAGGATGCGAAATGTCACCAGCCCGAATCGAATCGACCTTCGCGCACACTCGCGCCAGTGACTGGGTCCTTTTTGGGAACGGCGAAAATACTGGATGTCCACGGTGAATCCGACTGCTCAATCCAGCCCTTCCTCAGTAGCTACGCGACGTACGCTGCTAGCGCAGCGCGCTCGACGGGGGAGTGACGAAATGGCGCTCTCGCTGCTGGGACGGTGCCTGGACGCAGCGCAATCTCGTGCTCTACCTACCGCTCTGGAGGCAATCGATCCGGGAGCTCCTCCGGCAGCACATCTTGGAATTCGTGCAGAAGAACACGGACCTCTGCCGCCACTGGGTGCCTTCCCTCGTGGTGCGCCGTTTCAACCGTGTAGACTTCGGCGTACTCACCCGCCTCCAGCCGCCGACGAAAGTCTTCGAAAGTGACCTCGCTCAACTCTACATTGCGCAGGAACGGAGGTACAGCAGGCAGATCAGCGTTAGAGCCGGGAAATGCGAGCGACTGGCTCGCCCAATCAATCACCGGATTACACTGCTCGAGCCATAGGCGACCCAAAATACCATCGTAGTCGTACGTTATTGGCCAAAATATGAACGGCACACGACAAATGACCGAATCACAATCCACCGTGAGATCATATGTTGGGACCAGCCGCTGCTTGGCACCCCCATCAAATCCACGTGCAGACACTTGAATGATAGGCATCTGCGTCGTGTCCATGACCCCGTATTTCAGGATGCAGTGTGACGCGCCGGAGTCGATCAGCATGCGCGGTGGTTTGTCCGCGATGTAGACCGTCTTGATGAAAGGCGTGCTAGGACCCACGTCCAGTGTCGAGAGTTCCATGATCTCAATCGACGATGTTTCCGTAGGCATAGGAGATTCTTGCTGGACAGGGTCGACAGACACTCCACTTACGTCCGTCGAGCCCAGCCATTTCTCTGCCCCACGCCCTGGCCTTGTCCAGTCATTCTGTCGCCTGGTCCTTTCCTGCGTGGACAGTTGGCGATTCGGTGCCCACTTTCCTTGCAGCAGAAGCAGAGGTTGCGCTCGCGGCAGGTGCGCTTGTCGATCTGCCGGCTGTCAACCACAGATAGGTCCATCGGAGTTGGCCCTTCTCCAGCGCCGCGACTAGGCTGCAAGTTAGCCGATCGGTTGCGCTCGCCAGAGAAGTGCGTGCGTGCGTTCATAAGCTTGATCTGCGGCGATGGCGTCTGCCAGAGTAGCACAGCGAAGGTACATGACTTCCTTCTTCGTCTCTGACTTGAGACCTTCACAGAAGTGGCCCACCTGATCCAAAGGGTGCATGCCATGGATTTGAGCCATGAGACGTCCGAAGTCCTTGACGAAGTCGTCCACGGAGCGGCGCTGTTTGCACTGGCGCAGCTCAGCACGCAGTCGGAACTACTGATCGGGAGGTACGAACTCCGCCGTCTGTGCTGCGCCAACGTAGTGTAGGTCACATGCTCAACCATCACTTTCGCATGGTACCATGACGCCGTGCCGTCACGAAAGTTCGCAGCGACCATAGCCACAACGCGCGGACCATTGTGCGGGTTCATGAAGTCGATGCACTTCCCTTGCATGAAGAAATCATTGCATGAAGAGCTTCGCCCGAAATATGAACTCTTCCACCGATTCGTAAGGACGACCTTGGTACGTAGCCCTCGATCTTGTGCTTGCGCTGCGCAGAATGCGCCTGCAGCTGCTGCTGCACTTGTGGCTGGTAGCCCTGAAGGTACGCCTAGAAATCTTGGTAGATCTGAGCGTTCTGCTGGCTCAGACCGGCCGCAAAATATTCAATAGCCTGCGTGAACTGGTCTGGTTGCATGCCCGCAGCCTGGTGCTCCATGTTAGCGTCCGCCATGGTTCACGTCGATGTTGAAGCTGAAGTTCACGGATTGGTCGAAATACAGCCAGCGGCACCGCTGGTTGCTCCAAAGTCCCCACGAGATGACGTCCCAGTAGTCAGCTCGATGCGACTTCCCGGAAGTCAGAAGTAAAAAGAATGGTGACCGACGAGTCACCCAAAGAACGAAGCCGAAGACGAGGACGGAAAACTCTCCCCACCGCGAAGTAAGTGCTACCAAGTGTAGTGTTGCTTGTACTCAAGACAGAAAATTGCAGAATGAATTGAATCATAAGTCCTAAGCTCCACTATCACTAGCGACCTACGTCTTGTGAAGATCAGTAACATGCATTCATGGAGATGGACAGCAGGGTGGAGACCGCCGGTGACGCTGACCGCGTGATCTGTATTCTCTTGCTCTGTGTTGCCCACGTCGCCGCGATCACTGCTGTCCTCGTGCTGCCACGCTTGGTCTCCGTGTGATTGGTAAATACGCGTGCTGACCGACACACTTGCAGTCCTCCCGTGGCCCTGGTACTCGTCGACGCCCCGTACTCGAACGCTCCATTGACCAAGACGCCGGCTGACGCTCTTGGTGTCGACGAACACTACCCTGATCTTGTGGGATGCTTGAAAAATTCAGTGACTGGGTCTGCAAAGGATCCTACGGCCTCAATGTTGACGCATTGGGTTAACGTTGAAAAAAGATTAATTCTGAGTGGGCTTGGACGAATCCTAAGTGGCTACACTACGATGGCATACTTCTGAGCGGGGGAGGAATCATGAGCGGGGCAAGGGGAGGAATTGGGAGTGGAGGATGAATCCTTTGCCTGTACCAATTACTTGAGACCTCTACATTTATCGAGCGGCAGCAAACAGGCGACATCAACAATATCCAGCCGCAACACACCATGCAGAGAGCAAATGGTATCATTTTGCCGATCATTGCTCGACCCTAACGTGGCCGCGGCCGAGCGACCCGACGTAGCTGTAGCGCTTTCGCCTTGCTGGTACAGCCAACAGAGCTTGTAGCGCCGTGGTTGTACAAGCGCACGCCGTGCATTGTGAGTACGTGCAACGCCAGCCAACGCTGTGACGGACGCAGCGTCCTGATTTTTGGCTGCAGATGCTGGCTTGCCGCCTAGCAATGCGAATTCAAAAGTGCCAAAATGAAAATTGTTAGCGCGTTAGCTTCTGCTATAGGATAAGGTACACACACGCACACACTCCGAGGTGTCGTCTTCAGCCACCTAGGGCTTTGTTTTCCTTCAAACTACACGCTTCCAAGTACGCCGTAGGTGCGCACTCAAAACTAGGGCTTCGCGGGGGCTGAGATCGCAAATATAAAACAAAACAGATAAACGCACAGCGCACACGACTTAGGCGCGCCACACTTGCAGCGCACCATTCGCCAGCGCTGTGCTTGCATTCAAACACACTTACGATAATATCAATTTGTTTTCTTGCCTTCGCGCTGTTAATAACCAAATACAAGCAAGTTATAAGTTGCAGCAGTGCCCTCCCAAGCAAACGTCTATTCTTACCTTGGCGCTGTAAATTCGCTGGTGTTGCTGCGTCTGTGGACGTGAGAACTGGGAATGATTCGAATGAAATGAAAACTAATGATACGAATGATGCTTCTTCACTGACAGATACTGACTAGGTAATTATTCAGACTACCTGTTAAGTTTACTTTCATAATGTCATATATGATGGATACTTCACGCGTGCGTTTGCTGCGCCAGCAGCATACCTTACTGTACACTTGCTATCTCAGTATTAATCCCCTGCTGGCGCAGCCGGCGTTTCATCCAACACTATCGCGGCACGCCTTGCCCGCGCGCGCATTTGCAGCGTCAAGGCGACGGCGACGCTGCTCCGGTGTTTCATCCAGCACCATCGCGGCAGAAGTAACATTGCTGCAGGGCTACAGAATGACGGATCCGGATTGAGAAGATTGACGCCCGGAGACGACACTTACACTTCCATTAAGTATATAGATTACTTATGCGGGTAAAGATATATAAACGAAATTCTCAGTTAAGTGTATTCAATACAAATATCATAATCAAGCGACACTTTTTTCGAGCACGACACGCACGGCTTCATGCGACACCGAATTAATCCCCTGTCGGCTGCGCCAGCAACATACCTACGGTACACTTGCTATCTCAGTATTAATCCTCCGCTCATATTGTGAAAACCGATTAGTTTGTCTTGCTGAATTAGCCGGTTAAACATCGCTCATAGCGGATTTGAAGACTAATAAATCGGGGATGTCTCAATTATAATCGGGGTATAAATCGCTCATCGGTCTCGTAATTATGTGCAGCCTAGCAAATTCGATCAACGTTCATGTACCCTCGGCCCGAGACTCGCCAAATGCAGCGACAACACCGCGCTTAAACGCGTCGCCTGCATATCTCAGTTACACGTATTATAACGTGCAACTTTTCCTTCTTATTAATAGTTATGATGTTAGTGTTGTAGCCTTGACTACATAGCCAAGAGCGACTGCAACGATTGTTGTCTGGCGGCTGATTTTAGCCTACAAGAAGCGAATGCCGGTTGCACATCGGACATTCTATCTGAATAGCAAGCAAATCAGCCGGCCCTGGCTTAATCAGCCAATTAGCAAATGTAAATCCGACTCATATGCTCTGACTCTGTAAGTCAGCCTAGGAAGTAATCTTGAGTATAAATCGAGGTACCCCTGTCTAATTAGGAGGTCGGATTTATCAAATCAGGGGCCGCCGGTCTTATTAAGCCACTAAATCGGCGGATTAACAATCCAATAAGACATTCTAATCGGTTTTCACAATAAATCATCTTGGGTAAAAACGAGTACGCTCAGGATTCTACTTTGTATAAAAGATCCAGGAGTGCCATCCTTTCGTGTAGCCACTCGGGATTCGTCTTCTATGCACTCAGGATTAATCCGCACCCGTTAACGTTTGCTTGGAGGTACAGTATTGTCGGACGGGGGTACAAATAATAGCCTATTATAATTAATATTTCTGGTTCAACGACTTCGTGTATAATATACAAAAAGGGGGGATGTGCTGAAAAAAATCCAGTTGTGGACCGCTAGCGGGGCCAGGCAAAAATTTAAATAATAGTGGGTCTCAGTTCTGGCAGCAGCAGGATAGCACTTTTACAAATCTTGAAGGATATGGGCTGTGATTGGTTAAAACACGGCTGCTATCTTGCTGCCGACCCCTTTTCCATACTGCCACGATTTTGGTGCGGTATAGCGCAGGCAGCAGCAAGATTGTTAAATGAACTTAAAGCTTGAACCCAAAGCTTCAATTGTCTTTATTGAATTAATGACCCATTTATTCCTCTATCCTATTGCTATCCTATCAGACGTGCTCAGTCCGAAGCAAAAGAGGAAGTGAGGACAATTTCCTCCCTTCCTAAAATACCACATGCTTCGTTTCGTCATCGCACTTAATATGCCTCGGGCAAGAGCCAATCAGAATTGGCTCTCAACCAACCAATGGTAGAGGCCTGTAGATTACATAGACAATTTATATAGTATACTCAACCCAGTATAATTAACACTATTATGTCTCGCCCTGTGCTATCAGCCCATCCATGGGATCACCGTCGGCTCTACCGACCGACAGGCGCATCCCTTCGGCGCTGGTCCGACACTAGGCTCAACAAAGATGCCTACCACCTACATTACCGGACCACCCCAGGAGTGACGGTAGCGCGATCTGACGTCCCCCGACGTATATGAGCCCTCCCCAGGTGCTTTCGGTGGATCAGATAGCATGGGGCAGCTGGGGTCGAGCGGATCGACCGTCGCGGGGTCAATCTGACCTTCGACGACCACCTAGCAGTGAGTCCTTGCATCGCAAGCATGTGACAACTTGCCCACAGCACGCTGCAGGGCACCTATAACCTTTACACATGAATGAACGCACTATGTAGTTGGGCAATAGGGTAAATGAGCGAGAAGACCACGCATGGGGCATGTTGCTGCTGCAGAACTACAAAGGGGGTCTCAGTTCTTTCCGTCTCTGATTGGGGGAAATTTGAAGGGTTTTCGAATAGCGCTATCTTGCTGCTGCCAGAACTGAGACCCACTAATGGCGCGCTTTTTAGAAAGGATCCTCTCGCGCATTACTTTGAGAGCTCAATCATTTCCAGATTCGCAAGCACACAAGCAAGTTACCCAAGTCCCCAGCCCCCCCCCCCCCCTCTCTCCGCCATGTCCTTCACTCCTAGCAACAGCCTCCGCCTGACGTGGTCGGAGAAGGTCCTGATCGCCGAAAGGTCAGCCAGCAAGCCGACCATGTCGTACATGCAGTGCGCGCACTGCATGTACGACATGGACGGCTTGACCTTTCGGCGCTCGCGCAGTGGGCTATAGAGGCGTTGAGCCTCTCCTCTACGCCCGGCAAGAGCCACCAAACACTACAGCCAAAGTCCAACCGATGGATCAAGGTATTATACACTGTATTAAGCGGAAAGTGCTGTCTCAGAAAATGTTGCTAGCGTTAGATAGACTAGGAGATGGTGTAGATAACCCATATAAGGTCCTCCTCACTGCGCTCATGTGGTGCGAGACGACATGGGCTCATGTGAGCACCACGACTATCCAGCATTGCCGGAATCATTCTGGACTTGTCAGTAAAACAAACATGAAATTCATATTAATTTAATACAATAACAGTTAATATCCTATTAACATTTATATATATCAGGCGTCCGGTATTGACGCACACTACTGTACAGTATACCTGAGTGCCTAACCTCCGAAGTTCACAGTAAGTTTCGGGCAAAGGCGTGGCATTGGGGACGCGAAAGCCACAATCATGCAGCACCTCGAACCGCGCAAGGAAGTGCAATTACCCTGGCGCCCAAGGTAATTGCGTCAGCTGCAACACTAATGACAAAAGCCTGTAGCGCGCGCTGTATCCCTAAGCCATCCTTTACCAACTTACAGTCCACGAAGACCGATAGAAGTCTACACCTTTTCAACTTCAAAACTGCAAATTGTAAGTTCAATTCTGCAAAAGGTTAGTTCAAAAATGCACGAGACCAGGCTAGCTTCTTACCTTTATACACAGCTCATTGGTTGGCGCGCAGCACAGCTAGCCAATAGGCAAGTTGTACTCTATAATCATATACGATGATACATATCATACAGATTGTAATATACATTTATAGAGTATTGTTGTTTTGAACTTACAATTTGCAGTTTTAAAGTTGAAAAGGTGTATAAGACCCCAATCCGTATTTTGGCTGAGAGCCATGATCTTGTACCAGCAATACAAAAGAGCTCGCCTATTAAGCCCGCTGCGCTGACCTGAGCCAAATTATTGTCGACAGGTTAACCACCGAATCTCGCGCCGTGCCTATCGTCTGTAGCTCTTTATGTCGGATGCAGTTGCTATGAGGGTTACTGTGAATAGTGTATACACGAGGTAGGGAATGCTATCAGAAGTATTGTATATCACGTCACCGAGGATATGCATGAATTTTAGTATCTGTCCACCAACTCGATGCCCACATTCTTGGCGCTTCTACCCAACGGTCATCACGCGGACATCTACCACGTGTTAAGAAAACATACAAACATGCATTCACAATGTCTTACTACACAGTACTAGGTGGCAGACCACAAGCTTTACCATTGAGGGAACTTTGTATCTAAGCCTATTAGCGACGCTAAGTTACCCTGCATTGATTAGCTCCATGCAAGTTACATTAGCAGTTGCATCATGCAACATCTAAAATGCACAGTAATCAGTTGTAACATACTGGATAAGAGCACCATTTAATCGGGTAAGGTCGAGGAGCTTTTCCCAGAACCAGTACCAGTCTGGGGTCCTAATCCCAGGACCAGTACCAGTCCCAAAACCAGCAGCAGTAGTAATCCGAAATAGAGTGGACCACTTGCAGTTGGGGCAGCGCGATGTTGATCGAGAATCATGGGTGCCGCGACTGCCGATGCTAAACGAGAAGTTTGGCGGTAAGCTTGGCGACTTGTATTGCATGAGTTTTATGCCTGGTTCGTTTCTAACATCGGAGAGCGCTGTCGTGTACCATGTACTTATCTAGACTCCAAATATCGAGATAGCGTTTCAGTGTAGCGGTCATGCTCGGCTGAAGGTGGGTATCCACTAAGATGAAGACTCCAGCGGTCATGACAGCGATGTTACAGTGGAGAGTGAGGTGACTCTGCGCGTCCCGCTTAGCTGTGGATGAGAACCGACCTCCATCTACGGAGACTATGATAAACTGCACATCGCCAACTCTGACTACGTCACGAACGATACAATGTGAGATTACTGCTTCAAAGTGAGTGCATTGGTGGTCAAAGCTTTTTTCATTGATCTTGTTATGAACGTATTGTCTATTCGAGTTTAGATGTACCTCAAACGCTCTCTCGTATTGTCTCTATTTACTGTGTTGCTGTGCACTTCGACATGTCGGAACGAGAGCCACATAGTGAGGATCGTTCTGACTCGGAGATGGACTCTGACGCCGATATGGTGGTCGATGAAGTCGCACTCAGGGTTCGCAAAAAAACGTGTGGCCAGTCGGAAAACCTCCCAAATTTCCGGTTGGTACAATCGGCACTTTGGACAATAGCTGACGAGGAATGCCAAATACATTTTGCTTTGCGTTGCTACCGTCGGCTGCGATGAAGTCAATATGCCGTCGCGATCGACGTGCAGAAGTCGTAGTGTTCGTCATGAAGTGCTGATACGTACATGTACTTGGTGCCATCAGCTAGCTTGCGGCACGAGCCGATTACACCCACCACTATCGCACACATACTTCTGGGCACTGCCGCTACCAGATAGCGCTTGTTTGTGTTGTAGCAACAGTCTTGCATGAAACGGGTGGCTAGTTTTCGAGTCTAAAAGTACTAAGAGATCCAGTCATCTCCTTTGCAGTACTGTAGCCCATCGTGCAGTCTCAACTCCTGTTGCTTTCGACTATCAGTGAACGATGTTGACAACACAATATGTTGTCACCACCATCTATTATATTACTTCAAAGGAAATGCCGAATGTGAAAGCACTCGCCAACTACCGTTAAGATGCTTCCGAGGCAATTCTCATATGTGCCACTGCAGCAATGCGTGGCCCCATCCGCATCAGCCGTCATTACCACATATTTTATTTCATCCAGCTGCTATTAGTAAGGTTTCGAACTGTGCACTTTTCCTTCATGCAACGAAATGCACGAGTAGGGCGAGTGAAAATGCTGTTGACGTTTCGAGCAGTAAATCCCGCAAAAGACGCGTCGGATAACGGCTGCTGGTGGTCAGTACGAGAACAGCAACGCAGCGCAGAAGCACCGCCCTCAGCAGCAAGACACGGAGGCAGCAGCGCGTACGCTTTCCTGCGGCATGCAGATTACGCAGGAAGAAGCTCTAGAGGTCCTGCTTGTTCTACTAGCATTCAACAGGGGGATGCATGGATTGCTATGCAGGAGGCAGGGTTGTTTGAGCAACCAGAGCGGCCCCTTATACCTGATGTGCGCTTCGAGCTGAGCTCGTACGGAGATGCCAATGCCACCAAGGACTTTCGCTTCGACGTTAAGCTCCTGGCGCACCTGCTGGTGCTACTAACTACCGTGATCACGGACGAGGGCGACCGCTGCGGCCACGAGGAGGCATTGGCCATCATGTTGCATCGCCTTTGTTACCCTCACCGCTTCCACGACATGATGACCAAGTTCGGACGCTCCACATCGGCGCTCAGCCGTATCTTCTTGTGGACGAGTACGTTGGATATAGGCACTGCTGTATGGGTATACTACGATACCAATTGACATGTTCGTGCAGTAGACTATGTAGACCGGCGATACAAGGAGAAGATGTATTTTAACCTGAAGCTAGTGCAAGCAAGAATGAGCGATTACTGCAGCGCAATCGAGAGCCGAAGCTCGGCTCAAGGAGGTTTTGCATTTCCTGACGGAACCAAGATACCTATATGCCGCCCGTCTCCTAGGCGTGGTCACAGATCCGAAAATCTACAGCAACAAGTATACAGTGGACACAAGCGTGTCCACTGTATACTCTTTCAAGGTAAGCTAAATGTACTGTTTGGTGTTCTCTCGTCATACTGACACTAACTTCTTCTTAATATTGTTGCGAGCAGGTCTAACTACACCAGACGGTCTTTGTATCCAATTCTTCGGGCCGTACGAAGGCCGGCGCCATGACACAACCGTGTTTGCACGGAGTGGTATTTTGCAATACTTTGACAAGCATCCCGTCTTCGAACGCAAGGCAATATTTGGCGACCCAGCCTATTCTGTGAGTAAGTATGTGGTGACTCGCTTTAAGAGCGTTGTGCAAACGACGCATGAACGCGTCTTCAACAAGGAGATGAGTGCAGTGCGTACAGCGGTGGAGTGGAATTTTGGCATTATGAAAAGCGTGTGGGCGTTCATAGATTTTAAAAAAAATCTGAAGCTTCGCCTCAGCCTGGTCGGCAAGTTTGTACGTGTCGCCATGTTTCTGACAAACTGCCAGTGCTGCTATTACGGAGGAAATCAAATTAGCTCCTACTTCAAGTTGGCCCCGCCAACGCTGCGCGAGTACTTAGAGATCGACGAACAGTAATAGGCGGTAATCAAAGCAAACATGTATTGCTTCTCAATTTGATGGTCTCTAGCTTCTCTTTGCAAGCATCTCCAGCAGCTGCATGAAGCACGTCTCCGTAGCTTGACGGTCAAGACGCTCCTGCTCCCACTGCTTTTGGCGGGTCGCCATTTCTACCTCCTTCTGCTCACGAAGCAGTTCCACCAACCCGGCAAATTTGTTGCCTTTTGACGGGTTATCACTTACCTCATCGTTTCGTCATCTCGCTTGCGCTTGAGTCGCTCGACAGCCATACGGCGAATGGCTTCACCGGCACTTTCTTGAGCTGCTGCTCTTTCCTCCTTGATCTTTGTTCTTGTTTGCCTTCTCGATCTTGCTGTCTTCGAGTTGCGACAGCAACTCGTCGAGCAGAAAGTCCCTCTCAGTGTGCGACTTGGTCACACCTGACAGACGAGAAGACTCAGAGTTTTTCTTCTGCGCAGTAGCTACAGTTAAGAGTTAGTGTGCAATACGTACTTAGAATCGGTCAAGTAGTAGCTTACCTAGCAAGGCGTTCACACGGTTTTGAGCCGTCTTACCACTGAGATTCTTTCTCAAGAAATCTGGGTAAGCGGTCAGCGTTGCAGCCAAGGCGTTCCACGCGTCCATCACCTTTCCATGCTCGTGACGAAAGGGTTTGTCCGCTAGGGCTTGCTTGAGAAGCATGACGTCCTCCTCCTCTGAAAAGTTTCTGCGCTTGGTTGATTCCGCCATATCAACTTAAGCAATGACAACTTAAAGACAACACGTGGGCACTGGAGCTTCAAAAATGGATGGCAGTGAGGGTAGTGCCGTAAAATCCATACATTTGCGGTTTCCACCAGAATATGACGAGGCGGGGTGGGTTAAAGTTATGTTTTAAACACAAATCTGATGGTAATGGCCGTGCAAACGGTTTTCGAAACCTCTCTATTGCTATACAAATACGGGGAACCTATTCCTCCGGGCGCTGCATGTTACAGACTCCAATGTCAAAGAGAAAGCGAACACAGCTACAAATACAATTATTCTTGGCGAAGCCACGTCGTCGCAGCACGGTGAGTCGCATAGGTTTTTAGCAGGGATTGCGCTATTTGATCTTGATGTTCTCATGGCCCTCCCTCACAGGAAAGCTATTTTATGGCTTGCCTTCATCTTCTCGTAAAATCCCCAATAATTGTCCAGGGTACCAATACGCTCGTGGAACTACCCTTGGGTTTATGCGGTATACAAATCGGAGTACCTCTGTGCGTAGGGATACGACTGCTAAAATAGTTAAAAGCAGGAAGGCTCACAAGATACAGTACCCTATACACCGCTTTGGTGCAGCTTTGCTGATGGTCTGAAACACACCTAGAACAAAATACGTATCTTCTTGTCATGACCCAGGTAATCCAGAATATCACGGTGAACATTATAGGTGAGAAAAAAGGTTGGATAGACTGTATTGATATTTGTTGCGGTTGAGCCGCGGCGCGCGAGTTTGGCGAAGTCCCTACCACATATTATGCAATATATTGCTACCTGCCTTCCTTATATGACACCGAAGAAACGTCAGAGTGGATCTTGCTTGTTTTCACTGCAGAATAACACCCAGGGGTAGCATCGCAACGCCGAGCTGCCGTCACCCATCTAAGGCTTCTGGAGTATTATCTGTCAAAATATTATCAGGGTATCTGATATCGCCAGGTGAGCTCGTTTATATCGAAAATATTAAGCAATATCGGTGTTTTTCAATTCATATCACGAAATATCAATATAATACGTTATATTATACCGCAAAATATTAAAATATTCTGGTTAGCATTAACCCCTGTTCGTGGTCCTTTGTCGCTGACTGTCTTTCTACTGGTGACCGGTATTGTGGGTTATACTCAAAAATGGAGTGGTCGATTGGTTCAATCAACCGCCCCCGAATCGCCCTGATACTATCCTAGGCTATTTTTGGTGCTAGATCCGTACTTATACGAAATGATAAGGTATATCACTGTTTCATAGGCATTTTGTGTTGGGAGGCGATTGAAAGAACCGCCTGAGAAGTCCAAATTTGGCCGAAATTCACAATAGCTGGAGCCGGTAACTGAGCCCGATCTCGGTTCATTAGTTTTCTGTCTTCCAGAGGTCGTGTTTAGTCAGGGCATGACTTTAGCCATTTCGCATTCTAAAGCAACCGACACCTACGTACGTGCCAGGGCTCATCCAATTCAGTATAATATTGAATTGGTGCAACTGGTTGTCAGTAATAATAATAATCTAAATATGACGATCACCAATAATGAATTATTATACTGATTGAATATTTCAATTTCATCTTGACTGTGCTTTTGTATGCCTTGAAATCATATGAGCCAATAATATAAATTTCAATATTGCGCCTGGCAATAATAAATATTTTCATCATATTTATTGGCAATTTTCATATTGAAATTTTTAATTCATATCTCCCTGCTTTTCCTTTATCTCGCGAGCTGCAAAAATTGCTCAGTACAGACAAACTAACATGGTCGCGCGTTTTTCGCCATAATTCGCCACTATCAGGTTCACTTCTACGCTAAATTCAAGATGTGGTTTTGGGTGACTGTTGTAGTAGCCCGTGTCTACCTTGGTCTCGCTGACAGGCGTCATGGGACTTCAGCTATTGTGCAATTTTGCACCACTAAACCAAGCAGCCTGCCTACGTACCTAGCCACCCGCCTCTAGAACGATTGCCTGAGCACCACCCACCACCACGGCACTAGGACCCCGTGATAGCTAGGATAGGAGGGTTTTAACCGTATATGTTATTGTTTTGTTTTTAGTTTATAGCAGGCTTTTATCATTACCCATTGGCGTCTCCTGCGCCTGCTTCGCAGCCGCAGCATCTGCCAGGTAATGCGTTGAAGTGTAGAGGACGTCGGTGGGCTTCTTGTTAAGCCACCGTGGCTTCGCAGACGCACCGATGAACAGGAGAGGCAACTTGTCAGTCCCCGTAGCGTTCGTGGAAACGGCCAGCGTGACCCGCGCTTTATCTTGCTTGAGGGCAGGGGTCTCGTTGATGCACAGCGAGCCTCGGGGAACGCTGTTGAAGTAGAATCCAGTCTCGTCCATGATGTATACATGAGTATACGCGTAGGTACGGATCAGTTCCCGGAAAGCCACCGTTTCTTTCTCGACTGCGTCCAAGTCAACAAGTCCGTCCTCGCCGTGGGCGCGGCGCCATCGAATGCCGTACCGCTCTTGTAGGTTGCGAAGCCAGGACCACCCCAGCCGTGGCCATGAAGAAGACGGAATGCGCAGCCGAATCAAAGCCCTCTTGGCTTAGGCGATGATCATAGCCCCAGCTAGCGCAATACCCCAGGCCTCACTGGCCAGCACGAACTCGACCATACTTTGGTCCAGTGCGAGCTGGTAGTCCGGCCGCACCCGCTGGCGAGCCAAACAGTCGGTCGTAGCATGACGCAGTCTGCTCTTCCTCTCACTTGCTAGGCAAGAGAGGCGACGAGGGAAGAAAATTATCTATACTAAAACATTCCTAAATGTCCTAAAATATCCTAAAATTCGGTATAATTTACCGAAATAGATTGCGCTTTATCTCCTAAAAGGCGTAATTTATGTTTGTCCTAATACCGTCCAAAAGAAATCCATCGGTTTTTAGGAGTGAATGCGAGCGCTGCAACCCGATTTTTTTTTCTAGACATCGCGCATGGCCGAGCCAAGGACTTTGCGTAAGGCACGAGGGGGTAGCGCAGGCCGCGCAGCGGCGCTCCCCGAGCGAAGCGAGAGAGGGGCGCCCCCCCCTGCAGCGGGGCTGCCGTAGCTTTAGCGTCAGAGGAAGACGTAACAGACTCACAGAGTCGCGGCTAAGGATAGCCCGTTCTAATACCAGAACGCACGAGTCCGTACTCCCTATGGACTCCAAGAGTCAACCCTTAACTCTTTCAGTACTGATAGTCCGTTATAGGTCTTCATCTACCTGTAAAATAGTTTATGGCTGACCAATGACATTACTCGTGAAATATTAAATAATCCAATCATATGGTAGCAGTGTAATGACGTGTCCAATCCATTTCTCTCTAAAACGAGGTCTCGTACCGCCTAATACGTACCGCTGCCCGACCTTGACGCCAGTTACTTCTCCCTGCCTTAGATCGACCTGCCGCTCTACTTCTATATGGATACGATGTCGCGCTGCTGGCCGGCACCTCCTTCGTGATGCAAACCGTCAAGCTGGCCGTGCACCAGTTCTTCGAGCTGCGCGTGTGCATGGGCGTGTCTAGACTGCAGGGCGTCCCTGAAGTACCTCAGCTGGGTGACCCTAGTTTTCACGCCGCAGATTGTCGACTCTGTGGCCAGCATACTCAGCTGCTCGCTCAACTTCGAGGAGACGAGCTTCGACAACCTGGATGACATTGTGGGCCAGAACGGCACGGTAACGCCCGAGCACGCCGCCCACGGCCTCCGCCTGGACGACGTCAATATTGAAAGGCGCCCGAGAGCTCGCTTACCGCACTCAAGTACGTCAAGGGCAGCATAGAGGCATTTCTGTGGCAGCAATCGGCGGACGACGGGTCAATAAGTTCGTATATTACCTGACGCTGCGGTTCTGGATTTCGTGGCCACCAAGAACTGCTTCCACATCAATCGCCACGTGCGCGTCGCCGGCCGGGACGCGATCACGGAGCTGTGGACGCCTCTCCAGTGGGGTTCTTGGAGGCGCACCAGTGACATACTGAACAAGTGCAGCAAGCGCGGCATGAAGAACAAATGGTGTCAGCTGCGCCACTCCATCTCTATCTCGACGCGCACCTTCTTATTGAAGCTGCAGCAGCAGGGCCGCACCGAGTACGAGCCCATATTGCTGCCTAGATTATGTCTGAACCGATACTACATTGTGACGCGCGTGCAGAAGTACTCGCAGGAGTCGTGGCGCATGACCAGCAGCGCGACCTGGTGTTCAGGAACTACAACGAGATCGGCGACACTACGAAAACCTGACTAGTTACTGCATACTTGAGCCAGCATGTCAGTGTGGCGCCGAGCTTGGGATGATGGTGGACCGACGGCAATTTGCCCTCAGGCCGAGCGTCTCACGGAGGCGCTGTTCGTCTGCTTTTGCGGCGTGTCGAATCCGGTGCGAGGCACAGCGTATCTGGTGGTACGCAGCTGGGGCTTTCCAAGGAGTGTCGCCAGTTGCTGAATAAGCTTTATCACGAGTGGATAATCCCTCGGACGCTTTTGTGAATACGCCACCAATGCGCTGGGCAGCGGCCTATCGGTACGACCAAGATCGCGTGGTCAAGGTTACGGAGGAGTACCGGTACTTGCCGCTCGCGAAGAAGCAGCCAGCGACGACGCAGCAGGAGTACGACGAGCTCATGCGCTCCGAGATGACGCACCTGAGCAACCAGACCTTTTCTAGCTGCTCGCTTGAGCCTTAGCATTTCGAGCTTCACGAACACCGGGACTAGGAGCCATGGGGGCACACCGACGGTACCAGTCCTTGGTACGCGAGCTCTGTGATGTGAATTTGACCTAGGCTGCAAGTAACGTGATCCTTAGTCACTTCCCGCCGGCGGTTTATCTGCAGAGACGATCTGGAAGCAGCCCTTTTTGCAGACCGCCTCGCATATGGGCAGCATGCTCGAGCGCTTCGTCGAGCTGGTCTTCGACCCCCTGGTCTATACGCTCCAGGGCACGAACCGTCCGGTGATATTCGCGGCTCGCGAGTCGCGACGTGTTGCTTAGATCTGCAAGCAGATCGGCCGCAGCATTTACTTCGGCAGGCCGAGAAAGAGACAATAAGCCTCGGGTGTATGTATGCCTACAGAACGACTCTGGTTTTTTTCGTGCGATGCGGTGCTTGATATGGTAAGAGCACCATGCTCCAAATTTACAAGTGGTCTTACACGTGAGCTGCCACTTCATCGCTCGGGGCCCGAGGTTCAAAATGAAGAAGCAGATTCCAGCACGTCTTGAAGAGCCTGAACAATGTGCATCTCACCCTGTTAATCTCAAGCTGCTCGATCTGACCAAGCTCACCGTCGAAACGGAGACAAACCCGCACTATGGTGGAGCTGCAGAACTCGCGGCTCAGTTTCGCCTCTTGAGTGAGCATTGCTGCTGTTCGCTCACTCGATAGCCGTATTTCAGAGGACTTTGCAGAATGGAAGCGGGCTGTATTTAGTTACCAAAGTTTTTAAAGAACTCCATCAGATCTGCTTACTGCAAACGATCTCGAGTCATTGGACCGATGAAAGAGTCAGCTACCTGTTACAGACTTGTTTTCCTCCTGTACTAAATGTACTAGAATTTTTTTTAAACAAACGCTGCAGAAGACAGCTACCACTGACTTCGGCATTCAATGCGTCGGCTCCATCTTCTTTCAGTAAGGAGCGCTGCTGACGTCAATTTTGCTCTTGAGAATTTGGCACGCGTGCTTAGAGACGTAGAGTTAACGATGAGCTCTCTTGATTGTCAACTTGGTCTTGTGGTAAACCACGCGAAAAGCTCGAGTAACACGCAAGCGAAACGAAAGAAGGTCACTACGCTCAAGCGGTAACCGCAGCATCTAACGGAGAAGTCGCAGCCAGATCGCTCTACAGCACCACCAGACCGACGACGAAATGTTTTTTGACGAACCCAAACTTGCCGGCTGGATACTGCGAGTAGCAATATCACTGTTACACCCTGTCCAACGTAAAAACCTCTGCTTCGGCGGAGCCGCTTCGGGCTCTGCTCTTCCAGCAAAATTCCGTTTCAGTTCTTGTCTGTGCAGTCATCCACTGCATCGGGGTGCACAGAATGTGAGGTCGAGCTGGCAGTACGAGGAGCCTTCAGAGGGGCTTCAGAATGTGAGGTCGAACTGGGCATTCACAGGGTTCAGACACTGCTACGTACAGCAAAAATTACACAGACATCCATAGAGCGAGACCGGTTAGTCGGGTTCCATTCTAGCGAGCGGGCAATGGGAGAAGGCTTACCAGAGAGCGCCAGCTCCCGCTCCATACTCTCCTGTTAACACGTTATGAGTTACAAGGCAAGTCAGTGCTAGAGCTGAAAGCCGCACGGCTTCATCATCGTAGGTACGGGCTTCGGCAAGTTCTCCGCATCTACCTCACCGTTACATTCGCCGCCACGCGAAGCAGCCGTTCCTCACACTGGTGCTGGAGGTGGACGCCGACGCCGAGCCCTTGCCGCCGGCCTTCTTCTTCGTGGTCGTGGGCTTCGACACGACCTCGGCGTTGTCCTCAGCGTCGCTGCTGCTGCCGTGCTGAGCGGGCGTCTTGCTCACACTGGCGCTGGAGCTGGACGCCGACGCCGACGCCGACGCTGAGTCCTTGCCGCCGGCCTTCTTCGTCGTGGTCGTGGGCTTCGACTCGACCTCGGCGTTGTCCTCGGCGTTATCCTCGGCGTTATCCTCGGCGTCGCTGTTGCTGCCGCGCTGAGCGGGCTTCTTCTGCGGTTGGGGCTGGAGCTGGACACCGACCAGGGGCCGAGGACTTGGGCGCGTTCTTCATGTCGTCGTCAGTATCGCTGTCATCGTCGAGTTTCTTCGGGCTGGGGATGCAGTGGCATTTCCGGCCGCCTGTACGGTCTTACCCGCGCAGCAAAACAAAATAGCGCCAAAAGAGCGCTTTTTGATGTAACGACCTTCTGGGGAATACAGAGTTGTTGGATAAACTCGAATAGTTAAATAAGGCCTTACATACAGGCTTTAATTGTATATTATTAAACTATAGTTGTGCAATTGAAAATCAAATACCCTGTGAAACACGAGCCATGCCAAATTATTTGTGTCGACGGGTTTTTATATCCTTCTATAAAAGTGTCTAAGGGTCGATAACGACGACACCGGAAGAAGCTAACCTTACTAAACGCGATGACAATTGCACCCTGGGCAAGACCGTCTCGCGCGAAGGCAACAGCCATCACGCGTGGATCCAACGTGTCGAAGCCCACGACCACGAAGAAGAAGGCCGGCGGTAAGGGCTCGGCGTCGGCGTCCAGCGCCAGCGCCAGGAAGACGCCCGCTCAGCGCGGCAGTGGTAGCGACAGCGACGACGAGGACAACGCCGAGGTCGTGTCGAAGCGCACGACCACGAAGAAGGTCGGCGGCAAGGGCTCGGCGTCAACATCCAGCTCCAGCAGCAGCGCCAGGGCCAGCAAGACGCCCGCTCAGCACGGCAGCAGCAGCGACGCTGGGGACAACGCCGAGGTAGTGTCGAAGCCCACGACCACGACGAAGAAGGCCGGCGGCAAGGGCTCAGCGTCGGCGTCGGCGTCGCCGTCGGCGTCCGGCTCCAGCGCCAGCGCGAGCAAGACGCCCGCTCAGCACGGCAGCAGCAGCGACGCTGGGGACAACGCCGATGTCGTGTCGAAGCCCACGACCACGAAGAAGGCCGGCGGCAAGGGCTCGGCGTCGGCGTCCAGCGCCAGCGCCAGGAAGACGCCCGCTCAGCGCGGCAGTGGTAGCGACAGCGACGACGAGGACAACGCCGAGGTCGTGTCGAAGCGCACGACCACGAGGAAGGTCGGCGGCAAGGGCTCGGCGTCAACATCCAGCTCCAGCAGCAGCGCCAGGGCCAGCAAGACGCCCGCTCAGCACGGCAGCAGCAGCGACGCTGGGGACAACGCCGAGGTAGTGTCGAAGCCCACGACCACGACGAAGAAGGCCGGCGGCAAGGACTCAGCGTCGGCGTCGGCGTCGCCGTCGGCGTCCGGCTCCAGCGCCAGCGCGAGCAAGACGCCCGCTCAGCACGGCAGCAGCAGCGACGCTGGGGACAACGCCGATGTCGTGTCGAAGCCCACGACCACGAAGAAGGCCGGCGGCAGGGCTCGGCGTCGGCGTCCAGCGCCAGCGCCAGGAAGACGCCCGCTCAGCGCGGCAGTGGTAGCGACAGCGACGACGAGGACAACGCCGAGGTCGTGTCGAAGCGCACGACCACGAGGAAGGTCGGCGGCAAGGGCTCGGCGTCAACATCCAGCTCCAGCAGCAGCGCCAGGGCCAGCAAGACGCCCGCTCAGCACGGCAGCAGCAGCGACGCTGGGGACAACGCCGAGGTAGTGTCGAAGCCCACGACCACGACGAAGAAGGCCGGCGGCAAGGACTCAGCGTCGGCGTCGGCGTCGGCGTCGCCGTCGGCGTCCAGCTCCAGCGCCAGCGCGAGCAAGACTCCCGCTCAGCACGGCAGCAGCAGCGATGCTGGGGACAACGCCGACGTCGTGTCGAAGCCCACGACCACGAAGAAGGCCGGCGGCAAGGGCTCGGCGTCGGCGTCCAGCGCCAGCGCCAGGAAGACGCCCGCTCAGCGCGGCAGTGGTAGCGACAGCGACGACGAGGACAACGCCGAGGTCGTATCGAAGCCCACGGCCACGAAGGAGAAGGCCGGCGGCAAGGGCTCGGCGTCAACATCCAGCTCCAGCAGCAGCGCCAGGGCCAGCAAGACGCCCGCTCAGCACGGCAGTGCTAGCAACAGCGACGACGAGGACAACGCCGAGGTCGTGCCGAAGCCCACGACCACGAAGAAGAAGGCCGGTGGCAGGGCTCGGCGTCGGCGTCCAGCGCCGGTGTGAGCAAGACGCCCGCTCAGCACGGCAGTGACAGCGACGACGAGGACAACGCCGAGGTCGTGTCGAAGCGCACGACCACGAGGAAGGTCGGCGGCAAGGGCTCGGCGTCAACATCCAGCTCCAGCAGCAGCGCCAGGGCCAGCAAGACGCCCGCTCAGCACGGCAGCAGCAGCGACGCTGGGGACAACGCCGAGGTAGTGTCGAAGCCCACGACCACGACGAAGAAGGCCGGCGGCAAGGACTCAGCGTCGGCGTCGGCGTCGCCGTCGGCGTCCAGCTCCAGCGCCAGCGCGAGCAAGACTCCCGCTCAGCACGGCAGCAGCAGCGATGCTGGGGACAACGCCGATGTCGTGTCGAAGCCCACGACCACGAAGAAGGCCGGCGGCAAGGGCTCGGCGTCGGCGTCCAGCGCCAGCGCCAGGAAGACGCCCGCTCAGCGCGGCAGTGGTAGCGACAGCGACGACGAGGACAACGCCGAGGTCGTATCGAAGCCCACGGCCACGAAGGAGAAGGCCGGCGGCAAGGGCTCGGCGTCAACATCCAGCTCCAGCAGCAGCGCCAGGGCCAGCAAGACGCCCGCTCAGCACGGCAGCAGCAGCGACGCTGGGGACAACGCCGAGGTAGTGTCGAAGCCCACGACCACGACGAAGAAGGCCGGCGGCAAGGACTCAGCGTCGGCGTCGGCGTCGCCGTCGGCGTCCAGCTCCAGCGCCAGCGCGAGCAAGACGCCCGCTCAGCACGGCGGCAGCAGCGATGCTGGGGACAACGCCGATGTCGTGTCGAAGCCCACGACCACGAAGAAGGCCGGCGGCAAGGGCTCGGCGTCGGCGTCCAGCGCCAGCGCCAGGAAGACGCCCGCTCAGCGCGGCAGTGGTAGCGACAGCGACGACGAGGACAACGCCGAGGTCGTATCGAAGCCCACGGCCACGAAGGAGAAGGCCGGCGGCAAGGGCTCGGCGTCAACATCCAGCTCCAGCAGCAGCGCCAGGGCCAGCAAGACGCCCGCTCAGCACGGCAGTGCTAGCAACAGCGACGACGAGGACAACGCCGAGGTCGTGCCGAAGCCCACGACCACGAAGAAGAAGGCCGGTGGCAAGGGCTCGGCGTCGGCGTCCAGCGCCGGTGTGAGCAAGACGCCCGCTCAGCACGGCAGTGACAGCGACGACGAGGACAACGCCGAGGTCGTGTCGAAGCCCAAGACCACGAAGAAGAAGGCCGGTGGCAAGGGCTCGGCGTCGGCGTCCAGCGCCAGTGTGAGCAAGACGCCCACTCAGCACGGCAGTGACAGCGACGCTGAGGACAACGCCGAGGTCGTGTCGAAGCCCAAGACCACGAAGAAGAAGGCCGGCGGCAAGGGCTCGGCGTCGGCGTCCAGCGCCAGTGTGAGCAAGACGCCCACTCAGCACGGCAGTGACAGCGACGCTGAGGACAACGCCGAGGTCGTGTCGAAGCCCAAGACCACGAAGAAGAAGGCCGGCGGCAAGGGCTCGGCGTCGGCGTCCAGCGCCAGTGTGAGCAAGACGCCCACTCAGCACGGCGGCAGTGACAGCGACGCTGAGGACAACGCCGAGGTCGTGTCGAAGCCCAAGACCACGAAGAAGAAGGCCGGCGGCAAGGGCTCGGCGTCGGCGTCGAGCGCCAGTGTGAGCAAGACGCCCACTCAGCACGGCAGTGACAGCGACGCTGAGGACAACGCCGAGGTCGTGTCGAAGCCCAAGACCACGAAGAAGAAGGCCGGCGGCAAGGGCTCGGCGTCGGCGTCCAGCGCCAGCGGCAGCGCCAGCACGAGGAAGACGCCCGCTCAGCGCGGCAGCGGCAGCGACAGCGACGACGACACCGAGGGTGCCCTGAAGCACGCGGCCATGAAGAAGAAAACGAGGAGCGGCAAGGGTTCCAGACCGGCTTCCAGCTCTAGCTTGACGAAAAAGCTCACCAAAAGAAAGGTGAATGGAGATGTGGTTGTTGTTCGAAGTGAAGATGGTAGTGGCTCGGAGTCGGACGAATGGCCCGTACCTCCAAGGAAGACGCGTAGGAGGGATCTGGAGACGAGTGCGTCTGCCGGTGTCTCAGTCGCTGGTCGGGCGACATCCGGTCAACCGATTCAACGTTCTCGGGCGCCATTGCCTTCGAAACGAGCAGCCTTGCCGGGGCCCGAGCGGCCCGTGAGGGCGTAGGACTCGGCATGCGCGGTTTCAAGGGCGAAGACGTCTCAGAGCGATGAATCGCGGCCTGATGGCGAACGAATGGTGACTCGAGCGCTAGGAAAGCGCAAAGCTCTGTCCCAAACCTGGGAGGGCGATGACGAGGACTCGTCCTTTGATGAAGCTACCTACCGCTTTAGACGGATTGCAAGTGACGATGAAAGCGACGAAGAAATCGTAAATTCTGGTGTCCGACCTGCACCCACCCAACCTACCATGACCGGAAGACTAACACGCGGTCAAGAAGCTACCTTGGCCGAGCACGGCGCACGTGTGGTGGTTCCTGTGGAATCTGTCCCTATGCGAGATGAGAATGAGGAGGAGGAGGAAGGGCACGAAATCGAACGATACTACAAGGTCTACCGTATTACCAACCGCCAGGAGGTGGATGGTTTTCTTCAGTACTGGGTATTGTGGGGGGAGGGAGATATCTCCGGCGGTAGCTGGCAGTGGGCTAGCACTCTGCTGGAAGACGGGCACAAGAATCGTCTGGACGCCGTGGATTTATACATGGAGTACAAGACACAGATCGAAGCATTCAACAGGACGTGCTCGCCGAACCGTCGAAAGAAGTTGCTCCGGTTCTCTCAATGGGCTAACGCTAGCAAAGCCGCGAAGCGGCTTCTCTCAGATGATGACAAGAACCGCTGCATGTTCGAAACCATGAGAACAATTCTGGAAGAGGGCTTCGGCTGGATGATGCCGTATTCAGATGAGGAGGTGGATTCTTACTGCGAAAGCAGTGGGCTTTCTGAGCGCGGTGTGTCGTGGACTCAATTTATGCATTTTTTCCGCCAAGTAAACTCCCGCTGGATCAAGAAACACAAGGTTGGCGTGGACCTTCGTACATTGAGCAAGAATCTGTTCAAAGGCAAAGGACTTGGCTTGAACGGCTTGTGGACTCTTCTGATTGACGATAAATTAGAGGATGGCTGGTACTTCTGCGGCGCGATCGACTCATCGTTTATTGGGCACGCGTTTCCTGTTGAAGTGGACGGCGACTTGAACTATGCGTGGGTTGATGGGGAGCGATTAGAGCTTGGATCTCAGGAGGACTTTGTCTGGCGCATGGCGTTTGTACATCGCGTAGTGCAGGTCGAAGGTGAAGCTGCGGCAAGCTTCATTCAAGAGCCGGCCAAGGGAAAACCTAAGCTCAAGCGCCGCAAGCGCGGAGGGGCCAAGAACAAGTCTAAGAAAGACTAACTTGAAATATGAATTCGCGGGGCAGTGGACGGTGATAAATGAAATTTGTTGAAGCCATGGCATTACGGTAAAATTTGATCTGCGGTATTCTGTACGAATGGATCTCGTTGGGGAAGGCGGTTGAGGGTGAGAGTTTGTTATGCCTTCACGAGGAGTCCGAAACGTAGGATTATCAGAACGATTCCTGGCTGCCGTGTTCCAGTTGCTTGACCGCTTGTTGCTATTGAAGTAGGAGAAAAAGATCGCAATCGGGTTACAAGTAATCGCGGGATTGAAAATGTCGAATAAGCATGCATCGTGTACCGCAGGTACTACTAAGCCTCGTCTCCCAGAAGCACCACCATTTGAGGATATACCAACTTTTAACAGCAATTAGTTTCCTGTCACGATTTCAACTGAAGTAATATCGAGCTGGGTACTAACGACTAGCTATCGAGTGTCTTCACCAAGGTTGCTGAAGCGAAGAATCACGATTCAATCGTACTCCACTTGGTTCGGCAATGTTAGCTTGTCCAGCGCTGTGGTGGAGTTGTTCAGACGTCGACGGGTCTTTGATGGCGCGTTTCCGTTTTCGGCATCGCTCAGGGCTTGGAGAGCTTTGGCGACACTTGGAGTCGGATTGGTAAATTGGTCCCTGTAGTGAGCAACAGCGAAACATGCTGGGTGGTATCCAACGAGGCATTTCGTGCATCCGAAGCTTGACTTGGATGTCTTGATGTCTTGAAGACTGCACAGATAGCACACCAGCTTTCCGCTGGAATGCTCGCGGTTATTTGGTGTGAGAATGTGAACTCCGTTACTGTCTCCGCTAGCAGTTGCGAGCACTTCGAGTCTAGCTCGTTTTGGCTCAGGCTTCTTCTGGTTTCTCGCAGCGCACTGCGCAGCTGTCAAAGATTCACATACTCGGCGTTTGAATTCACGAAGCGTCTTGGGTGCCTTGGGTTTCTGTTGGATGTTTTTCATCAGTGCGAACGCGTTGATGACCGAGAGATCTAGTAACCAAGTGAACAAGCTCATTGAGAGTCTCATTTCCTTGCGTCGCGTAGGATTCGTGGAGCGGAGTTGGTCCACGCGGTCGACACCATTCATGCCGATGTTGTACGCAGCCACTACAGCAGGGGCCATAATGGTTGTTCGATGCATGACTTCATTTCCCGTCCACCGTCGGATTGGGTACAACCCGCGGCAACACTCAATGGCTTCCCTCGTCTCACCCCCTAGCACACGAGCACTTGGTGTTCTTGCCAGATCATTTGTGTAAAACAGAACAGGTTTCTTGTCGCGAAAGACAATGAATCCAGCTCGATCTGAAAATTGACGAAGGGGTACATACTTCGAGCGGAGACGCGGCGGCAGATTCTTTTGTTCTTCAGCATGGATTTCCCTTGCTGACTTGGAATCGATCTCGTCCACTGCAGCAATGAGCTCCCACGAACCACGCGGCATTTGACTCACCCGGGAGATGGAATCGGCTACCGCCTCCAGATTTAAATGACCCACCCAGTCCTTCCTGACGGTTCCAAGCATACGAACTTCGCCGTCCGTCATCGCAAGAACGGCTTTAGCCAAGTTGTGTCTCGTGTAAAAGTTGTCACAGACAATCAGACGCCTGCCCGAGGTCGCAGGGTGTAGCTTCGTTTGGTGCGCGATCATTGACAGCCATAATGCGGACGCAGATTCAGGCTTGACATGGATGTTCGCTTGCTTGAGGGTGACTCGCAGGGGTAGTCGCAGACTTGGGAACAACTGCGTATAGCGTTGAACTGCCGTCGTCGGCATCGTGTTACCCGACCCGTTATCCCAGAGCGAGTGAACGTAAAGCGACTGCCACCCCACGACCGCGTAAAAGCGAATACCGAATTTGTCAGGCTTCAGTGGCATGAACGACTTGGCCAATGTGCGAGCTTTGGTACGGACCCCAATCTCATCAATACTGCTGGTACCGATTGGAACAGCAATTGTGGCAAACTTGCGCTGGAAATGCTCGAGGAGCAGGCGGCTGTGCCGAAGTGGGTCTTGTCTGGCAATCTCCTCTGCGGCCGAGCCCAGCGCAATCCATTGTAATACCTCCGACGTCTCATTCTGCTGAAGAGATTCTAACGTCGCCTCCATTGCGATTTCCACGCGTCGGCGAATTGATGAAGCGTTTCTTAGAGTCTTGCGTGCAGCGCTCCTGTCGGCATTGGAACGATTCGAACCACCTGACGCCGCAGCGGCAATAGCAGTTTCAGCAGCTTGGGCAGCAGCTTTAGCGGCTTCCACAGCCGCGGTAGCGGATTCGGCGGCGTGTGCAGCAGCAACGGCAGCTTCTGCGGTGGCTGCGGCCTCTGCAGCTTCAGCCGCAGCGGCGGCAGCCTCAGCAGGTTCAGCGGCTGCGTCGGTGTCCGAGCATTCAGCAGTATCTACGTCTTCATTGTTCGCAAACGGTGGGTGGACTTGAAAGGCTCCTCGAATCGCTTGAAATCGGTCACGACCCATCGTGGCTTTGAAGTCGGCGTGCCCTTGAAATTTCTTGTCGGACCAGAATTCTTTGATGTCGGTGATTGGTACCAAGCTCATCGCCATCTCTAAACCGATGTACGCGTCTAGTTCTGTCGCCGTAACTGCACGTTCTCCTTTTCCAGCAAGAACGGCATTCGTCCAAGAACGCCATGATGCCTTCAGCTTATCCGTGACGAAAAGCCCAAACAGTCCTCTCTCCGAATGTGACCTGTAGGCAGCTTCGGTTTCGTTTCGTTTTCGCAAGTGCAAGCTGCTTTCACTGGTCAGGCTGTCAATGTAGATTCGTGCGGCTTCTGTAGGCGCCACTTCCGCGTCTTCGTTGGCAACATGTTCCCAGTCGTCTGGGTCCCACTCGCCTAATATCGCGTCGAGTTCCATCGTCACAAACGCGAAATGAAGGTTTGGGAACTTTTTTGCTACGCACACCTTTCAATTGCCAATCTTTCACGATCGTCTATTGTCCAATCACATCATATTTTAGCATGTTGAAGGCTAGGCCTGCGTCTTCCCCAGTATTTAGCAGTGTCGAGCAGCTTGTCAACACAGTTCATGGGGATGTAATGTCTGGCGATGGATAGTATTCGTAAGACTCGTCCGAAGTGGTTTGACTTGAAAACAGCACAAACGGCTACAGCATGCGATTCTCAACATGTGGAGCTTGACATTCTAAGATATTGCAGGGATCCATTGCCCTTACACGATAGATTATCGCTCTCTGAACGGATGTTACCAAAATGGTCGGGGGAAGCTAGAGAGCGGAAGAGCTGTTTTTGATGTATTTGTGAACGCTACAATGCATGGGATTACCTCTGGCGTCATGCCGCTGAATGTCTGGGTTAACACTTACCACCCAACCGTATCTGCCGATTTAAACTTGACTTCTGCTGTGGTTTGAAGTATCGGAGTTTCGCCTTCCGCGCTTGCCTTTATCTCGGCATGTAGGATACCATTGTTCTTCTCCCACTTTTTCCAGCTAACTCCCCAGTCGTCCACCATTTTCGCAAAGAGCTTATGCGCTGCTTGAGCTGGAAGAAGCTTCTTGTGAACATCATGAAGCTCCTCCGTTATTCCAATGCTCAATCTTTCAAGCTGTTCAGCAAGCGCTTTCTCGGAAACCGGGCTAACGGCGTCGCTGCAGCACTCGAGAAATTCTTGGCGGGTGAGAACGGCAGTTGAAGGCATCCACGTAAAGTCTTGGAAGAGCTGTTCACCGTGGCACATCGCTTCTTCGCTCTTTTCCTCTCCCTACCATCAGAATATTCAACACACTAAACGATTTGTCATCCTCAATTTCACATCAAACACAAACTCTGGGTGATAACATACCTGTGACTCCAGCTTCCGCTTGATCAGTTGTTGTCCTGCTCGCGCTACTTGTGCTTTTGCCTCTAGCGGGTCAACCCCACGAAGAAACGGGACGAGGGAATCACAGCGTTGCTTTTCCATCTCAGTTGCTGTCGCGGCCTCAGTTCCACACAGAAACTTGACTTGTGTCATTTCTGGCTGCTGGTGCACCACAACACGGACACCACTTCGAGCGGCTTGAAGAGCAGCAGTCACATTACTGCCAGCAGCGTCAAATACACGGAGTAACGTTCCCAACTCGTCACAACACGGGGTGACTCTTTCGTGCAGTACATGCGTAGCTGCGATGACCGATGATGCCAAGGAGTACGTGCCTTGGAGGAGACTGAGCAAATGGTCGGCGCGGTTGTTCGCAGCTTGGAGATCCTTTTTAGCCTGCTCCAGCTCTTGGGTCAGCGTCCTCGCTTCCGGCACAAGCTTCGCGTCTACCGCCCTTGATTTGATTGCTGGATGCTCGGGGCTTGTCTCTTCAGCCTTTGTCGTGTTACGTTCCTCCGCCGTTGCTAACGCCTGTTCCACTCGCACCACCCGAGCCTTCATCGCATCCAGCTTTTCTTGGAGATCTTGAACCTTGGCATTGGCTTGTTTTTCTCGGTTTTCAGCATAAGACTTGCCCTCTCGTAGTAACGCCGCAATCTCGTCTCCTTTCTTCGCGGATTGCTCTTCAACTTCCTTCAGTCGCGCCAGCGCTTCCTTCTCGTGTCGGAGCCGATCGACTTTTGCCTGGGCTTTCCTCAGCGAAGCAGCGAGCTGTGATCTTTGATGATCGACTGAGCTCACATAAGCAGCGTACGCTATGCACTGGGCACACTCAATGTGATCATCGCGGTTCTCGGTAGGAGCCGAGTCCTTCATCAGGGCTGTTGAGCTTGGCTTCTCTTGGTTCGCGCCTCCACGCTCCATGCGGATGATTGTTCTGGATACAAAAGTGAAATGATCCCGCTAAGGGGGAGGGGGGATCTGTAGAGGCAGTTTTTTTCAAGCAATCCGTTTTCACCGTGGAGCGTTGCCTACGGCAGAAAGGCAGTCTAGCGTTCCCTCTCGACCCTACAGTACTAAATCGGATTGAAGGTGAAGCGTTATTAGCAAGAAACCAGATCAGTAAAGTGAATGTGCTCTTTGATCACTTCGACAATTCTACCACATTACGTAAAGAGGACGAGCCAAGTACGAATTCGTCAGCAGTATTTTTATCCCACAGAGAATGGAGAACGCCAAGCCCGAAAGTTGTGACAACATGTAGTGTAGCCAATCAATTCTTTTTTTTTTTTCAAACAGACCCAACCAACACTATTGTATAACCAGCACTCTCATCCATCAGCCACGATACTTGATGGTCCCGCTGGACTTCACACCCGTTGCAAGGTGAGATTCTTACTTCTAGTCGGCATGCATGCCTGCTAAAATCCAAGAAATCAGTCCGTCAGCCTCAACGAGCATACTGTCACACAATAAATACAATCCATGTAGGTGTTGTGTCTTGTTGTACCTTGCATGAGTTCGCGTGTCTTGTGGGTGTCGAATATTTGAAAGCGAGCTGTCAATGGAGTGCTGAATGCTTGGTACTTGTGGATGTGTGGCTCCAATGCTTACGCAGCTGTTTCATGACGTCAGAACATTGTGCTTCTGACGTCAGGATTGGCCGATCCATACAAAAAGTAGTATATCCAATACAAAAGGCAAAAGTAAAAATAGGGATAAATCTGCTTGCGACATCTAGTAAATTGCCCATTTTGAGTGCCCAAATCAGCATACACTAGGAAAATGTAAGAAACACTGTGTGCGGCGTCACACGCGGGCAATGACGTCATTTTGCTTCTACATTGGGTTGCATCCATCAATTTTGGATACCCCTTCATATCTGTTGCCATGATTGCCCAATAAACGTAAGTTGTCTGCATTATCGCTTATAACCTCTAGAATCGATTCATATATATCAGCGAAGGCTTCCTCATGGCCACCAGTTGCGAGGTACGTGGTTTGGATTGTGATTATCGCACTTCATTTTCCAATATTCCAAGCACCCAACACTTCTGCCAAGACGTTGCTTCTGCTCATGATCATTGCTCGATGGTGCCTGTATAACTGTTTGCTTGCTCATGATCTTTGCTCAATTGGATCGAGATTTCAACATAATTGTTTGCTTTATCGTTACAGGGTTGTATGCAAGTGGTGGTCTAGGAGGGTGCTGCTAGCACCATTCGACACCACCATTCGAACGGCGCATCTGTCTTGAACAGTGAAGGGATTTTCGCGATCGCCGCTAAGCTTGATATGTTCCCCGGTCAAGGCAAACCACACAACAACCAAGCCTAACCACGCAGACTGTCGCGAATTCCTCACTACAGAACCGAACCAAATCGATTTAATCCGTATTCTAAAACAAAGACTGTTTGCCATACTACTACAATACAGCCGATGAAACGTATATTGTTCTTCTCATGGCAGTAGATGATTGCACTATACAACCTTTACGTGGCCGTGTGGTTTGGGCCCGTTATACTACGTGGTACTACGTAGTTCCCGTGTCTTTCCCCGCTGGTAATCTTTACTCTATCGAGACCAAGGATAAAGCTGTCTTGAGCCTGTGCCCGGAAAGCATTCAAGTACATGTAGAATGATGCATTGTAAGATGACATCGAGAATGGTAGAACGGGCTGCTTCTTTTGACTTAGAGATCGTCGTGTGTGTTGAGCCCACGTGTTCCTGCATCGTACTGTAGTTTCACTTCATTCTTTAACCGCAGAGACGTGCACGGTGTACATTCAAGTAAAGACATTTGTCCTAATGGTAGAACTGCTCGCACGAAGCATAATTCTTATTATGATATCGATCACAATCGATGGCAAGTTGGATTTACCTATTTCCTACACATGATGTGCTGTACACGTTATATCGACAGCGTACCCGCAACGGGCTTGATGCACGCTTGTAAGCCGATGATACTCCGAAACAGCTTGTATGTGCTTTCTCCTACTTCAAAATGCGGATATGAGGGGTAGTGGACGCTCGGATGGGGCTTCAAGCACTGTTCAGTAGACACGGCGCTTCCTGTGCTTGACCGAATGCAAAAGTGGGTAGCTGTTCTACCTTAGAGTACAGATATACTGGACACGTTACGAAACAAACTCTTCAGTCCACATGCGCATCTAACCTATAAAACTCCTCTATGGTCAAGTTGCTTGCTGTGAGGTCGCAACAACTTGTTGCGACCGGCAACTCAGCGTCGTCTTACCATCGTATCTATGTGGCAGCCTCGGCTCGAGGGTTACGTTCATACGTCGCAGAAGCTGTTGAGCGTGAGGAAGACGCCAGCTCCAGGTCGGTGACCAGCTACAGCGTGGTGAGAAAGCCGCCTGCTCAGCGTGGCGGCGATAGCGACGCAGGGGATGCCGCGGAGGATGATGACCGCTAAGAAAGACGCCAAGGGTGGCAGGCGACTATGATGTTGCAACAACAGTTATGTGCGTTTCACTGACACAGCATCTTCACACAAGCATACACATCGTGCCAATCCCAACCATGCTTCACATGCAACGCCGCAGTGAGCACCAAACTCATATCCTAGCGTCTGTAAATATTTGCTACACTTGAAGTTGCTGGTGCAGCGGCGGAGATATTTTTTTTAATTGAGTATCATTGTTGTCACTTAGCTATCCCCTAACGACTAACAGCGGCGGAGATATGGCACGACTATCTCGGTTAACGCACTATATTTCTGGAAGATGGTCTTAGAAACTTATGTATGGTGACTAGCTTCCAGTTGGTACACCACGTCGGGGCGCATGCTGCGCCAACACCTCGCCAGGTCCTCAGCTTTTGCTGGTAAACAAAAGTTTTGTGCGGCCTTTGAACATCCGCGAGTCTTGCAGATCTCACTCATCAGAGCCGACTTCTAGAAAGCGCGGAGCTGGTACGCACGCATCATGCACGAGATTTCGATATTTATAAAGAATCGCCAAAGCCCAAGCAACATTCCCGCAGCGATACCCGCAGACTACCATGTTCACGTCTTCACGAACTCGATCATTCCTATTAGATCTACGACCAAGTCGCAGCGGCATAGCTTCTCCTCGGGGTGTTGCTAAAATTCGCATCTGATTGCGAGCGTACATATAGTAACCTTAGAGGTATCCAATTTCTCAACATGTCCAAATCCACAGGCGGAGGACAAGTACGAGATGCAGCTCACTGTGAAACGCGACAATCGCTTTCAATAGACGAGGTGTGCACCTGCTGCCATAGGTGCGTTGAATGGACCAAAGGTGTGTTGCAAATGATCACACTTGAGAGACTCAACCCTCCCAACGCTTACATCCGTAGGTTGCAAGGCGGGGTGCGCTCTTAGATAGAGCTACCACCCTATCCTATCGGAACCCTCTCACTGGTACCATCATCACCGCTAAAAGTCGAAATCCACAGTGTGGCTGCTTCGGGGTTCAAGCTTCCTCAATGTCGCTGGCGATCAAGTCCGCAGCGGAAGGTAATAATGACCAGTCCCCTCCGTTTCCCTTATTGCCTCGATGTTGAATAGGAAAAGCGACTGTGGCTGCCAGTAGTGCTCGCCACCCGGGCCTGAACAACAAAATCGCCGTGCGTTGTACCTGGCAATAGTGTTCCGGGGTATCTCAACCAGAAGACGGAGAGTCGCCGTGTAGATACAAGCACAGATGCTCCTTCCTGCACCCACTAACATCCTGTTTTAATTGCTCCATGTCCGTGACGGAGAGGACTCGCTCTAACGCTGCCAGGTCCAAAGCCGTAGTGGCGTCAGTAGTCGCAGTCGCCGTACCGTCATCGCCTAATGCATAAAATGTTTAGATAACAGTCAGCTCGGTAGCACTTTATATCATTGGAAATCACCATATCGACAGATGGTGCTAGTATTGTATAAACCACTCGTCGGCAATGTCGGCTTGGTAGTAGCGTAGGACGGGAGCAATAACGACGAAAAACACGTTCAGCGGTGCTGCCCAAAACGACGTATGCAGCACATTCAATTCCAAAGCGCCCAGACACGCCACGAGGTGCGAAGACTCTTGACCCTCAAGAAGTTTGGGCGGGTGGGCAGAGCATTGACTCCGCTAAGGATTCACGATATAAACTTGTCTACTTATCGTAAAACGGATAACAAGACAGATCGGCCTTCGCGAGGCATAGCCACTGATGCTCACGCGTTTGAGTTTTGCACGCGTGGGGTCTGTTAAAGTTGGGAGGAATGCTGACACGTCACCAGTAAACTACTTGCAGTTGTAGCAGTTTTGGATGCAATAAAAACAACGCTTCAGGGCCCCTACAGATCGGTCAGGCTAGAATCACTCCGGTTATAGCAACCAACTCTCACTTTAGCACGAGCGGGGCCAGGCTAGTTGTCGGTAGACAGCGGTATAATAGTATGCTACTAGTAACTAAGTGACAATACACGTCTTCAAGAAAAAATAAAATCTCACTGCTCCGAGAAATCATAAAACGGCAGCACCTGACATCAACGTATCTGTAGTAAAGCCTCGTGGCCACCGACGATGTCTGGCAGTTTCCACAGTACGCCCAGCTTTAGTTGCGGGATCTCCAGCAGCATGCGTGTCCCCAGAATCGTCACTGTGCAGAATGATGTGTACGACCCATTGAATTTTAGTGCTAGCCGACAGATTATTCCAATTGCGAGGATGTGGACCAACTCGGAGGCGCAGGTCTCTTAGACTGAGTGTAGCACTTAAAGTATCAGCCGCTTGGGTGGTAGCGATACTTGAATCGACGCTGGATACTTTTCTTCTTTGCTGCGCACAACAATCACATTTTGGACACGCACTTGGTACGAGGCTTGCGAGTGCAGCCGTTTGCTGTCCATTTCATTCCACGACACAGACTCTGGACAAGTCTCAGGAGCGCTACTGTCCCATAGTTACTCGGAGGCGCTGGTCAGCTGACGCTTCAAGCCCATGGGAGCAAAGCCTGTCGAGTGCGTAGCTACGCGAGCCCCAAGTACAGCTGCTGTAGTAGCTGCCGGTACTTGTTGATGCCATCAACTTGATGGCATGGCCTTCTGTGGACTGGGACGAATTGACCCAAGCTAACAAGCAGTTTTCTATTGAGACAAGTGATGCCATGTACGACCGCATCACTTGTTCCAAGCGTTCCATACAGCGCCCTAGCGAGTACCAGGGAGTATTAGTTCGAGCATCATACGTAACGTCGGTACCAGCGCGAATTCAACGTACAATCAGCGTGCGCCGGGACTTGGTTCCATTTATCGCCATTAACGCCGTCTGCCTAAACTGTTGCTGTCGAAATAGGTCTGGGTGAATCGGTTGCCGTGCTGAAATAGCTCGATGAACTTGCTAAAGCAGATCGAGTTGTCGTTGCGCGTGTGCGTGGCAATTCGCAGAACGAATCGAGGAGGCTAGCAGCTCCTTAGCCGCTACGTCGCCGGGACTCTTGCCAGCCACGGGGGTCGCAAGCTTATTAGCCCCGGCGTGGCCAAGTAATACATACGGGACTTGCCGCTCCCGAGGTCGTTCATGACGCCGTTTCGCCTGTGCATCATAGCCTTGTAGGCCTCGCCATTCGGTAGATCCGCGGCATGGGGTGCGCGCCTTGACGGAAAGTACTTGGCAGGAGGACGGCGCAGTGGCTCTTGAAGCTCGATGAATCTGCGTAAAGTGGTTCACATCCAGTTTGAGTATGCTAAACTTGAACACGTCGACCGGTATAAATGCTAATTCCACCTTATAAAATTTAGTAAGCCCTGATTAAAAAATGATAAAGTGGGAGGATGAGTACTTCAGGGACCTGTTACAGGTCATATAAGCCCCGTACCCGATAGCTGGAAAGATGCGTATTAATTTCAACCAATGATATCGCATTATATTAACCGTAGAGGTCTATCGAGCCCTGTAAGAGGGGCCTGGAGCAAGGCGTACTGAAAGAGTTAACTCTTAGCTGTGAATCTTCAAACCGAATGTATTTCTCTTATCGCGGCAGAGCCGCCTTCGGTGTAAATGTATCTGGTTCACTATCTAGCATAGTGAACCCTAGTCATATGCATAATTTGTGGCTCTGAAGCCATGTACTGATTCTCCTACTGAAATAGGTTAGACAGTGTGCACCACACAAGCCTGTGTGTGCCACACTTCGTAACCCTTCGGGTAACATTCGTGTAACCCCGTTACACCCTCCCCCACCAAACCGTGGACACGGGTGTTCACGCTTAACGGTCAACGACCGGGTCTTGTTCCGTCAAGCCTCCTTCTCGAACGAGTTAATCCACATCGTGTGGACGTCTCTGAGAACTTCTCGGCGCAACGCGCCCTTACATGATTTCAAGTCATAACGCCTTTTTGGTCTTTCGACCGCAGGAACTCTTTCACAAGGTCCGCCTCGGAGCCTCGCTCCTCTCGCGCTTCGGCACCTCGTGCCTGCGAACTCCCACGCCCCCCAGCGCAGGTGCGCACACCGACCGCGCCTCCCAGGCTCTCGGTCTCCCAGTACTTCGCGGCGCAACGCCTCAAGCAACGCTCGCGGCGAGCACGCCCCAGCTCCCCTCGAGCACCAGCCCATCCGACCATGGACCTCAAAGATCTCTTCGGAGATGAGGAGGAGGGCGAGGTGGACTACAGCGAGTCCGATGTCGGCTCTCCGAGCCATGAGGGTGAAGCAGCGTCCCCACAACGCTCCCCGAACCGCCGCGACGCTTCGCCCACGTCGCCGGCACCACGCGGAGGTGGCACGTTGGCCACAGTTGGCTCGTCGAGCTCCCGCGACCAAGAGCGCCGCGCGCGATCGTCTCCTGCGCGCTCGTCGAGCCATCCCCTACTGAGCGCACTGCGCCGTCGAGGGAGAGCCGCGGCCACTGCTGCGCACTCCAAATCCGTTCCCTGAACGCTCTTCCGGGCTCCGCGAGCTGCGCGAGCTCACCGAGTCACGGTACTCTCCGCCTCGTGCGGGGAAGTGCCCTTGGGCCCCGTCATCTCCAACCCTTTGGACGAGGCTCAATCCGAGCAGGTTGCGGCGCAGCTGGCTTCCATGCGCTCCCAGCGCCCCGAGTTGCGGCCCCTGCTGAACCCCAGCACCGCCGAGTACGGCTTTCGGCCTCGTGACCCCGCGGAGGCATGCCGTCAGGCGTTCCAACCGACGCTGGCTCAGCATGTCATTGGGCCTGCGGCCCGTACTCCGGAGGAGATCGCTCTCAGAACGTCTCTACGACAGCGGCTCTTGACTCCACAGTCTACGACTCTCTCCGAGTACCGTGAGCGGTTGCGCCTGCAAGGCAAGGGTTTGTCCGTGCCCGCAATACGGACGTATCCTGTGGTGCTCAGCCCGGGCGAAAGCCTGACCGAACACGAGGCTCAGTTCGAGAACTGGGCTGAGAAGAAGAAGAAGCTTAGCTCCTTGGATGCTCTTCGAGCTAGCTTCAGCGAAGTGGATGTTCGTATCGAACGCAAACTCCGCTTCGACTTTGCGAAGGTCCGAGCCAAACGTAGCCTCTCGGCCAACGCTCAGCCGCAGACTCACTCTAGCACGACGCGCTTCGCTCCTTTGAGCCCTCCAGTCGCTCCGGCCCGTGAGGGCGTGAGCGCTGTGGCTCAGGGCCAACCCCGGAGCAATGTGGCTGACCCAGCAGCTCCCCAACCTATTGTCGGGAAGCGCGGGACGGCCGGCATGCCGGCCTCGAGCCCACGGGGCGCTGGTGATCAAGCCGATCAAAGCGTCCACGACGTCTGGGCAGTCTTGGCGAAGGGCACCTCAAACTCCCATGAGTTCTCTGAGTGTGGGTACCCTCGCCACTTTACCAGATACTGGTTTTGACCCCGGCACCGCCGCTTCGCCAGCAGGCGCTCCACATGGTAGTGAAGGTTCCCTTGCTCATCCAGCAGCGCCGGTGGAGGACGCACCAAGCCGCCTCGCGACGTTTGATGAGCTGTTCGAGGTTCAGCAACAGACGACTCGCCTTCGGGACCATGTCCAGGATGTCGATGCGCGTACTGCCACGGAGCTCGAAGAGCTTGCTCGGGACTTGAGCTGGGTTCAAGTGCCTCGCGAGGTCTGGGACCGGCTCCGACACTTGGAGAGCTGGGTGCAGTATTATGGCGATCACGACGATCGTCGTAGCCAGGAGCTCTCCGAGCTTCGGCGTCAGCAGGCTGCATTGCAGGGTCAGATTGACCTGCTGGCCCGCATGCAGGGCCCGCCCGCTGCGCCTCCTGCGCCGGTGGCTCCTGTGCCTGCGGCACCTCCGACTCCGACTCTGCCCTCAGGGCTCGCGGCACCGCCGATGCCGAGCCTTCCGCCTGTGCCTGCAGTGCCTGCGATGATGGTCGCGTCTGTGACGCCTGCGACTGCGTCCTCGACGCTCGCGACCTCCGCGCCTGCGACCTCGTCGCCCTCGGTGCCTCCATCTGCACCTGCGTCGGGTCATGGTACGGCTTGAGCAAGCCCACGTAGAAGACGGGTGCGTCCGCACCTTCTTCGGAAGATTGAGCGTGTACGCAAGGCCCTTCCTGGCCACGACCTTGAAAGGTCCGATGAAGCGCGGGCGCAACTTCGTCTTGAAGACAGCGGACACTGCATGTGTAGGTAGGTTCTTAGCATTTAGCAATACCAGGTCCCCGACCTCATAACTGTCAACATTGCCTCTGCCTTTAGCATCCGCATGTTCCTTTTGCTTGTCTTGGCTCTCAGCCATTGCGTCACGCACGTGTCGTAAGACACTCAAGCGCGTCGACAAGAAAGTGTCAACCTGTTTACGAACAGTAGCCGGGCTGACATCAGCTAGCCGATCAGCTAAATCGGCTTCCTCTCCCCACCAAGCCCGAGGCCACCACGTGGCGGCGTCAGCGGGACGCGGGGATGAGACAAGCTGTTCACGTAGAACGGCGTGTAGCCGGTCGAGGCATGCACGGCGTTATTCAACGCAAACTCAACGAGTGGCAGCATAGCGCTCCAACGCTTCGGCGTCTCAGCGCAAATGCTGCGGAGCACGTCTTCGACGACGCGATTCACTCGCTCCGTCTGACCATCGGTCTGCGGGTGATCCGCGGTGGACATGTCCAGCTTGGTGCCAAGCACCGCAAAGACCGCGCTCCAGAAGTTGCCCGTGAAGCGGGGGTCTCGGTCCGAGACAATCGACTCAGGAGTCCGTGTTGTCGAAACACTCGGTCCAAGAACAGCGTTGCTGTACCCTTACCATCGATGGTATCCGGCACAGCCGCAATGTGAGCCATCTTGCTCAGTCGGTCTACAAAGACCACGACTCCAGTGTTGCCCGCCGCATCCGCCGGCAGGCCAAACACAAAGTCCATACTCATGGATTGCCAACAGCCCGAAGGGACAGGCAAGCTTGCCAACGGGGCTGCAGCATGGGTGACGACTTCACTCGCTGACACGTCTCGCACGTGCGCACATAAGTGCTCGTCCACTTGTACATCTTCGGCCACCAGTAGTGGGTGCTCACCGAGCTGTAGGTCTTCTCACGGCCAAGATGGCCAGCCACCGGCGTGTCGTGGGCCTCATAGAGGATACGATACTTCAGGTCCTCATCATGAGGGATGACCACGCGTGGCGTGTCCTCGGAGCCAGTGCTGTAGAACAGCAGGCCACCATCGAGGGTGTAGCGATGCAAACGCGCGCGCACTCGCGCCGACAATTCAATGTCCGAGTCTTGAAACTCCTTGCTCCCGAGAGCCTTCGGCAACGCGACACAAGTGTCATCCTTGGCATAAGCCGTTCGGATCAGATCCGGTAATGACGAAGTCACGGTCGTTACATGAGCCAGCTCATAATCCGGCCTGCGCGACAGCGCGTCCGCGAGGACATTCTGCCTGCCAGGCTTGTACTTCACCTCGAAGTTGTACTCCGCGAAGAAGGACAGCCAACGGGCCATCCATTGCGAGAGATGAGGCGACTGAGTCGCAGTGCGTAACGACGCGTGATCCGTGTAAATCACGAACGGCTGAGAGCCCAACAGGTGAACCCTGAACTCGACGAGCGCATACTTCATCGCAAGTAGCTCTTTGTCATGGACAGGATAGTTCTTCTCAGCAGCCTTCAGCTGACGAGATTCGAACGCCACCACGCGCTCGCGCCTCGGCGTCTGCTTGTAGCAGGGCACAGCCGATGGCAAAGTCCGAGGCGTCACAGACGACACTAAACGGACGAGCGGGGTCTGGCAAAGCCAGAATAGGCGCATGAAGGAGACTATCCTTAATTGCCGCAAACGCATCTTGATGCTCGGTGTTCCAACACCACTCCGCGTCCTTCTTCAGGAGATTGGAGAGTGGCCGAGCCATCTCAGCGTAATTCTCGCTGTACTTGTGCAAGTAATTGGCCAAGCCAAGCCACTTGCGAAGATCCTTCTGGTTCTGGGAACCGGCCAGTCAACAATGGCCTTGACCTTGACCGGGTCGGCCCTCAGGCCACGCTTCCCGATGAAGCACCCTAAGAAGGGAATCTCTTCTGCTCCAAAGATGCATTTGTCAATGTTGGCATACAACTTGTTTTGACGCATGCACTCGAGCACAGCACGCAGGTGCTCGACATGGTTCTCCATATCAGTCTTCCCGTGCTCCGCACGACTGTGGACAAAGATGTCATCGAAGTACGTCTGCGCGTACGCCCGATGGGGCCGGAAGAGCTGCGTCACAAGACGATTGAACGTCGCTGGCGCGTTCGAAAGCCCTTGGGGCATCACCAACCACTCCCAGAGCATGCCGCTCGGAGTACTCACCGCAGTGAGAGGGATGTCGCTCGTTCTCATGAGCAATTGGTAGTAGCCATCGACCAAGTCGAGCGCTCTGTACATCGTACATCCTGCCATGTTGTTCTGAAGAACGTCCTTCCGAGGAATCGGCGTCTGCGCCGAAATGGTGGCGGCATTCAGCTTGTTGAAAGCATGCACAATACGCCACTTGCCATTCGGCTTTCTGACACAGAACGTCGGCGTGGAGTGAGGAGACTTACTCTCACGCACCATGCCCGCCTCGTGCTTCGCACGGAAGAACGCGTCAATGACGTCACACTGCTCCTTCGACAGAGGCCACTGCCTCGTCACGCAGTACTTCGTTCCCGGAACGAGATCAATCCCACGAGCCACGCTCGGAACGCTCGTTCTCGACACACGCAGTGTCCACCAACTCGGAAACTCCGATGTCTAGCACATTGACCGACTCGGTCCAGTGCTCGCGCCAGAAGCGCTTCTGCTTCCCTAGCAGAGGGGGGTTCATGACTCGCCAATGCTCCGCCAGGAGAGAAGTGCGTAGCACCAAGGGTCTTCGACCTCCAATCTATCCAAGGCTCATGGCGTTCCAGCCACGCCATACCAAGGATGCGATCATATCTCGAATCGAGGTCTAAGACCAGACAGCGTTCCACGCTATCAAAATCTAAAAACTTCACGCCCAAGTCCACAGGGACTTTAGGCACCGTGACACGAGTGCCCGTCGCGAGACGAACAGTGACAATGTCACTCCCACGCGCTACCAGCGCCTCAGCATAAAGCTGACTTCCGTCCATCGTGGAACGCCGGGCGTAATTACCCGACGCTCCCGAATCGATCAAAATCGTCCATGGCTTTGTGAAGCCCTTCACCCAAGCCTGGACAACTAGCAAGCCCGGCTTGCACACACGTTCCGTGTTATAGAGTACAGCTCTCTTCGGGCTAAGTCCTGTCGACCTCCACCTCGCCGAGGTTCAATAGAACTTAGTTCCTCCCCAGTAGGCCGCCCCGCGCCTACTGGGTTTCTCATTCCCGAGACGAACCAGAGCCCTGGCTCGAACCCGAAGAGCGGCTTGACGAAGCCTGGCGCTGCAAGCGCAGCGGACATCCGGCGCGCAAGTGACGCGTGTCACCGCAGATGAAGCATCGGCGGATGCCGCGCCGCTGCTCAGCAGCCCGAAGCTCGGCTTCTTCGTCTTCAGCATAGCTGAGGTCCCTAGGCTCCGGACCGTTCGACGAACTGGTGTGAGGAGCGTTCCACCCAAGTCTTGACGACTTAAAGTTGTGCTCCGCGTTCAACGCGATGCTCACAGCCTCTTCAAAAGAGCTTGGGTGAGTGCGGAAGACTTCCGTCCTGGCCACGCCAGTGCGAAGTCCTTCCATAAACACCGTGACGATGACTACCTCAGCCAGAGGCTCGGCAGACATGCCCGCAATGAGAGTTCTCAACTCCTGGACATAGTCCACCAAATCCTTCTTGCCTTGCCGGGTAGCCAGGAAGCGTGAGCGCACGCGATACGCCTCGTTAGGCGGAGCGAACACTCGGGACAGTTGCTGCTTCAGCTGGTCCCACGTCGGGAAGGCCGTGTCGACCGACGTCCCTGACGTTAGTGCCCACTCTCTCGCTCGCCCACCAAGCTTCGAGATAGCTAGCGCCACGCGCTGCGACTCCGTCCGGAGTAGAGCTGAGCTCATAGCCATCTCGACTTCACGGGTCCAAAGCATTAAGCTTTCCCCTTCCTTGCCTTCGAAGGTCTTCACGCTCAACATGAGCGGCTTGTCTTGTTCCCGCGTCGGATGACGTAGCGGGCGCTTGCGGCGCCACGGCCGTCGCCATCCTCTGCTGTAGGTGCTCCAACAGAGCATTCTCGTAGCTGGAGAACGCCTCGAGGCGCGCATTCACCGCGTCGGGGCCTTGTTGCGCCAGTTGCGTCACGCCCTCCGGGCCCAGCAAGGACATAAGCTTTTTAAGCGCATCCTGCTGGTTCGGGGGCAAGTGAGCGAACTGCTCCATTCTCCACAGAGGGTCAGTCTATCCAGACTCAGGTGTCGGATTGACTACAAGTGCTACCAAGTGCAGCGGGGCTGCCGTAGCTTTAGCGTCAGAGGAAGACGTAACAGACTCACAGAGTCGCGGCTAAAGATAGCCCGTTCTAATACCAGAACGCACGAGTCCGTACTCCCTATGGACTCCAAGAGTCAACCCTTAACTCTTAGCTGTGAATCTTCAAACTGAATGTATTTCTCTTATCGCGGCAGAGCCGCCTTCGGTGTAAATGTATCTGGTTCACTATATAGCATAGTGAACCCTAGTCATATGCATAATCTGTGGCTCTGAAGCCATGTACTGATTCTCCTACTGAAATAGGTTAGACAGTGTGCACCACACAAGCCTGTGTGTGCCACACTTCGTAACCCTTCGGGTAACATTCGTGTAACCCCGTTACACCCCCCACCCCCACCCCCCCCCCCCCCCGCGAAGTTCCGCCGTTAAGTCCGCAGGCGAGAGCCAACGCGAGAGTGTCCTGCCCAAGTAACTACTGTGGTGTCTGAACAGCAAGTACAGTATAGTGAAGTACAATCTATCTATATGTATTCTCTGGATTTTAATCCAGAGTTGTTACGTGGATCCCGAAAACCCTCCCATTTTTGAAATGATAGCATCACAGTAGATTTATAAATGGCTTAAAACGATGCAATCACTTCAAGTCAATATGGAATGTTGCTTGTAACTCAATACACATCGAACAAAGTGATGGTCACGAAACTCACTCACTAGAGCAACAACCAGAAAACCCCTCAATACTACATACTAAAATATTAAATACTAAGGGTTCAGCATCATCATACATGTAGCTGACGCTAAAAACTATGGCAGGATAATTGCTAGCTTAGACTATGCAAGCAAAAAGCAGAGCACGATGTAAATGAGATGTGCCTATTCGGAACGCCAATACATATAGACATTTTTGCTAGACTCCCTCGTGCATCAACGGCTGCGGCAACGGCCCCCACTAGAACTTTGCGTAGGCTGGGATAGCTTGGTAGTTCCCATGACAACTTCACCTGCTCTCAAGCGGGAGATACACATCTCGATATCAAAGGTGCGAACTTCTATTTCCACGGGAAATGCTCAATTTTGCAAGCTTGTCGCTACGTATCGTGTTCTTCAGACAGTAATCCAGTCGATTTTGCGATGTCGCGGTTGTGCCCAGAGATACGGTAAGCAACGCAATCAGAGTTTTTATGATTATCAGTCACTGAGTTATGACCTCTTTGGGATAGGACTTTCATGGGCAGGTAACTGCCCACCCTCAATTTTAACTTAATTTTACAACTTTCACCAGTCTTCAAGGTAACTACACCGTTCACCCTAATTAGTCGTGCCAAGACTATTTACCGTGAACGACCTGAAGTACGCCTCACCCTGTTTTGAAATTCAGTTTTTTTCGGAAACCAATCGTATTTACTAAGACCAAAATATAACACGCAATTCGTATTGCCGAGACCTACCCGAATCCGGTATCTTTACTCAATTTAAGGTGAAACTAAAAGTATTTTTCAAAACCGGTGGAATGCTTATCAAAGGTGCATGACTATTTAGGTCACACGACCAATTAGGGTGAACGGTGCACCTAATCCCCTAGAATCTAGAGCGTATACGGTCGCTGCTTGTTGGCGTAATTATCCTACTTCTGGCCGACAGCGTGCTCGCAGCCGTAACGAAATCATGCTTAATGGAACTCAGAACAAAGGCGCTGGAGGCAAAAAGTTTCTGTGGCAGAACTCTGATAATGATATATTAGTGTTTCTCACGGTTCGCAGGTGTGTATCCTGCAGGTAAAACTAGCCAATCAGCGATTCCTTCGGCTTTCCTTCAGATGCCCCTTTTATCCGGTTTTACCTTCGGCGATTTTGGCTGAAGGTATCAAAAGGAGCTGCAGGTATTTTTTGACTGGCTGAAATTCAAAACTACAGCCCTTTGATTGGAGAAAATGATTTTACCTGCAGGTGGAGTACGGTTTTTGCAGCAGCACCTTCCGGCGACATTCATACCTGCAACCTTCATACCTTCGAACCGTGAGAAACACTATTTATCGTCGATGATTACGAGGTCTATCTTCGTCTTCCAACTGTGAGATCCAAGAGGTATCCAAGACGCTAAGAAAAAAAATGCAATGCGATGATTTACGTGTTCGCGTAGCCAAATTATATTGAGAAAAAGTTCGCGTAGCCGAATTATATTAAGAATAAAGAAGAAGAAAGTTGTTATGCAAAATCCAGAGCTTCCCCGTGCAAAGCACGGCTTTGTTATAATAGAATGTAACTTCCCGGGGGAGTGTCCTAACTGTCCTAACTGTCCCAAACGTCCTAAAAGTAGTCCTACTAGGACAGTTGTCTTAAATTACCGTTACCGTCATTTGTGGGAGTATCCTTTCGGTTTTCTTAGGACAGTTTAGGACATTTAGGATTATTTTAGTACAGATAATCCGACACCGCGTCAAGTCGTTAAGCTTTGAGGTTGCGCTCGCACGCTTTGGTAGTCGTCGTAATACTACTGATGTGGTGAAAGTGAAAGTTCTGGCTTCCCTTATAAAATTGCTATCCCAGCCTATGCGTAGCCCTAGTATATGAGGAGGTAGATATATGCATAATTTTAGCAGGTCGTGAATCTTTTTCACACATATTTAGGAGCAGGCGTTGCCATAATTAGCGTCTACTACTACCTCCGTGAGGAAAATACTGCACCTTTCCAAAAAAATTTCGCAGCGCTCCGCCTCGTTCTTTTCGGCGGTTATAAGGTTTGCGGAGAGTTCTTCCGCAAGGGCGAGCTTTGACTGAAGAGGCCTTTGAGTGGCTCTTTGAATAAGGTGCAGTGGTGCAGATAATGAACGAACACATTGTGCAGGTGTACCTATTCCACCATACAGTAAAGCTACGAGCGTGCTTGCTTCGTCAATTGAAGCAGCATGATTCGCTAGATCTCCTTAGGACGCACACGATGACTGCGTGTCTACATGTCTGATCGCGCTTTCAAGGATTGCCTAGCGGTGAGCGCAGCGCTTTGACCTTCCGCGCGGGCGAGTCGTACTTCAGCCGAGACGAACGCCGAGACGAACGGAGGAACGCAGATAACCGGATCCTCCTCCTAACCAGCACCTACACACGATATCCGCCTTTCGCCTTGGAGCCATTTCATCCGCTCCGCGGCCGCCCTTGCTGAGATCCTGCACCTGGTAGTGGTCTGCAACAAACAGAGTCCGCGCGCTTACCGGTAGTACATCTCCCCTCGCCCTCGGGCCGTCATCCTGGTCGCACTTGGTGATCTCTTGGCTTGGGCTTGGCTGCGAAACTTGTGAAGTGAGCGCGTGCCAGCCGCACATCGGGCGGGAGATTTAAATCAGGACCGGATTTGGAAGGGTTTTATCGCTTTGGAAAGGGTACCTCGCGTATCGACTTTTCAGCTCATGTTAGGAGGTCCAACGGATTCTAAAGGGTATACTGTATTGATAGAGTGAAATATGATTGGAAAGGTGCAGTATTTTCCTCACGGAGGTAGTACGTGGCAAAAGCATTGCAAAGCACAATATTAGCAGAATAGGTATTTCTGGGGACCCGGTTCTGAGTGCATACGTGGATGTGCAACCCGAATTGAAAAGTGGACAAAGCAACACGAAGAACCTCGACTAGAATTACCTGTAGGGCATTCATTAAACTGCGACGTGTAGATCACACAAAAGCTCGACGCCGCTTAGTTTTCGTGCTCGGCAGTGTAGTTGTAGTACACAGTATTCTCGTACTCGGGTCCGCAAAACGGAAATTCTACATCGCCATCGCTGGGGTAAAACAAGTTCTGTCCCGACGTGTACGTCACGTAGCAGCCCAGGCAGAAGCACACCGCGGTGACAATCACAGCCATCGTCTTCTCCCAAATCGGCATCACCTGCCACTGCTTCTTCATCAGGAACACGATGGGCAGAATGATGGAGTGCATTGTGATGCACGACGCCCCGACGAAGTCGGACAAATCCGAGAAGTGGTCTTTGAGGATCACCGATGCAACCACTAGAATCGCGACGATCGCGACCCGTAGAAGAACGTACTTGATAGCGTTCGCGCCACGGTACTCGGCAGCTTCGGCCTCGGGTTCTCCGAGATGGACGTTCTCGTTGTCAGCCATGGATATGAATGAGCGCTTCGAGAGACGGGATCTGTCCATGTGATCTGCAGCTTCGTTCGGTGTCGTCGCCTCAGCATAGCTTGGTAGATTGTTCTCCACATCCTCGAGCCTTTGGGTGTGCATCCCCAGGAAGAGACGCTCGGTGATGTAGAACGCTGGATTCAGGATGACCGAGAAGGCGATTGTGATGTGCACCTGCATGCACAAGTACGCCAGAACGACGGCACCCCAGTCCGAAGCGAAGCCCAGCGTAGTCAGGCCGGTGTTCGATTGAGGGTAAATCGACCACAGCAAGTTGCCTGTGATCTGGCAGCCAACGGACGAGTACGCCGTGCAGGCCAGCACCAGGAAGCAGCACGTTATGAAGGCCATCGTGACGAACACGACGCGTGGCATCCGGAGAGGGTCGCTGTGCTGGCGTTGGAGAGCTGGGATGACGATGCCAGCGCCGTACGCGAGTGCCAGGTTGCCGAATGCGCCGGCGACTTGTTTGAAGTTGAGGTCAGGACCGGGGGCAGTGGGGTGGCCGCGCATGCCGTACATGACGACTGCGATTCCGATGATGTCCGCGACGAGCGTCCCCATGCATCCTGCAAACGCGACGCCCGCGCCTTCCTTGAGGGTTGGCACGAGGCACACCGGCAGCACCAGCAACGCCATAAGAACGGACCATGTCGTTGTGCTGAAGGCGTCAGGGAAGAGGCCGTCCAGCAGCGTCCCGCCGAGCACCAGGAAGACGCACGGCACGATCAGGCAGTTGCCCATTTGAGCTGTGACGGTGAGGTAGCGCCCCCATTTGCCCATGACCCACTCGCCCAGGTCACCGTACGTCTTGACGGACGCAGGCGCGAGCAGCATGACGCGGCAGATGGCGACTGCGCCGTAAATATTGGCGAAGGCCATGAAGGCCATGGCGACGATGGCTAGTGCAGGTCCAGCTCGGGAGAAGTTCCCGGGCATTCCGAGAGTGCCGATGCCGTAGACGCAGCAGAAGAGGTTGAAGGAGGCCTTGGCGTCCTCCATGGTGAAGAAGGGTTTGCCCATCGTGAAGACGCTGCTGTCGAGTCGATCGGGTAGGAGGCGGAAATTTCAAGACTGAGCAAGGCTACTTGTCAAGCTGCGGTCAATTGGTTCGGGGCTACTGTACCTGTACCTACTGGCCGGCACCGACTCAAACTGAAGTCGAAGTGCAATCCAGATGGCCCGCATTTGACAAAGATTACCTGTATTTGGCCGCGAGCCATGATTGGACGCGGGAATTGAAAAGGGCGTGTTTGATACAGTACTAAATTATAATGGTCATTGGCGAGGACGCCTGTATAACTTTGATAATCAAGCCGATTGGATGAGTTGGGCAAACCGAAGGGGTGGTGTGGTTGCAGAAGACTGGGGGGTCAAGTCGAATCGTACAGATAGGTATTAACGTGTGTACAGCGTGCGGTGCTTCTACATACAACGCTACATGTAGCTTCGCTTGCAGTTGGGACAGAACTGCAACTTCCGGTGCTTCACGAGGCGATCATAGAAAAAAAAAAAAACATCTGGAATCTCAGCCTTTCATTTGCGAGCCAAATCAGGCAAAAATGCTGGAGTCGCCGCCGCTGCGCAAGTCGCGCTTCCGCAGCGAAGACGCGTCCGTCGAGCGCGCAGACCAAGTCTATCTCAAGTCCAAATGGGTCGTCACGCCACTGCGGCACCCGGCCTTGCGACTGTTGTGCTGCCTGGCCCACACGCTCCTCTGCCTGTACGTGGGCGTCGCCTCCCCTTACGGACGTCGGTGAAGACCCCGCGTCCTTCCCGGTGCACGGATCTATAGTCAGAGCGGCCACCACAGGCTTCACGTGGCAGAAGCTCATCGTCCAGGGTGTATTGAGCGTATTGCTGTTGCTGGTGCTGCGGTTTGTTGTGTACCGGCGCCTCGTGCAGCGGCAATGGAACTGGGGGAGCTCCTACCGCCACGCCACGCAGACGTTCTCTCGACTGTCCAGGGCCTCTGCGGCAAACGATCACGGGGACAAAATTCAGACGGAGACTGGTGATCAACGGGGGCTATTGCCATTGCACACTTTCACTGCTGGAAGAACATCCGCCACCCCGGCGGTGCGTTCGCAGGTGTGGAATGTCGGGACTTCTCACGGTTCATGGACGTTTGTGGCTGCAACATTCCCCTTCTGCTGGGCTACGGTGGTGTTTACGACCCGCAAGATTGCTCACGGGTCCGGCGTCGAGGATATGCTCTTCCCGGAATACCGAAACGAAACGTGGAACAGTTTACACCAGCTCGAGTTGCAAAATTCCCTGTCGACTGCGTTGGTGGCGCTCAGTTGCATCAAGCTACTAGTGACGCTAGACTGGGTGCTCCAGGATCGCGAGTACAATCGCGCACTTTTCGGCAATTGGTTATCGTCTGTGCGACGCGTGTATATCACGTTTCCGGTAGTGCGTATCGTGTGGTGTTGGACTTCTCTCGCTGGGATTACTATCGGTGGAGTGTACTTCGGGGTAATTTTAACGTTGCAGAATGAGTGGGCTGCCTTATATCTTGCTGGAGCGAAGGCGGGACATTACGCGGACGAGTGGCTGAGCAATATGTCCTGGCTTGCTTTGCTGTGCTCGCTGGTGGTTGCATTAGATCTGTTCTGGATTGTGCAAGACTTCGAGTTCCCGAGTTTTGCTTCGCCACTTGGCTCCCGAATGTTTGGTTTGCCAGTTGATCATTTCACGCTACGTCTTCCACTTCGCTTTCGGATGCGTTTCTCTAGCAAGTGGCTAGGTGGATTCCTTGTGTTGGCGCTGTTGTTGCCTCTCGAGATCAGTCAAGTTTTGCAAATTGCAGAGTATTCGCCAGACAAATTTGAGCAATACGCGAACTCAACAACGTTCCAGGTACTTCCGCTGAATTTAACGCGCGGTGGTTCAATTGATGAAGGTCTGGATAGTCTTGATACGACGAACCGACTTATGTTGGAATTTGGTTCGTTAAGCCGCTATTTCCCTTGGTCGACGTGGGATCTCGCGCCAGCACTTGCCACTTTGGTTCTCAGTGTGGCAGCGTTGCGTTGGCTATGGAGGAAAGAGCGCTGTAGAATGTGCTATGCGGTGTACCTGGGTCTTTCCGATGCTCATGACGAGCGAATGAGGGGGTTTACTAAGCTGGACAGAAGGGTGCCTGCAGCAACCAAACGCGTTCTGAGCGTTCAGGAACGGCTGCGGCGTCTGTACAAGCTACGCGCTCGCAGCGACAGTTTCTGCATTGCATTGGCAGGGCTTTCAGTTCTCACGGTGTGGCTGCAGTTTCGAGCGATATGGCGTTCGTCTGCAAAATTCCACCGTGATCTCCCATTGCAGTCGCCAGGGGAAACGTACGCTGCTCTGCTGTTCCTGATCACAACCCTCTTGCTGTACCAAGTGTTCTACCGGTACTCCGTGAAAATGGAAATTATGGTGTTGCGGAATCAAATTCCTCGAGAGTGTGGTGGCTCTGTCGGGCGATCACCTCGACTACTTTTGTTGCCACTCGTCGCTGAGATGGCCCTTTGTGGGGCATTTTTGCCGCCGTTGATTCACGGCCGCGTATATCTGGAGGAAGAGCGTTTTGCTTTACCTCGGGCTACGCTGGAAGTTGTCCCAGCATGTCCACACCCTCTGACGATGAAGTCTAGCCACCAAGCGTGTGAACTCGAGTACTCTTATCCTCTCGAGATCGTGAACATGATTGTGCTGGTGCGACTCTACTGGTTTGCGCGCGTAATTCGCAACCAACTCTTAAAGCGAGTGGTGGCAATGACGATGAGTTCTCGAATGCTGGCCGGGAAAGATGTTCCTGTGGATTCGTTGTGGTGGAGTTTTCGAGTATCCTTCGCGTTGCGGCCGTCTAAAGTTCTCCTCACCCTCTTCGTGGTGCTGTGGGTGAGCACAGCCGCTGCTGTCTCAATATTTGAGAGACCCTTTCCGTCCAAGCTCGATGGCGAGGACCATGCGCTTTGGCTTACTTTGGTCACCATGACTGGGGTGGGGTACGGCGATGCCTACCCGATAACGGCAGGTGGTCGCGTTGCCATCGTGTTGGGCGCAGTTTTCGGCGGCTTGGCGTTCATATCGCTGATGACATCCGAGTTTCTCGACTCGCTGAAAGGCACCAAGAGAGAGCATGCGGTGCTATCCGCCATGGACAGTCTGAGGTGGGAGCGGAGCGTGCGTGTATTTGCGGCACAACTTATCCAGGCAGCGTGGGCTCATCACCGTCTACACAACGGTGATCCCAAGCAACAGATCAAACCGAGTCGTCGAGTAACCAAGGCAGCGCACCAGTTCAAGAGGTGCCGCAAGCGAAAACCGATGCACAGTGGCGCTGCTTGCCACGCTATTCACACCGGCGGGCTGTCGGCTTTTGTTTCGAACCAAGCTGAGAGCTGGCTGGTAGCGACGAAAGCTGAAAGTGACAAACTCCTTGACTCGTTGGAGCAGCAAGTGGCAACAATGGAAAACGCTCTGCAGAAGTTGCTGTAGGAAGGAGCTGACGCGAAGCTTTTTGCATCGCAAGCACGACACGTTGCGCGGTCACCATAGCGACGAGGTGCCTTAGCGCGCCAAAAAAAAACTGAAAACGCCAAGACGTGCATTATCGCTTCAAGATTTGCATCGCTTGCTGACCGGGTGGAGTATCCGCCACGGTTGAGTGCCCTGCCGCGCTATTCTCGACGCTGGTGTTGGCGCATGGTGTGTTTAAGTTGTCGAGGTTTCTATCCTGTTGATCGATGAAGCGCATTTCCGAATTCGCTCGCAGATGTCCAAGCAAGCTTCTCCATCTCCTGTCCTCACGCCGCAACTGACACCTTCGGTCACGCGCTATGTGAGCACCAAGCTCTGGGACGAACGCCCCCCCCCCCCCCAAAGTACGCCAAGCATGTGCTCAAGAATGTCTGCGTCATCCTCTTCGTCCTCTCGGCGTCACGAACTTCGCAATCGCCCAGTCGCTCAAGAACTTTTTCCAGAAGCTGGGCTGGTCCAACAAGGGCTCCACTTCCATGAAGCTCACGTTCGACTCGCTCTGCCAGTTCATGTGCATTGTTGCCGGTTACGTCTCGGACGAGCGTCTCGGGAAATTCAAGACTCTGCTGTCTGCCGCCACGCTCGACTGCTTTGGCCTTCTCTTACTCGCCATTGCAGCGTTACCCGCTGCGTTGGTGCGAGCAAAGCCATCTTCAACGTCGGTTTGTTCCTCGGCGTCGCCACCTCTCAAGTTTGCCTTCGGTCGCTCGTGATCTCGTACGGAGGAGACCAGTTTTCGCCCACCGCCCCGGCATCGGACAAGTCCCTCTTCTTCAGCATCCAGTACGCGGTCGCCAACGTCGGGGCATTTATTGGCTACGCAGCGTTTCCGTACGTGTCCATCCATGGCCTTGGTTCGATCCCTGCCGACTACGGCTACTTTACCGTGTACGTCATCGGTTTTGTGATGATTGTCCTCTTCCTGGCAACGCTCTGGGTCTCCCGCAAGCGCTACGTGAACGTGCCTCCAACGAGAGAATCCGTCGCTCTCGTCATTACGATCGTGACGGACCACGCCAAGGAAAGCTTCAGCGCCAAGATGGTCGTTCTCGGAACAATTCTGTACATTGCCGCGTTTGTGTTGAACATCGTGGCCTCCTTCCTGTCGGACCACGGTGAAGTTGGCCACAACATCTCGTACGCGTGCGGGGTCATGATCGTTGTCGCGACTGTGCTTTGGGTCTACTTCGGCCGTAGCTCGGAGTTCATGGAGTCTGCCAAGGACACGCTGGGCGGTCGATTCGACGGTGAGCTGGTGGACAGCGTGAAGCAAGTGGTTCGAATTCTGCCTCTCAACGCCTTCCAAGTCGTCTTCTGGATGTGCCAGAACCAGCGCGGCAACAACCAGTCGATCATTCAGCAAACGGACGTGCGTCTCGGCAGTGGGCCCGACGCGAGTCAAATGCCGGGACCAACTGTCCAAATGTTCAACCCCATCGGCTGCATGCTCCTCGTCCCGCTCACGGAGAAGGTTATCTACCCGCTGTACACCAAGTACGTGGGCAAGCCTCCGAGCCGCTACGAAAAGGTGCTGGCCGGGTATTGCGTCGTCACTGTCGCCATGATATGGACAGGTTGCTACGAGATCATCCGCCGCAATGCAGGCCCACTCACCTATGTGGACGCTAATGGGGAGACTCAATTCATCCTGAACGACGATGGTGGACAAGTGATGAACGACATTCCGTGGTGGACAGCCATCCCGCAGTACCTGCTGGTGTCTTTCTCGGAGGTGCTGGCGGCCGTCGCGTCTTACGACATCAACTACTCGGAGGTGCCCCAGAGCATGCGCAGCACGTCCATCGCGCTCGCCTTCTTTGCCAACTCCATGGGGAGCACGCTGCTCTCGGTGCTCGTGCTGCTCTTCGGCAAGTCCATTCCGTCCAACTTAAACAACGGCCACATGGAGTACCTCTACTTCACGCTCAGCGGTATAATGGCGGTTACGATCGGCGTCTACGTCGTGGTGATGCACAAGATGCAGCTTGGCATGATTCCTCGTGTGGGCGAGGAGGACAGGGAGCAGGCAGGGCGTACTGCAGCGTAAAAAGGCATTTTACAAAAAGGGTCCATCTCGTAATCAGGTTTTTAAAACTTAAAATTTGTATGTGATACAAATGCCAAGTTCAGCTTTGGTGATCATTTTCACAAAATGCCTCGCCGCAAGTCGACACCTTCCAAGCGGCCGCTGCCGCCGCCGGCTGCGCCCAGCGCCTCCAAGCGCTCGAAGCGAGGCAAGCACCAGCGCACTCCACTGAGTCGCCACCGTAGCGAGCCGCTACCTCTCCAACGCCGCAGCAGCTGCCGCCACAGACGAAGACAAAGACGAAGAAGGCGCGCTGAGACTCGAGTTCCCCGTGCCCTCCATCCTTGCACCCTCCCTCGCTGCAGTATGCGCTGGTGAGACTGCCCTCCAATTGAAGATCGACCTGACACTTACAGAGAACGACCAGGTGAAGCTGCACCTCCATGGGCAAGAGCAGAGCGATGCAGACGCCCTCGTGTCGCTAGCTGAGCCCTTCCCAGATACGAGCGAATCCTGGCGCCCCCACATTGCGACGTTAGCAGAGCGTGGATTACTGAGTCTTCATATCAACGCCAAGAGAGAAGTAGAAAACGACGATGACTGGACCTTCAGCTTTGCGGCGTGCGTAGCCTGCCGCAAATACATGGAGCACTGCAGCTCTCGGGGCCTGTTGCCTGGGTCTGCAGCGCCCAGAGCGACTCCGATGCGTGCGATGCACCACGTGATGATTTGGTTGCTGAAGAAGACCCACGACGCACAGAGAGGGTTGTCCGAGGCGGAGACGTCGTGCAGATTCCGGTACTGGAACGAGATAGAGGTGCTGTATGCTCGGTGTGTGGGAAGCAACAGCTCAGTGTGCCAGCAGTTCCAGAGCCAGACGTTTGCTATGCCTGAAATCTACGCGCGCATTGACGCCGAGCGCCAACTGAGACGGGATATTAGCGAATATGAAGCTGCTGAAGCGGCCTCGACGGATCTGCTGCCAACGTTGCGGCCATACCAGAAGGCAGCAGTGTCCTGGATGCTCACGCGGGAGAAAGTGACGTCAAAACGGGGTCATACTTTACCTCTCTGCGTTTCGTTCAATAAGGCGGCAGCAAGGAAGGTTCAGGCGTATGATCCTTTCTGTGCAGTGTTCCACGCAGCTTTATCAACTGACAGGCTGAAGTTGCAGCAGGAGCCGCTACGGCCTATTGAAATGGACTTGTCATCGGTGCGTGGTGGAATTCTAGCGGACGAAATGGGGCTTGGGAAAACGGTGGAGGTGATTGCACTGGTTTTAAGTCACCGCAAGGCGTTATCGCGACCGCAGCTACTGTCGACGCACTCGTGTTTGCTCGGAGCAGAAGACACAGACGTCAGTGATGATACTGTGGCGTGCATTTGCGGCTCATCCGAAGGTCACCCGATGGGCTTCGTGCAATGCGACTTTTGTGGCACGTGGCATCACCAGCTTTGCACTGGGTATATGGTCGATGAAAACACGGGGGGCTCTGAGTCAAACACGGCAACGAGCAGTCACTGGAATTTCAAATCGAGAGGATCGACTACAAGTGAAGAGAGTTCAACTTGGTCAAGTGGAGGTTTCATGTGTTACCACTGCCGGAGTCACGAGAGACCAAGCTTCGCAGCGCGTACAACGCTTATTGTGTCACCAGAGCCTATTCACGCACAGTGGGAAAACGAGATCTCTCGCCACGTCAGTTCGGGGGCTCTCTCTGTGATGCGTTATCCCGGTGTTCGGGCATTGAAGGCCCGATTAGAGGGAATCGGCCCCAGTGCTGAATGGCAAGTGCTGGCGTCGCCTGGGCTTGTGCTTGCTCGCCATGACGTGGTGCTGACAACTTATGAGGCTCTGGGTGCAGATCTCCGTCATGTTCCTACGTCCGAAGGAGGCGATCGCCGTTCCAGTACACGATCTCAGCGCAAGCGCTACGCGTTTGTGGGCTCTCCTCTTGTGGCCTTACACTTCTGGCGCGTGTGTATGGACGAAGCCCAGGTGGGAGTGGAGAATACGCGCTTGCAAGCAGCACTGACGCTGTCAAAACTTAGCGCAGACAACCGATGGGTGGTCACGGGCACTCCGTTCTCGTCACGCGTGGGCGAGTTGTTTGGCTACTTGCGCTTTCTTCGAATTTCACCCTACGCGTCAGTGCAATCAGCGGGCGGAAATCTTCAATTACTACAGGCAGAACACGATGATCAAGAGCGTGCCGACCTAGCCTTCTTCCGAGAGTCAATCGAGCACAACTTTAATGAAGGAGCAGTCGACCGTGTTCTAGACCTGCTACTATGGAGTGGCCAGGACTCTGAACCCATCGCTTGTGGGGGTGGAATTCTGTGGCGTACCGGCAAAAAGCACGTCTTGGACCAGTTGGATCTCCCTCCCCAGAAGAGCGAGGTAATCTGGTGTGACTTCGCTGCTGTAGAACGCCATTTCTACGACCAACAGGAGAAACGCATTGTCTCTCTCGTTCAGCAGCGTCAACGCCAGCAGTCGGAGCAGTCAAGTGATGTCATCGCGCGAGAAGATCGATTGTGGCAGGACCTGCTCATTCTGCGGCAGCTGTGCTGCCACCCTCAAGTTGGCGGTGCTCGACAAGCGTGGGGCACTGGGGGGAATTCTACTGGCGGGGCTGTTATGACCATGGATGCGTTTCTTCAGGAGCTCTTGAATAAAGCCACGCGGGAATGTGAGGACGCTCAGCGGCAGCTCATCGGAGCACAGAATGGCCTAGCTGCGCTGCTTGTGCTGGATCATGATCTATCGGGTGCTGCGCTCAAGTACATGGCTCAAATGAGGCTGATTCGCGCGAACTGGCCGCATTTCCGCGCAGACCTGCTGCCTAGACTGCACATCCTACAAAACCTGGAGAAGTGCGTCCAGCAATTGTACTCGCTTCCTGAACGAAATGTTGGGGGTGGCGATGGAGATCCTCCCGCTCACGTGAATGTGAATCCGAAAAAGGAGTGTCTGCTGCCAGAGCTGCCTGCTCTAGAGAGAAGAGTATCATCAACGGGGCTACTTGCTGGCGCAGCTGACCTGCGTGATGAAGACCTGCTGGCGATCAAGCGTGAATGTTCGCTACTTGGTGACGGCGCTCGACAGATTCGACAGTTTTATCTTTTCCAAGTTGATATGATGCACACGCAAGCGCTCGACAGATTCAGGCAAGTGTATATCGAGATTAGTGAGGACCAGCACTCTTCCTCTGGAGCGAAATCTGAAATGCTGTGTACATCGGGGGATTGGTGGAGTGATGCTCTTGCTCTCGTCGAGAACAGCGGTCGAGACTGCGATCAACAGCTTGTGTCACGGGTACAAGCACGACTTTCTGGGTTCGGTACGCGCTGGGGGACGACATTTTGCTCGCAGCTTGTGAGCACGCGCTCGCTGCGATTATTGCTAGTGCGTGAGCTAGAAGCGTTGGCGAAACGACGACGGGTTCTTTTTGAACGTCTTGCAGCCCTAAGTGAAGGACCGCCTTCCGATGCTGACATCGAGCTGTCTGGGAATTGTGCGAAGTGCCGCGACGGCGGTACAGGACCGATCTGTGTTCATTGCCAGCTCTACAAAGAGCTCGACGCCTATCGACAACATTTTCTTGGAATTGATAAAACTTCGCCCGGTACAAGACGGGTCATGGATTTGTTTGATGATAATGACGACAGCCTGGAGGAAGATGATGATACATCAGCGACGAAGTCCAGCGGTGGAGCCTCGTCCGTGTCTCTATTCATTGAAGTTTTCAAGGAGATTTCAGGCTGTGCACGAAATGCGTTGCGCTCTCAGCCGGCTGGAAAGGCACGTGCTAACGATATTCAGACGGCCATGCAGAGTGAGACGGAATTCTGGACAAAGCTTCAACGTGAATGGCAGGCTGCTAAAAAGCTCTTCCAGGCTCAACACCAGCGTCTCGGCGCGTTGGACGAGCTGGTCATGGCCTGTAGCCAACTGCGTCTACGCCAGCCTGGTGAGCCAGCGGCTCGGACTAAAGCTGAGCGTCTGTACAAACTGGAGCGTGTCGAAGTACCCGTACGTGCTGCCGAGTTGGAAGCTGAGCGCGCAGCAGCTGATCTTGACTTGCGTGACAAAATGGCTCAACTGCGGTATCTCTTACAGCTACAAGGTGAAGCCGACACTCGCCATTCGCAGCAAAATGGGAAGGCTTCGTCTGTGCAAACTGCTCGAGCCTCGTGCGCTGTCTGCCTACAGGAGTTTACTCAAAAGCGCGCCGTGTTGCCCTGTGCACACGCCTTCTGTACGAACTGCGTAGCCAACCTGACAGGCGGTCGCCAGCACACGAGAAAAACTGTCCGTTGTCCAACCTGCCGTCGTCTATCGCCTGTTGAGAGCGTGACGGTAGTCGTCGAAGCCGACGAATCACCTGCGGATTCAACTTCGTCTCCGTCAGACAGCCAAACCGAGATCGTGTCTGGGATTCCACGCCGTCCTCCACACCGCACGGGCGGAAGCTTAGGCTCTAAACTTGACGCTTTGCTCGCTCGCGTCGATATGCTCCGACAAGAAAACCCGGGCGTGAAGTGTTTGCTCTTTTCTCAGTGGTCCCAGATGCTGGAGCTAGCGCTACAAGCCCTGCCCCGCCTGGGCGTTCGCTGCTTCATGTATGGAACGAAGCGGCAGCTACCGAACCTTTTGGCCCAGTTTCAGACGTGCCCAGCCGCGTGTGTGCTAGCGCTACCTTTTAAAGTCGGCGCCAACGGACTGAACATTGTTGAAGCGACCGAAGTGCTCCTCATCGAGCCATTGCTCAGCACCAGTATTGAAGCCCAAGCTGTCAACCGCGTCCATCGCTTGGGTCAAACGCGGCGAACTCGAGTCCACCGTTTTATTGTGCGGGGCTCAGTTGAAGAGCGTATCTACCGACTTGGACACAAGCAGAAACCTGGTACTACATGTAGTGGGGTGGAGCAATCTGTCAGCGACGAAGCTGAGGATGACGACGAAGGACTGCAGCGGCTGGGTGTGGCCCCTGGACGCAAGGAGCAGGAGAAACTCACGATGCAAGACTTACAAAACCTTTTGCATGGGAACTCGAGTCCTAGTGACGTTGGCGAGCAACACGCTCAAGCGGCAGCAGTGTTTTGGGGCGAGTCTGTGGTGCTGAATGGGAAGACTGTCAGTCGTCGTGCCGCATGCGAGTTCTTAGAGCGGCTGCACGCCACGGGAGCCCGAGTAGAAAATGAAGCCCAGTGTACTGAGTGCCAAGAGCCCCACACGACCTTGTTCGACAAGTCCGTTGCCCTTCTGGTCGCCAAAGAGCTACTTGCTCTGCCTTACGCGTTGAGCGACAACAATGCCGAGGTGGGAGAACGCGTCGACCCCCACGTTCTAAAGTATTATCAGGATCGAATTAGGGAGGAGATACAGGTGTGGAAAGCAGCGCGAGGCATCTAGTGCAGAAAAAATGGGAAGTACTATTTCCCTTCAATGAACAACCCTCCCGCGTATGAAGGTGGCAGATCCACCTTCCATGTAGCACAACGACAACAGATCGCGGATATGGGTCACATTATGAACTAAAGCCTGATTCCCACTATCAAGATACGCGTCGATGGCGTCTCCATCAGCAGGTGTACGAAGTTACTTGTTCTTTCCTGGCAGGCAGAGCACCCGGCCCAGCGCGCGGTGTACTTCGATCTTCACCTCAGGTCCGGGGAAAAGCTCTCCGTCAACGCACATGAGATCACTGGCATTGCTGGCGTTGATCGTGAAAGCGCGTGTGCGAATTAGCTGCACGCGATCCATATCCAGGTGTGATCCGTCCTCGATTCCCATCATGAGTTTAGCAAGCCCCATGCGCGAGTAACTTTCTCCAGAAACCAGCATGAGGTAGAAGTAGCCGTCGGAGATACCGGCAGGCGGCGCGATGTGGGCGTCGGCGGCGGCATAGGACACGTTCATGCTCCAGAACATGTAGAACGGGCCATCCATCTCCTTCCACTCCTCCGATTTCTCTCCTCTCGACTCCTCTTCAAGACAAACACAATTCGGCTTGGCCGTCGTCTCTGTATCGCTGAAAGTGTCGTGGTATTTCGCAGGAAGAGGCTCCTCGTCCTTTGACACGAGATAGCGTAGCCGACCAGGGAAGTTTGTCTGGCCGAAACCGAAGATCTGCAGCGTGGACGCGATGAGGAAGCGCATGTCGCCGAAGAAGCGGTACCGCTCGGATTTGATGTCCATATCGGCAATGAAGGCCCACTCCAGCGACAGGAATCCGTGCATGATCTTCCCGTCGCCGTTCGTCGCCGTGAACAGATCCAGCTCCTGAATTTGGCCCTTGGCGAGGGAGTAGGCTGCGTTCAATGCGTCAAAACGCTCTCCAGCACGTGACAACAGCGAAGCAGATAGCCCGTTACCCGAGCCACCCGGAATAATCTGGTAAACAGCAACACGTTAAAGTTATCAGCAAAACCAAAGCCACCGTTCCTTGCATAGATTGCTACTCACCCCCAGCGGCTGTAGAATCGCTTTTTGCCAGTCCTTGCGGTTCATTAGACCTTGCAGCACTGCAACAACCCAAAAACGACAACAACATCAAACAGCACTTCAGCGCTGCGAGTTCCACAACCGACCCCTCCTCATGCAACTCACTCTCCGACAGTAGTCCGTCGCCTCCGACCGCCACAATGCAGTCGTACTTGTCCAGCGGCACCTTCTCCACTATCTCCGTCGCGTGGGCTGCTTGGCGCGTGATGACCGTCTCCACCTCCACATTGGACTGCTCAAAGACCGGCGCCACCTGCTGCTCGTACGTCTGCTGGGCGTTGCCCGCGCCTCCTGCAGGGTTGATCACTACCATAAACTGCAGCACCCATCAGTACCCCCATCCTCTGTCCCACTCACTAACAGGCTATAGCTCTTCTCACCTTCCGAGGCGGCATGAATCCGTACGGATCCAGCAGCTTCTCGGCCGCCTTGACGCTCTTGGCCGCTCTCGGGTCGGCCAGGAACCTGATGGCTCGTACCGCCCTCGTGGCCGCGACCTCCCCGTCATCGTCATCGCACCTGAACACCCACTGCAGAAGCGTCCGCTCCACGCCCGCATCCTTGGGTTTGCTGCCCGTCAGCGCCGAGGGCAGCACCGCCGTCGCCAGCGACGACAGCCCGCCAATGAGCCCGCCCCGACCCGCGTCCTCCGACTTGGGCGCGCAGCCGAAAACTACGAACTCCTTCTCCTCGCCGTACTCGCTGCCCTCGTACGCGGGCACGAAGCGGCGGCGGATGCCACTCGTGGACTCGGACGCGCCCAGGACGGAGCTCCACGGGATCACGTCCGGCTCGCTGGCCGTGGACGGCCCCACACTGCGCAGCTCGATGCCCTTGGCCGTCAGCTGCAGGCGCTTGTGCTCGTCGGCGCGGCGCTGGCTCGCATACACGCGGCAGCTCACGGACACGGAACTCTGCGGCCAGTGCTTGTGCAGGTACGCCTCCATGGTTTGTCGGGTTTCGGAATGACCAGATCAGGGCGATCGATGACGGACGCAGTTTTTGTAGAAGTTCGTATCACAAGGTCGCGCGGGATTAAAGTGCTATAATTTTGTCATTTTTTGTCAGTAATACCAGGGAATGTATTGGGTACATAATTTTGATTATGCGCTTCGGCTTTCGCAATTCATGTACAGGAAGGCATGGCTTCGGCGTCATCTTCTGTATTAGTGGGTCTCAGTTCTGGCAGCAGCAAGATAGCGCTCTTCGAAAACCCTTCAAATTTCCCCCAATCAGAGACGGAAAGAACTGAGACCCCCTTTGTAGTTCGGCAGCAGCAACATGCCCCATGCGTGGCCTTCTCGCTCATTTAGCCTATTGCTCAACTACTTAGTGCGCTCACTCATGTGTAAAGGTTATAGGTGTCCTACAGCGTGTTGTGGCAAGTTGTCACATGCTTGCGATGCAAGGACTCACTGCTAGGTGGTCGTCGAAGGTCAGATCCATATTGACCCCGCGACGGTCGATCCGCTCGACCCCAGCAGCCCCATGCTATCTGATGCACCGAAAGCACCTGGGGAGGGCTCATATACGTCGGGGGACGTCAGATCGCGCTGCCGTCACTCCTGGGGTGGTCCGGTAATCTAGGTGGTAGGCATCTTGCTGCTGCCGGCGCTATACTGCACCAAAATCGTGGCAGTATGGAAAGGGGTCGGCAGCAAGATAGCAGCCGTGTTTTAACCAATCACAGCCCATATCCATCAAGATTTGCAAAAGTGCTATCTTGCTGCTGCCAGAACTGAGACCCACTATTGTGCGTTCTACTCGAACTTTCCGAAGTCGATTGATTGAATCGACCGAGCCAAATCGCCAGCAAATCGCCCCAACCTCTCCAAAAGCATGGACTATGCCGTTCGAAAACCTTGCACTTCCAGTTTCCTTTCGGCAAGCAAAAGAGCAATGTCGAGCCGCGGGGAGAACGCTGGCGCCCGGGCGTCGGCGCTAGCGCCACCAGCCTCCACGCCACCAACGTTCACTCCACGTCGAGATCAACGCGGACGGCACCAAGCGCGCGTCACTCCATACCCTGTCGCTCGCTCACTGGCACATGTAAGTTGTTCTCCATCGAAGTGGAGCTAGCGTCAGCTTTGGCGCTCAGCCAAGTGCAGCAAGCGGAGACCGCCCATCCACGTGCAACTAATAACGACATGTTTGCTCCAAATGCAGGAGACGCTGGCTCCTGCGCACGAAGTGTTGCAAGTGCCGGGCTCTGCTTCTTATCAAGGGCAGCACGGACTAATGTTTGCCGAAGTGCAGCAAGTACCGACTCCTGCCCACGACGGACTGCAAATTGAGCCGGCTCGTGCTCAAGCGCGACAAGGACCAGCTCATGATGGAGCACAGCAAGTTCCTGCACCGGATCAAGCGCCGGCGCCTACTCAAGTTCTAGATCGTGCTCAAGAGCAGCTAGTGTTTACTCCTGCTCGAGTCATGGTTCCTGTCGAAGGCCAGCAAGTGGCTGCTCCTACTCAAATGCAGCACGCATCTGCTCGTGCTCAAGAGCTGCAAGGGTCTGCTCGTGCCCAAGAGCTGCAAGAGTCTGGTCTTGCCCAAGAACTGCAAGCGACTGGTCGTGGGGAAGTGCAGCAAGGGTCTGCTTGTACCCAAGTACCGGTTCCTACCCATGAGCAGCAAGTGCCTGGTCCTGTCCAAGTGCTACCACCTACTCAAAGGCAGCGAGCGCCTGCTCCTTTTGCTGCTGCCTTAGGAGAGCAAGATGTGGTCCTGGCTCCAGCACAGCAAATACCTGATCCTGCCTCCGCTCAAGAACACCAAGGGCTGGCTTCTGCTGCCACCCAAGAACAGCTTTACGAGCTTTTGGTGAGGCCGATTATTAAGTCCACGGTTGGGCAACGAGATACGTCCGGGAACACACTAGCGCAAGTCGTTATAAATGGGAGCTCCTTCAATGAAATCATCCAGCAACTCTGGGACCAGTTCAGCGTCCGAGTGAAATGTCGAGCAGTGCGGACGGATGCAGTGTGGTCTACGGAGCCTGTCGACATGGATCAGTGGGATAAAGTGATGCAACTTAAGGTGAAAAAGCACGTCGTTGATAGCACCAAGTCGCAACGCGCGTGGCACCAGTGGCTAGTGAAGATGCGAGGAACGACTGTGACTCTCTTGGTCTATGAATACGGAGTCGCAATCTCGAGGGCACAAGATTTGGAAGAGTTCAAGGAGTCCTGCATTCGTCCTGAACAAACGGATCGAGCTGGAGCCACGGCTGAAGTTGCGCTAAGAGACGTGGTCGCCAGCCTTCAAGCAGAATGGGGGGCTACGTTCCAGGCGGATGCAGTGGTGTGGCGGATGTGGGCCAACCACGTCACTCGCAACCTTAACCGCTCGACATGGGAAGCCAATATCGCTCAGCCACCGCCGGAGTATGTGGCGGATTTGCTGCAGTCTGCGGACTCGTATTTGGAGAGGCACCTGTCAAACCTTACTCAGTCAGCCAATGTGGCTCTGGATTGTGTGCGCGCGTCAGAGGAGGATTACATGCAGATGCGTCGCGACTGGGAGGCTTTAGGGCAGCGCATGGCGAGTCACGAGCGCCACCTGCAAACGCGCAGGGCGATGATTGAAAGCTTTATCCAGGATATCGCTCCTCCGTCCCCAAGTGAGGTGACGGATCCGATGCTCGAGCTACAGAACGTAGACGACTTTGAACACGCGGACTGATCCTCATTTGATGGCGAGACTCTCGCCTGTGCCAGTGTGTTTTGGTATCACGAGCAAGCGTATGGAGGAAGCAAGGATCGTTCTATGTGGCGACGCGAAGAGCAGGAGAGAAGCTGATATATTTTATTTTGAAGTGGTTGCACGTGCTTGAAGAAGTGGTGATTTTGGAAATCTTCATCTACGATGGAGGGACTAGCTCAGTGAAATCCAATTCATCTTGGTTGTGTCTGTCTTGACTGAGTTCTGGTGCTTGTCGATGCTCGCTTGCAAGAGGCCCCGTGGGGTCGAAGAAGCCTTGTACTCTCCACCCACAGTGTTCAAAGACGCTGCTCATGTTGAAGCCCTTGAATCGTTGAAATGTCTTCACGACAAAGGTGTAAGATCGCGCCCGCTGGATTCGGCGTAGTGGCGCTGAAAGGATCGCTTCACATACCCAAACAAAAACTCGATGGGATTGTAAAACGGGCAGTACGCCGGGAGGAAGATAGGGACTACGCCAACGCTCCGCAAGTAGTGGACGATCTCGGGGTGGCGATGAATGGCAGCTCCATCCAGGATCCAGACCGAGTTGCGGCCAGGATATTGACGTACAACTCCGCGGGGAGCGTGCACAAAGTCCTGGCAGCGCGGTGAACTCCACTCGGTCAAACGTGCCCTCGGTGTTGAAATAGTCCAAGATTCCGTTTACGCCGATAAACGCTAAGATAGAAACGCGCGGCTTGCGCTCAAAATCACCACGGATCGCGACCTTCTTCCCTTGGAGAGCGTACCCTCGACGGCGCAGCATCCCACGATTGTCGAAGGAGACCTCATCGAGGAAAACAATGTTGTGCTGGTTCCAGTCAATGTGGCTGAGTTCCTCTACAAATCGGAAGACGTCTCTCTCCTTGATATGCATTGCGCGTCGCTCCAACACCTTCCAGGTCAAGCCGCTCTCGTGAATGATTCTCCAGACGGAAGTCTTGGAGATTGTGACGCGATGGATCTTTATGAAGGCTTCCTGCGCTTCGTCAAGATAGGCGAGTGGGTGTTCTTGGTAGTAGTTGAAGAGCCACGCGCGTTGATCTGCTGTAAACGCCCTGCCGGACGCCGCCTTGGCACGCTGGAAAACACCCGTCTCCTCGTACGTCTTGATCCAGTTGCCGAGAGTCCGCTCCGACTTGTTGAAGATGTGCGCAAGATGCTGCTTCGTGTAGCCGAGCTTATAGTAGGCGAACAGGCAGTGGTAAACGGTGTTCGGATGTGCATGCTGCCGCGTTGCTGCTTCCTCCATTGTCGTTGCGCACTTCAGTGTTGATTTTGCGCACTTCCACTTCAACTTGGTGAAGTGCTCTGATTCGGTGATTTTCAGCCAATAGATCGACAGTGTCGATTCATTGGCGGTTCGCCAATCCGACCTGTTTCGGCAAATTTGGCCAGAATTCACAATATTAATATTGTGAATTCCGGTCGAATTTGCCGATTCGGGTCGGTTTTGAGGCCCCTGTCCAATCGATCTATACAAACATCAAGTCATTTAGCGAATCGCCGGCCCACAAACATATGGTTATGTGCCCGCATGTCATGCCCAATCCGTACTTAGTAGGGACTCATGATTCATACACTGCGCGACAAAAGGTTTGGGACAGCGACACTTTGTACAATATCTCAGCTTCTAGAAAGAGTTGTCGGATGAGACTTAGATATGTTCCTCCAATCAGGTTGCTTTAAACGCGACATATGACGCGAGCTCGGATTTCCCATTGGGTAGGGTGGCTCCCATACAAATATGTCGAATTGGCACCGCGACAAAACTTTGGGACAAACGTTTATCTTGATTAAAGTATAGGTGCCTGTGGTGGTGAGGTCACGTTTACTATCAGGATCAAGTAAAACAAGGTCGCTAGTCGCCCTTAGGTGGGTAGCGAGCGTGAGGGGGTGCATCCCTGGTGCCCAAATCGAGTCAACACAATGTGTACTTATAGTTTAGCAACTTTGAGTGCCTCCTTACTCTCCTATTGCGATCTAGAGGCCTTCAGGAGCTCTTCAAAATACGAAGGGCACTAACTAATAGGATTTGTATTAAAATACGCATTAACGGTAACATCGTGTGCGTATTGTGTCGTTGAGGGCCCAGTTACATACTCGAGACAGCTCAGTTTTCTGTCTGCTATTTTATACTTCGTCTGTGCAGTCCTAGTTACCACGGCGGATCCTCAAGCGTTGCTTGACGCCCGTAATATGCGCTTCATGGTGCTTCTTATGCCCAAAACTGCAAATAGTTGGGCTCGGTGGACCTCACCACCACAGGCACCTATACTTTAATCAAGATAAACGTTTGTCCCAAAGTTTTGTCGCGGTGCCAATTCGATATATTTGTATGGGAGCCACCCTACCCAATGGGAAATCCGAGCTCGCGTCATATGTCGCGTTTAAAGCAACCTGATTGGAGGAACATATCTAAGTCTCATCCGACAACTCTTTCTAGAAGCTGAGATATTGTACAAAGTGTCGCTGTCCCAAACCTTTTGTCGCGCGGTGTAGACGGGCCGAACATAGTCAACCCAAGTGCTTCTGGCGATTCGCCGGCGGTTTGCCCCGATCGATTCAATCCGCCCGGCTTGGAAAATTAGAGTAGAACTCACAATATTGTACTGGCCATTAAAGTTGAAGCCAGGAATTCTAACATTCGCCATAACTCCGCCAATATTAGCCTGTTTGCCACGAAACTGCGCTCATTCGAACGCTCGAACCTTCCTCATTATTTAACAAACATCCTTTCAGCAGGAAGCTTGCTGCGAACTCGGGAATTCGCCTTCAGAAGAAAACAGATCAGCAATGATAGAGGAGGTAAGCCGTCGAATTTCGCTTATAACTTCGAAACAAGCGATCCCTGTGAGATACAACCTATGGCAAATTGTTATTCAGTGCCTTAGCTTCTCAAAAAACTATATTTACCGCCCAACTAACTAGCTCAACTAACGTGAAGCTGCCGAAACGACCGAGGTGGTTGACTCCACTCCGAGTTTGGGTTACATATCAACTACCTCTATGAATTAATACAAGCATACTGGAACAGCTTACGCTCTGTGTTAACGAAACCTCGTTACCTCTAGTAAATAGTTTCAAATCGTGGAGCACGACATTGGATGTTGACATCAACCTTCACCACCAAGATGGCTACAGCGCCCATTTTTAACGAAAAACCCATATGTTTGGCATATGCTACGGCAATCTGACCAATTGACGACTCGTATTTGGATGAATCATTGGCTTGCCCTAATCGAGCCCTAATTAAGCCCTTTCCCCAAACTTTTGAGTAATCGAGAGCGTTTTTTTCAGCGGCTGTATCTCAAAAACAACGCCGAATTCGTCAAATCTGACCTCAAAATCGGAATCTACGCGTCGACATTACCTATATATCTAACTATCGTATATGGAAAGTACACTGTGAGTAGGTGAAAAATGACAGCAAAGTCTGGCTTCAACTTTAATGGCCAGTACAATAGCTGTCGGCACATTTTACTCAACATGTCGCTAATTGCAATGCCCTGTACTGTCGATACTTGTTAAAGTTAAAGCTCACGGAGAGTCTGAACGGGCACGGGTTTTGGCCTCCGCGAGTCCGAGTGGGCAGGAGGAATGCGAGCTCCACTCGCGGTTAGGCCCTGGTATCTCCGTCGGCAGGGTGCTCTAGTTGAGGCACTCATGCCTCTTTGCCACAATCGGGAGTTTTGAGGCGCATTACTGCTCGAAATTTGAGGCACCACTAGGGTTTTCATACAAATCTAAGATAAATGGCAGAAAAGGAGAGCCTCACGGGTGCCTCACCAGATGCAGATGCTTGGTGTGGTACACGTCACTAATACATGCCACACGCGCTGTAAGCATTGCGCTGTAGGCAACCGGTCAGCAGACTTTGTATGAATCACTTACTACTACGCTGTAGCTTCCCCGTGTTGTACTAAGGCGTGACTCCTACTGTAGTTCGTAGCATGTATCAGTGGTAAGCGGCACAACCTTGGCTACAACCAACGTAGAAGTTCTCAAGTATAATTCACAAGCGTATGTAGGTCGATGTTACTGCTGTCTTATCGCTTGCATTCGGTTCTATTCGATCTTATAGCTCTAACGAATACTCTATTGCTAACCCCTAAGGCATCACGCAGTTTCTGTCTAAAAATGCTTCAAGTCCAAGTATCCATCTCGAATTTTGAGGCACCCTCCGACATCTTGAATGAGGCACTCAGTGTTTTTTTTTTCTACACACAATGCCACATCTAGAGAACTATCCCGGATAGGTGCAGTCCACGGTCCCCCTACCTATTCTTTCGCCTAGAGTTGTTGCTGCATTGATTTCCTTCGGATAACGCAGGCCCCGACACGTATACATACATTGTACCGTACTTAGATTTGTACCCGCGATGCCGGTCGGTTCGATACCGCAGTGCGGTCCGCGCAACCGGGGCAATTCATTGATAACCACGACACGGCCCATCTCGGTGACGAGGCTCAAAGCCACCAATAACATTTCCCTACAGCGAAACGTGGGGTTAAACACATTTTTTTAATGACGCTGTGAGAGCCCATCAGTATCCTCCATACCTGCTCCAGAAGATACCCCTCTTGGCTAGAGTCTCCAAGGCACGCGATGACCTCGCTGCTCGACTGCCGTCAAGTAGCCGACCACGAGCTTACTGGTCATTTCAAAATTCGCCTTCAGCCGCGCTAGATGTCCAAGCAAGTTTCTCCATCTCCGGTTCTCACCCCGCAGTTGACGGCCTCCGTCACGGGATACGTGAGCACCAAGCTCTGGGACGAGCGCCCCGCCAAGTACGGCAAGCATGTGCTCAAGAACGTCTGTGTCATCCTCTTCGTCCTCACGATCTTCAGCCAAGTCGCGAACTTCGCCATCTCCCAGTCACTCAAAAACTTTTTCGAAAAACTGGGCTGGTCCAACAAGGGCTCGACGTCGATCAAGTTGACTTACGACTCGCTCTGCCAGTTCATGTGCATCGTGGCTGGCTATATCTCGGACGAACGTCTGGGCAAATTCAAGACCCTGCTGTCAGCTGCCACATTCGATTCTTTCGGTCTCCTGTTCATCGTTGTTGCTGCACTTCCTGCCGTTCTAAACCACGTCCGTGTGAGCAAGATCATCTTCAACATCGGTTTGTTCCTCGGCGTCGCCATCTCCCAAGTTTGCCTTCGGTCGCTCGTGGTCTCATACGGTGGCGATCAATTCTCGCCCACCGCCCCGGCATCGGACAAGTCCCTCTTCTTTAGCATCCAGTACGCGGTCGCCAACGTCGGGGCATTGATCGGCTTTGGGGCCTTTCCGTACGTCTCCATCCACGGAATCGGCGCCATCCCCGCCGAGTATGGCTACTTCAGCGTGTACGTCATCGGTTTTGTGATGATTGTCCTCTTCCTGGCAACGCTTTGGGTCTTCCGCAAGCGCTATGTGAATGTGGCTCCGAAAAAGGACTCCATCAGTCTCGTGATCAAGATTTTGGCGAACCAAGCTAAGAGGAACTTCAGCGCAAAGATGGTCGTTCTCGGAACAATTCTGTACATTGCCGCGTTTGTGTTGAACATCGTGGCCTCCTTTCTGTCGGACCACGGTGAAATTGGCCACAACATTTCGTACGCGTGTGGAGTCATGATCGTCGTTGCAACGGCCCTCTGGGTCTACTTCGGCCGTAGCTCGGACTTCATGGAATCTGCCAAGGACACGCTGGGCGGTCGATTTGACAGTGAGCTTGTGGACGGCGTGAAGAAAGTCATTCGGATTCTGCCTTTCAACGCGTTCTCCGTTGTGTTTTGGATGTGCGAGAACCAAGGTGGCAACAACCAGTCCATTATGCAGCAAACGGACGTGCGTCTTGGTAGTACTCCAGATGCAACTCAAGTACCGGGGCCTACGATTCAGATGTTCAACCCTGTTGGCTGCATTCTCTTCGTCCCGCTCACGGAGAAGCTGATCTACCCGTTGTACACAAAGTACGCGGGCAAGCCTCCGAGCCTTTATGGCAAAGTGCTGGCCGGGTACTGCGTCATTGCCGTGGCGATGTTCTGGACTGGTTGCTTTGAGGTTGTCCGACGCAGTACTTCCCCGCTGACCTACGTGGACACGAACGGGGAGACCCAGTTCATTCTGAACGACGACGGAGGCCAAGTAATGAATGCGATTCCGTGGTGGACAGGTATTCCACAATATCTGCTGATCGCCTTGGCGGAGGTGCTCGCTGTCGTCTCGAGCTACGACGTCAACTACTCCGAGGTGCCGCAGAACATGCGTAGCACATCTATCGCTCTGACTTTCTTCGCCAATTCCATGGGAAGTACGCTGCTCTCGGTGCTTGTGCTGCTCCTCGGCAAGTACATCCCGGCAGACCTGAACGACGGTCACATGGAGTACGTGCACTTCACAGTCGGCAGCATCATGGTCGCTACAATCGGCGTCTACGTAGTGGTGATGAATAAAATGCAGCTGGGGATGATTCCTCATCTAGGCAAAGACGGTCATCAGGAAGTCGAGGAGGCAATGGTCAGTCCAGTGTACTACGACGATCAACTCGCTGGAATGACGTCAAGAACGAGCGTGGGGCAACGTGCCTAACAACAGGCGCAGTGCGCGGATCTTAGCTGCAATTTTCCTAAAGTGTTTTTGAAAGTAAGAATGCCATTTTTGTTTGGAAATGCATCCGGAATGATATTTTCTTGAGCCGGTCTGTCAAGTTAGAACACTAAACCGTACGCGTGAAGTAAATTTGTCGCCGGCAGCCTCTCATAATATGCTTAACTGTGCGCCGGACGCTGACCATGCCTCTTGTCAGTAAAAGAAGCTTTTGAATTGTAAATCGCGAGGCCAAACGACGGCCACTGTGAGCAATAGTGGTCCACTGGACCTATTCCCGTAGGATCTGTCGACGACATCAACTCGACAGATTTGGTATACCCCCTCCGATAGATTTGTTACTGTACAGACCAGCGTACAGGTTGCTGCGAAAACAGGGAACTTGGGTTGCTGGCAGGTATTTTGCAAATACGAGACGCGGACGACGAAGACGAGTTCGTCGACAAGCCTAACAGCGCTGCCGACGCAATGGCAGCACAAGGCGAGCCCATCCGCAAGCATATACAGCACCAGCAGAAGCAGAAGACGAGGTAAGTGATGTCACCGAATCAAGGTACTGTACAGAAATGCATTTGCGCTGCCAGACTGACCCTAGTAGGGATTTACCTGTGAACTTTGAGGTTGAAGCAGTTGGGCGATTCTCGCAATATAGACGACACGCTAGCGCCAACCAAGAGTGGCGGCAATGCTAGCCCTGAATGTAGGGTGACCCTAGGTTGTAGGGTGACCCTGCATTCAGGGCTAGCATTGCCGCCACTCTTGGTTGGCGTTAGCGTGTCGTCTATATTGCGAGAATCGCCCAACTGCTTCAACCTCAAAGTTCACAGGTAAATCTGTACCGATCTAAAACATCTAGAGATCAAATTGCCGGTTCATCCTACGGGCTGGAACAAGAGGTTTTAGTCAAGATATCTGTCAGGATTTAGGCTACGGGAATCGGTCCAGTAGGCCTGCGAATTGTAGCTCACTCCGCTAGTCTTGCGATGCTAGCCGAGCAAGCGTCCTTACAGATTCCTTTGTTTTGCAGCAACGTTGGTGTGGATCAACCACTCACTACCCCCGCCAACTTTCTACCTCTACAATGTACCTTCATTTTCGCTTCCGATTGAAGGCACTAAGATGAATGCCCTAGAACACACAGTGGAATACAGCAAATTTGCATGATGTAATAATACCTGTACTAAGTTACATTAGCATGGTGCCCACGATATCCAAAGAGACAGTCTTGTTCGTGCTCACACTAAAAGTCTCTCAAACCGAGGCTTGCCGAACTTCACTAACCGAGCAATTAGCGCAACAGAATGTTTCTGCTTCTCGCAGAGTGTGCCCATTTTCATTTCCAAGCTAGTCTTGCCTTAAGTACGACTGAACCAGCAAAATGGTACAGTTGTGGTGACGCCCCTTCCATATAAGCTTAAATCCAGTATGTGGTCTGCCCGTGTCACCCGTCCTCCCCCTCCTCCATTTCAGCGGCCACCGCTGCTCTTGCATCCCGGCGGTCTAGTATTTTGCCGAGTGTATCGGGCCTTGCTAGCGTAGAGTTGCGACTAGAGATCCAGACATGTACGCCGCTCAGCTCCGTTCCAAGGACGAGATCCTGGCCATCCGCGCCGCCGAGCGCGAGTACGCCAAGCGCGTGCAGCTCGCGCAGGAGACGCTCAAGGTTGTGCGCGAGGAGCTGGCCACGTGCTACCGCGAGAACGGCGTGAACCACAAGATGGCGTGCAAGGGCCTCCGCGACGAGTACGCCAAGCTCATCCAGGACCCCACCCACGGCGCCGGCTACCCGGTAGGTCATATAGAAAGGAGTGGCTCTATGTGGCGAGACGTACGAGAGGTGAGAGACGCATGACTTACCGTATTTTTGTATGCTGGATGGCTGGGCAGACGCGACCGGAGTTCTAGATGCTGGATGGACACAGGACAAGCAGGATTAAAGCGATATGTGGTCGGGAGTACAGCGCGCACGACCTGAAAAAGGAAAACATGACAGAAAAATGATGAAAATACATGCGAACGAGAATCGCTGGCTTGTCATTGTCTGAAGGTAATGCTGGGCCTGCTCGTGGGGGTGACCGAGTGATAGCTGCTGTTCCTGTTTGCTGTTGATAGATGGAGCGGCACAGGCCGTTAACGAGTGTACTGGTAGCTGCGGCGCTTACAGCGGAGGGACTGAATCCGCTCAAGAGCGTGTAGGAGGCTGCTAGAATCGACCTCTTCCTCCTGCCACGTACTGCTTTCAACTTCATTGCGCGATAATCGAGCTCCAATGCGCGGCGGAGTGTCATCAATCGAGGGAGTGGAAGTGTAGTGCGCGGGCTTCCTTCCGGCAACGTCGCATCGCAATGGACTTCGCCTTCGTTTTCCGGTAGCAGGGCCCGAGGAGGATTCAGCAGATTTAACTCCGGGTAGACCTTCTTCGGGACAGTTGCAGGATGCCGCCACCACAGTCGACAGCAGCGCCTCGTGATTGGATCTGCCTTCTTCCAGTACGCGAGAGATCATGTCCGAGCACGATTTCACACTATCTTCGACTGTGTCGATCCTGGCCTGAAGCTCTGTAAGAGCTGTTTTGACCGCTCCTGCTTCGGTGGCTACTGCCTTCCGGGACTCTTCGCGAGCCTCATTGTTCTCAAGATTCTGCATTGGCATCGAGCATAGTAAGTTGATATCAATCCAGCCAGATCAAAACACAGCTAACAATTCAGGAACCTGTTGGCGGAGATCGGTGACGGCTTCAGCAACCCCCTTGACGTCATCAGCTAGCTTGTCGAGGCTGCTTCTTTGTTTGTTCAGATTGTCGCTGCTGGATACTAGCTTGTCCTTGATCTCTTTAACCGATTCGCTGATGGGCTTTGCGAGCCGCTCCATCGACACTTGCTGCTGTTGCTTCTGTTGGTACGTTTGCTCGACGAGCGCCTTCGTGAGGTTCTTCTCTAATTCCTGCAGCTTCTCGCTAAGGTTGCAGTGCGCGGAAGACGGAGGAACCGGGGGTAGTGCCTGTTGAGCTTGCCACTGCTGCAGACGTTGCAGCTACAGCCAACACAACGCCGTCAGAACAGCAGGAGCAAGTGTAAAAGCACAGGATCGCCCTCTCTCACGTGGTCATCCTGACTCGACCCCAGCAGGTTCTGTGACTGGGTCTGCGAGAAGGAAGACTGCGACATCGACGTGATGGCGCTTAGCTGCTCACATTCGGGGTCGTAAACTGCCCGGACGTCCCCAGTTAGCCCCTCAATACCCCGACCTCCCCGTTGTAGTGAACGCACCTTCTTGCGAGAGCGCAGCACTGCTCGTCTGGCTGGCCCCAACCTCCGCCTGCGAAGACGACACGCGGTTTGCATCCCGAAGTTGCTGCGTGAAGCTCAGCGGCTGTTGCTGCCTCGGAGTCCCAGGAACTTCTGTGAACGGCGCGGAGTTGGGCTGGCGTCTCGATCGTTGCAACGGCAAAGGCGGCGCGCGTTCAGCTCCACGCCGTGAGCTCCTATCACCCCACACAAATCACTCAGCTCATAGTTTGAGTCGATTGCGGCATCAGGAGATGAAGAAGCGTACGAGTTCTCGTTGCGGCGTAGTAGCTGGGAGAGGGTGACCACCTCGCGACGGACAGACATGCTTGCTTCCTGCCTGCCTGGGTCTTGAAGTGCGCGCGCGGATGCGGAACCGAGAGTGAATGCGCTCTCGAGTGCGCAATTCAACTTCAACTTGTGTAGCCAATCACATCCATTCACTTGAAACTGTGTCAATCTGGCGCAACATTGTCCGCTACTACACTGCCCAATTTGAACGAAGTCGCCGACAAAAGTTGAACTTTTGCATGAGGACGGCTAAATGCAAAGTGGGCAATCAATCCAACCAAGATGCCCCCGATGCGAGCCGCTCGGTGCGATCGCTTTCACTGCAGTGCCCGAGATTTACTTGGACTGTTGCGCGATCTGCAGCTGCTGTGGGCTAGCGCTTCGAGGAGCGGGAAAGACCAGTGCGAGATACCCTTACAACAACTACTAGTTGGTATATTTCACTGCATTTCTTGAAACTGCTCGCAGCGTGCAATGGACGCAGCGCACGCTGCGAGCACTTCAACTCATCTGATTCAAGCTCGCGACCAGACCTGCGCAACGGCATGGGATGCAATGAAGGAGGCTGGGCCAATACTAGATACAGCTAGTCGATGGGTACAATATGGCGGGACAGTAGCCGCATCGAGGTCACTTCGGCATTCGCCACGGACGACGCAGGATCTCCTCCACTCTCTCGTGGGATAGAGTACAGTAAGGCTCCACCGCCCCACTGCTACAGTGAGTGTGAAACACCATGACGACGACCATGAGCAAGACTATGAAGAGCTTCTGGATGGACTCCAAGATCCCGGAGGACAGCCGCTGGCACTCCAAGCACGAGGGGACTTCCGCACTCCCGACCGCCTGGCCGACCACTTCGTGGGCAAGCTGCGCGACGAGTGCCGCGACGAGATGAGCGAGGTGGCCATCATGGTCCGCTTCACGCGCATCCTCAAGGAGCTGCTGGACTCGTACGAGAGCCAAACGAACCAGCTCTTGAAGCTGGCGGACACGGGGCGCGTGGTGACGCTGCTGCATCGATACATCAACAGCGCGCTGGATACGCTCGACATCCACGACATTGAGACCCGCGAGGACTGGCACAACCACCTACTCATTGAGCGCGAGGACCGACTTCAAGTCTTCAAGAACTTTATCCAAGACGACGAGCAGGTGGCGGCGGCGCTGGGCAACGAGAACCAGCAGCTGGAGATTGTGGCGCTGCTGCGCTACTGTGTGGAGAAGTACCACGACGGCTTGACGCCGTTCGCTGGCAAGGACGAGAAGTATCGGGACAAGCTGACGTCCGGGGAGTTGGATACCATCGCTATGGTGTACGACGTGGTGGTCCAGAAGGCCGGCATTGTATCCGGAAAGTTGCCCGACTGGTTCGTCACGTCTGAGCACGAGTGGGCCTGGGTGAACAAGGCCAAGCTGGAGGACAGCAAGCTGGGATGGGAGGACATCGCGAGGGAGAAAGATGCTGATGAAAAGGTAAGCGATGAAGTCCGTGGCGAAGTGTGTGAGGAGGTGTGCGTGCGACTTGCGTCCATTTGGACGGAGCTCAACCACCCGCACTTGAGGAAGTTCTACGGCGCCTCGTACGTCGGCAAGCCTTTCGTCATTCACGAGACGTGCTTCCCACCTACGTACGAGAAAGACGTGTGGCGCTACTTGGCGAACTGCGCACTTGGTCTCCAGTATGTGCACGATCGTGGTTTAGTGTACCATGACGTGACTCCTGCGACGCTCTTGAGCAGTTACTCGGAACGCCGAGGTGTGTTGGATGGATTGGGCTTGGTACCTCGAAGCCGGGTGGATCGCTCGCACGTGATCGGAAACCAAGGCGATGACCAGGAGACGGCAGTGAGCTACGACGTGCTGAGGTTTGGCATGGCTGTGTTCTTCCTCCTTCTTGGGGCTCGCAACTCAAACCTCCCGGGAGCTACTCGAGACAAAACGTTCGATTCGTGGAAGCACAAAACCACAACGCGCCTTCCAGACGCTAAGCCAGGATTCATCACCTCTGATGAATGGGAAATCCTTCAAGATCTATGTGCCGAGAACCCTGCTGATAGGGCAAACCTGGAAGACGTGGTGTTCAAAATGGAGTTGTTGGCAAAAGATGAAGCCCAAGACAGTGCGAATCAAACGCAGCAGCAAAATGACATCTCGAGCTATGTCATTCCTAGCTACGGCTCCACAGTGCGTGAACTGCTTGACGAACTGCTGGAAGAGCATGAAGACGAGTTCACCCCCATGGACCAGTCGGTGTTTAATCGTATTGAAGATGTTTACAACCAGTTGGAGAACGCTGGAGAGCTACCCGAGATTCTGGTTGAAGACTTCAGTTTGCTCGTCTGCGCCTTCTTCCAGAAGGTTGAGGCCTCCACGTCCGATAGCTCCAGCGCATCAATCCAGATCGCTTCGCAGTCTGTAGCTGGCCAAAACTACCATTTCCACCACCAGCTCGACCACCTCGTGCAGAGCTTCCCACAGCTTCAAGGCATGGATACCGTTCACCAATGGCAACCTACGTGGGATAAAGCTCAGCAGGACCAACGAGATGTTTTCTTGGAGTATCTGAAGAACCCCTCGACCTTTCTTGGGCAAACTAATCGACCGGAGGACATCGCTATGCTGCGGTTTGAGGCGCAGACTCGTGCTGGCGCCTATGCGCCGGGCGTTGTCGAGGCGATGCACATGGTGCTAAGAGAAGCCGAAGAGCGTGGAATCAAGAGCGCTAGCGCTATTCCCAAGTGGTTCATTCCCAGTTACCAAGTCAAGTTGGAGAAACGAATTGGAGACGGCGGATTTGCTTTCGTGAACCTGGGCAAATGGTTCGGAACGGATGTGGTGGTTAAGAGACTGAAGCCTGGTGAAGTCAACGAGCAAACTCGCGAGCAATTCCGTCGCGAGGCAGACTTGTGGTTCACGCTGAACCACTCCAACTTGATCAAGTTGTATGGCGCGTGCTATGAAGGTGTCCAGCCTTTTTTCGTCTGTGAGCGTGCCACGCGCCAAACGCTGACGGATTACTTGAAGCCGGAAAACGGGCGACGCCGCGAGCTGTGGTTCCGCTTGTTGCAGGCGGCTCTTGGAATCGAGCACCTTCACGACCACAACATTGTCCACGGAGATCTCAAGAACGACAACATTCTCGTCTGTGAGGGAGGAGCAGCGAAGATTGCAGACTTTGGACTGAGTGTGCTGGGGACCAATCCCAAGCCGAAGTTAACCACGAAGGCGGTGCGATGGGTGGCGCCTGAGTGTTTGATGGGCGAAGCTCCTAGCTTTGCCTCGGACATTTTCGCGTTTGGAATGTGCATCATTGAGGCCGTCACGGGAACTCTTCCATGGGGTAGAAGCATGCCGGATGAAGCTGTGATTCACGCCGTGAGGGATAGGAAAATGATCCCTGAGCGCCCAGCAATCTTCAAGGACAAGGAATGGGATCTGGTGCAACGAATGTGCCGCTGGGACCCTCAGAAGCGCATTGGCATCGGTGCGGTAATCAAGATCCTGGAAGATATTGGCGTGTCGAACTTGATTGAGACGGGTGGAAAGATTGGGCCGACCAAGGTTGACGCCAAGCAACGATTCAAGAAGGCAATGGGGCAGTAGCTTGGCTACCTGCTTGTAGAAGTAGTGTGTAGCTCATGCATGCGTCTGGAGAGTGGTTAACCACGGTGTTTTCTGCATCAATTGGCACGATAGCAGTATTCGCTCAATTGATAAACAAAATCAGTGCTAAACGTGCTACTCAACTTGTGCCTGGCACTACTCTCATTCCACGTAGACTTGACTACATCTGCATGTATCGGCTGCCTCCATTTCCACCGGTAGGGCCGTACAAGTTCGAAGAAGAATTCTGGTATGCGTATCCCGCCGCGCCACCACCACGATAGGCGGATGATGCCGAGTCTGTGTAGCTAGGCGGTGCCTCTCTTCCACCCTGGTAGGCCGCAGACCCGCCAGCATCTCCGTTCATGTAGGGCGCCGATCCCATGGATGAACTCGATGAAGCATGACTGCGCCCTCCGGATCGACCTGTCGCAGCTGCACGCAGACTACGAACCCACTCGTCCTTGACCTCGCGAGACTTAGCGTGAAGCTGCAGCGGATAGTATTTATCATCGCGGAAGGAGACGCTGAAGGCTTCTGGTACAGCATAGTTGTCTTCGATAATCGCCCCCGTGACGTCCATCGGCGGGTTGTCTGCGCGGCAGCGCTCGTAGTCCTCCTTGGTGTCGTAGAAGCTGAGCTGCGGTCCTTGTAGGACGAAGTACCGCTGCTGCCACTTGGCGCGGGCTGAGCCGCCAGCTCCAGGGCCATGTGCTGCTTGATGAGGTAGCCACACAGGATTTGAGCGAACGCTGATGACGCGAACTCCGTCGCTCGGTACTGGCCCTGTTGCGCTGTATCGGCCAGGCGCTTCATGGTGGCATTGTGGTTCAGAATGTGCTCCAGCTCGTTGGTCTTAAACTCCAAAGCAGATCGAAGTCCAGCCAGCTCAGCCGCACAGCGCTGCTCAGCCTCCTTCACTCCGAGCTCACACTTTTGCTGCTGCTGAGCGGAGAGTTCCTGCATCGCCCCTGCTTGTCCCTGGGCCACCGCAACCTTCACGCTCAGATCGTTCATCTGCTTTTCAAGTCCGCGGACCTCCGTCATGTGGGCGGCGTTTGTGTTCTCGGTGCGTTGAATTACCTGCGACAACACGCGCTGACTGACGAACTCGCAGTATGCCGCATCTGCTGAAGGCCCAACTGCGTGGGCAAAGTACTCGTTGTGTAGTGTGTTCAGATCACCTTGTAAGAAGTCCTGCGTTTCGCGGAACAGCTCCATAGCAGACTTTTGGCGGTGCTGCTCGGGGTGATTCAGATACTCCGTACCGGGGCGATTCAACACATCCAGTACGTGTCTGCAGTACGCCATGGACGCTGCTGCATTTTGTTGCCGGTACGAATCAAATTCCGCAGTGACTGCAGCACGGAACTGCGCCATGTAGTCGTCACCACCGCCAGCTTCGGCGTCAGCGCCCATGTCTCCATCCACGATCTCCCGCAACTTCTTCTTGGCCAGCCGCTTGCACAGGCGATGCAAGTTCTTCAGTCTATCTTCAGCGCAAGGTAAGCGCGTGCGTTCTACACTGGTGCCTTCAGCGTCGGCATCCTTCTCCATAATCTCGATCATATCGTTCTCGGGCGCTGTCGGGTCTTCTCCCTCGTCTATCGAGTCCTGCATCTCCAGCTCCGGACGTAGCGCCACGCTGCGCAGATTCCCGTGCTCGTCGAACATGGCGTTGGCTCCCTGGCCGTTGTCCACCACTTCAAGTTCACCATCCTCCCGATCTTTCTCGTCAAACCCGGCATCTGCTTCGTACTGCTCCGGCGAGACGTAGGTGCGCACGCGCGCGTGCAACTCGGCCTTGTACCTCTCCACCGCGTCCTCCAGAGCGTCGTGGCACTGCGCCTGCACGACGCGACTCCACGCACTCGAGATCACGGGCGCCTTGCCGCTGTTGAGCGCCTCCACGTAGGAGCCCGCCAGGTTGACGAACATGGCTCCGTTGAGCGGCTTGCCGAACATGGTCTTGGGCTTGGCCTTGCCGAAGAGAGCCGCTTGCGCAGACTCTCGAAGCTGTTCCTGAACTCGTCCCTCAACTCGTCGTACGGCACCTGGGGCAGGTTGCGCAGCTTCTGCTCGTCATCCACCGGTCGCACGAGCGTGACGCAGTCTCGCTGGCGGAAGAACTCGCTCAGCAGCGCGCGGATCTGGTCCTTCTCAACGGCGTCATCGCTGTAGCCGCCCGTGGGCTGCAGCGCGTTCTCAAGGTATTGCTTGGACGAGATGGGCTTGCCGTTGTCCAGCAGCTGCAGTGTGAAGTCGCGCACGACCCACATGAAGCTCGGGAAGAACTCGTGCAGGCGGTCGGCGTTGCCCGCCGCGTCCTTGGCGGACGACGACGTCTGGATGTGCTTGGACAGGTTCACCACGAGCGACAGGTCCTCGATGGCGTTGCCGTCGATCACGCCGCGGCTGTTGTACACGAAGTTGGAGGCCAGCAGCAGCGCCAGCGCGAAGATGCGCGTGTCGTGCGTCTGCTCGCGGTCCACGCTGCCGAGGCCCTCCGTGTCGAGGAACAGCACGCTGGTGTCGTCGTCCAGGGGGATAGGCCGCCCCCACATCCAGATGCCCTTAGTGCACGCGTTCACGGTGCCGCCCACAGCGAAGCCAGCGGCGCTGGAGCCCGAGTCGGAGCTGGGGACGACGCCGCTTTGGCTCTGCGCGTGGCGCACCAGCAGGTTGAGCAGGAAGCTCTTGCCCGTGCGGTACAGACCCGCCACGGCCACCACCACGAGGCGCGTCTTGACCTTCTCCAGCACGGCGCACGCCTCCGGGTTCACGCGGAAGCCGCCGTCGTCGTCCACCAGCACGAACGGCAGCGGCCGCACCGCCGACAAGTCCCCGTCGCTCATGGCGCTCTTCTCTCACTTGCGAAGTGTACGGCAAAAAAGCGAACCCACGACGATACAGTGGTGTGGCGCACACAGATCCTAAAAGTGCGCATTCTGTGTCGCGCACCCCAATTAGTTTTGACTGGCACCGAGCTCCGAGCACATACACACAAACGATGGCGCCACCGACGTTCGGAGCGACGTCCCGCCAGGGCAAGCGCGGCGCCGTGGGCAAGGCCAAGCATGGGCGCGGCACAACGGGCGTGGGCGCCAACCCGAATCTGCGCAAGAAGTCGAAGCTCGTGGTGACGTTCGACCCGGACAAGCGCAAGTGCGTGGGGCTGGATGCAATCGATTGACGCATTTGATCTACCCAATGCAACTGAACTAACTTGTCTGTCATTTTCAGAGAGTACCTGACGGGCTTCCACAAGCGAAAGCAGGAGCGTCGTCGCTTCGGCCTGGACATGGAGGCGTACAAGGTGAAGAAGCGCCAGTTGGAGGCCAAGAAGCAGCGGCGCGAGGAGCAGAAGGAGAAGCTAGCGGCGCTGCATCTGCTCGACGACGAGGAGAAGAAGGAAGAAGATGGAGATGAGGACGATGAAGATGACGACGACGACGAGCAGGACAGCGACTCGGACGCCTCCGAAGACGAGAACAAGCCCGTGCTGGGCGGCGCCAAGGCCGTGACCAAGGTTATGACCTTCAACGACGACTTCACGCAGGGCAAGTTCGGCGACGTCGTGACGGTCACCACGTCGGTGGGCGACCTCCAGAGCGACAGCGACGACAGCGGCAGCGACCTGGCGCCCTCGGACGACGAAGAGGAGGACGCGGGCAAGCCCAAGCACCCGGCCTTCCTCCGGAAGAAGAAGAAATTCGAGGAGCCGCACCTGACGCTCTTCCAGCGGATACAGCAGCAGCGCAAGGGCAAGGCGCTGCCATCCAAGCGCTCCAAGCTCAAGGACGCGCGTGCGGCGCGCAAGGCGATGATGGGCAAGAAGGGCAGCGGTGGCGCTGTCGCGGGCAAGAAGCGCGGCGTCGAGGACGGCGCCGGTGGCGGCTCCGCCGTTAGCAAACTCAACAAGAAGCTCAAGATGAAGCGCAGTCAGGGCGGTGGTGCCAACAAGCGCCAAAAGAAGCGGTAAGCTACAAGCGTCGCGTTGCTAGCATAGAGGTGGGTGGGGCTCAGCGTGATGTTGCAAGTAGCGATTCATCATCTTCAATACACATGCGTTCTCCATTTGATTCCGTGTCTTGTTCATTTATTAGCTGATCACTTCATTGAATACTCGCGTCGATGCCTACCTACTACACCTACACGACGCCGAGTGCCGAGTTACTTCCATACCTTAATGATCGCGTCGCGGCCGCTGGACACGAGCATGGGGCTCGGATTCTGGGTGCTGCCGAGCTCGACCAGCGTCAGGTCGAGGATGCAATCTGTGTGTGCCGGGGACGGAGGGACAAGGCCTCGCCGCTCCATACTGATAGCAGACTCCACGCCACCCGCTCCTGATGCTGCCGCACCTGCGACGCCAGAGTAGAGCGACGAGTCCTGGCAAACCGTAATGAGCGGTGCGCTGAGCTTGCTCCAGGCCATCTCAGGCTTTGACGTGACGGTAGCCGTGGCCGCCGCGGGAGCCCCGGCATTTTTCACCGTAGCGCTGCGGTGGAGAACCTGCAGACGCCGCCGCCGTTGGAGTCATACGCCACCAGTCATCCGGCGGCGCTTGGTTGTCATAGAACGACTTGGCTTCCCCGTTGCCGCAGATTGTGTACGACTGCTTCCCGTTGCGAATATCCCAGTAGCGCAATTGCCGGTCTTCACCGCCCGTGATCAGAGCATCTCCAATGCCGCGTAGATGGAGGGATGGGCACAGCATCGCACGTACACTTGGCTCTTCACTGAGAGAAGATGTTGAGATCTCGTCAAATGCCGTCGCGATGCCGTAGATACCCAAAAAGCTTCCGAGCACGGTTCGACTGCGATGAGGAATCGGCACGTGGAGTAGCGTTGGGCACCTGCAAGCCTCGGCTTCAGAGGCTTGAGCCTCCAACGTTCGGAACACGGCGCGGCAGGCACCAATGCTGAGATCAAACACCGCAACCTCGCCACCATCAGCCGCTACAAATACCAGCGGCACCGACGTCTCATCCAGCGGTAACGTGTTCGGCAGTCCCAGGCAGGGCTGTAGTCGGTGAATGGGGCGGTGGGATGAATGGCGCCAGATCCGGATGATGACCAAGAAGCGCAGATCCCACAGACACAAAAAGCCCCGGCTAGTGCCGACAGCGAGCCAGCTCACATCAAGCGAGTGTGTCATGCACGTAATATAGCCGAGTTCGGGAGAAACACTGAGAGTCCAAGCCTCCCGCCGCATGCGGAGGTCCCACGCGTGGATATTGCCGTCGCGCGTGGCGTACAGTAGCAGCGCCTCTGTCACATTGTTCAAGTAGTCGATCGCCATGACAGCACTGTCGTTCGCCCGCAACTCCTTCAAACCACTCGCCTGCACGTTTCCACCCACAGAGTTCACCTTGTCCACACGGAAAACGTGCACCGTACCGTCACTTGAGGCTGAAGCAACCGAATGGCTGTTGGTCAACACCTTCATGTCCGTGATTACTCCGCCCTGGCCGTCATACGTACAGCGCGAGCCTTGATTCACACTGTGCTGCAAGGATCGCACGGACCAAATCTTCACAGTCCCATCGTTCGACGCGGAAGCCAAGAAGCTGTAGTCTTGAGCCGCATTCACGCGAGTCACTGCACCGGAGTGCTCGGCGAGCTCAGCAACAAGCACATTCTTTCGCGGCTGCCAGTTCCGGTACGAGCTAGGGTATCCGCCTCCACCACCCACTCCGTTAACACTGCTTGAGCTGCTTGACGCTGTGCTGCCCACAGAGTTTCCAAAACTGCCTGGTGTTACGCCTCCATTTATCGCTGCAGCAGCTGCCGCCGCGGCATTGAAGGAAGCTCCAGCCCCATTAGGCGGGTACGTGCTGCTGCCAACCTGAATAGGGGACGAAGTGACACTGGAAATACTAGTACCTCCTCGGTCGCTGCCAGGTGCACCGCTGCTTCCCGTGATGCCGATGCCACCACCCACTAAGCAGTACGGACTCGGCGCGTGGCTGTAGATGGAGTATGGTGAGCCGTCCGAAAGCCGCAGAGCACCGAGATCAGGCGGTAGTGGAGGGATGCCCAGCGCATTAAGCCGCGCAAGCAGTTTGCGAGGGTTTCCTAGCGCAGGATCCATCGCTGACTCCTTGAACGCAAAATAGTGGTGGTACGTCGTGTGTGCCTTTTTAACCATTCTCTGGCGAGGAGGCGACACAGGCGACGCGTGCACTGGGTGGTGGTGAGGATCCAACAAACTGCTCATTCCATCCCCGCCGTACATATCGCGCATATTCATGTTCAGCATGCTCACCATTACGCCACCACTGGTTGGTGCAAAGTGATTGGAGTCAATTTGACCCAGACCCGAATCGTCCAGTGAGGATGACGCTGAACCAGGAGGAACCACAGATGACGGACCCGTGACCGTAATGGGCGAGGCTGAGATCGGCGTACTAGGCTCAACCAGACTGTACATCTTACCAACATGCGATAGCGACAAACTTTCCAAAGAAGGAGCCCCCGCCGACGATCCACCATTCGAGGCTGCTGGTGTAGCCGAGCCTCCGCGATGAGAAGGGGAGCTGCCGGTTCCATGAGAGCGAGATCTGACAACCAGCGCAGTGGACGCGGAGGTTGCTGCTGCCGAGGTAGCATTGCTGGCCGTGGAAGATGACGACGGAATCCCGAAATTACTAGGCTTTAGAGGCTGCGCTGTCGAGAGTGCAAAGCGCATATCGGGTACGAACAACACCCGGAGATGTGATCGCGACAGTTTGCGAGCAAACGGATTACTGCTGCTCGCTGTGGTGGCACCGCTGCCGACAGCCACAGATGCATTGGCTACCGAGCTGTGTGGTGATCCAACGCGATCGCTCTTGGGCGGTCCTTGCATGCGCGCGGCTTGCTCAGTTTTGGCCATCTCCAGCTTACTACGCATCTGCATCGACGCAATTGAGACGTATTGCTGCATCAGCTTCAGAGACTGGATCTCATTTTTGCGCCTGTCATAGATTGAAGATACGCCGTCCTCCAAGATATTCGAGAATGTCTCCGACGTCGACGAAGCGCCAGCTGGACCGGACGATTGCTGCCGGTACATGCTGTATCCATCCAACGAATCCGTGCTTAGCAAAGCATCGCGGTTTTTACGACCCCTTGTCATGTCGATATATGGCTCCTCCAGTGACTCTCGCGAAGTAGTCGTCATTGCAGCCAATGGGGCAGGGGGGCCCATGTCATCATCACTATCATCGGGAGCTTGAGAAACAGATCGTTCCATTTCAGCGATAACCTCGTTCAGGCCGGAAGATGAAGAAGATGCCAATAATGCACGGTCAAACGTTTCACGCGATACATGAAGTCGGCAGCAGCCGCGCAGCCGACGTGTGACCTCAGACACCTCCTCGTCCGGCAAAAACACCATTGTCTTGCGCAAAAATGGACGTAGTAACGGGCTCAAGAAAACATTGGCGTCGACACTGCGCAATTGTCGCGAAATCTCACCCATAAGCTTGAGAACGGCATCGCGAATCCACCAACTCGGATGCAGCAGCAACGAGCACGTCATGCGAGCCTTCTCCACAAGTGTGCTGATCTTCTTCTGGAAGAGGCCAAGCTGGCACAAGCCGGTAAGGCACTCAACAGCCTTCGTGATAACAATCTCTTGGACGTCAAACAGAGCCTGCTCGATGCATGGTAGAATGTTGTGCTCGACAGCCACGCGCCCAACAAACGAGCACACACCCACGATATAGTCAAAGAATGCGCCACGCAGTTCCCAGTCTGGATCATTCAAGAACGTAATGAGCTGAGGAAGCACGACATCGAGAGTGCGCTCACGGCCGAAGAAAACACACAATCTGGTGATATCAACGAGAAGCGCACGCTTGACGAGAGAGGATGAGGCCTTCTGGTCGGGCGTCGTCAGCTGGATGACAAAGCGCGAAATCATCTTGTGAAGCACGCTCAGCTCCTTATCAAAGCTGCTTGATGCCAGGTACAATGGATTGAGATTGGAAGATTCCGTACCCCGGGAAGACAGCGACGCGGCTGATCCAGACGATGTCATCGTTTTCTGCTTCATGGCATGCGCGATTTCCAAAAAGCGCCGGCTGGTCTCCGCTAATTGCGGCAAGCACTCAGCAAATGTGATACGCACCAACTCATCGGGATCGGATTGAAACGGAACCATAGCAGGCAGCACATACTGAGGGAAGACTGAGGCGTCGGCTAGAGGGAAAGACTCCACCAGAGACAGCAGGTACGTGATGGTGCGGAGTGCCAAGGCCCGGACTGTGGCACTGGGGTCATCAATAACCTCGAGCAGATACGGAATCAGACGCTGCAATCGCGCTTCATCGCTCGTAAACTGGCCCAGTGAACGGATCAGGTATAATGCCGTGAGCTTCGACTCAGGCACTTGGACATGTCGTAAGCTTGAGCAAATTAGCGACAGGATAATAACGATGCCATTGCGGTCCTGTGGCCAAGGCTCGCTGCCACACGTTGGCGGCTTCATTCGTCTTGAATTGTTCGAGTGTGGAGGAGGCGTAGAAAAATTCGATCTAGCGTCAATCTTGCCCAGCCCGTCATCATCCTTCGACTCAGCATCTTCTGAGCCTGTTTCTTCATCCAAGCGACCAGTTGACGGTTCACGATAATCGAGAAGCAGCGAGTTTTTCTTCTTCTGTGCAAGTGCGTTGAACTGGTCGTGAAGCTTTTCAATCTTCTTCTTCTGCGCAGTGCTGCTAAGACTTCGCATGTCGTTTTCCTTGTCTTTCAGCTTTTGTACTTTGGTGAGAGCCCCATTTTCCCGCTCCGCCTTCTGTTTCTCCTGCTTGGTTGGAATTTTCTGATCCAGCTCCTCCAGTACCCGCTGTGCCACGTGCGTTTGTTGCTCCCCCGTAGCAGTTGCTAATCGGTCCGATCCATAGCCTTCCTTGAGGCGTAACTTAAAGAACTCCTCGCCCTCGGGGTCCTCAACACCAGCCACTTCGCGAACCAAACGTCCATAATACTTGCACACAAGGCGGATACGAGCGTCAGGCACTTTTCCTCCACGACTCAGCACCAGCACGAGAAACCTGAACAAGAAATTGTCAAAATACGTCGGGAACAGTCCACTTGGACTGGTGTACTTGGCAAGATAGCCACTAGCCGAAAGTCGAGCGCTGGGGTCTAACTGCAGCATATGCAGCAGCAGTTCTTCAAGTCTGGGGTCGCCAACCTTCTTCAGCTGCTGTCGCAGCGCTTCCGAATCACCAGTACGGTACTTTAGCAGCGACGGCAAGTCGAAAAGAGGCTTACCACCAAGAAACAGCTCTGCAATGACACATCCAGCCGAGAAAATATCCATCGATTCCAGCAAGTTGCCTTCGCGGCGTGAACGAGAGTACGACGACGGCGCGCTGCCAATGGATGTCCCAGAGGGCGGCGTCTGCATGGCGTTGCCCGACATGGTGGCGCTGCCCATGCCCATAGCTAGGATCTGCTTGTCCACCTCCTCTACCGTCACTTCACTGTCCGCCATCTTGGAGAGCATCATGGGCGCGTCCGGCGTCTTCATCGAATTCAAGCCAACACTGCCGGGCGTCGAGCCCGTGGCCACGCCCATGGACGCTGATCCCTTACCGTAAAACCTTTCAGGAGCCACGCTGCATCCTCGTCGCGTCGCGTCAATAGCACAAAAGTAGTAGTTGTAGTCTGCCGGGTCGTCCTCCGGGATGTACGTGGGTTTGAAGGGCGCAAAGTCCGTGAGGAAGACCCAGTTCCAGCTCGTCACCATGACGTTCTCCTGCTTGATGTCTCCGTGGCAGATGCCCTTGGCGTGGCTCTGCTCCAGCGCGCGTAGGATCTGGAAGGCGATCCACTTCTTCTCCACCATCGTCAGGAACGGCCGCGAGCAGATGCGGTCGTACAGGTTGGACGCGAAGTACTGCCGCACCATGAAGGCCACGTTGTACTTGTTAGACAGCTGGAAGTCGGCGTACGGGATCACGTTGGGCTGCTGCTCCACGGAGAAGGCCAGCGCCAGGCGACGCAGCGCCACCTCGGCGCTCGTGAGCGACTCTCTCTCGTCATATTTGCGGTAGATTTTCACCACCAGATGCCCTTCGTCGCACTTGCACGAGATGCTCTTGAGGAACTTGCCGTCGCCGATCAAACTGCCGAACATCATGTCCATCGAGCGCGGCGTGTAGTCCATCAGGAAGGTGCGGTACTGCGACGCGCTGTCCAGCACGCTCTGCGGCTGCGCGCGCGGCGCGGCGTTGCCCATGCTGGTCGAGAGGGGGAGCGACGCACCGATAGAGAGCCTGTCGTTTCCTCTACGATATGAGGTGTCTGCGGGGCGATAGGATGCACTGGGAAGCGAGTACTGGGGCTTCGACCGCAGGCTCCGGGGCACACGCGAAGGTTTCCGCGATCGGTTTTCTCCCTTGTCGCCGGTCGTGAAGTGGTGCGACTAAGTACGAGGAGAAGTAGGTTCAGTCGTAGCGACGTTTAGGGCAGCTTGAGCAGGAGTGATGGTCTTATAGTTGCCGCAAAATGGTCCAAGGGATACATGAGCCACTTGAGCCCTGCAAGGAGCTTTACCAGACGCAGCAGTGCAGGATCGCATAGCTCAGAGCTAGTATGGCAGTAAATGGACTGTGGCTTTCGCTAATCGCGCCGCGGCATAACGTCAACAAGCATAGCAATAGTGTATTAGAAAGGATTCGTCTCCTCCCGCGCTCACGACCTGTGGAACCTCCTCACTCTGCTGTATCCGACGACTCTCCGAACTGCTTCGGTGGGTCCCTGCCGCTCGCGCTTGTCAAGACATATCGCTTAGCTGTAGAGGTCCTCCTCGTCCTCGTCGGCAGCAGCGTCGGCGGCGCCACCAGCAGCGCCAGCGTTCACGTTGCGGCCCGGGAACGAGAAGTTGGCCAGCGAGGTGCCGCCGGCCGTGACGTGCGAGCGTGCCTGCTGCAGCGTTTGTGCGAAGGTCGAGTACTGCGCCAGGTCGCGGTCGCTGACCGAGCGGCGCGCGTTGCGCACGGCCTCCTCGAAGTGGCGCGGCGTAATCTCTGGCACCGGGTCCTCTTCCTCGATATCCTCCATCTCGTCACCGGCCTCGGCACGGAGACGGTCACGCTCCATGTCACGGGCGATGCTTTCGCGAATAGCCAGCTTGGCGGCGCGCTGGCAGATCTCCGTAAGATCGGCACCCGAGAACTTGTCCGTCTGCTGGGCCAGGAAGTTCAGGTCCACCTCCTTGGACACGGGGCTCTTGCGCAGCACAGAGCGCAGGATGCTCAGACGTGACTCGAAGTCGGGCATGGGGATGAAGATAAGCTGATCCAGACGGCCCGGACGCATAAGGGCCGGGTCGATGATGTCGGGACGGTTCGTGGCACCGATGATGAACACGTTCTTCTTGGCACCCATGCCATCCATCTCCGTCAGAAGCTGGTTCATCACACGGTCACCAGCGCCACCAGCGTCGCCCGAGCTGCTACCACGCTGCTGAGCAATAGAGTCCAGCTCATCGAAGAACAGCACACACGGAGCGGCACCACGGGCCTTGTCGAACACCTCACGCACGTTGGCCTCCGACTCACCGAACCACATCGTCAGCAGCTCAGGACCCTTAATCGAGATGAAGTTAGCCTGGCACTCGTTGGCCACAGCCTTGGCCAGCAGCGTCTTACCGCAACCGGGCGGACCGTAGAAAAGAACACCCTTGGACGGGCTGAGACCGTACTTCTCGAACTTCTCCGGGTGCTCCACGGGGTACTGCACCAGCTCAAGCAGCTCGCGCTTGACGCTCTCAAGGCCACCAATGTCCTTCCACGTGACCGTGGGCACCTCCACAGTGGTCTCGCGCAGCGAAGACGGGTTAGACACGCCCAGGGCGTACTTAAAGTGAGCCTGCGTCACAGCCATGGCGTCCAGGATCTCAGCGTCAATGGTCTCGTCCTCAATGTCAATCACATCCATCTTCTCACGGATGCACTGCAGCGCAGCTTCGGTACACAGAGCAGCCATATCGGCACCGACGAAACCCTGCGTGTCACGCGCAATGAGCTCCGGGTCGACGTCGTCGTCCAGCTTCATGTTGCGCGTGTGGATACGGAAGATCTCGAGACGGCCGTTCTCGTCGGGCACGCCGATGTCAATTTCGCGGTCGAAACGGCCAAAACGACGGAGAGCGGGGTCCATGCTGTTAGGGCGGTTGGTAGCACCGATCACCACCACGCTGGCACGCTGCTTCAGGCCGTCCATGAGCGTAAGCAGCTGCGACACGATACGACGCTCCACCTCGCCGTTGGTCTTCTCACGCTTGGGCGCAATCGAATCAATCTCATCAATGAAGATAATAGCCGGCGCGTTCTTCTCGGCCTCCTCGAAAGCCTTACGCAGGTTGCTCTCCGACTCACCAGCCATCTTCGACATGATCTCGGGACCGTTGATCAGGAAGAAGAAGGCGCCCGTCTCGTTGGCGACAGCACGGGCGATAAGCGTCTTACCCGAACCGGGCGGGCCGTACAGCAGCACGCCACGAGGAGGCTTGACACCCAGCGTCTTGAACAGCGTCGGGTGACGCAGAGGCAGTTCGATCATTTCACGGATCTGAGCCATTTGGCGACGGCATCCACCGATGTCGTCGTAGCCGACCTCGTCCATCTTCTCCTCGTCCTCGCGGCGCACAGGCTCACCCTCGCAGTGGATGATAGTGTCGGGCGCCACGATACAGTACGGAGCGGGCTCGGTCTCCACAACCTTGAACTCCACGGGGTGCATGGCCTGACGCACGAGGAACAGGTCGCCCTTCTTGACGGGGCGGTAGGCCTCCACGAAGTACGGCTTCAGGTACACGTCGAATAGATTGCCCGTCACGCCCTCGATGGTGTCGTCGATGGGCAGCACGTGGATGCGCTTGCCGTAGGGCACGTCGCCGCACGTGTGGATGCCCACGACGTCGCCCAGACGCACGCGCAGGTTCTTGCGCACCACCTTGTTCATGCGGACGTTGTTGTCGTCCACCGTCTCGTCCTGGAGCACCACGCACACCGTGTCGTGGCCCTTCTTGCCCTTGATGAGCACCGTGTCGCCGCGGAACAGCTGCAGCTCCTCCATCTTGGCCATGCTCAGGGCGATCACCGAGTTGTCGTCGTTCGTGGCCTCGTCCACCACGAGGCGGTTGGGCGACCGCTTGCGGTCCATAATGCCGGCCTTGAACTCTTCCTTCCTGTAGTGGGGGCAAACACACAGTAGAGGTAAGGTCAGTCAATGGATGGCTACACGCGCATGTAGCGTTTAACAGAGCCAGTGACGTACTTGTCACTCATGTTTCAAGTGTTTCTGTTGCTGTCTTTGGTCTCCGCCGGGTGCCGAATCAAAGCAAGCTGCAGTAACAAAGCAATAATAAACCCAAGTCAGTTTCCTGCAAGATCTTGCTGCTGTCTCCTCTCCCCCTCCTTCTTCGTCGTGTCGACCAGTTCAGAGCTGGACTTCGGCGTAGAGCAGTAGAACAAGAAGACAGCAGGCTTGTCTAGGGCCCGAGCCGGTAGCCGTAGCTGAAGCCATGGATGGCAGAGCGCTCGTACCTCGAGATCGTGCTTGTGACCGTTCTTCCGCGGAAATGGAGCTTGGAAATCCTGAGGGGGAGAAGATATGCTTGAAGCTACACGATTGGCTGAAATGATGCATAATCAATCCAGAATATTCCCGTCGGTGACTTGGAGTTATTATATGAGACTACTTAGTCGAGAGGGCTAAACTTTATCGGGAGAAGCACGATGACGTGGACACTGAACGAAGGGCAACTTGCTTATTAGATCAAAAACTATGTAGGATGCATGCTTCAAGCTGTGGGTGAAGGTCTTGAGCTGCCTGCGAGCACGAGGCTGCAGCAGCTAGCTAACTCTCCCGCTTGGGTGTCTTAGTCGCGACGGCTGTTGCGTGGCGACTTGCCGCCCTTCTTGTTCTGGAGCAGCGCGATGAGAATGCGCACGAAGATGGACATCAGGTCTGGGCGCAGCAACAACAACAACAATAGCAACATGGAAACCGTAAGCAAATCATCAGCACAACCTAATAGTCCTCCACAACGGTTATACGTAACGTTATACGTACCCATGAAGAGGCCAAGCGTGTGGGCCAGCACGTCCTTGTCGCCCATGCTGGCCTTCTCGATGATCATCTGCGTGTCGAACACGACGTAGCCGCAGAACATGAACAGTCCACCGTACTGCAGCACAGGAAACATGTACACAACGAAACAGCAAGTTAGCTCAGCACGTTGATATCCATCATTTGCCGTCACTCCTACCAGGTTCATGTTGAACAGGAACGACGAGTGGGTGAAGATGTTCAGGATACTGGTCATGAACAACAGCGACAGCGCCGAACTCAGAATGCCACCGAGATACAGGTATGCGCGACGGGTAGCTGTAGCGACAAAGAAACCACCATACCAATAGACACTCGTCAGGTTGCTCCCGCAGTAGATAGCAGCACAAAATCATCCTGCTACCGTACCGATCAGGGCGCTTCCAGTGAAGCACAGGAACACCAGCGTCGTAGTAAGCCTGTCAAGAAATATACACCACCCCGCATTAGTATAACTCCACTTACACCTACAAAAACTAGAGAAGCAAGGCCCTTACAGGGCCGAGACGAGGATGCTGGGGTCCACATGAACGGCGACGGCAACGAGGGTCGAGACGCTGAGCCCCATGGCGGCCGAGATCATCATGAGGATGCCGAAGCGCCGATTGTAGTTCTGCACGGGCTCCATGTAGAGCCAGACGGAGCCCATCGTGGACACGAACGACGAGCCCATGAAGGACCAGCGCTCCGGGCCGAAGAACAAAGTGCAAGCCGCGCTCAGCATGGCGGCCAGCACGCAGGCGGACAGCGTCGCGTACACGCGCACGAGGTGCTGCTGCACGTCCTCCGTGATGCCGCTGGTCTTCATCATCGTCGCCATGTTCCACGACGACGTCGCGGGGGCCACACGGGTTCCGAACATGTTCATCCTTGGCTTGGTCTCTTTGTACCGCTTCTTCTTGAGATTTGACTCGCAAATTGCATTGAGCGTTTTGTAGCCAGCTGGCTCGGCGGAAAATAGCAACCAGAACCCAAATAACACACTTTTAGCTTGTCAAATTTCACGCACGGAGGCACACGGAAGCTGCTTGCGAGTTGGTTTGGTCCCTAGCTACTATTTTGCTGCATGGCGGAGACTACCTGCATCACTTGCGTCGCGACTTGGAGCCTGCTCGAGTGCCACGCATAATGGAATTCGTCAGCGAAGATGAAACTCACTGAAATGTCATGCCAACGTTGAAGTTGCATTGTTAGCCCCTACCTGAGACGTCTGCGTACGCCGCAGAGCTGCCCACGATCTTCTTAGTTCGCGCGGACGGGATACCTTTCTTCAGCGTCACGTTGGCCACGATCTTTCGGCTCTTGGGGTCTTGATATGTCGACCGATTTGTGCTGCCTCCGGTCGAGAGGACGCTTTTAGATGGCTTCGATGAAGCCACCGAGTACAGCGATCCTCCGCCTTGGCTCCCCTCACTAACCTTGTTATTGTTGCCATTCTTACTTCCGTAAGAATATTTGTTCGCCTTGCTCTTGGTGATGCTTCCCAAGCCTCGCCCGCCCGCTGCGTTGTTGATAGGTGGTAGCTCGTCCTCGCTCGCATCATACGAGCCATAGTCCTTCGTGTCGCTAGGAGCCTGCATACCATGAGATCTAATGCAATAAACAATCGATAAGAATTGGTTAAGTAGATGCCGAGTGAACCTCTTGTTCGCAGGGAGCGACGTACCCATTCTGGATTGACGGTAGCGGTACTTTATCGTCATTGTCGTTGCCCTTCCGCTGCTTGTACGTCATAGGCAATCCTATTGATGGCTGCTGTTGCGGCTGAAGTACGTGTTGTTGTTGCTGTTGCTGTTGCTGTTGCTGTTGCTGTTGCGCTCGCAGCGTTGCTTCCTCTAGCTCACGTATTTCGCGAAAGTATTCATGTCGTAATGCCTCGCGCGCATTCATTCGCTTGCTGGGGTCGTACGCCAGCATTTTGTGCATCAGATCGATTGCAGCGGGCGATGCGTGTGGAATTAACTTGGCGATGCTGGTCCCGTCCTCCTTGGGAAAGTTAAAATCGATGTGGGCAGCTCCCTTGCGCTTGAAAATCTCTAGCACTTCCGGCGGAGGCGTACCTAGAATTTTGTGTATGCGGTGGATCTGGTCAAGCTCGTTCGATCCTGGGAAGAGCGGGTAAAGCGATGTGATCTCGAAGAATACACAGCCGACGCCCCACATATCCATTTCAGGTCCATAGTAGCCATCCGTGAGTAAACACTCGGGAGCGCGATACCATCTCGTGGAAATGTACTCAGTGTACGGCTGCTTGGAATAAATACCTCGACAAGAGCCGAAATCTGCCAGCTTGAGCTTGCTGTTGTCCTCCACCAGAATATTCTCCGGTTTGATGTCCCGATGGAAGATGCCCTTGTTGTGCATGTGGTCCAGCGACTTGACAAGCTGGTACATGAGTGACTGTACGAGGTCGGGCTTGAGATAGTGGCGCCGACCGCGAATCATTTCGTACAGGTTGGCGTCCATCAGCTCGAACACAAGCGCCAGTCGACCGGACGGCTGGTCATACAGCACTTCCTCAAGCTTGACAATGTGCTGGTGCGGTGACAGTCTTCGCAGTGCCTGGATCTCGCGCAGGTTGTTCACCTGGTCGATGCTCTCGAAGTGGTTCTTCATGCACTTGATGGCGTGGAACTTGCTGTCCTTGACATTCTGCGCCTTGAGCACCTCGGAAAAGGTGCCCTCGCCCTTCTTGGCCACTAACCGGTACTTCCGCATGGCTGCTGTCGACTACGTGGAGGTGTGGGCCGCGCTGCGCTCCGTCGCTGCGAGCTCGGAAGACCTCGACGCCACCTCGATGCGCTTTGAGACGGCAGCCACCACGCTGTCTAAATACCGAGACTAATGCAACTGCGTTTATATTTACCAGTGGCATCCATCATGCACAGCGCGTGAGCTGGGCGGAGACTTGCAACGCAGCAAAGGAGGCAAGTTGAACCAAAAATAAAGATGGCTACATAGTATATTTCCAAAACTCGGTTGTATCTGTGACATAACAAGGTACACTGTTCAGACAACTTCTACGATTCGCTTAGATCACGCCTACTATATTTTAGTCAAGTTAAGTGTCAACTTAAGCGAGGTGTTGCCTTATTTTCAAGCTGAAAGTCATTGGTCGACGCGCTCAGAATTTCCATCGCATCGACCGTCACCATGTCGGAGCTCTACGAGAACAAAGTGTGCCTCTCGCCCATGGTCCGCTCGGTACGTGAATTTCTGCACCTGCACCATGTTCTCCACGCGCTCGCAGTTCCGTTGCACTTGATTGTACCGCTCACTTCGCTCTAACCATCGCCATAATATAGGGCACTCTGCCGCTGCGTCTGCTGTCGCTGCGCTACGGCGCCGACCTCGTCTACGGCGAGGAGATCGTAGACAAGCGCATTATCTCAGCGGTGCGCGTTCCTAACGGTGAGATTGCGTACCGATTCGATTCGCAGCGCTCCACTGCTGTTGTGTCAATCGTTCGGGGCTGGTTTCGAGGATTAATGGCGATGAGCTCATGCTGACAATGTGCACTACCTTTGCGCGAATTAATGCAGACGTAGTGAACGCTGTGGACTTTGTCAGTCGCAACGGCGACTCGGTGGTGTTCCGTACGTGTCCGGAGGAGGCGGGCAAGGTCGTCTTCCAAATTGGAACAGCCGACGCGGTGCTGGCGCTCAAGGCGGCGGAGGCGGTGTACGTTCATCGCTTTACTGAGTGATAATCGGAACAATTCTGACGTGGTATAAATTCTGTTATGTTGAATTACTGGGTCTTGCAGTGCCCGTGATGTTGCCGCCGTGGACATTAACATGGGTTGCCCCAAGCACTTCTCGGTCCAGGGTGGCATGGGCGCGGCGCTGCTACGGAAACCGGAAGTGGCTTGCGACGTAAGACCTCTGATGTGCAGGTGCACCCAATTATCTTCTAAGCTAACGCAAGCTGCTGGTCTGTAGATCATCAAAACTCTGCGCCGCAACCTGAACATCCCCGTATCGTGCAAAATTCGCCTGCTCCCAGAGATTCAAGACACGGTACGATATTTTTCAGTTTACCTTCGCCAGCTCTTAGCTTCTAGGAACTAATATCTTTCCATTGAACAGATCGATACTGCCAAGCGACTCGAAAATGCTGGAGCATGCGCAGTTGGTGTGCACATGCGCCAGATCCACGAACGACCCCACGACAAAGCGAGCTGGGACAGGTTGGCGCCCGTTGTGTCTGCTCTCTCAGTTCCTGTGCTCGCAAACGGAGACGTGTTCGAGCATGAAGACATCGACAAGCTTCGCAAAATTTCTGGCGCGTCTTCCTTCCTCATCGCTCGCGGTGCGCTGGCTAACCCGTCAATTTTTCGGAAGGAAGGCCGTTTGCCCATCGACCAAGTGGTGAAAGACTACCTGAAGGCTGCCGCTGAGACGGACAATGTGTACCAGAACACCAAGTACAACGTCATGCGTATGATCCCGAGCTCGCTCGAGGACGCGTACGCAAGCGGCAACAAGTACGGATATGCCAAGGGCGCGCATGTCGTTACCGTCCCCGAGCTCGCGGCCACGAGGAACGGCCTGCAGATGTACTCGCTGTGGGACCTCCAGAACTACTACAACCAGTGCCAGGACCAGTTCCGGGCGAAGGCTGCGGCACTTGAGAAGTCTCAGGAACAGGACTCGGAGACGTTGACGACCCTCCCGGGAGCTCAGGATCGGTATGCCGAGTCGCTTCCAGTCAGCGGAAGGCGAGAAACCGAAAGCTCGGAACAACCGCGCTGGCAAGCCCGAGCTGTTCTGTGAGACGTGCAAGATCCAGCTGCTCAGTGACCAAGACGTGAAGCTTCACTACAAGGGACGAAAGCACAAGAACGTGCTGCGCCGACAGGCGGCCACGACTATCTCCAAGTTTGTTGCGAAAGCGCAGATCGAGCAACCCGTCGCTGCCGCCGAGACGGCAAACGCTTCAGTGAGTACCGGTGGCGAGAGCGGCAAGACATCGCCGAAAGAGCGCGAGCACGAAGGCGAGGATGAGCGGGATTCGAAACGCGTGAAGCGTGAGGACGATTCTGCGGCTGATCTTAACAAGGAAAAGGTCACAGAGAACAACACTGAAGTAGCTGCATCACCAACGGAGCCCTGAAGCGCTAACCCAATGAACACGCGGCACGTCAACAGTTACTCAATTACGGCCTACATATTCTGCTGGTAAAACTTCCTGCGTCTTAGTTTCTCGACAGACGCCTTGCGTTGAACTCGTCTTGGATCTCCTGCATCGTTTTCCCGGACGTGTCTGGCACGACAGCGTACACAAAGAGGAACGACAGCGCTACCGTGCACATGAAGGGTGCGAAGCTGAAGTTGACCAATGCCACCGCAATGTAAGGGTAGCCCAGACCCACCGCAAGATTGGACAACCAGCTACAACCGACGCATATCGAGTTGCCCATAGCTCGCACGTCGTCCGGGAAAAGGTCGGCCATGACGACCCACGCAAGTGAACCGAGACTTGAACCGAACGTAGTCACGTAGCAGGCCGTGAACACAATGGCCAACGCCGGTAGACTAGCGACGAGCGACACTGTGATGCCAACTGCACTGAAAAACATCCCCGCTAGCCCATACAAAATGAGTGTGCGGTTGCCCAGTCGAGTCGCTAGCATCCCGCAGAACATCGTCGGCAGCACATTGACGAAGTTGACAGCCACGATACCAATGCGGTCGTCCGAGATGCCAGCCTGCTCGAAGAGCGTGGACGAGTAGAAGAACACGGCGTTGATACCCGTGAGCTGCTGAGCTCCGGCCACCCCGATGGCTGTCAACAATTGTCGAATGAGCATGGGCGAGAAAAGTTTGGCGAACGTGCAAGGCTTCGGCGCATCCAAAGCGGGGGTGGCTTGAAGTGGTGGGGCGGGTTGGTCCTGCTTTATCCACGTTCTAGCGAGGAAAACATTGTCTTCGCCATACAAACGCGCCAACTCCCGCTCTGCGAGCTGTTGCTGCCCCACCATCATCAACCAGGCAGGGCTCTCCACAATCACGAAAGGTGCTAGAGCCAAGAACAGGAACGCCAGCACGATAGGGAACCCCGCGATGTAGCGCCAACCGCTGCTTGTGTCAGCGAAGAAGAAGGTGATGGCTACGAGCAAGTTGCCGACAGTGATAGCGATCTGGAAGCCCACGCCGAGACTGTTGCGGAGATTTGGCGGCGAGATCTCGCTGATGAACCCGGGGATGACAGCGGTGGCTCCACCCGATGCAACCCCCGAGACCACTCGTCCACCGATGAACATCCAGACACTGGAGGCGCTGGCTTGCACCACGGCGCCGATGATCATGAACAGGCAGTTGGTCATCATGATCCGCTTACGCCCGAACGTATTGGAGAACCGCCCACAGACGAGAGCTCCGATCATCCCACCGAAGATCCAGGCACTGACGGCGATAGTCCATTGCGCCTTGGTGTGGCCGGGGAACATGAGGCAAGTGCGCGGTGCAACGGGTCTAGCGTCGCAGTCCTCTTCGTCGTTGAACGTCGTCAGGTTCAGTTGCGTGGTGGACCACCCGTACTGCAGAGGCTGCAGCAGCGACACCAACACATTGGCGTAGAGCACCCAACGAGGTCGAATCGGAGCGTTTACATTCGGAATTGGTAGTGATGAGGGCGCGACTTTCGGCGTCAGCACCACCCGAACGTAGTCGCTGGTGCTGCTCGGCGGTGGTGACGGCACGTCCATTCCTCTTCGTTCTTCTTGGTCGGCTTGTTGGTTCCTTGGTGAATTGGAAAGTGACTGACTTGGTTCGAGAGAATTTTAGCCGGAAGCTGCTCGTTTCTTTGCGGTGTAGTCAAGCGCTCGCGTTCTAGGATTTGTGTAGCCTAGCGTATGCGAAGCCCAGGCAGCACAGCCGCATTCGATGCCGAAGGGTCAATTCGACCGTCAGGTTGAAGTTATCGCGCTGCTCCTGCAACGCCGGCATCGATTATTGGAGTCGTGTATCGTGATGCGGCGGTACTTCCCAAAAAGTAATCGGGTGGAGACAAGTGCCCCAGCACACGACCGAAAGTTGACTGGATGCAACAAGTCGCAATACACGTAGAAAGGGAGGTGAGCACTACATGTAACATGTACTGTACGCGGAACAACGCTTTCGGGCGCTGTGAACTCGCCCCATGCCTCGTAGAATTGAATGGCAGCATACCAGCAGTTTGTTTCCCAGGGCAATACAAGTTTTTGTTGTTGGTCAAACTCCTAGATCTGAAGGAGGTGCGCCATCGACCCGCAGATTTTCATGTTTACTAGTAATACATTACCTGACTATAATATTAGTATGATAGTACATTCCGAGTGTTTGTCATCGATACAAACTTCAGTTTGTTGGAACAAGACGCACACGTATTATTTGACCGTCATTGGTTTCTAGGCAAATGCTAGCTTTTTGATGCCCCCCGGGGGGGGGAGGGGCAACCGGATTTGCCAAACGGTGATTAGAAAGGCAGGCTCAGGCTTGTTTGACTAGCAGCTGACGAGGTGCAGCCATGGCCTCTTGCACGCCGTTTCGGGGCAGCACCAATGGTGTCTGCATGGCATGCTTCCTTAGAAATGGAATTTGCTTCCGGCTGCGTCGCCTCTGTCGTAGTTGCCTCTGTCGATGGTGAACGCCGATCGAAAAAAAAAAGTCAAACGGCAATCGGCATCCAACAAGCTGCCAAAGTACGCCAGCTCAAGCTGGATTTAGTAACATATATTCAATATGAAACCCTACCGATGTAGTATCCTTCTCATCCACTCTTGCAGTGCAGTGTTTGCCTGCTTTAACTTCAATTTCAAGTCTACATTTTCCAGTACAGCTGCAACAAAGTTCGGATCTACAACACAGCGCTGATCTTACCAACACCGAGTACCCTCGCGTGCTCAAGTTTAACAACGCGTTCGAATCTACCGCTCCACCCTTCAGACAAGCGCGCGTGTGTGCAGGGCTGCCTGTTTCCAGAAACGAGTACGAGTTGATACGAATCATCGATGACAAACGCTTGGTTGTCAAACGATACGTACGTAGATTTACTTAACAACAATAATAACAATGCCTGGAGGAACACTACGGGGTTGCGCGGATCGAAGAGCAGCGGGATGCAAGCGCAAATACGGCCGTGATCACGCGAGATAGTCATTAACACGCGGAACGGCACATCGATCTTCTTCAGACTGGAGACGCTTCTTCTGGTCGGTCGGTCAGTCCGTCCGTCGGTCAGTCCGTGCGTCGGTTGGTTTGCCGATACAGCTCACTCGGAGCGCAGCTTGCGGTACTGGGTCGCCGCACCAGCATTCGCATTGGCGCTTGCACTCGCAGTCGCGGAGGCGCCAGCACCCGCACCAGCGCCAGCACCAGCGTTCGCGGCACCAGCAGCGCCAGCGTTGCCCACGGCGCCGCCATTGTAGCCATTGTAGCCATTGTAGACGCCAACGTTGTTGTAGCCGTTGTAGCCATTCACACCAACGCCCACGCCACCCACACCGACGCCAACTCCGCCGAGGCCGACGCCCACACCACCGAGGCCGACTCCAACGCCACCCACGCCCACGCCAACGCCGTGTCCGTAGTATCCGGCAGGGTAGCCGTAGAGGCCAACGCCGAGATGTCCAAACGTCTGCGCAGCTTGTTTGCTCCGAGTGCACGCCGCTCGAGAGTGCCGCGATGGCGAGGAACAGGACGGCGATCTTGTTGTTGGTGCCGATCATGATGTTAGGCTGAGTGATGTCGGTTGGTTGGTTGGTTGGTAGTTGACTCGAGAGAGAAGAACGCGGAATGGGCTCGTCGGAGGAGGCAGGTCGACGGCCTCGCTCTCGTGGGTGCTACATTGCCAGCGCTATGCTACAATATCGAAAGCCGGTCACAAGGCATTGCAGCCACAGCAATCGCCTGCATTCATGCGAGGGCCATGATGACCACCACCACCTCAAACAGCAGCAGGCAGCACCCTTCATTCGAGCAGGTGTAGATCCTTCCAAAACTTGAAGTGCGCTCGACTCGAGGTGCACTCGACTTGAGGTGCGGAGGTCCAGATGGATACGCATCTATCTATTTATCTATCTTCTTTAGCGCAAGGATCGAGGCGGTGAATACAGTACATGTGTGTTGACCATGTCGAGAACGAGCCGCCAGGCCAGATGGCTGGCAGCAAGTTAGCATAGCATTGCATTGCATTGCATTGCGCGGCGGCGGCGGCGGCTGCGACCGTTAACACACACGCACAGTCAAGAAGCGTGCATCCTTCTTGCGAGCAAGGTAAGTACGCTCGCTGAAGTTGCTCGGCGTCGACTTTCATGCATTGATTTAATCAATGCACGAAAGTGAACGATCAATTTGATTGCCGGCCAATCGTTGCGCGACATCAACTTCAACTTCACCCATACAATCTCCGGTATTGTTTAGGTGTGAGACGGGTCGGACATTGCTATTGGCTGAGCAGCCGACTGAGCTGGAGCCTTCGTGGATAGCGGGTTGCTGTCATGCGGACGCCTAAGCTAGCCGATGTGAGCATTAACTGTCACGAGGATGCCTACACATGCCAGAACGCGCACTTAACAGTCGGTTGTCTGCTGTTGCGGACCCAGCTCATTACTCATTACCAGGCGGTTGGTTAACTCGCAGCCACCTCCTGACTGTTTTGGCACGCCATATGAAGCTCTGAACGTCATGACCGACGGATCTTGCAGACGCACGATGGTCGCCGCGCGTACGCACTTGGGGTTGTACCATGATAAGGCTCGTGAGTGACCCATGACCAAAGGGCGTAGTCAACCAACCGGCTCCACTCGGTATATGCGCGCGCGTAAGTGGGGCGGGGTCTGCCACCTCCCAACAATAGCGTACGCGTTGACAAGGAACAGATACACACGAGCCGAATAACAAACGCTTGGTAGTCAAACGATACGTACGTAGATTTACTTAACAACAATAACAACAATGCCTGGAGGAACACTACGGGGTTGCGCGGATCGAAGAGCAGCGGGATGCAAGCGCGAATACGGCCGTGATCACGCGAAACGGTCAATAACACGCGGCACGGCACATTGATCTTCTTCAGACTGGAGACGCTTCTTCTGGTCGGTCGGTCAGTCCGTCCGTCGGTCAGTCCGTGCGTCGGTTGGTTTGCCGATACAGCTCACTCGGAGCGCAGCTTGCGGTACTGGGTCGCCGCACCAGCATTCGCATTGGCGCTTGCACTCGCAGTCGCGGAGGCGCCAGCACCCGCACCAGCGCCAGCACCAGCGTTCGCGGCACCAGCAGCGCCAGCGTTGCCCACGGCGCCGCCATTGTAGCCATTGTAGCCATTGTAGACGCCAACGTTGTTGTAGCCGTTGTAGCCATTCACACCAACGCCCACGCCACCCACACCGACGCCAACTCCGCCGAGGCCGACGCCCACACCACCGAGGCCGACTCCAACGCCACCCACGCCCACGCCAACGCCGTGTCCGTAGTATCCGGCAGGGTAGCCGTAGAGGCCAACGCCGAGATGTCCAAACGTCTGAGCAGCTTGTTGCTCCGAGTGCACGCCGCTCGAGAGTGCCGCGATGGCGAGGAACAGGACGGCGATCTTGTTGTTGGTGCCGATCATGATATTAGGCTGAGTGATGTCGGTTGGTTGGTTGGTTGGTAGTTGACTCGAGAGAGAAGAACGCGGAATGGGCTCGTCGGAGGAGGCAGGTCGACGGCCTCGCTCTCGTGGGTGCTACATTGCCAGCGCTATGCTACAATATCGAAAGCCGGTCACAAGGCATTGCAGCCACAGCAATCGCCTGCATTCATGCGAGCCATGATGACCACCACCACCTCAAACAGCAGCAGGCAGCACCCTTCATTCGAGCAGGTGTAGATCCTTCCAAAACTTGAAGTGCGCTCGACTCGAGGTGCACTCGACTTGAGGTGCGGAGGTCCAGATGGATACGCATCTATCTATTTATCTATCTTCTTTAGCGCAAGGATCGAGGCGGTGAATACAGTACATGTGTGTTGACCATGTCGAGAACGAGCCGCCAGGCCAGATGGCTGGCAGCAAGTTAGCATAGCATTGCATTGCATTGCATTGCGCGGCGGCGGCGGCGGCGGCTGCGACCGTTAACACACACGCACAGTCAAGAAGCGTGCATCCTTCTTGCGAGCAAGGTAAGTACGCTCGCTGAAGTTGCTCGGCGTCGACTTTCATGCATTGATTTAATCAATGCACGAAAGTGAACGATCAATTTGATTGCCGGCCAATCGTTGCGCGACATCAACTTCAACTTCACCCATACAATCTCCGGTATTGTTTAGGTGTGAGACGGGTCGGACATTGCTATTGGCTGAGCAGCCGACTGAGCTGGAGCCTTCGTGGATAGCGGGTTGCTGTCATGCGGACGCCTAAGCTAGCCGATGTGAGCATTAACTGTCACGAGGATGCCGACAATTGCCAGAACGCGCACTTAACAGTCGGTTGTCTGCTGTTGCGGACCCAGCTCATTACTCATTACCAGGCGGTTGGCTAACTCGCAGCCACCTCCTGACTGTTTTGGCACGCCATATGAAGCTCTGAACGTCATGACCGACGGATCTTGCAGACGCACGATGGTCGCCGCGCGTACGCACTTGGGGTTGTACCATGATAAGGCTCGTGAGTGACCCATGACCAAAGGGCGTAGTCAACCAACCGGCTCCACTCGGTATATGCGCGCGCGTAAGTGGGGCGGGGTCTGCCACCTCCCAACAATAGCGTACGCGTTGACAAGGAACAGATACACACGAGCCGAATAACAAACGCTTGGTTGTCAAACGATACGTACGTAGATTTACTTAACAACAATAATAACAATGCCTGGAGGAACACTACGGGGTTGCGCGGATCGAAGAGCAGCGGGATGCAAGCGCGAATACGGCCGTGACCACGCGAAACAGTCAATAACACGCGGCACGGCACATTGATCTTCTTCAGACTGGAGACGCTTCTTCTGGTCGGTCGGTCAGTCCGTCCGTCGGTCAGTCCGTGCGTCGGTTGGTTTGCCGATACAGCTCACTCGGAGCGCAGCTTGCGGTACTGGGTCGCCGCACCAGCATTCGCATTGGCGCTTGCACTCGCAGTCGCGGAGGCGCCAGCACCCGCACCAGCGCCAGCACCAGCGTTCGCGGCACCAGCAGCGCCAGCGTTGCCCACGGCGCCGCCATTGTAGCCATTGTAGCCATTGTAGACGCCAACGTTGTTGTAGCCGTTGTAGCCATTCACACCAACGCCCACGCCACCCACACCGACGCCAACTCCGCCGAGGCCGACGCCCACACCACCGAGGCCGACTCAACGCCACCCACGCCCACGCCAACGCCGTGTCCGTAGTATCCGGCAGGGTAGCCGTAGAGGCCAACGCCGAGATGTCCAAACGTCTGAGCAGCTTGCTGCTCCGAGTGCACGCCGCTCGAGAGTGCCGCGATGGCGAGGCACAGGACGGCGATCTTGTTGTTGGTGCCGATCATGATATTAGGCTGAGTGATGTCGGTTGGTTGGTTGGTTGGTAGTTGACTCGAGAGAGAAGAACGCGGAATGGGCTCGTCGGAGGAGGCAGGTCGACGGCCTCGCTCTCGTGGGTGCTACATTGCCAGCGCTATGCTACAATATCGAAAGCCGGTCACAAGGCATTGCAGCCACAGCAATCGCCTGCATTCATGCGAGGGCCATGATGACCACCACCACCTCAAACAGCAGCAGGCAGCACCCTTCATTCGAGCAGGTGTAGATCCTTCCCAAAACTTGAAGTGCGCTCGACTCGAGGTGCACTCGACTTGAGGTGCGGAGGTCCAGATGGATACGCATCTATCTATTTATCTATCTTCTTTAGCGCAAGGATCGAGGCGGTGAATACAGTACATGTGTGTTGACCATGTCGAGAACGAGCCGCCAGGCCAGATGGCTGGCAGCAAGTTAGCATAGCATTGCATTGCATTGCATTGCGCGGCGGCGGCGGCTGCGACCGTTAACACACACGCACAGTCAAGAAGCGTGCATCCTTCTTGCGAGCAAGGTAAGTACGCTCGCTGAAGTTGCTCGGCGTCGACTTTCATGCATTGATTTAATCAATGCACGAAAGTGAACGATCAATTTGATTGCCGGCCAATCGTTGCGCGACATCAACTTCAACTTCACCCATACAATCTCCGGTATTGTTTAGGTGTGAGACGGGTCGGACATTGCTATTGGCTGAGCAGCCGACTGAGCTGGAGCCTTCGTGGATAGCGGGTTGCTGTCATGCGGACGCCTAAGCTAGCCGATGTGAGCATTAACTGTCACGAGGATGCCGACAATTGCCAGAACGCGCACTTAACAGTCGGTTGTCTGCTGTTGCGGACCCAGCTCATTACTCATTACCAGGCGGTTGGCTAACTCGCAGCCACCTCCTGACTGTTTTGGCACGCCATATGAAGCTCTGAACGTCATGACCGACGGATCTTGCAGACGCACGATGGTCGCCGCGCGTACGCACTTGGGGTTGTACCATGATAAGGCTCGTGAGTGACCCATGACCAAAGGGCGTATTCAACCAACCGGCTCCACTCGGTATATGCGCGCGCGTAAGTGGGGCGGGGTCTGCCACCTCCCAACAATAGCGTACGCGTTGACAAGGAACAGATACACACGAGCCGAATAACAAACGCTTGGTAGTCAAACGATACGTACGTAGATTTACTTAACAACAATAACAACAATGCCTGGAGGAACACTACGGGGTTGCGCGGATCGAAGAGCAGCGGGATGCAAGCGCGAATACGGCCGTGACCACGCGAAACGGTCAATAACACGCGGCACGGCACATTGATCTTCTTCAGACTGGAGACGCTTCTTCTGGTCGGTCGGTCAGTCCGTCCGTCGGTCAGTCCGTGCGTCGGTATGGCAAATCCAGGTGCTGCTTGCTGCTTTTGTGGCAAATTGAATTCTGTCTGCTATTGTTTTGCTTAACTCTAGCTGCCTCAATCCTCTCTGCTCGTCTTCTACATGTAGTGCCTTGGGCACGCCCCCTGTACTCGAGGAGGGCCGTTGTAGGCTGCTAGAATGCATGTCGATTGCGCTGTGTTGATTCCCACGGTTGCAATTGGCTGTAGAGTGTTGGTGCTCTTCATCATCATCGCTCCAGAGTGCTGGTGGCGATTGCTCGCCGATTGCCAGTCAGCTCAGAGTGCTTGCGATGATTGCTCTTGATTGTGCGTGCTGCCGTGGAATGCAGGTAGTCGACTTGAGTGTTGTTCATGCAACATGCAATGCGATGCAAGAGGAGCATGGCTGTAAGAATCCCCACAGTGCCCCCCCAAGCCTTGCTTACTCTTGCAGAGCAGCAAGCGCGGCGCGAAGTCCGTCGGACGAGCTCTCTCCGCAACGAACGCAGCCACCTTGGCTGGTACGTCATTGAACAGCTCCTCGAGGCCTTCGTAGGAGTTCTCAGCATCCTCCAAACCCTGCCAAGAGACCTCCAATTCCCAACGCGACAGCTCATCATTGTAGCGCGCGTCGCAAAACCGTTCCACGTTGAGGAGAAGCCCTTGGTTGGAAACATGCTGCACCATCTCTTCCGTGATCTCCAGGCTTGAGTCCGCGTAGAATTTCAAACGGGAGCCGTGTACATCATGGCGGGCTTTGGTGATGAGGTTCTCGATGATGAAGGAATGCGAAAGCGCTTCGATCACCCTGAAGGGCCCCACCCACCGAACCATAAGTTTGTTACCTGGCAGCCGAGCGTCCACCCTAGACCACAGAACAAAGTCTCCTTCCGAGAAGTTGCACGGGGCTCCTTTCTTAGCGGCCATTTGCTGCAGGCGGCGGCGCTCACGGATGTCTGCCACCTCTTTGTGCATCTGCTGCAGACTGTGACGGAGATCGTCAAGCCGCTTCACAATGGCCGGCTTGCTCAGGTCGACGTCAACTTGCTCGTCGACATGGCAGCGATGCGGATTCCAAATCACATCGAGTGCACTGCTGGGTGGCAACCCGTAAAAAGCTCAACAGGGGCCTTGTCACCCAATGATGGTAGCTGCGTGTGATTCAGGTTGGCTTGGACCACCGGAAGAAGATATGGCCACTCCTTGGTGTCCAGTTGATACTCCATGAGAAGCACCCTTAGCACCTGCAGCACATCACGGTTCACGCGCTCCACAGTACCGTTCACCCACGGGCTGTATGGCGGCGTGAAGTCCTGCTTGCTTTTCAACCTGCTGCTGAGCAGTTCCAACACCGAGTTGCGAAAATGGGTGCCACAATCCGACTGCCAGGTTTCTGGCGATCCGAAACGCTTATACCAATCCATGATGGCTTCAGCGGCGACGAAAGCAGTCGGAGAGCTGCAGGCGAAAAGCTCACAAAAATGCGTCAAGTCGTCCTTCAGGACGAGCACATAGCGTAGGTCCCCATGGCTCGGCGTCAACGACAGGAAGTCCCAGTGTAAGACTTCGTTGCGTTTGCTGCACTTCAGCGTAGGCCCCCATGGGCGTTGAATGACGTGAGGCCCCTTCACATGCTTACACAGTAGACACGAGCGAATAAACCGCTTGATAATGCCCAGGGCATCATCCAAAGCGAAGCGACTCATTGCATTCAGCATCGCCTGTTCCCCTCGGTGTCCCTGAGAACCAGCATGGGCTACGATCAAGATGCGTGTCAGCAAGCGCTTTGCTGCCGAAGGGATCCACGGCTTGCCGTCGAGACAAATCAGGCCATCCACCACTGTGTGGTTTGGTGGCGCCGATCGTACGATGCCTCTGCTGCGCTTCATCAAGTGTGTCACGCGAAGGCCAATCAAATGCGTCATCCTCCAGTGGTCGGAGCTGCGAGACATCCTGCGCGCTACGGGTGCGCACATAGTTGATCTTCTTTGCCGCCTGGCTGCCGTCCCGCACACGCCACCACCGGGAAACGATATCCGCCCACAGGTTGTTTTCGCCTGGGATGTGTTCAATCGTGTAGATGTACCCAGTTAGGCGCATGGCCCAACGCTGCAGCTTCGACTTGACGTGCTTCTTAACCCTTTTGCGATGGTTCTGTGTAAAACATGGCTAACTAGCATGTTTTACAAAATCGACCCAATCAGAGTTTAGAATGATAATTTTAGCCAGTACGTGTCGGGGCGGTAACCGTACTAAAACATGGCTAAGTAGCATGTTTTATATTAGGTACGAATAAAATCCAGTCTTATGTCCGATTTTGGTTTGCGGGTCTCGGCGTAAAACCATGCATCTAGTCATGTTTTACGGTTTTGTATCGGGAGGCTTCCATACAAATTCCAAGTATAAAAATCATCGCAAAAGGGTTAAGCTCCTTGTCTGGGGCGAAGATTGCAATCAGGTTCGCATGATCACAGTACAGCCGGAAGCCATTTGCTCTCTGCAGCAGATACTCCAACGTTGTGCACGCTTGCACAATCGGAAAGGCCTCCTTCTCCACGATACTCCAATTAGCCTGCGAGTCGCGAAACATTCCCCCTTTGCATACGAGCAACTGATGTTGTTGCTCATGGATGGGCACGTCGCTCTTCCAGTTAGCAACCTGCGTCACTACAATGGCATACCCCACATCGCTTGCGTCCGAGAACACACAGATCTGCTGGTCGGGGTCTGGGAACGCGAGCGGAGTTGACGTGCTGATGCGGTCCAGCAATGCCACATAAGCTGCCTTCTCCTCCTCATTCCAAACCAACGGAATCCGTTGTGCCTGCAGCCGACGCCTGCTTGTGCCTTTCAGAGCTTCGTCGAGCTTGTTCTGCAATGGTGCCGCGTGCCGCGCGTAGTCCACAATAGAGTCACGAAGCCAGTTTGCGGCACATAAGAAATACTGCAGGTCTGCTGCTGTCTCGGGTAGTGGCAGCGCCGTCGGTGCATCGAGTCGTTCTGGATCATGGGCGACACCGTCTCCACTGATTAACCTTCCACACCATTTCGCCTGTAGCTGGAACAGCTTGCTCTTCATGATGTTGAGCTTTGGGTTGAAATCCCGGAGCAGCTCAAAGAACTTCCGGAGTGCCTGCAAAAACTCCTCAACAGTCTTTGCGAAGAGAATCACATCATCGATCCAGATGAGCACTGCGTTGTAGAGCAACGGGTCGAACACGAACTGCATCTGGTTCTGGAAATGCAATGCACTATCAGTGGCGCCTTGCGGCACTCTGGCAGGGTGTAGATGCCGTCGGGGTCATGAAGCTGAACATCTCGCGTGAATCCTCATGTAGACCCATCTGCCAAAAGCCCTTGTGCAAGTCAAAGCTTGCGAATCCACACGATCCACGGACAGAGCTGGTCACCCCCGACAGGTTCGGTGCCGTTCCAGCAATAGGCACCGTCATTGCATTCACCCTACGGTAGTCCACAGTCATCCGGAATTCCCCTTGCGTGCCAGGTTTCTTCACAGGAACGACCGCAGATGCCCAGCGGCTCGAGTTGTTCTTGCGAATGAGCCCCCTGTCCTCCAGCTCCTTGGTGTACTCCCGAAGGAACTGCTGCTGCAGCGGCGGATAGGTGCGAGCCTTGCACCGATATGGCACCGCATCCGCCCTCAACTGAACGCGCAGCGGTTCCACACGTGCCGGCTCTCCAGTCTCCAACTCAGCACGAAACACATCGCTGAACTCCGTCACTAGGTTGGTCAAAGTTTCTGCATGCTCGGCAGGAAACCCATTGGACACAGCGTCCGTCACCATGGTGCGTAAGCGCTCTGCGTGCGCTCCAGCGTCAATGATACCAAACGGAATATCCGGTGGAAGCCCATCATCCGAGTCGTCCAAGTTTGGCGACACGGCTAGCTGCTCTATCATCCGGTCCATGTCAATTCCGAGTGAGCGCAGCGTCATCTTGCCCAGCAAGAACTCATCGGTATCTGCATCCAATACCGTGCACGGAACTTGATACAGATTGACAGGTCCGGCTGCTGTGTTGATACGCAGGTCAAGGTGTGCTTCCTCCGTGCACACCGTGACTCGACCGTCATACATCTCCACATGTTGAGGCACTGCAAGCGGTTCCAATCTGGCGTCGCTCTGCAGCTCCACCAGGTCGTTGATCACACGTCGCGGCACGACGTTGGCATCTGCGCCACTGTCCGGGCAAAAGGGCACGTCGATGAGATCGTTCAGGCGAACGGACTGGCCGTCACCCGCTCCATATCCTCGAAGGCGCCATCGCTTCACTTGCCTACGGCTGCTGCGCATCTCGTTCATCTTCTGCCGAGCGCTCTCCTTCTCTTCGTCGCTGGCTGTCGGGCAGTCATCGAGCCAATGCGGGCCTTTGCATACCCAGCAGCCTGTGCGCGGTGGCTGCCGCTTCTGGGGCTTTGGGGCTGCGGAGGCTGCAGCTCGCGCTTACTCTGCTCAACCCTCGGCCTGTTGTCCGCGTGGGCTGTCGGTTTTGCATATGATGCAGTTGCCTTCACGGCTGGAGCCGGCCTCTTGGCGTCCTTACCCTTGCCAAACTCCTGCCTGAGATAGTGATAGTGCTGTTGTAGCCGGGCGCGCTGCAAGACGAGAGGATAGAGCTTCACGCAGCTCGTGGCAGCCTCTCGATGCTCGAGCTTCACCATGCGCTGAATCTCGACTCGCAGCTCGTCGGGTTGCAAACTGTTGATGAGCAGCTTGCATCGCTGCTTCATCCGGGGTTTGAAGAACGGATCTGTCTCCGGGCATACCCCGAGCTGTGCAGTCAATCCGTTGTCTTCAATGATGCGGTCAAAGTCGGCGAAGTAATGCAGGATGCGGGCATCACAATCGTCAATGCGCATGTTCATCTTCAGTCGGTCGCGAAAGAGACGATCCAAATCCGGTACATGAGCATTCTTCAGGTGGTTGCATCTTCTCTCGATTTCGGCCAACAATTCAGCGTCGGTCACCTGGGCCACGGACTTGTACAGGACGTAACGGGCGATCACGGCGAGGATGTCGACGTCGAAGCACGACTTCACGCTGGCACAGATGCGGTCTGGGTTCTCCCCCGTGGTTGCGCAGCGCTCGGCAATCTTGTCTACGTAGCGCTTCCGTTCCCGAGTCCAAGTGACAAGTGACGCCTGGTCCCACGACTTCAACTTCGGAGCCGTGATGAACTCGTACACGGGCTGCGGCACGCTCATCTCGACGTCGCCGTCGCTGTCCAAGCGGTAGCCTCCACTCATGGCTGGTGCGAGCGAACTTGGCCTGAGCGCGCAACGGAAGATGCGTTACTGCGTGCGGTGCGGTGCGGTGCGATGCGAAGACTTGAAAGCCAAAGAATTCTTTATGGCAAATCCAGGTGCTGCTTGCTGCTTTTGTGGCAAATTGAATTCTGTCTGCTATTGTTTTGCTTAACTCTAGCTGCCTCAATCCTCTCTGCTCGTCTTCTACATGTAGTGCCTTGGGCACGCCCCCTGTACTCGAGGAGGGCCGTTGTAGGCTGCTAGAATGCATGTCGATTGCGCTGTGTTGATTCCCACGGTTGCAATTGGCTGTAGAGTGTTGGTGCTCTTCATCATCATCGCTCCAGAGTGCTGGTGGCGATTGCTCGCCGATTGCCAGTCAGCTCAGAGTGCTTGCGATGATTGCTCTTGATTGTGCGTGCTGCCGTGGAATGCCGGTAGTCGACTTGAGTGTTGTTCATGCAACATGCAATGCGATGCAAGAGGAGCATGGCTGTAAGAATCCCCACAGTCGGTTGGTTTGCCGATACAGCTCACTCGGAGCGCAGCTTGCGGTACTGGGTCGCCGCACCAGCATTCGCATTGGCGCTTGCACTCGCAGTCGCGGAGGCGCCAGCACCCGCACCAGCGCCAGCACCAGCGTTCGCGGCACCAGCAGCGCCAGCGTTGCCCACGGCGCCGCCATTGTAGCCATTGTAGCCATTGTAGACGCCAACGTTGTTGTAGCCGTTGTAGCCATTCACACCAACGCCCACGCCACCCACACCGACGCCAACTCCGCCGAGGCCGACGCCCACACCACCGAGGCCGACTCCAACGCCACCCACGCCCACGCCAACGCCGTGTCCGTAGTATCCGGCAGGGTAGCCGTAGAGGCCAACGCCGAGATGTCCAAACGTCTGCGCAGCTTGTTGCTCCGAGTGCACGCCGCTCGAGAGTGCCGCGATGGCGAGGCACAGGACGGCGATCTTGTTGTTGGTGCCGATCATGATGTTAGGCTGAGTGATGTCGGTTGGTTGGTTGGTTGGTTGGTAGTTGACTCGAGAGAGAAGAACGCGGAATGGGCTCGTCGGAGGAGGCAGGTCGACGGCCTCGCTCTCGTGGGTGCTACATTGCCAGCGCTATGCTACAATATCGAAAGCCGGTCACAAGGCATTGCAGCCACAGCAATCGCCTGCATTCATGCGAGGGCCATGATGACCACCACCACCTCAAACAGCAGCAGGCAGCACCCTTCATTCGAGCAGGTGTAGATCCTTCCAAAACTTGAAGTGCGCTCGACTCGAGGTGCACTCGACTTGAGGTGCGGAGGTCCAGATGGATACGCATCTATCTATTTATCTATCTTCTTAAGCGCAAGGATCGAGGCGGTGAATACAGTACATGTGTGTTGACCATGTCGAGAACGAGCCGCCAGGCCAGATGGCTGGCAGCAAGTTAGCATAGCATTGCATTGCATTGCATTGCGCGGCGGCGGCGGCTGCGACCGTTAACACACACGCACAGTCAAGAAGCGTGCATCCTTCTTGCGAGCAAGGTAAGTACGCTCGCTGAAGTTGCTCGGCGTCGACTTTCATGCATTGATTTAATCAATGCACGAAAGTGAACGATCAATTTGATTGCCGGCCAATCGTTGCGCGACATCAACTTCAACTTCACCCATACAATATCCGGTATTGTTTGGGTGTGAGACGGGTCGGACATTGCTATTGGCTGAGCAGCCGACTGAGCTGGAGCCTTCGTGGATAGCGGGTTGCTGTCATGCGGACGCCTAAGCTAGCCGATGTGAGCATTAACTGTCACGAGGATGCCTACACATGCCAGAACGCGCACTTAACAGTCGGTTGTCTGCTGTTGCGGACCCAGCTCATTACTCATTACCAGGCGGTTGGTTAACTCGCAGCCACCTCCTGACTGTTTTGGCACGCCATATGAAGCTCTGAACGTCATGACCGACGGATCTTGCAGACGCACGATGGTCGCCGCGCGTACGCACTTGGGGTTGTACCATGATAAGGCTCGTGAGTGACCCATGACCAAAGGGCGTATTCAACCAACCGGCTCCACTCGGTATATGCGCGCGCGTAAGTGGGGCGGGGTCTGCCACCTCCCAACAATAGCGTACGCGTTGACAAGGAACAGATACACACGAGCCGAATAACAAACGCTTGGTAGTCAAACGATACGTACGTAGATTTACTTAACAACAATAACAACAATGCCTGGAGGAACACTACGGGGTTGCGCGGATCGAAGAGCAGCGGGATGCAAGCGCGAATACGGCCGTGACCACGCGAAACAGTCAATAACACGCGGCACGGCACATTGATCTTCTTCAGACTGGAGACGCTTCTTCTGGTCGGTCGGTCAGTCCGTCCGTCGGTCAGTCCGTGCGTCGGTTGGTTTGCCGATACAGCTCACTCGGAGCGCAGCTTGCGGTACTGGGTCGCCGCACCAGCATTCGCATTGGCGCTTGCACTCGCAGTCGCGGAGGCGCCAGCACCCGCACCAGCGCCAGCACCAGCGTTCGCGGCACCAGCAGCGCCAGCGTTGCCCACGGCGCCGCCATTGTAGCCATTGTAGCCATTGTAGACGCCAACGTTGTTGTAGCCGTTGTAGCCATTCACACCAACGCCCACGCCACCCACACCGACGCCAACTCCGCCGAGGCCGACGCCCACACCACCGAGGCCGACTCCAACGCCACCCACGCCCACGCCAACGCCGTGTCCGTAGTATCCGGCAGGGTAGCCGTAGAGGCCAACGCCGAGATGTCCAAACGTCTGCGCAGCTTGTTGCTCCGAGTGCACGCCGCTCGAGAGTGCCGCGATGGCGAGGCACAGGACGGCGATCTTGTTGTTGGTGCCGATCATGATGTTAGGCTGAGTGATGTCGGTTGGTTGGTTGGTTGGTAGTTGACTCGAGAGAGAAGAACGCAGAATGAGCTCGTCGGAGGAGGCAGGTCGACGGCCTCGCTCTCGTGGGTGCTACATTGCCAGCGCTATGCTACAATATCGAAAGCCGGTCACAAGGCATTGCAGCCACAGCAATCGCCTGCATTCATGCGAGGGCCATGATGACCACCACCACCTCAAACAGCAGCAGGCAGCACCCTTCATTCGAGCAGGTGTAGATCCTTCCAAAACTTGAAGTGCGCTCGACTCGAGGTGCACTCGACTTGAGGTGCGGAGGTCCAGATGGATACGCATCTATCTATTTATCTATCTTCTTTAGCGCAAGGATCGAGGCGGTGAATACAGTACATGTGTGTTGACCATGTCGAGAACGAGCCGCCAGGCCAGATGGCTGGCAGCAAGTTAGCATAGCATTGCATTGCATTGCATTGCGCGGCGGCGGCGGCTGCGACCGTTAACACACACGCACAGTCAAGAAACGAGGCGACTCCAGCAGGCAAGAGGCGTGCATCCTTCTTGCGAGCAAGGCAAGTACGATCGGTGAAGTTGCCCGCGGGCACATTTACCGAGTGGAGCCGGTTGGTTGACTACGTCCTTTGGTCATGGGTCACTCACGAGCCTTATCATGGTACAACCCCAAGTGCGTACGCGCGGCGACCATCGTGCGTCTGCAAGATCCGTCGGTCATGACGTTCAGAGCTTCATATGGCGTGCCAAAACAGTCAGGAGGTGGCTGCGAGTTAACCAACCGCCTGGTAATGAGTAATGAGCTGGGTCCGCAACAGCAGACAACCGACTGTTAAGTGCGCGTTCTGGCATGTGTAGGCATCCTCGTGACAGTTAATGCTCACATCGGCTAGCTTAGGCGTCCGCATGACAGCAACCCGCTATCCACGAAGGCTCCAGCTCAGTCGGCTGCTCAGCCAATAGCAATGTCCGACCCGTCTCACACCCAAACAATACCGGATATTGTATGGGTGAAGTTGAAGTTGATGTCGCGCAACGATTGGCCGGCAATCAAATTGATCGTTCACTTTCGTGCATTGATTAAATCAATGCATGAAAGTCGACGCCGAGCAACTTCAGCGAGCGTACTTACCTTGCTCGCAAGAAGGATGCACGCTTCTTGACTGTGCGTGTGTGTTAACGGTCGCAGCCGCCGCCGCCGCGCAATGCAATGCAATGCAATGCTATGCTAACTTGCTGCCAGCCATCTGGCCTGGCGGCTCGTTCTCGACATGGTCAACACACATGTACTGTATTCACCGCCTCGATCCTTGCGCTAAAGAAGATAGATAAATAGATAGATGCGTATCCATCTGGACCTCCGCACCTCAAGTCGAGTGCACCTCGAGTCGAGCGCACTTCAAGTTTTGGAAGGATCTACACCTGCTCGAATGAAGGGTGCTGCCTGCTGCTGTTTGAGGTGGTGGTGGTCATCATGGCCCTCGCATGAATGCAGGCGATTGCTGTGGCTGCAATGCCTTGTGACCGGCTTTCGATATTGTAGCATAGCGCTGGCAATGTAGCACCCACGAGAGCGAGGCCGTCGACCTGCCTCCTCCGACGAGCCCATTCCGCGTTCTTCTCTCTCGAGTCAACTACCAACCAACCAACCAACCGACATCACTCAGCCTAATATCGCGATCGGCACCAACAACAAGATCGCCGTCCTGTTCCTCGCCATCGCGGCACTCTCGAGCGGCGTGCACTCGAGCAACAAGCTGCTCAGACGTTTGACATCTCGGCGTTGGCCTCTACGGCTACCCTGCCGGATACCTACGGACACGGCGTTGGCGTGGGCGTGGGTGGCGCTGGAGTCGGCCTCGGTGGTGTGGGCGTCGGCCCCGGCGGAGTTGGCGTCGGTGCGGGTGGCGTGGGCGTTGGTGTGAATGGCTACAACGGCTACAACAACGTTGGCGTCTACAATGGCTGCCAATGGCTACAATGGCGGCGCCGTGGGCAACGCTGGCGCTGCTGGTGCCGCGAACGCTGGTGCTGGCGCTGGTGCGGGTGCTGGCGCCTCCGCGACCGCGAGTGCAAGCGCCAATGCGAATGCTGGTGCGGCGACCCAGTACCGCAAGCTGCGCTCCGAGTGAGCTGTATCGGCAAACCAACCGACGCACGGACTGACCGACGGACGGACTGACCGACCGACCAGAAGAAGCGTCTCCAGTCTGAAGAAGATCAATGTGCCGTGTCGCGTGTTATTGACTGTTTCGCGTGATCACGGCCGTATTCGCGCTTGCATCCCGCTGCTCTTCGATCCGCGCAACCCCGTAGTGTTCCTCCAGGCATTGTTGTTATTGTTGTTAAGTAAATCTACGTACGTATCGTTTGACTACCAAGCGTTTGTTATTCGGCTCGTGTGTATCTGTTCCTTGTCAACGCGTACGCTATTGTTGGGAGGTGGCAGACCCCGCCCCACTTACGCGCGCGCATATACCGAGTGGAGCCGGTTGGTTGACTACGCCCTTTGGTCATGGGTCACTCACGAGCCTTATCATGGTACAACCCCAAGTGCGTACGCGCGGCGACCATCGTGCGTCTGCAAGATCCGTCGGTCATGACGTTCAGAGCTTCATATGGCGTGCCAAAACAGTCAGGAGGTGGCTGCGAGTTAACCAACCGCCTGGTAATGAGTAATGAGCTGGGTCCGCAACAGCAGACAACCGACTGTTAAGTGCGCGTTCTGGCATGTGTAGGCATCCTCGTGACAGTTAATGCTCACATCGGCTAGCTTAGGCGTCCGCATGACAGCAACCCGCTATCCACGAAGGCTCCAGCTCAGTCGGCTGCTCAGCCAATAGCAATGTCCGACCCGTCTCACACCCAAACAATACCGGATATTGTATGGGTGAAGTTGAAGTTGATGTCGCGCAACGATTGGCCGGCAATCAAATTGATCGTTCACTTTCGTGCATTGATTAAATCAATGCATGAAAGTCGACGCCGAGCAACTTCAGCGAGCGTACTTACCTTGCTCGCAAGAAGGATGCACGCTTCTTGACTGTGCGTGTGTGTTAACGGTCGCAGCCGCCGCCGCCGCGCAATGCAATGCAATGCAATGCTATGCTAACTTGCTGCCAGCCATCTGGCCTGGCGGCTCGTTCTCGACATGGTCAACACACATGTACTGTATTCACCGCCTCGATCCTTGCGCTAAAGAAGATAGATAAATAGATAGATGCGTATCCATCTGGACCTCCGCACCTCAAGTCGAGTGCACCTCGAGTCGAGCGCACTTCAAGTTTTGGAAGGATCTACACCTGCTCGAATGAAGGGTGCTGCCTGCTGCTGTTTGAGGTGGTGGTGGTCATCATGGCCCTCGCATGAATGCAGGCGATTGCTGTGGCTGCAATGCCTTGTGACCGGCTTTCGATATTGTAGCATAGCGCTGGCAATGTAGCACCCACGAGAGCGAGGCCGTCGACCTGCCTCCTCCGACGAGCCCATTCTGCGTTCTTCTCTCTCGAGTCAACTACCAACCAACCAACCAACCAACCGACATCACTCAGCCTAACATCATGATCGGCACCAACAACAAGATCGCCGTCCTGTTCCTCGCCATCGCGGCACTCTCGAGCGGCGTGCACTCGGAGCAACAAGCTGCTCAGACGTTTGGACATCTCGGCGTTGGCCTCTACGGCTACCCTGCCGGATACTACGGACACGGCGTTGGCGTGGGCGTGGGTGGCGTTGGAGTCGGCCTCGGTGGTGTGGGCGTCGGCCTCGGCGGAGTTGGCGTCGGTGTGGGTGGCGTGGGCGTTGGTGTGAATGGCTACAACGGCTACAACAACGTTGGCGTCTACAATGGCTACAATGGCTACAATGGCGGCGCCGTGGGCAACGCTGGCGCTGCTGGTGCCGCGAACGCTGGTGCTGGCGCTGGTGCGGGTGCTGGCGCCTCCGCGACTGCGAGTGCAAGCGCCAATGCGAATGCTGGTGCGGCGACCCAGTACCGCAAGCTGCGCTCCGAGTGAGCTGTATCGGCAAACCAACCGACGCACGGACTGACCGACGGACGGACTGACCGACCGACCAGAAGAAGCGTCTCCAGTCTGAAGAAGATCAATGTGCCGTGCCGCGTGTTATTGACTGTTTCGCGTGGTCACGGCCGTATTCGCGCTTGCATCCCGCTGCTCTTCGATCCGCGCAACCCCGTAGTGTTCCTCCAGGCATTGTTGTTATTGTTGTTAAGTAAATCTACGTACGTATCGTTTGACTACCAAGCGTTTGTTATTCGGCTCGTTCGTATCTGCTCTCACGGTGAGTGGTTGCCCTGTGTGCTGGCCTGGTACGGAATGCAACTCCGACATCTCCTCCCTACATTCCGGTACTATTATAATAAGCGCAGGGGTAATATAACACTGAGGAATGTATGCCCACAGTCGAAGTTGATACAGGAATGTTGTGGACACATTGGCGCTTTTTGTAACGCACTCGTCCCGTTACCCCTCACTGCTTATAGCGGTCCTCCTCCGCGTAGTACTCAGTGAAGCCGACCACGTCTTTCACATGCGCAAAGTCACACAACAAGTTGTCCAGCGCCGCGCTGGGCGTCGCGTTGCGTCCATTTTCGTTGTTCCCGTCACTGCCTGTCTGGCACTTGAGCAGCCTCAGCGCCTCCTCCATCGCCTTGATGCTGGCACTCAGCAATGTGATCGGGTACGCCGCCAACTTGTAGCCCATTTTGCCAAGCTCCTCAGGCAGCAGCACCGGTGTGAGGCCGTTCTCCACCATATTGGCCATTTTGGGGCCTGGCACTTCTCTGCAGTACGTCTCCATCTCCTCCACCGACTGCGGGGCCTCTAGGAACGTGATGTCAGCTCCGAGTCTCTTGAACTCCTTGCAGCGGGCGATGGCCTCACTCAGCGAGTGGGTGCCTCGAGCGTCTGTCCTCGCCATGATGACAATGTCGAAGCCCCCTTCAGCGCGAGCGTCCACCGCCGCACTCACCCGCGCGAACGCTTCGTCGCGCGAGACAACCGCCTTGCCGGCTGTGTGTCCACATCGCTTGGGCGATACTTGGTCTTCCAGCATGATACCGGCCATGCCCGCCTGGGCGTAAGCGGCCACAGTTCTCTTGACGTTCATGGCGTTGCCATAGCCGGTGTCTCCGTCGCCGATGCACGGTACGTGGCGCAACGACTCGCAGACTGTCGCGGCAGTGCCGACCATCTCCCCGAAGGACAGCAGCTAAACATGTATTAATACATGCATACAGTAGATGGTGAGGACAATGGAGGACATGGTGTGGGGTGTATACACACGTATGCCACTACCTGAGTGTCTGGCACGCCGTGGGCGGCGGACACTCCGAAGCCCGTCATGAAGGTCACCTCGAAGCCTGGCGGAGTGTCACGCGAAGGTTACAGAGACAAAAGTCTAAACAAACCGGTGAGGGGAGGGGGCAGTACCTGCGCGCTCGATGAGCTTGGCGCTGAGTCCGTCGAAGCAGCAGGGCATGACGGCGACGCCATCGCGCTCGAGCAGCTCGCGGAGGCGCGCCACGCGCTGGGGCTGCGTGGAGCGGAGGGAGGCCATGTCGGACACGTCTTGCTTTGGGTTGAGGCGATTGAAGTTTAGAGACGCACGGCTGACATTCGATTGGCGGCAAAAATTGCCGTGCCACTGTGCTGATTTCGCTGCTCATTCTGCTCCAACGGCGGCAGCGCTGCGTCTGACACTCTGCCCGGCAAGACTCGCCGCTTGCTGCCGGTGCCACAAGCCGAGCATGCTTCCCGTGAAGTTCACGTGGCGCGATGGCGAGACGGTGGACATCCGCAGCTGCGATGCAAATCAAAAGCGCCGCGATGGTCCCGCCATCAACCCCATTGAAGAAGGGTCGCCGATCTTTGCTGGGTGGTACTATTCTGCATGGAGGGCTTTTCTAGAACGGCCACAGGCTCAACCCTCCCAAACAGGATCGTCATTTCCACGTAAATATTCTCTATCCCAGTTCTGAATGTCGCTGACGGGCATCATCCATGGAAATGTACCCGGTCGCGACTCGTAAACGCCTCACTTCCATACACGCCGGCTTCAGCGCACGTTAGCACTACCTGAAGCGACAAGCAGCAGCAACACCACCTAACGCACAAGTCAAGTCAATATGGCAGAGAAGAAGCAGACGCAGCAGCAGATCCCGTTGCCGACCCCAGGCGTCGAGCCTGGATTCGTGGGCGAGAGCCCCAGCAATGGCGAGTACGTGACCGTGCTCACGCCCGACAACAAGGCGCTGACTCCGAACCCCGCGGGCGCCGACTTCGACCCCAACGGACTGCGCATGAACGTGTGGACCGTGGACGTGCACGACGCCGACCTGCGCACGGCCTACTACTGGTGGGTCTGCTGCTGCCCGTGCGTGCCGCTCTCGCAGCTCGAGACCCGCCTGGGGCTCAACTCGTGCGGCACCGGGTTCACCCTGGACCTGATTGCGTACGCGGGCCGGTTCCTCTTCCTGGTGTTAACACTGCTTAACCTGCTGGAGGGCAACTTCACGGCTTTCATCGTCTTCCTCGTGCTCTTCGTGGCCTGCCTGCTCTGGGTGGCGCAGCGCGTGGCCCGCGTGCGCGAGCAGACCCGCGAGCGCCTGGACATCGCCGGATCCAGCAAGGACGACCGCTACACCGCCTGCCTGCGCAGCGCCAGCGCCATCCGCCAGATGGCCGTGCAGCTCAAGTGCGACCAAGTCCACTTCGGCGCCCCCGCCACGCTCCAGGCCTACCAGGTTTAAGCTAGTGCTAACCACTGGCTGGGGTTAAGACACAAAAGGCATCGCAGCAATTTTTTTATCTCATTGCAAAGAGGAGGAAGAGAAAGGGAAAACAAAATAAAAATATGAGTTTTGTTTTTTGAAAAGATGCGATGAGGCGAAATGGAAATGGCTACAGATTTGGATATGGCTACAAAAGCAGGCCTTCCGATAATACTATTGTAATAGTATTTCGGACCACAATTGAAATAAAATATTGATACATGTTTCCTGTCGACAGTCAATAAGTTATTGAGTGGAACATATTGTATTGTATTTCAAAATAAATAATTATATCGGAAGGCCTGTACAAAAGTGCAAGGCACAGTGAGTGAAGTCGAGTCTTGATACATACGACATTTAGCTTGTTACTTTTAGTTAATCTCTCTCTCCCTATTTACTTGCAGCTTAGTCGACGGCGCTCATGTCGAGTCCGTTGGTGGTTTGACGCGTGGGCAGCACGGCGGGGTCCAGGTGCGTGATGGTGTGCTTTCTCGCGGCCTGGTACACGTTCTCGGCGGCGCTGCAGAGCTCGGCGAACTGCGCCAGCACCTCTTCGGTCGAGGCTCCCGCCTGAATGCGAGGAATCTGCGGCATGGTGGGCGGCGTCCATACCGTTGCACGTTCTCCCTCTGTCGACGGCCACGACGGCACCCCCGTCTCCTTCGGCAGTGGCGTCGGCGATGCCAGCGGCGATGACGGCGGGGACGGCCACGACTCGGACGCGGTTTTGTTGGTTGGGGACGGCACAACCGCTCCCCAAGCGTACTCCACCACCGCCTCAGGGAGCGAGTCGTCCATCGCAACGGCCTGCGAGCTCACGACGGGGCTGTTGTCGTCTTCAGTGTCCGAGTCAATGTCCCAAATATCTCGCTGAGCGGCAGCAGGAGGCGGAGCTGCGGTCTTGACCGGAGAGGACTTGGCAATGGTCTTCTGGGTGCTGGTAGTTCTAGTGCTGATACTGACGCTAGTCTTGTGTGGCTGCGAGTTGACGGAAGGCTGCACCGGTTTGGCGTTGTTGGCGACCTCGGTCTTATAGTTATCACGAGCCGGAGCAGACTTCGGCTCCACCTTCTTCTCGGTCGGACGCGGTGCGCGGCTCACTCGTCGAACAGGGGCTGTTTGGAGCACCTTGTCGACGTTGATCGCCCCCTTGCCGTGTCCTCTGTCGCTGCTGGCAGTGACTACCGTTCCGCGCCTCTGCCTGACAGGTTCGGGGCGGCTCTGACTGCGCGTGATACGTCCGGGGGCTTCAGATCCCCTCAGCGTTCCACGACGCTGGCCCAGACGTTTGCGCTCACTCACTTCCTCCTTTGCGATCTCCATTGAGTTGAGCTTCCTAGCGTCTGTCAAGCAGTGCGTACAGATGACAACGGACCGCTCATCAATGGCCTTGAATCCCATGCCCGGCACGTACAGTTTCTTCTTGACGCAGCAGGACGAGCACGCGCGGACGCTGCAGACTCGACAGGTGTGCGCTCTCGAGAAGGTGCCCATGGGTCTCATACAAACCCCACAGTCGTTGCGCTTCTTGATCTTGATGCTGCTGGGCCGTGCAGCTCCAACCGCAGCTTCGTCCGTCGTCGGGTGGGCCAGCAGCCACGCCAGCTTCTTGTTCTGCGCGCACAGCGCCGCCTTCAAGCAGTACGTGAGGCTGTTGGCCGCCGAGAGCAGCGCCACCCCCTCGTGCACCGACCCGTTGGGCTCGAAGTTGGTCTTCATGTACACGTCCACCGTGTTGCCCGACGTTTGGCGGTACAGGAAGCACGACGACACTCGGCCTCGAATGATCCGCTTTCGTTCGAGCGGACCGAAGCCTTTGCCCAGATCGACCGAGTGCATCATGTGGTAGCCCACGCGTTCGCCTCCTTCGCGGTTCAAGACGCCTGTGGCTGCGATGAAAGTGAGGTCGCGGGGCCAGACGAAGGCCTTGACAGCGGGGGACGTGGCCTTGACGACCCACTTCAACCCGAGGAACCGAAACGGGTCCTCCGCTGTCGGGCCCTGGATGGTGTATAACGTGTCAGCATCGACCACCTCTTCTTGGGTGTACGAAGACTTGATCAACGTCCCCGTGCCGTCGAACGTGGCAGTGCCGTACATGACGTCGTCCAGCGTGCCCTCGATCGTCCCTACTTGGAGCAGCGTCGGCATGTTCCACTCGCCGTTGCCGGCGGGCCCCGAGCCTCGGTTGGGGAACGGCCACTCGCCTTCTGAATTGGAATCCTTCGGCGCCGAGGACACCGAGTCGGAGGAATCTGTCGCGCGAGCCAACCGCATGGCTTCCAGTGTCCTACTACGCGCTCGCCTCCTGGTGCCTCCTGACGGAGCTGTAACTACTGCGTCGTCCGCGGGCACTCGCCGGTAGACGGTGAGTTGCTCGCAGGTCTTGACGGGCTTCCACATGGCCGGGTGCAGTTGGTACCGAAGACTCGGAGGGCGCGAGGCCTGCCACTTTTGATACTTGTCGTAGTCCCGCAGCGCGCGCGACAGCTGCATCAGCGCCGTGTTCACGAGCTTCTCCCTGTTCGAGTCGGAGAGCTGCAGCGGCGGGAACACCTTCTCCTGGATCGGAAACCGGTGGCTCATGGCTGGCAGCCTCGGAATCTCAAATATACTTAAGTGTACCGCAGTGACTGGCGGTCGACTCGAGCTGCGGTTCTGGCGGCAAGATGGAGAGTGCGGTCGCCTCCCCAGCGCTGTCTAGCGCGCGTGCACTTCTTTGTCCGAGAACTAACATCGGCTGTTCATGCCTCGCACAAGGGAGCCGCAAATCGGGAGGAGCTCAACAGGATCGGACATTGGTCCGATGCTCGAGCTTTGCCCCCTTCGAGCACTCGAATCGAGATGGCAACTCACGCTTCCTCGCCTTTGTCGTATCGGACTCGACTCGAAGGCGGTCGTCACCAACATGCGCGCCCGGCGCCATCGTGCTGCAGTGGTGGAATGTACAGGTTGAGGTTTAGATGAAGTTGCATGTCCGCAATGACAAAATCACTTTGAACGCAGATTACATTGGAAGCGGAGGGTTAACAAACGCTCGGGTCGTCGTGTCGGCGGGTTAGATCCCCGCGCTGCATCATGCGAGAGAGTGCTCGTGAGATGCCCCGCGCACGGGCTCCACAGGTTTTCACCACCCCGGGAGAGCCAATCGGCCACAAAAGGGCAAACTCGCGCTCAAGTTGGGGGGCAACGCGACGACAATCCACGCACCGAATTCGATGCAAATGCACACCGAGACTTACATGGTACGAAAACCTCCAGTGGCAGTCAGATCAAAGGGGTGTACCAAGAGTCTTGCATGTACACGCATCTTCCTCTTCGCCACTTGGTTTGCCGGCACCAACCTCAATGATAACCTCGCCTTTATAACCCTGCCCGACACTTCCAGTTCTACGCTGCAGTAGGCTAGGGCAGCGACCGCGTGCCATCCTTTTCGAACGTGCTGAGGCTTTCCACTCGCCTGCAGGGCGGACCGTCATGAACTTTTTATCGTTTTCCGCCCTCGCGTTTGGTGTCGGCGCCCTCAATTTCCTTCAGCGGCGGCGAAAGCACCACCGCATTTTCCAACCGGGACGGTGCTGTCACAGCAGTATCCTGTCGCTGCTGCTGCCATTTGCACGCGCCATCCGCTTGGGTGTCGCGGGTCTCGCCATTGCCGTACATGTACGGCTATCTAAGACGATATATTATCGTCATCGACTGGATCTCACAGCACCAAGAGCTTGTCTGTGCTGCAGTCCACGGTCCTCTTCAACTTGACCTTTCACTTTGTCAATCGTGATACCACGATTGGGATCACCTCGAGGCTCGACTCCACTAATACCCCCTCGTGTCTCTGTGTCGCCAAACCGCTTATCGAAGCTGGTGGGGTTTGCTGGCGTAGAGGCTCGCCATGACGGCCACGAACTCGTCGAAGTCGAGCGTGGCGTCCTTGTCGCGGTCGAACTCGTGGTAGATCTGCTCCACGTCCTCGCGCGTGAGGCCGCTGGAGACAACGGGCTCGGAGGACCTGCCGCCGGCCTTGTGCTCGCGGGTCATGACAGCCGCCATGACGTCGTCGTCGTCCACGCGCAGCGACTCCATGATCTCCTGCATACTCACGCCCCCATCGCCATTGTGGTCGAACACGCGGAAGATGGCCATCAACTCGTTCCGGTGCTCGGGCGGCAGCTTGCCCCGGGGCTGGCGAACGGGTTGCGCGACGGTGACGAGGGCTTGCCACTGGCGAGCGCGGCCCCGTTCAGTCCGAAGAGGAAGGACCGGACGCTGCCGACCTTGGCGAGCTGGAGCATGCCGTCGACCTGCTCCTTCGTGGCGTAGTGGAAGCAGGTAGAGAGCAGCTCACGCAGAGAGACCTGGCCGTCTCCGTTCGCGTCGATGGTCTGGAAGATGGCGGCCAGGTTGTGATACCCTAACTTCTCGAACGTGGACTTGAAGCGCTGCAGCTCCTCCAGCGAGATGTTGCCCGACCCATCGACGTCCATGGACCAGAAGAGGCGGATGACCGACATGACCTCCTGCACCGAGTACATGCCGAACGTCTTCTTGGCGCTCGCCAGCTTCGGTGACCCTAGAACCGCTTTGGCTTTCAGTTTGGACGGACCTTTTGCTGCGGCTAGGTCCTCCTCGGCCCCGTCTTCTTCCGTAGCATTGCGTTCATTCTCCACTTCGTGAGCTGTTTGCAGTCCTTTGAACACGTTGCCGATGTTGGTGTTGACTTCACGCCGCTTTTGTTGCAAGTAGCTGTGCATCCGGCGCTTCTGCTGCTTCTGCTGCGCTTGTTGCCGCATCCTGCGCAGGTTCTGGCGGTGGGGCAGCCGTTTATCGTCGTGCATGGCCTCCTGCATGCGGTGCTTCGTGTCCTCGATGTGCTTACGCAGCATCTCAGCCTGCGCTTCGACGGCAGTGCACTCACTTGGTGTTGATGTTGACGTCCTTCGAACCAGGACTGGAGCCGTTCCGGGTCGTCCTCTGTCCTCCGGTCCGCTGTCGCAGTATCCTTGGACTTTATCGATGATGTCGTTGATCTCTCGGAGCTTGTGAAGCGGCCGCAGTGGCTGCTTGTCGCTCTCGACGGCTGAATGATCCTCGGGGACGCTTTTGCCGGCGTCTCTGTCCTTGCGTTGCTGCTGGTGTTGACGGTGGCGGTGGAATTCCTCCATGTAGATCTCGTCCAGCGAGCTTCGGCGTCGCATGCCGGCAGCAGCAGCATTCACCCCGCTGCCAGTGCTAAGCTTCCTGGCTGGAACAATGGTCGTGAGTGTAGAAGTCTCGGGCGCGGGGAGCTTTGGCTCCGACGCGGACGTCTGCAGTTGCTGCAGCACGTTTTCGTTCCTCTGATGAACGCCAACCTGCGTGGCACTGCTGCTGGCCACTAGCGCTCGGACGGGCGCCGTCTGGGGACGAACCGAAAGCACGGACGCTGGGAAATGGCGCTGTAGGAACTCGGACGCCTCGAGCGATTCCCCTCCTTCGTCACTTCTGTCAGGAGAGCGAACACCGTAGCGCTTCCGCACTTCCTCCATGTTAGAATACATTTCACGGGTCTTGCGGATCAGCGTCGCGCGCGAAGCTGCCGCTTGCTGTGCGAGCTCATACTCGGTGTGAATCTGCTGCTGGACATCCGCGTCTCGCCCTCGGGTTGACGTAATGGACGCGGACGACGTCGGACACGTGATGGAGAGCTCGCTCTCGAGGTACGCTTTGTCCATCTTGAGCTCCCCAGGCTCTAGGAACGTGGGCGGGTTGCTGGCAGCAGCTAGGGACTTCCTATCCCGACTTTCACTGCGGAGGAGGGGCCCACTTGGCCCAAACTCTGCAGTCTCAGCGACTGCCTCGGGGTTCGAACCACCGGCGCCGACACTTTCGCCCTGGCCGGCAGCAGCGCCAGAGCCCGCAACGTCCCCGTCTTGGCTCGTGAGTCTCTAAACTTTGCGATCTTCGCTGCGGTTGTAGACGACTCGGCCAGGGACTTGTTGATCTTGATCTCCTCCTCCAGCATCTTGATCTCCGGGTTCTTGCTGATGATGTGCTCCAACAGCATCGCGTTCACGTTGCGGAGCTCGTTCACATTCCGGCGGCCGACGTGCTCGGCGTACAGCGTCTGACGTCGCAGCTCCATCTTCTCGGCGGGGGTTCGCTCGAGCTCTCGCAGTAATTGAGTAACTAATACAACGCGCTCATTGGTTCGAGTGTCGTTGTCTTTCCGGAACCTCCACGGCCACGGTCCTTGGGTCTCCGGGTCGAACAACTTGCCGAGACACGAACCGCTCCAGTCCCAGACGAACACGCGCATGTCCAGGCCGCAGGTCACCACGATGTTCGGATGGCGACTGATCTCCAAGCTCGTGAGTCCATCGATGTGAGCTTGCCAACGTCGCACCAGCTTCACGTCTTGAGGGAAACTCTCGTGACAAGCGCTTCCGGGCCAGGACTTTGACCCTGACGGGTTGACACCTGCACTCGCTTGGGTTACACTGAGGCCTCGTATCGACCGGTTCTTGGAGAGTGAAAAGGTCGAGCCCTTGTTCATCAGAAACTCGGCAGCAGCCACTGCGTTCACCACAGCCGCCTCCTTCACGTGAGCAGGAGACGGAGTTTTCGCCGGTTGCTGAGCTGTTGACTTACTGCCATTACTTGTTGTTCGTGGCATACGCCCTTCTTGTCGACGTTTGGAGAGCCGTTTGAGGTCCGTGTGCGTTGCGCGGACGTTCATGTGCTCCAAGTCGTCCCCCAGCAGCATGGCTCCCCTCCAGTCTCCCCCATTAGTGCCGTGACTGACAGCTTGGCGGTGTTTATCTCGTTGGTTCGACAGGTTCCTACCGTCAACTTCTGCTGTATCCTTCAAGTAGTCCCGATAGAACATGGACTTCGGCTGGTACCCGCGTCGCAAGTACTTGCACTTGATCTCCGGGATCTTGGCTAGCGATAGCCTTCGCATCATGACGGACGGGTCCCAAATCCCCACGCAGCCGCGCTCGTCCCCCACAAACAGCAAGTAGCGGTCGCTCTCCTCGTCGAAAACGACCTTCAAGCACGTCACAGCGGACGAAGTCTCCATGGGCGACTTGGCTGGGGCCGGCTGCGTCATCACCGGCACAGCCGTCAAGGCGTTCTTCCGGAACATTTTCGTGTTGAGCAACATCTTGCGCGCTGCAAACTCCGCCGCCTCCGTTATGGGCTCGGCCCCATTGGACCTGAAGGAGGCTCCGGTTGCTTGATCATCGTCGATATCCTCTTCTTCACCCTCTTCTTCCTCCTCCTCTTCGTTGTTGCCGATGTTTTCCGGGATGGAGGATTGTTTTCGAGTTCTTCGGCGGGTTTTCGAGCTACCATGATCATTGGGGAACGCGTGCAGCAATTTGCCAGTGTAGGCGTGCAGGAGTGGAGTTACAGCGAAGAAGTAGACACCTCCCTTAGAGTCAGCACCCATGAGAATGGGGAATTCATCCCAGAACTGCAACACGTGCATGCTCAGGGTATGGCCGTCTTTATCACGTGCAGTAGTGAAACTACTCGAATTGTCACCGTCCTGGTCGTAGCGACAGTTGCCGAGCAAGATGAGCGTCTCAAAGTCCCAAAGCGAGATCTTCATCCCCTCCGGATCTGCAGCTACGGTAGCGACCATGGACGCGTGATAGCTGTACGCACTGGTGGAGATACCCCCGGGGATGTTGATGAGACGACGCAGCACGCCAATTCCTTTGGACGAGTCCTGGTCCGAGTTGTCGTCGATGACGATGATGGCGCTGGTGCCGGCGTCCACCAGAACGACGAGCTTGTTCTCCGAGCAGTAGTGCAGACCCACGACCGCGCACGTCGACGCGGAATTCATCACTGGCGCCTTGTTTGCTGCAGAAATTCTGCGTTGGATCCGAGTTTTGGACTGAAATGACTCCTGACACTGACGCATCTGCACAAAGTTCTGGCAGTTGAAGACTCCGAGCGCTCCAAGCTCCGTCACCACGACAAGTTTCCTGCATTTCACATCATGCGCGCAAGTCAGCAGCTCGGTAGTAGGCTCGTTGCGGTTTGAGTTGCTCGACGCTCTTGAAGCTGCAGCTACCGGGTCCGACGGAGCTGCCAACGCAGCCGAAGAGCTGGAGAAAGACACCCCAGCAGCAGCAGCAGCGTCCTTCTTCTCGTTAGATTTGGCTCCACCGGCGCTGATGCTGCCAACGTGAGTGAACTCCTCGCTGCACGCGCCAGTTTCGCCATCCCAAAGACTGCAGACGGAGCCTGCGACTACCACGAACTTGTTGGCTGAGTAGTGATAGAACGCGCGGAGCGGCACCTCGTCGAACTGCTGTACTCGAACACTGCGGAAATGCTGCAGCGTGCAACTCCCCGACGTCACTACCCAGAGATCCCGACTGTACGGGTGCATGCTCAGGAACGACATCGTCTCCACGCGCGCCGATGGCATCCCCAGGTCCACCGATTCGAGCTGAACAGCGTGCGAAGTGCTGGAAACGGAGGAGCTCGAGTCGCCTCGCGTGATATCCCAGACTTTAAACACACCCAAGCAATCCGCTGTGATGGCTCGCTCCGTCTGGAAGAGCGCGAGCTGAATACCAACAAGCGGCGCGCGGTGGCCTGACAGCTTGAGCGCCACTTGACGCGAGCCTAAATCCCACGCCAGGGCCTCATACTCGAAGCCCGCGCTCAGTAGCAGATCGTGGTGCGTCGAGTAGCAAAGCTGACGAACTCCACGCTCGTGACCGACGAGTGAACCGCGCGAGCGACCATCAGTGATATCCCACAACTGAATACTATGGCGAAGATCGCAGCTAACCAGCAAGTCATGTTGAGGGATCTCGAGCGCGTCCACGACGAGGTCCGTGTGGCCTGAAAGCCGTCGCCACAGGATTTTGGTCTCCGCGTCGATAATTCTCCAAACGTTGAGGATAAAGTCGTTCCCCGAGCCTAGAAGCAGCGCTGACGACTCGCAGAAGCGCAGCATCAGCTGCGCCGTAGTCGTCGTGAGCCCCAAGTTCTTCAACAGCGCGAACTCTTTCGCCGTCCTGAAGCTCGTAATCGAAGCTGCGAAGCGCGACTCGCTCATGTCGTAGAACGAAATGGCAAAGTCCGTCGTGCTGATAGCCAGCCACTGGAAGCGGTGGATGAAGACGGCGTCCAGGACCGATACACTTGAAGCGGAAGGAGGCGCCGCAGTTGTTGGAGCCACGAACGTCACGCCGTCACCTACTAGAAGCACGTCGTTGATTGGTACCCCACTGTTGCCAGCTACCGACGCCGCAGCGGATCCATTCGCCTGCGTCTGCTTCTCACTCGCCACACTCACTTCGGTCACGAACTTGCCGTCGCTCGTGAAAACTTTGACCGACCGCGCGGTGTTCTCCACCACGAGGAACAAGCGGAACTCGGCCGACCACTTGAGCTTCTCGATGCTCGTACTGAGCGGGTTAGCCGCTGTGTTTGCGCTTGTGGGGGCGTGTGAGGTTGAGTTGGCGGCAACGGGAGCTGTCGCTGCCGTCGTCTTCAGTGCCCTCTTCGTGTCGCGCTCGTATCGATGCTTGAGCGACGCGATCTGAGCTCGAGTCGCCACCATCCCGGCGTCGACGCAGAAGCTCGTGAACTCGTCGAACTCCATAACTCCATCGCCATTGATGTCGATGTCTTCGAACAGGTCGATGAGCGCACTCACACTCGCAGCCTTCTCCGCCGCGTTCTTCGGTCGAGGCAGTCCAGGCAGCACGATCTCCACGAAGTCCAGCAACGGCAGGCCGCCGCCCAACCGCTTCTCGCGCTCACGGAACGCGTTGGCAATGGCCGAGAAGCCAGCGCCTTTGAGACGCATCATTATGTCCATGGTGGAGAAGGGAGTCTACAGTAGGCCGATCTCCCGCCCTCGAATTCAAACCAGCAGCGATCGACTCCGCTGGAGACCGACGGTCGGATCGGATTAACCGCCGTCAGTGAAAATAGCGGTCGATCGGCATCGTAGACGGCATCCCGTGGACCGATTCACAGTCTGGGCAGCACTTACACGTCGTACGAGCATGATCCATTAGAAAATATAAACTAGATATCGATTGTCTCCTAACTACAAGCGGTGTGGCCCTTAATTGGAGTTAGAGTCGTCGAGCTCCATCGAGAATTTTACCACGGAGACTTGGGTGACTCATGGCTCGTGAAAAGGTCCTTAACTCCTTCATCTTGTGAGCGAAGAAGACCGTATCGAAGTAGTATTGCTGCAGTGCGCGGTTGGCGCGGTGCTCGCGGTCCTGAGCTGTTGAGCTCTTCAAGACACCCACCACGGTGTTGCAGACATCGTCTCGTTCGAAGTTGGCCACGAGTCCGGAGACGTTGCGCAGTGCGTGCTCCTTGTTGGAGACGCCGCCCATGAACTGCTCGCCGTACGCGCCAGTTCTCGCTCGCACGAGCGCTCCCGACGACGGAGTGACGAGCTCGTTCATCGGTGCGGCGTCCGTCGTGATGATGAACGCGTTAGATGACCGCGCCTGGTTGATGTAGTGCCCGTAGCCCTCCATCATACTCGGACACAAGAAGTAGCGGCCCTGGGTGATCACGCGCCCGAAGTCTTCGGCTGACAATCCGCCAGTGTGCAGTCGAACGTTGCCGCTGTCCCTGATCCGCTCTTCGTAGTCGTTGAACGCGCCGTCGTAGAGCTCCTGGTCCATGTAGAAGTCCAGGGGCGGGAAGTCTGGCTGCGAAAGCCAGCAGTCCAGCACCTGTCGCGTCCCCTTCTGGATGCTCTTGCCTGCTGTGTGCAGGAACGACACGTCCGAGAAGTTCTTCGCGGATACATGAGCCGCTTCACTCGCGTTTAAACCAATTTTGAGGGTCAGCGCCAAGTTTGTCGTCGTGTGGCGCGTGTACACCACGCGCGTGCCTCGCGGGTTTCCTTCCTGCTTGAACCACTTCCTCAAGTTCCGAGCACACAGCGCCGTCTTGCACAGAATCACGTCCGCCCGCCAGTAGTGCGCGCTCTCGAGCTCGTACATCTCGATGTTGGGCATGAGGTAGAACGGCTTGGTCGCCGGCCAGTCCGGCGCGTCCGGCACGCCCTCCCAGTAGTGATTAAAGAAGATCATGGGCGTGTTCGGGCACAAGTCGTGGTACGTGACCGAGCGATCGCGTTCCTCGTCGTCGAACTTGACTTCCAGCACCCATTGGGGCAACATCCTCGACTCGAGAACTGTACGAACCACGGCAACAAAATGTAAGAGAAATGGTAGGATAGCCTCCCCTCGCTCTACGTCTTACGCACATTTCGTGTAGGCAGCCGCATCCTCGCAGTAGCCGTAGGACCGCAGGTGATCGGGCAGTAGAATATCCACGTCGGGGCATTTCCGCAGCTTCTCCAGCAGATTCGGGTCGCTGCGATTCACCAACTCGCCGAGCTCAGCGCTCTCACTCTGTCCGATGCGTCCGAACGTCCATGGGATGACGCTCTTCTTGTGCTTGACACAGCCGCGATGCAGTGCGCTTTGGTGGAGAATGTCGCTCGAGCTGATGTGGCTACTCCAGTCCGTCTGAAACACTTCTTCCGGGTAGAACGTGGCGTTCACGAGTTGAGACTCCACAACACTGTGAAGCACCGGGGAAGCGTCCTCCGCAGCGTCGAAGATGCGTTGGACCTGACTAATCGTAGTGAGGTCTTGAGCCACCAAGGAGAGCTCGGCCCAAATCGTCCATAGAGTCAACGCCAGGAGCGCACAGCAGTAGCGGCAGCAGCAGTGGCGGTGACGGTCGCGAGTTGCTCTCACTCAATCGCTTGCTCTTGCTTGGGCCGGGCTTCAAGACGGCGTCGAAGACCTCCCTCGGAGCCACAGCAGACGTCCTCATGCCCAACAGTACGGGGAAGTTGGAAAACTGCGCATAGTAATTTCCGGAGGGGACGGACGCGCGCACAGCACTAACCGCCAGGAAACGGACCCACCTGAAACCTTGTCGCCTTTCGTGAAAATGGTGGCTTGGCTCGTCGAAGTTTGATTAAATGTCCTGCTGGTCCAACATCTTGTAATACCCTCGGGGGCGCAGGGCTTAACGCCCGTGACATGCTTCACAATGCCCTGTATTGTTAGCTGGTACTTATCACTGCAATGCTGAAGACTGTGTTGACGCAGCTTCTGGCTGGTTCTCACGCCGTCGCAACGTGCTGCGGGAGCGACCAGGATGGCTGCGCGCGGGAGAAACCCGCAGCTCCTGCATCTTCTGGGCGAAGAAGACTGTGTCGAAGTAATACTGCTGCAACGCTTTGCTCGCTCGACGTGCGCGCTCTTGGGGCGTCGTAGTCTTCAATACGTTGCTCACTGCTTGGCATACCTCATCGCTGCCGAAACCTGCGACGAGGCCGGGGACGTCGCGTAAAGCGTGCTCCTTATCAGAGCGACCTCCTAGGAACTGTTCACCGGCAGCTTCAGTCCTGGCTCGGATAAGCGCGCCCGACGACGGAGTGACCAACTCGTTCATGGGCGCCACATCCGTCGTGAAGATGAAGGCCCCCGACGAGCGCGCCTGGTTAATGTAGTGGCCGTAGCCTTCCATCAGACTGGGGCACATGAAGTACCGACCTTGTGAAACCACGCGGCCGAACTCGTCGGCCGACAGACACCCCGTGTGCACTCGGACATTGGAACTGTTGGCGATCCGAGCGCTGTAGTCGCTGAACGCGCCGTTGTACAGGCCTTGATCAACGTAAAAGTCTAGCGGCGGGAAGTCAGGACGAGACAACCAGCAGTCCATAACCTGTCGAGTCCCCTTCTGGATGCTCGAGCCTGCCGTATGCAGGAACTTGACATCGCTAAAGTCCTTCTCCTGCATCGCCTCTGCCTCACTCGCACTCATCCGACTGCGCGTCGTCAGCGCCAGATTCGACGTCGTGTGGCGCGTGTACATCACGAGCGTATCTCTCGGGTTGCCCTCCTGCTTGAACCACTTGCGCAGGTACCTGGCACAGACCGCCGTCTTGCATAGAATCACGTCCGCTCTCCAGTAGTGTCTGCTCTCGAGCTCGTACATCTCGATATTCGGCATAAGGTAGAGGGGTTTGGCCGCGGGCCAGTCCGGGGCGTCCACCAGCCCTTCCCAGTAGTGGTTGAAGAAGATGAGCGGCGTGTTCGGACACAAGTCGTGGTAGGAGACCGACCGATTGCGCGCCTTGTCCTCAAACGTGACCTCAAACACCCAGCGCGGCAACATCCTCGACTGCAAAACTGCGTCATAACCAACAGCAGCAACAGACGCCTCATCAGTCCACACTCACAACCCCCACGACTTTTTTCTCCATCGAGCGTACACTTGGTGTAGGCGGCTGCGTCTTCACAGTAGCCGAAAGAGCGGAGCCCCGCAGGCATCATCACGTCGACGTCGGGACATTGCCGGATCTTCTCCAATAGCTGCGGGTCGTCCCGTTCTACCAGTTCTTGAGCCTCTTCGCTCCCCACTCGTCCAAACGTCCACGGGATCACACTGTCCTTGTGGTCGACACACCCGCGATGCAGAGCTGCCTCATGTAGAATATCCTCCTCCTCGATACGTTGGCTCCAGTCCGTGTCGAACACCGCGTCCGGGTACAAGACCGGCAGAGCCTCCTCATCGCTTTGGGGCGTCGGGGTCACGATCCCCGCGGCGAGTAGAACGCGCTGGATCGGGCTCATCGACTCGAGACTCGGCACCACCAGCGACAAGCCGCTCACGATCGCGTACAGGGCCAACGCCAATGGGACGCACAGCAGCCGAGGCAGCAGCGACGGCCGCGTCGCCCTGGCCAGCGAGCTGCGCGCGCGTCGGAGCATGGAGCGTCGCATTCGAGCCAATGGATACGAAATACGCAGTGGGTACCATACCACCGGACAGTTGCACGACTGCATCGGATACCGTTCCAGTCGACAACGTGCAAGTACTTCCCTTTATTCATTGCGGGGTGCCCAAAACGTGCTCAAAACTGCGTGTCTTCTCTCTTCTCTCCTTCCAGCCACGCCCCACCACACCTTGTCTACTACTGTATCTATCGGTTCGGTCTGCGAATTCACGGCTTGGCCGTTGGTTGTGGCGAGGATTTCGGCTCGTCATCGTGCCGCCTCAACGTGCCGTGCGAGCGGCCGAGGTGGCTGTGAGCGCGCGCAAAGTCGCGGAGCTCCTGCATCTTCTGCGCGAAGAAGACCGTGTCGAAGTAATACTGCTGCAGCGCCTTGTCGGCGCGCTTGGCGCGCTCTTCCGGCGTCGTGGTCTTGAGCATGTTCGTCACGGCATCACACACCGCCCGGCCGCTGAAGTCTGCGACGAAGCCCGGGACGTCGCGCAGCGCGTGCTCCTTCTTGGACTTGCCGCCTAAGAACTGGCCGTCGTGGGCAATCGCGCGAGCTTTGATCAGCGCGCCGGACGACGGCGTGATCAACTCGTTCATCGGCGCGACGTCCGTTGTGAAGATAAAGGCGCGCGACGATCGCGCCTGGTTGATGTAGTGGCCGTAACCCTCCTGCAGACTCGAGCACATGAAGAAGGACGCGTCGGTGATCAGCCGACCGAAGGCCGCGGGCTCCAGTCGTCCTGTGTGCAAGTGGACGTTCGGGCTTTTGTTTATCCGCTTCATGTACCTCGCTGCAAACGCTCCGTCGAATAAATCTTGAGCCATGTGCAGCTCCAACGGCGGCAAATCAGGCCGACCCAGCCAGCAGTCCAGCACCTGCCGCGTGCCCTTCTGAATGCTCGTGCCTGCCGTGTGCAAGAACGACACGTCCGAGAAGTTCTTCTCGGGCCGCGCGCTCGCCTCGCTGGCGCTCAACTGACTCTTGTGCGTCAGCGCCAGATTGGACGTTGTGTGGCGCGTGTACAGCACGCGCGTGCCCCTCGGGTTGCCCTCCTGACGGAACCACTTGCGTAGGTACCTCGAGCACAGCGCCGTCTTGCACAGAATCACGTCCGCCCGCCAGTAGTGCTCGCTCTCAAGCTCGTACATCTCCATGTTGGGCATCAGGTACAGAGGCTTGGCCGCGGGCCAGTCCGGCGCGTCGGGCAGATCCTCCCAGTAGTGGTTGAAGAAGATCATGGGCGTGTTCGGACACAGGTCGTGATACGTGACCGTGCGGTTCCTCGCCTCGTCGTGGAATTTGTGCTCGAACACCCAGCGGGGCAGCATCCGCGACTCCAAAACTGCGTCAATTAAATAAAACAATGTCAGTAAAGTAAAGTAATAAATAAATACAATATCTTCTCAGCATCATGCGTACACTTCGTGTAGGCCGCAGCGTCTTCACAGTAGCCAAAGGAGCGCAGTCCCTCGGGCAGGAACACGTCGACGTCGGGGCATTGGCGCAGCTTGTCCAGCAGCTGCGGGTCGCTCTCGTTCAGCAGCTGCGCGCGGTCCTGTGCCTCGTCCTGGTCCACGCGCCCGAAGCCCCACGAGATGACGCTCTGCTTGTGCTTGACGCAGCCGCGGTGCAGCGCCGCCTCGTGCAGGATGTCGCTCTCCTTGATGCGCTGGCTCCAGTCGGTCTTGAACACAGCGTCCGGGTAGAACGCGTCGCCGCCCGCGGGTGGGGCCTTCTCCGCGTCCTCGGCGGCGGCGGCCGCGTCCAGCAGGTGCAGCACGTCGCGGTACTCCTCCAGGTCGGCGCCCGGCGCGTCCGGCGTCACGAACGCCAGCTCCAAGGCCAGCGCGCTAAGCACTACGATAACCAGCACGCCAAGGAGCAACAGCATCGAGCGGTGGCGCGAGGCGCCGACGCTCCCGGAGCGCGCGCGCGGCGGAGGGGCAGCAGCAGGAGCGGCGCCCATGGCGTCGACAAGTTGGAACAGTTGAGTTGAGCTACTGTGAGTAGCCAATACGGATAGCGTATTTTTGGCGAATGGTAGACGGAACCAGCATGTGCGTCAGATGGGTACAGCGCTGGTACAGATCGAGGACCTGCCAGCATTATTAACCATGGATAGGAACGGAGGACCTGAGGCCGAGGAAGTGTCGGAGCGACACTTGTAGGCAGTGGAGTGGGCTGGAGATTGTGGTGGCGGCGCAAATTGTACTTTAGCCGGAGGCTGATGCGGCACTTGGCTGTCCACAGCCAGTTTTCAGTACGGAACTGCTGCCATCGAGCGTCGCTCATTACAATGGAAACGAAAGTGCTGCTGCACCTACGAACACGACCCAACGACAAGCGCCGAAACGCTCGTCAAGTCTAGAAGCGGGCCTGGCTCAATGGCTCCATCATCGTGTCAAAGCGGAAGCAGGGAAGTCGAGCGAGAGAGTCGCACGGGGTGAAGTCGCAGTCATATGTAGCGCGACTGTCACCGCGCTGATGCACCAAGATTGGCGACCAGCGCAGTGCGGATGCATTTCCGCTTCGGTCAGCTCCACTTCAACACCCAAAGTATCAGCTGGTAAAAACGCCTACGATTTAGCCACCACATCAAAATCGTCGCTCTAAAAAATCTCCTCAATGCAATTCCCATAAGATGGTACTTTTTCAATTTTGAAGTTCCACTAAGGGGTATAATTAATTTTATTTTCATGTTTTATTGTGGCTTTCATCCGTTTTGGCAAATCGGGTGGTCCGAGATCCGATATATCGGGCCCGATTTGCTCGAGGGCTCCGATTTAGCAGGAAGGGCTGAGGGAAGCCCACTATATCTGACCCGATTTGCGGCTGGGGGCTCCGAGTTGTGAAGCAGGTGCCAGAAATGCCGCTTTTCGCCAGCAAAAGGGACCGCTGCCAAAGTATTCCTCGGGCCCTATCAAATTGGCGTGGCACGTAGTTGTAGCTGCCGTAGACGATGGCACAAGTGATTTAGCTGACCATAGTGAAATGAAATGGATATATACAGGGTACTGTTGACCTCAATGCATTCTTGCTCCTTAGAGGTGGGGAGGTATGGCCAGCTTGGAATGCCTCCCCTCTAGGCCTTATGCTCTTAACTCAGGTCAGATATAGCTAAATCGGATTCACGGATCATGTTGGAGCTCCGTTTTATATAAATCGGACTCCGGGATAACGCGTCAAATCGGGCGGCAAAATTGTTGAAAACCACAATAAATTTATATCACCCACTTTTACTTCATAACTTGTCAAATTCAACCGCGTCTATAACTCATCTGCACCGTCTCATACCACCGCCCACTCTTTTTACTCTCCGATTTACCGGATACTTTGGGCTCCGTGCACCGAGATGCCCCGCCAGATGATAGTCGCGGAGCCACAATCCGCTCGACTATCCCTCGCCATCCTGCGGCATTAGCGTCACTCTCGCTCTACGTGGACGCGCAGCCCCACGTCCTTCTTGGCAGCATGACCGACAGCGGCAGCTCCACCGCCACCTCGGCCGCCGCTACGGCCGTTGGGCGCTCCACGAACCTCTGGATCCGCGGCATCCTGGCGCTGCTGCTGGCCACGGGGCTGCTGGCGCTGGCGCTGGAGGCCTCGACGCTCGACTTCCAGCCCAAGCTGCGGCGCGTGGCGCACACCAGCAACACCCAGCAATTGCTGCAGCGTCGACGGCCGCACGCGGGCTCCGGCAGCGGCTACGGCCAATCGCAGGACGCGACCGTCTCGCTGGAGGAGCTGCTCCAGCTGCAGAACGCCTCGAGAGCTAATGCTAGCGATGAGGTGGCGCCCGACGACCTGTTCCACTTGAGTCTGCTGCACGGTGCGTGCATCACGCACAAGGACGCCATCGTCACGTGGGAGTTCGGCGCCCCCGGGCCGCACCAGGACGACGAGGAGCACAACCTGGCCACGTTGGTCCACGAGGACGACCCGGACCTGCTGCAGATACTCAAGCAGTGTCCCGACGTGGACCTGTTCTTGCCTTCCGGAGTGAGGAACAATGGCTACTGCGAGGATACAATGGCGTACACCAAGTACTTGAGGACGAGGCTGCTGCCGCTGTGGGCGCTTACCAAGGAGATCTACGACCCGGAGCTCGGACGCAAGGTGGACTACTTTGATCTGTGTCCCAACACGGCGATGCTCTTCTTCCAGCACTACTGGGAGGACATCCCGTCGTCTCCGCGATGGCCCAAGAACAAGAAGATGTATTTGATGCCGAATATCGAGATGTGGGAGCTGGACGAGAACCACTTCTGGCGCGTGGACGTCGTGCTGTGCAAGACGCGGATCTGCGAGGACCGCGTGACCAAGTGGTACGAGCAGAAGGGCAACCCGCGCGAAGCGAAGGTGATCTACACCAAGCACACATCTTCGGACCAGGCCAGCTACGCGCGGCGCGTTTTAGGAGACGAGGTCAAGCCCAAGAACTTGAGCGATGTGAGATTTATCCACACGGTCGGCGGCAGCTACTGGAAGGGGACGAGGCAGGTGATCGAGTGCTGGTTGTCGCGACCGAACTTCCCGCCGCTGGATCTGTACATCCACAAGTGGGCGTACGACGGCATGTTCAAGGGCTCGTATGAGAAGCGCATTCCCAAGAGTCAGATCCGACTCACGACGGATGAAGTGGATGCCAACACCTTCACCAAGGCCATCGCCGAAAGCTCCTACTTCCTATGCCCGAGTCAGATGGAGGGTTACGGCCACTACATGAACCAGGCGCGAGCTTCGGGCGGCGTTATCATCACCACAGACATGGAACCGATGAACGAGCTCATCCAGAACGACGACATGGGGCTCAAGGTGAAGGCGAGGGCTGGGCACGACCGCAACATCTTCTTGGGTGGGAGAAGCAAGAAGCGCAACGGGCTTCGCGATGTCCCGGGCATGGTGGCGTACTTCAGCTCCAGAGACTTGTGCAAGACGGTGGAGCACCTGCTCAACGATGTCGATATGGACAAGCGAAAAGAAATGGGCGAGAACGCCCGGCGGCAGTACCACGAGGACACCAAGTTCTTCGAGCACGCGATGCTTGAACTGCGCGTCCGCGCGAGACGAGATGCCAAAACAGTTAGCCAAATTGACCCCGACGACGACGAGATGGAGGTGATTTCCAGCGAGTCTCACAAGCATCTTCGCGACAGGCCAACCACGGGGTGATCGACGTGAGGAATAGAGATTTATAGTTTTAAGTAATAGACCAGCCCAGTGCTGTCAATTCCTAGTAGCAAACTCGCGCAACTCCCGCATGGAACGGGCAAAGTACTTGGTATCCTTGTGATACTGCTGACGCGCTCGAGCGCCCATAGCTGCGCGCTGCTCGGGGGTCGTGGACGAAACGAAATCGCGGACGGCATTGCAGAGCCCTCGAGAATTGTACTTGACCAGGAGGCCGTCAGGGTCTTTCAGCCCGTGCTCGCCTCGAAACCTGCCACCGAGCAGCATCTTCGGGTCGTGTTGGTATCTGGCCGGTACGAGCACGCCCATTTCATTCGAGACGATCAACTCGTTCATGGGGTGGGCGTCGGTGGTGATCACGACTCCGCCAGACGCACGCGCCTGGTTGATGTAGTGGCAGTATCCCTCACTCCGACTCGGACACATGAAGAATGCCGACTCGGCAGTCAGCTTACTGAAGTTTTGAGGCGTCAGCATACCGTGTTCGATATGAACCGGACTGCGAGCGCGGTCAAGTTTGCGCTTATAGGACGGATGGAACAGATAGTTGAACGCGCTGTCGTCGATGTAGACGTTCAACGGAGGCAGCCCCGACGACATGGCCCAGCAGTCCACGAGCTCTTTCGTTCCTTTCCAGACGCTCGTGCCGGCTGTGTGGATGAACTTGACGTCGGAGAAATCTTTCGAGGCGATGGAGTCTTCGCCCAGACGCCGTCTCGCAAACTCCGCTTGGTCTGAGGACGTGTGCTTCGTGTAGAAGACTTTGGCGTTGCGCGGGTTGCCGTTCTCCGCGTACCACCTCGTCACGCGGTCGTAGCACACGTGGGTCTTGCACAGCACGGCGTCAACCCCCCAATAGTGCGACGGCGTCAGCTCAATCATCTCGATGTTGGGCATCAAGTACAGCGGCTTGTCCTTCGGCCAGCGTGGAGACTCCGGTACTCCGTCCCAGTAGTGGTTGAAGAAGATCATGGGCGTCTTCGGACACAGGTCGTAATAGTCCACATCACGTCCAAGCTCTGCGTCGTAGAACTTGGTCTCCAGAACCCACATCGGCAGCAGTCTCGACTCGAGGTCTGCAGCATCCAGCGTCAGACACACAACTTCATCCCAGCAACAACTCCAATAAAGACGCGTACGTACACTTTGCATACGCGACTGCGTCCTCGCAGTATCCGTTGCCGCGCAGTCCAAGCGGCAGGAAGATGTCGACATCCGGACAGCGCCTCAACTTGTCCAGCAAGCTCAAGTCATTTCGGTTAAGCAGCTCGTGCGCGTTGTCCGCCGTAGCGTTTTCCAGTTGGTGGTCTCCTTGTGGTGCGCCGAACTGCCAGGGCACCACCGCGTCAACGTTCGTGACGCAGGCCTCGTGCAGCAGACTGAGATGCAGTCGGTCGGCGGCTGGGACTTCTCCTCCTTCCGCCTGCATCCACGCTGGTGCAGTCGCCATTGCCCTTGCGGCTGCAACTGCACTCGGCTCCTCTCGTTCTTCGTGTTGGCGATGCCATGAGACGCCGAGACGCACGGCACTGCGCAGTCGCGAGGCGTCCTCCTCGTCCACATCATCGCCGAGCAGCGACAAGGTCTCGAGCACCAGCGACAGCGCGCACAGCGCCACCAGAGCCGTCAGGAACCCGCGCAGCCAGACTTGTCGTGCCCCTGGATTCTTCATTGATACCCTCGGAGCGGAGTGCAAATGAACCCCACGCAGGTCCAGCGCTGCAGTTGTCGGTTGAACTTGCCGTGTGACAGGGAGCGACGAATTACAGAACGGCTACACGGATTTAGACTCCGATTTAGCTGATTACTGTACAGAGCTGTTGGGAGCATCCTGCAACATGCGTCACTCCGGGAGCAGTGTCAAGTGCAGTGCGTGCATCATTATCCTAAGATAGATGTCTGCGTCCAAGGCCAAGACGCGGCCGCAGCATTGGCTGCACCGCGTGCTCGCGGGTCTCGTGGCGCTGGGCTTCCTCACGCTCGTGGTGCAGACCTCGTCGCTGCTCGGAAGCTCGGGCGATCAGCTCACGGGCAGCGCGCGCCTGCGTCGAGCCATCAGCTTCCGCATCCCGTGGCGGCATCGCGACAACCGCAGCGGCGACTTGGCGGCAGCAGTCGCGGAGCACGAATTGCAGTCAGGAATTAGCAGCAGAGACAGCGACGGAGGAGCAGGAGGAGGACGAGGTGTCGGTCGAGGACTCGCTGCACTTGAGTCTGCTGCACGAACGCTGCGTGGCCGACACGAACGCGGTGTTGCCGTGGCAGTTCGGCAGTCAGGCCACCAGCGGCCCAACGCCACGGCCAGCAATCTGGAAGTGATCATGCACCGCAACGACTCGGACTTGCTGCAGAAGCTGAGGCAGTGTCCCGACGTGGATGTGTTCCTGCCGAACCATTTGCACGGCAATGGGTATTGTGAAGACGCAGTAGCGTACGCCAAGTGTACGTGTTGTTGCCTGCAGTTTTATGGTGTTGGAAGTGTTGGTATTGACGTAGTTGGTGCAGATTTAAACTCGAGACTGCTGCCCATTTGGGCGCTGCAGGTCAAGATGTACGACGCCGAACTCGGACGCGAGGTGGACTACTTCGACCTGTGTCCCAAGACGCCCATGATCTTCTTCAACCACTACTGGGACGATGTGCCGTCGATGCCGCGCTGGCCCAAGGACAAGCCCATCTACCTCATGCCCAACATCGAGATGATCGAGCTCACGCCCGAGTTCTACTGGAAGGTGGACGCCGTGCTGTGCAAGACGCAGGTTTGTCTCGACCGCGTGACGAAATGGTACGAGCAGGAGGGGAACCCGCGCAACGCGGAGGTTTTCTTCACCAAACACACGTCCTCGGACCAGGCGCTGTTCGCTCGCAAGCGGCTGGGAGCAGACGCCATCGCGCCCAAGGATTTCGAGAACGTCAAGTTCCTACACACACCCGGCACGAGTATCTGGAAGGGCACACGGGCAGTGCTGGATTGCTGGACTTCAACGGCGAACCTGCCCCCGCTGGACGTGTACATTGACGAAAACGCGTACAACTACATGATGCCGGAGCCGTACCACAAGAAGCTCAAGTTCAGTCGCAGCCCGGTTAAGCTACACCTGGGCATGCTTGAGCGCTCCGACTTCACCAAACTCACTGCGGAGGCCGCGTTCCTCATGTGCCCAAGCCGAAGTGAAGGGTATGGCCACTACATCAACCAAGCCCGAGCGTCTGGAGCCGTTATCGTCACTACGGACGCTGCTCCAATGAACGAGCTCATTACCTCGAGAGACATGGGCGTGCTGGTCCAAGCCACGCTTCAGAAGGACGACAGGATGCTGCTGGGCGGCAAGTACAAGGGCGAGCACGGACTCAAGAACGTCAACGGCCTCATCGCTGCGTTCTCCTCCTACCACCTCTGCCAAACGGTCAAGGCAATGCTGCAGTCGACAACGCCCGAACAGCGAGCAGCTATGGGGGAGAAGGCACGCAAACAGTATCACGAGGACACCAAGTTCTTTGCGGACGCAATGCAAGAGCTGCGCGAGTTTGCAAGGAGTGCAGGAGGGAGATAGGTGGTGCTGTATGAAGTTGACTGTTATTAAGCGCGTTGATCGCGATCGCTGTGGCTATTGAATGGAAGGTGGTGAAGCTGTGACTCGTGTTTAACTGCATGGGGTCGACGCTCGCTGGGTAGGCCAACGCATGTGGTATGGATCACTATGCCGTAGCGGATACCATGTGCTCGTGTCGATAGCCAGTGGCGCAGTTCGCACCGCCATGAGTACGAGAAGCTGTGTGAGGATTTGAAGTCGGGGCGTCTCCACGTGGAGTGGCTTCAGTTTACCTTGCCGACGTGTTCGTCGCCATGGACAAGTCGAGTGCAGAGCAGACTTCACGCGGCGGCCGGAGCTGGCTGTGCCTGCTGCTGGTGCCTGTGCTGGCTGTGGGCGCCCTCACGCTCGTGGTGGAGACGTCGACGCTCGGGGTGTCGAGCGGTTTGCATCAGCTGACGTGGCTCAGTCGCTTTAACAACGTCCTGCCCCGGGTGAAGCCGTACCCGATGAAGACCTGCTGCACTTGAGTCTGCTGCATGAAGTCTGCATGGGCGACACGAACGCAACGCTGCCGTGGCAGTTCGGCTCGCCTGGGCACCAAGTACTCGGCGGAACAGCAAACAACTCGAACGTCCTAATGCACCAGAAGGACGCGGACTTGCTGCAGAAGCTTCGCCAATGTCCAGACGTCGACGTCTTCTTGCCGCATAACGTGCGTACCAACGGATACTGCGAGGACGCTGCGGCCTACGTCAAGTGTAAGTCTCTGTAGCGCTGCAGTTACTTACGGTGCGGTGGATGCAACACTAACAATTGCGTGTGGGTTTTCAGACCTGAAGTCTCGCCTGCTGCCGGAATGGGTCCTCGACGTCAAGCTCTACGATCCCAAGCTCAAACGCGACGTGGATTACTTCGACTTGTGCCCCAAGACGCCGATTCTCTTCCTCGACAACAACTGGGCTATAGCCATGCAGTCTCCGCGCTGGCCCAGGGACAAACCCGTGTACATGACGCCCAACATCGAGATCGTGGAGGTCACGCCCTTCCACTTCTGGCGCGTCGACGCCGTGCTCTGCAAGACCAACGACTGCTACGACCGAGTGACGAAATGGTACGAGCAGGAGGGCAGCCCACGCAACGCCAAGGTGTTCTACACGAGACACACGTCGTCGGATCTGGCGCTGTTCGCTCGCAAGCGCCTTGGCGAGTATGGAGTCACCGCGAAGGATTTCTCCCAGGTCAAGTTCCTCCACACTGCCGGCACCAGCTCTTCGAAGGGCACGAGAGAGGTCGTGGAGTGCTGGACGTACAATGGGGGCTTGCCTCCGCTCGACGTGTACATCGACCGCAAACCGTTCTACCGCTTGTTCCCGGCCTCGTACAAGGTGAAGGTCGCGCGCAGTCTCAGCCCGATCAACATCCACTTGGGCACCATGAAGCGCCTGAACTTCAGCAAGTTGACGGCGGAGGCCGCGTTCGTTGTCAACCCGAGCTACAGCGAGGGCTACGGCCACATCATCAACCAGGCGCGCGCCTCGGGGTCTGTCGTGGTCACGACGGATGTGCCTCCGTTGAACGAGTTGATCACTGCGAATGAGACGGGGGTGCTCATCCCCGTTCATCGCCAGAAGCACCCGATGGTCATGCTTGGCGGCAAGTACAAGGGGCCCCACGGGCTGGAGGGTGTGGAGGGAATGGTGGGCTCCTTTGAGAGCTCTGAGGTTTGCGCTGCGGTGAAGCGGTTGGTCCAGTCGACCACGCCAGCGGAGCGAGCCGAAATGGGCTTCAACGCCCGTCGCCAGTACCACGCAGACACAAAGTACTTTGCCAGCGCAATGGAGGAGCTACGGAAGTTCGCTAGGAAGAAATAACACCGTCTCCATTTCTAGCGTAGATAGGATATGTATTGATCTGTCACACTCAGAGCTTTGTTTATCATCCAGGTACAGCACACCTTGGAAGGGGAAAAACTATGGAGCTCGAGCTTGAGGTACGAAAAAAATACTCAATTGGGTAAACGGACCTTTGCCCTTGGAAGAGAAGGAAGCAGATGTGTGTGTGTGGTGTCACCATCCCAACCGCTGCTCGATAGGCTGCACGAAAAAAATGGGTCGAGGCTTTCACGACGCCTCGACGATCAACTTCACGCTCAGTTCTCTCCTCGGCACAGATCGCCATGGACACGTCGAAGCCGTCGAAGCAGCCTCGCACTCGGCAATTCAGGCTGCAGCGCTTCTTCGTGGCTCTGCTGGTGCTGTGGGGCTTCGCGATCGTGCTGCAGACCTCGTCACTGCTCGAAGTCTCGAGGAACCGACTGACCACCAGTCTGCGTCTTCAGCGTGCCATCGACATTGGTTTACCGTGGCGACGGCGCAATGCCAGCAATGCCGACGCGTTCCCAGGGCCTTTGGCTGATGCTGGAGACGCGGGTGAAGTGTCGGACGAAGACTCGCTGCACTTGAGCTTGCTGCACGAACACTGCGTGGCGAACGCCAACGCGTCGCTGACGTGGCAGTTTGGCAGTTCGGGACATCAGCTGGCCAACGGGACGGCCAGCAACCCGGAGGTTGTCATGCACCAAGACGACTCAGATCTGCTGCAGAAGCTGCGGCGGTGTCCCGACGTGGACATTTTCCTGCCCTCGGATCTGCATGGCAATGGCTACTGCGAAGACGCAGTCGCGTACGCCAAGTGTGAGTTTCAAGCTGTATTTTGAAGGGTTTGCTACTGCATTGAGACCTGACAATCGTGTATGGATGCTGCAGACCTCAACTCTCGGTTGCTGCCCAAGTGGGCGCTGCAGGTCAAGATGTACGACGCCGAGCTCGGACGCGAGGTGGACTACTTCGACCTGTGCCCCAAGACGCCCATGATCTTCTTCAACCACTACTGGGAGGGCGTGCCATCGATGCCGCGCTGGCCCAAGGACAAGCCAATCTATCTCATGCCCAACATCGAAATGTTCGAGCTGACTACTGTTCACTACCGGACGGTCGACGCTGTGCTGTGCAAGACGAAAGAATGCTTCGAGAGAGTGACGAAGTGGTACGAGCAGGAGGGAAACCCGCGCAACGCATCAGTATTTTACACGAAGCACACGTCTTCGGACCAAGCGCAGTTCGCCCGCAAACGGCTAGGAGAAGACGCTGTTGCGCCCAAGAATTTCTCCGAGATCAAGTTCATTCACACAGCTGGGACCAGCACGGGTAAAGGCACAAGGGAGTTACTGCAGTGCTGGGTGCTCGTGCCTGGGCTACCGCTTCTCGACGTATACATGGACAACGAGCCGTTCGATCGCCTATTCAAGCCAAACTTCAAGCGGCTCATCAAGTACAGTCGCAGTCCTCTCAAGATGCACTTGGGTATGCTAGACCGCTCAACGTTCACGAAGCTGACTGCGGAGGCCGCGTTCTTCATGTGTCCAAGTACCAGTGAAGGATACGGCCACTATATCAACCAGGCACGGGCTTCTGGGGCCTTTGTCGTCACCACGGATCTGTCCCCAATGAACGAGCTCATTACGAACGAGACCGGCGTCTTGATCCCAGTGACGCGCCGAAAGCACCCCAAAATGATCTTGGGTGGAGCCTACAGAGGGAAGCACGGCTTGAAGGACGTGGAGGGGCTCGTGGCGTCATTCAAAGGACCCGACGTTTGCGAAGCGGTCGTTGAAATGGTGAAGTCTACCACGACGGAGCAGCGAGCAGCAATGGGCGCTAATGCTCGTCGAGCGTACCACGAAGACACCAAGTACTTCGCCAGAGCTATGCAAGAGCTACGAGAGTTTGCACGACGTGGGAATTAATAGTCTATGAACGATAGTATCAACGGGTCAGTCGCTTTGCTCTTCCTCTTCTTCGGCGAATGTGTGCGTCCGTAGGATGGAGGAGGCCTGGATCTGGTACGCGTCGCCCTGCTCCTCGCGACCTCGCCATTTCATGAGCTGGCCCAGCTGCATGAGCGACTTGGCCTCCAACTTCCAGTCGCCGGTCTCCCTCGCAAGCACGAGCTTCTTCTGCAACTTATCTTCCTCGACCACGGTATCGACTGGAGAGATGTCGTGTTGGAGATACTACGTAGAGCAGCAAGACCTCATTAAGCGTTGGGATAATATGTAAGGTCGAAGAAACAGCGAATACACTCGCTACCAGCCCACCCTCGTGCGCTCCGTGATGTACACATAGCGGTTCTGGTAGGTGCACAATCCAAGTCAGCTAAGGAGTCGGTATCTTGACTGGTGCACTATTAGCATCAACGTACGTCCTTGCCCTTCTTCTTCTTGACCACAGGTGGGGCCATTTGTTCAAAGTGCTGGAGCTGCAAGCACTTCAGCTCGACGAAAATAGCGCCCGGCACACAACCATTCGATGACGTTGAAGTGGCCGCTTTACGTTGCGACAAGACTGAAATCATCAGCTTCTTCGTCTTCTTCACTGCGTTCATACCAACGCTCGCGAACGCCCAGCGGAAGGGAGCCCCTCAAAGCTCCCTCAATATGGTCTCAACCTTCCTGGTGCCTTGCAAGGTATTCGTAGTTGTTGCTGTAGCTTTTGAGGCACCAAGCCTGCTGCTTGGTGCAGTGCAGTGGCCTCGTCTCAATGCAAAGATGGGCAACGCTGTTGGACGATTGCTTGATCTCGCCCTCATGTCTCCCGTGTCCGCTGAGGAGCTTCACCCGTTACCCGAAGTGCAGTGTTCAGTCTCAAATTCACTCCACTCCGCTCAAAGCACCATGCTTCAATACAAGCTTCCAAGCACCAGCTCCAAGCAGCGCAAGCCCACGACGCAGACCAAACAAGTTGCTGTCCCGCGCCCGGACTGGGATCCGATCACTTCACTGAGCAAAATCGATCACGTCGAGATCAACCACACCCGGGTGCGAGGCGGTGTCGTGCTCTACAACGTCGAGGTGTACCTCAAGCATCAAGTCAATCGCATCCCAACCAACGTGAAGATCGAGAGCGATCCGAACCGGAATCCTGACTACGTGGTGAAGCGCCGCTTCAGCGACTTTGACCTGCTCCGTCGACACGTAGGGCAGCACGCTCGCCGTGAGATCGTGGGGGCGTGTCCGTACTGCGACCGCTTCCGACTGTTCATGCTGCATTGCTACAAGCAGCCAAAGGCGTTCGTGAAGCTCTGCGCTGGCGTCGAGACGCGGAAGAAACTGCTATCAAGGTTCCTCAATCGAATCATCGAGCTGACTGTAGCGGATGAGAGGGGGGCGGCGAGAATCCCGCGAGTGTGTCAGTGTCCGGGAGTCCGCGCCATTCCGATTCTCGTGGACCAGTTCATGCGCCGGCGATACGTAGTGTGAAACTTAGGCCTAGGCCACTGTTTCTTTCGTTGTAAGGCCAAACGCAGTCGTAATTCGTGTCAGTACATAAGAAATTGGAGTTATCTTTGCCTAAATGGTGGTAACTTGGAGCATTGGGTAGAAGTGAGTAGTAATGTATCGATTGGAAAGGAAGTAAAATTCTACATCCGCACAAGAGGCTGTACTTAAGTAAAGCCTAGTACACGTCTTTCAGCGTGTTCTGCAACTCTGGTCAAAACGCCACCTTAAAATGAAAACAATTGACGAGTGTAGCGTATGCTGTGCGGAATATTTGAGATCCCATCCTGGAATAGACAAACGGGAGAGTTTGGTAAAGTTCCGTACAGGCATCGCCGACGGCCATACGATTCTGCTCGGACTCTTATGCCCCGCACGTCTACAGAGATGCATTCAGCTCTTCTTCTCCTTCGTCGAGTTGAAGGCTTCCACCATCAAAGACCACAACCCAGAATACGCCAGCTGCGTGTGGTACGTCTGACGTGGTGCCACAAAATATGAGGCGGGTCGCTCTCCGGACCGCAGCTGACTATTTTTTTCTGTTCGCGTTGTGGATACCGCCTTCATTCTCGTTTTGCGGGCGAACACGACAGTATGGCCCAAAGCTCCGCTAGCGGTATGTGTGAACTCGAGGACGCTCGTCGCGCTGGATCCCCCAAGAGTATCGGCCGGAGACGCAAGTACCTGTGCACGCTTTTTACGATCATTCCCACCCTCGCTGTGCTGCTGACCGGCCTCGTCATCCTCGACATCATACTGGAGACCAACCTCGTCTCGAGTTCGCCGGCGTCAGTGCTTCTCAACTATCAGGGGGTCTGCGTGCCCAAGACCATCAACGCCAGCAACGTGGAGTACCATTCGGACCACCGCTACTATTCCGAGCTGAAGAGCATGGACCACATTCCAGCGCCAGTCTTTAAGAACGACCACACCAGCCTCTGCAGCGAGTGGAGCCGCAGCTTGAAGAAGTACAGCTACTGCTTGCCGATCTCCGGTCGGAAGGACACGCCGTTCTGCGAGACTCCGGACCGCCTGGACCTGCTCAACCTCCGCTCCTCCAAGTCCATTTGCTACGCCAGCGTGCTGCACATGCTGATGGTTGAGGTCTACGAGGAGCTCCAGGCCACAGGAAACAGCCCGTTCCTCGCCTTCGGCTCGCTGCTGGGCGCTGTGCGCAACAAGTCCATGATCCCGTTCACGGAAGACGCCGATATTGGATACGTGGGCGAGTTGCAGGCCAAGGACGCGTTGAAGGACGCGCTTTTGAAGAAGGGCTATCACATGTTCCACATGACTATTTGGCGAGTGTGCGTCGCGCCGACCCATCCGCTGGCGGGGTATCTGTACGACCCTACGTTGCCGATCACGAAAGAGTACACTGTGCCGTATTTGGACTTGTATACGATGGAGCGGAAGAAGAATGGTCATTGGAACCTACAATTCTTATACGGAAATCAAGACGGTGCCCTACATGACCGCAAGGTGATGCCTTTTTCGCAAGTGAGCATCAACGGGATGCAGTTCGACACGGTGCAGGATCCTAAGTCCTTTTTAAAGAAGGCGTATGGCTCGGACTACATGACTCCGAAACCGCGGGGTGGGTAGTTCGTTTTATCGCTGCTACAAGTAGGATCGTTTTAGACTACAGTAGCTGGTCTAGCTGCCGTCGTTTAATATTTTATCACCACCAAGGGTCGATAAGCTTACCCGTCTCTCTCGTTCGCAGATTCCACCCGTGAATGGCCCAAAGGCGCGATCTGGTGGTGAAGTTCTTGAGATCGGCACAATGTGGTCGACCTCGAACTAGAGGTTGGACTTGGGTATCCATAGCTTCACTACACCTTTTCAACTTCAAAGCTGCAAATTGTAAGTTCAAAACTGCACGAGCAGGCTACTTTATACACAGCTCATGGTTGGCGCGCAGCACAGCTAGCCAATAGGCAAGTTGTACTCTACAATCATATACGATGATACATATCATACAGATTGTAATGTAAATTTACAAAGTCGCGCGGTGCACGAAAAAGCTCTGAAATTTAGTACAGTGTTCACGGTAATTAGTCTGAGTTCATAAATAGTCTGTGTTCATTTTTAGTCTCAGTCAGACTATTTAATGTAAATATATCCAGAAACTACTTTGAGCATCTCCACCGGTCGTGAGTAAAACTAAATTTTACCCCTTTTCTGTCAATATTTAATTATAGTTTTAGTTTTGTACTTCTCTGGACCACCTAAGAAACAACACTCTCCTTAAAACCTCAATTTGATGTGTCCCACACATCCGCTTTAATTGGACATAATCATGCTTTAAAATCCTTGATTGGACAAAAGTATTAGCAGTGCTCGAGCCATACGAAAATCGCCTGAAAAGCCTCAAATTCCAGCGAGCTATATCAACGTCTCTAGTATATCTATAAACCCACCAGCCACATATCCGTGAAGAGCACGGTTAAGGCTTCATGTACATATAATTTTGTGTAATATCGCTGAAAATTAAAAAAAGTTACGCAAAAAAACCTAATCGTACCCAATTTAGCGAATTGAAACAGAATTCTGTTATCTTTATTTTTGCCGTTTAGAAGCAGCCAATATCAGTGCTGGAACAGGCAAAAGATCAGCTTTATTTTGCACTATTGCTCATTCTAAACAAAAATTTGCTCGTCGAGTTATGCCCCGAAAACCGAGGTGTTGTTTCTTAGGTGGCCCAGAGAAGTACAGCTCCACCGGTTTGAGTAAATGCTGAGCAAATTGCTCCATTTTTTACGCAGATCAAATTTTTGCACAAGTTTGCCAACGGAGGAGGCTTTGAGTACAAGGTTGAGTAAATGTCGACCAACCAGTAGTAGGGCGCTCTAAGCAGCGCAAGCGTCACAGACTGCACTGTCGCCCATGCTACGTCATCCCTGGGTCTTCCTCAACGTGCTACCGGGCCCGTTTTCATGTTTATAGGGCTATATAGCTAGGACTCGCCGTCGCCATTGCTGGCGCCGAACCAAGATCTTTAACGCGCTCGCTGCGAGTCTCAATGGCCGGTGGAGCTACGCACTATCTTTAGCGCGGTTGTGCCGTTGTAGGCACGGATCTGAGGACAATTTGCTTTTAGTTTTACTCAGCACCGGTGGAGATGCTCTTACAAAAAATAGTCTCAGTCAGACTAATTACCGTAGGTACTGTATGTAGTAAGGGCCCGGCCGAGAGGCCCCATGAAACCTTGTTTTGTAAAGCGCAGTTGCTCACAACAACGCATCTCCTGGCCTGCTTCGCAGCCGCAGCATCTGCTAAGTTGAAGGAAACTTAGCGCAGTTCCTAGCTGTGCCTTCAAATATCCCTGAGTATTGGTTGTTAAACAACATCTGCACAAGTAAAAAAATATGTTTGTCGTGGCGGTGGGTTTACTCGATGGTTGGACTACGCGCTACTATTCGCATCATCCACCTACACTTTTAAAAAAAAGAAAAGTAAAAGGTCAGGCGACAAGCACAATAACGTTGGCAGGCACGATCTTGCCCTCTTGCCCACCTGCTTGCCTGAGATCTCGAAGTGGGTGATGAGACCTGTGGTGTAGCAGACGTGTCAAAACTCATTAGCTTCCCACTCCCACACCAACAACACCTACACTAACGGGAGCGCCGGCTTGTCGGGTGATCCGAAGATCGCCCAGTCCGTTTACAGCGGTGTAGCGGTTACCCAGACACCTGCCAAGTCGTCCCAGGAGCCGTGCCACGAGCACACAGCACGCTCCCCTTCTCTCGCCGACCCTCTTGTCGCTTCTTCTCCTCCTTCTCCTTCTCTCCTTGACCCGTGCCTCCACCAAAGATGGACGGCGGCTCTCGCCTTTACGGGGCGCCGATGCAAAACCGCACCGGCTGGAATCGGGGGCGGGCCGAAAACTCCGCGCTCGTACGCTCGACGAGCTCTTCGCCAGGGGCGGAATCCAGATAACCACTACACGCTCTCGCTCTTGGACCTCGCCGGGCGGCCGAGAACACTTCCGTCACTTCGGATAGCCGATCTCAGCGGTGGTCATGATCTAGCCCCACGGGGGCGGTCGTACCTTGAAGAGACGCCGCGTGCCGCTTGTTTAGGACCTCGAAAATTCCACTCTGTATTTATCTTTGCTTTGTTGGGCTCAAAGGCCCTTCCCTGGGGTTCCTATACTAATATCTAATGAAAATGGGCTGTTACGGCCCCTCCAATACTAATACCAAGTCTAATCGCTCGTCGACTCTTGGCTCGACGACCCTTCAGATCTTTGCGATCTTGTGTCAGCGAAACTCCTCCAGTCGGTGTCTGGTGTACACACTTGGTCCGGACCGGCTGCAGCCACCGACCTCCAGACTCAGAAATCGCTATACCACAGACCACATTCCCTGGCGAAGGCACGGCGCGCATCGAGTGCGAAGTCGGGCAATCTGGTCGTCACACGGTCGTCGAGCGAGTGCCGAGTGCGGATGCAGTTGGTGTCCCGCACGGGCGTGTTGGTGTACACGGAGTCGTGCATGCCCATAATGTGCAAATTAAACGGGTGTCGCGAAACCCGGGGTGTTTCCAAAGAGGAAAGTTTATTAATGAGGAAAAGCAAACCAAACAAATGCAGGGACCTGAACTAGCTTTTCTCCTGTTGTCGTTCTTGCTCTCTTGTCCAGATCCAGTTTCATGCAGTCGTGAGCGTGTGCCTTCGCCCACTTGCGGCTTGTGCCCCGTGCACCAAGCCAGTAGAATCGCCTGCCGTAATCGCTGCGCCGTTGCTCCTGTCCTTGTTACTGGTCTCCGCCACGCAGCAGGCTGCAACTAGACGGTGCGGCCGAGCCCAAGTTTGATCTTAAGCCGTAAACGTGGCGACAGCGGGTTACGCTCGTCGAAGGCGCCCATGGCCTGCAGCGGCATGGTCACGGGGATGTTACCTGGTGCGCAAGGGCGCGCAGCTCCTCACATGCCTGCAGGACACTGGCATCGACAAAGATCAGCCGCTTCTTAGCCTTGTTGATCATCTTGGCCGTTGCTCTCGATTTTCTTGTCGCCGTAGTTTCCCAGCAGCTGCGCCTCCGTGATGTGCGTGGGAATATCCACCAGCACGGGCCGGGGCAGCCGGTCGTGGATATTGCGCGCGAAGTCGCGTATGCCGCGCACCTGTACGTTACATTGGTGCACGCGCGGGTGATGATGTACTACATGTAGTTGTAGTACGTCGGACCACTTAAAATCGTCGGTGCCCAGCACTTCATACTTTCATGCAACATCAAGACCGTTGACACAGGCAACATTCAGGTAATTTATGAAGTTTCTCGGGTATTAATTATGGAAAGTGACACTGTATCAGCATCATCTACTTAAATATGCTACCTCTACATATCGATATATTTCCCGTCATATAAATTACCGGATGTTTATGGGTGGGAAAATCGGACCTCCACCCGGATCCTCCCTTTGCTCTGAAATAAATTTCAGAGAATAGAGTATTGTTGTTTTGATCTTACCGTTTGCTGTTTTGAACTTACAATTTGCGGTTTTGAGCTGAAAAGGTGTAGTGCTTCTGTTGCCTCCACAGTGACCGAGCTACCTCGGCGGGCTGGATCTGCTCTCTCGGGGCTCCGAGGATGCAGCACTTGGTGAAGATCGAATGCCTTGGTGTGACGTGGGGATAAATTGTGGAGCAGCGCGGGAATCTTCGGTCTGCGTCCGAGTATTCGTCCCGATCGAGGGAAGTTCGCTGCGATCGGTCTGCCTGGATTCGATCCAAGGCCTGTAGTTGTGTGTTCCTTCCTTTTCTGAGTTGCTTGCCGCTTCCTATAGCGAGATCGAGGTCGATTGAGAGACGCAGCGATCGCCGGCCAAGCACTGATATCCGGTCGATCGAGGGTTCGCACAGAAGAAATAGATCACTAGAGTAGGTCAAGTTGGCCAATGCATTAATCCAGTCTTAACCGTACCGCTAGTTCACTACCCGACGCGTCGACGCTTGCCGAGGTCAATGCAGTTCCTGGATCTGTCATCCTACAACTAAACAACCACTGGATTCTTGTCCTATCTTCGCCCCCATGTGCTTCTCATCTTGGTCGATCGGCGATCCGCGATCGGCCTCTGATCGGCGATTCGCGATCGGCCCCTGATCGACGATTGGCGAGATCCACCCTCGATCGACGACTTGAGCAAGTTGCCGTCCACCGCCGATCTGTCCACCTCGGTTCTTGGACACCCTGGATCCCCGATGTTTGGCGTCGATCTTATGCTGTTCCGTCAGAACCCGCATGTCGTTCGAAGTTCCGCATTAGTCCACCATCGATTTTGGTCTTGCGTGCTTCAACTGACATGATGGTTTTCTTCTTCATCATCACTTCACCACAGTTTCCGCTGTACATTGACGCCCGACAGTGTCGCCCAAACGTATTCAATCGGCTGTAGGTCAGAGTAGTGAGGTGGCGTGAATGTTAATTCATGGCCACACTTCTTCACCATCGTGACAACTTCAGGTTCGACGTAGAGGACAATATGACGTGGCAATTCATCCCACATGATTTCCTTGGTATCAGTGCCAGCGTAGGCGATTCCATTCATCTTTCACGCCACTTGCTTCTTCGATCTGCGGTTTCCCTTTTTGAGGAGAGCAAATTCTTGTGATACTTAGCGTTATCCATAACGATTCGACACTTTTTTTGTATTCAGCACCGCTGAAACGCTATCAAGGTGTTGATACAGTTGTAGAGGTAGCTGTGGTTGAACATACCGTGATAATCCGTGGTCTGCTTGTCCTCCTCAAAATGTCGAGTGGTTTCGGCAGGGGTAGCTGGGCGCGACCTGTTGTAGTCGGCATCGGGAATGCTAAAGTATCTTTATCAATTGTTGCGGTAATGAATCAAAACTGATGTCCTTTGTACGTTGCCTGTGTCACCTTTAAATCGTGAATAAAGTCATTGCAGTTGATTGTAACTTTCGTCAAGATATACCATTTGGAAATTATCGGCGTCGGAGCTATCATGAGCCGCACATAGTTGTCGCGCTTAGCGACTTCACTTTCGGCTGAGGGGGTCCTGTATGCCACCCCCTTGTGCTTGCCAAGCTTGAATCCGCGCTTTTCGATGAAGCGCTGGGCCGTTTGAAGGGGTGCTGCAGTCGCGGGGCTGTCAGTGACGTCGACCACTAGTACCTTATGCGGAATAAGATGGTGCATGACATATTTGGCTACAGTACGTTCACGTTAAGAGAAATACAAAGCCCCTGGATGAGCATGCCAAGCTTCTAGATACCGATCACAAGCGTGTAATTCAGCAGTCCAAAGCTCGTCCGCCATCCATCGCTGTATCGTTTCACGTGACAATGGTGATTGCGGCTGCCGAAAGTTCACTGCGCGGTCGGGAGGGCAGTGCACTGGCGAATATATTCACGAACATATCACTCTGAGTCCACTGTCAATAATATACGAACAGGTTCGCTGTTGCATTTTGCAGGTAGTTGAAATACAGGTAGAGAACCAAGGTCACAAAGTCGATTTGTGGTGCGGACAGAATCAGACGTTTAACCAATAAGCGGGGGGGGCTGATTGGCCGCAACTGCATGAAGACTGGTCAGTCATGCCGGACGCCGCCAAACAATCCCAAGGAAGGTACGCGCTGCAACTTAGGACCTCATGGGTGAAGAAGTGCCACAGCTACAAGTCTACGCAATGCGTATTGCGGTAGTGTAGAAACCGCCAGTCGGGGGTAAGGTCTGCTGGTCCAATGCACTGTGTCCGGTTTCAGCTCATGTGTGACGGCATGCCCCTATCTGATAGCCCGCGCTTTAGCGCAATGTGGAGGGTGGAAACATTCAGCAAATTTGTAGCCTGCGCCACGGGAAGCTAGCCTGCGACGAGATGGACCTCTAATATATCGCACATTTCCGGCACGGGGCGAGGAACATCGCAGTGGAGAGACTACACTCGGAGAAGGTTGCACCAGCGCTGACGGAGCGTTTTCTGGCCTCCAACATATCGGGCGCGAAGGACAGAGCGAGAAGTCCTGGAGATTGCAGTGGAGTTGTGTTCAAGCAACATGGAGGGGTCGATGAAGGATCGGCGGGACCGCGCTGCTGTCTACGGGTACCCATGACAGAATCCACGCGAACCGTTTCAATCAGGCGACGGGCTGTGGAGACGGCTGAGCTCGGCAGTGACGGTGTGTCACGTTCGTTGCCTTAACAGGTTTAATCGTTACTAATATATCCACAACATTGAAATGATATGGTTAAACCTCGTGTAGGAAGCGCATTGCTCGCTATTTAAGAGCTTAGAGGCTGCTCACGTGCTCTAGGTTATTACAGAAATGCATCCAGAAGTCGAGGTCAATATCGTTCAAAAATTACGGCAAAAACCTCACTGGGTCCACATCTTGTTACAAAAAGTCAAGTTATATTACTCTACGCGATCGACGATTGGCTTAACAATGGATTTTTGCAGTCGTGGAGATAAGCTTCCGTTTGGTGGTAACTTTACCGAAAAACGAGGTACGAATAGTGAGTTTTTGTCGTTGTCATGAAATGGCGAAAGTACGGTGAACCAGAAAAGTATACCTTTTCTAGGCCAAGTTCATGAGGAACAAGGTCAAACTCACAAAGAAATGCACTAAAAAGACAAATCAAATGCATAAAGCGCAATTTTAAACGAACACTCCTACTACTAAGACGTTTTTTTTCATTATGTTTAGCAGAATAACCATTCCCGCCATCGCGCACCAAAGCAACTTGGCGGTGCTGCGTCACCTTCGCCAATCCTGCTTCTCCCTCCACTATTCCGCCAATAACCGAGCTTTCTCCTTTCGCCTTGGATTCTCTTGGTCCGTGCGGTCTTTGGGGACCCACACGCTGGCATTCGCTCACTTCGCAACTTCCATTGCGCTCGTCATGCCCTCACGCTACAACGGCTACATCCTGGATGCTGCTCGTACTGTAGGGGATTGGGAAACGGTGGCTAAACCAACGACGTCAATATCAACCTGGTTGTCGCTACCTCTGCAGCTATGCTAAATTGTACGCTCCGCTGCGCGGTGGAAAACGAGTGCAGTAGATGCCAGCTGATGGCTTGCATTCTTATGTCCAAGTGTCAGTCCACCCCAACTTTTCGCTGGATCGCGGACGAGCTAGAACGAACATGACCAATCTCGGTCTACTCGCCAACGGTGCAAAACCACCTGGACGTAAGTATCAACACGAGGAAGCCGTTACACAAAGAGCCTCAGTACATGGACACCGACCAGAACAAGATCCAGCACAGGGACTTCACCTTCCGGTCGCAGCAGCTGCAGGCTGTTGGAAAGTCCATTGTCTACATGGACGAGACCAATTTTAATCGGGTAAAGTGCATGATCAACATGCGTTTGAGACACGATCAAAATCTAAAAAAAATCAAAACCAAAAACATGTCCAGTAGACGGGCCAATGAAATCGCCTATCCAGGGAGCCGCGTTCAACCGTCAGGGTAAGGAACTATCGAAGTGCATATCGTAGGTAAATTGAGTATTTAAGACGTCTTCTATTTTTAGCAAATGTAACCACTTTCCACTTTCGAGAACACTCATTCCAGACCGAGCACGCCGAGGATGTAAGAGCGCAAGACTGCGCGAGGGGCGCCGGCCCTGTTCAAGTCTGCAGTGTCCTGCTGCCAACGCGTGGACGCCACTTCGCTGGATATACGTCCTCTCTCGCGGCTACCGCCCTGCCACCGCTCAAGTCGTGTCCTGTGGTGTGAAATACCCGGCAGGGCGGAGTCAATGCTGCCCAATTCTATAGCGTCATCGATTGCAATTGGAGCTCACCTCGCAACTTCTTCAGCTGGCACAGTCGGGGCTGCTACAGGGGACAGCAGTGTAAGTGAGAGCTGGCAAATGTAGGAGGAGTTGGCGGAGGCGATATGCATAGAGCTCAGCCTAGCAGTACAAACAGTTGATTAAATTGAAATGGTGATTATCCTATGCGCCTCACTTGGTCTTTTGCTAGTCATTTCGAGTAACTTGGCTTAGTAGTGACGCCCTCGCCTACTCCGCCCTTGAACTGTTGAACGACCCAATCGTTTATAGTCGCATCATGGCCATGAGCGCTCGCGGCTGGTGCTTCTCGATCTAGCACTTTATCTTGTCCAGAAAGTGTTGCATATAAATGCCGCAATCGACCCGGTCGGTTTGACGCGGCTTACTCGCATACGCAAATGAGCTGTGCTTGAACGTCACCGCCGCATCAGAGTACTTTGCTAAAAAAAAAAAAGAAAAAAAAAACTTGAGCACCGCAAACAAGTTGTCCGTCTCGTGCACACCAGCGGCAGAGTCCACATGGAAGAAAACCATATCATCTGTTCGATAACAAGTAGACTCCAGTGCTTCGAGATTTACGGGCAGCAAGAATTACCGGTAGGTTTCCCTAGCCATGCCACCCGTGATTTCCGTCGCGCCACGCACCCTCTCTGTCCGGTGCTCGTAGGCAAACATATGTCGGCGAAAACGGCAGCTAGAACCGGAAACGCAAGTTCTTCAGTATGTTTGGCGAAACGGGAGACACAGTGGTCCACAACAGCGCCCGCCACCATATTTCCCGGCCTAATGCTTGTGAGTCTTCCGCAAACAACAGCACGGAAACGGTGATGGCTCTCATATCACCACCCACTGCCGCAGTAACGGAGACAGGTACGCGTGGGTCCTGATGACGCCTGAATGCGTATCCAACAGCGCCTGATCCAGTCTCTTGAAGCACCGATATCTGATATTTTCGCGGTCGTGGTGCTTGACTGGAAACTGGCCGAGACCTCATCCGAGTCGGAGCCAAAAACTTCAACTGATTCGCAACATATTCGTGAGCTGATTGGTAAGGCGATCGCTCTGCTGAAACCAATTGATGCAGCACCCAAGCGTTTTGAGGAGAACGAGACGCCTGTGTCGGAGGTGTATCAACTCTTCGTTGACCTCCCAGCGGATCTGAAGGCAACTGGCCTCACTGCTGCGGAGTTCAAGATTGTGAGCCTTTGGCGGAGTCAAGGTTCGTCTTTATTTACGGCGACGCCCATGGTGCTGCCTATCTACTTGACCCACGATACACAGGCGTCGACATGGAAACGGAAGTACGCGGCGCGGTTGATGACTTTTTGGTGCAGTGGCATGACGCTGAGAAGAGTGATGCAGTCATCGTTGAGCTTGCTGCCTTTCATCGGCATGTTCGGGACATCCAGGCGAGCCGTCCACGGCGGCGGAAACTTCTATGCGAGCGCAAAATTCCCGTGTTCGACTTTTGGTGCGGATTAAACAAGTTTCCGCTGCTGCAAGACATTGCCCTGCGTCTGTTCAGGTGTGCCGCGTCTAGTGCTGCCTCCAAACGCAACTTTTCGGCGCACGCATTCATCCACTCCAAGCTTCGGAACCTTGGTACCCGAACGGGTTGAGAAGCTCGTGCACATTTTCTTCAATGCGAAGAGCATTTGTGATGAAGACATTGAGCGCTATTCACATTTGGAAGATCTAGTGCGCCGAGCTGACGGAGGGAGTCCTAACCTCCGGGGTTCTCGAACACGTTCTAGCTCACTCTCCATAGCATTCTCATTCAGTATTCGCTGAGAGAAGCCACCGTGATTCCGAGGCGGTGGCGCACGATATAACAACTCACACGCTGTCACTTGCAGAAAAACCTGTCTCATCTTAGCCATTCGGTGCGGTTCCTTTTTGCTGATACATATTGCCCGTGTTTTAACCTGAGCTTGGCGCGCTATCCTCACTCTTCGGTCTTTCCGCCGCATGCAACTTCCTGTCCCACTGTACGTGATAGTACCTGATATCAATGGGGCTCCAATGCTATGACAGCAGTACCCCATTTTCAGATTGTAGTAACACTCGCACGATGATGTGGCCACGTTGACAGTCCAACCAGTGGAGGGTATATACATGCGATGCGCCAAGTACAAATACCAGCATAGTATTGCCTACAAGGCGGAAGCCTTTCGTCGCTGCCTGCGCCCAAGCGGTTCGTGAAGTAGACCAGCGGTCTTTGTAGCGATAAGTCTCTCAAACGCCCGGTTGGCGCCATCATTTAGCTGCCATGAGTCCAAGGCTCTGGCCTGGGGCAAAATGGGTCTGGAATATTCCGTTAATACCACCCATCCACTCAGAGCCGGCTTGGGGCGGGTTTATTGTGGATTAATTGAAAATCCACCCACCCATCAATCTATCACCCGTCCATCTACTTCAATCAAGATAAGTCAATCAATCTGTTTATCAATATCAATCAGAGCACGTATTAGCAAAGGTCGTTCAATGCCTCACTCTTGAATTTCCGTCTTCAGCAAAGGGGGCTACGGGCCGAAGCACTGTGAACGTATGCACACAAACCCCGCTGTACTTCGGTACTTTGCGCTGCAGTTGTTGGTAGCGCGCGTAGTATGGTATAGGGGGCTGAAAAGCCATCGCGTTCTGCAACGTTCTGTCCGCGAAGTCTGTTTGCTACGATATCGGCATACTCCACCCTGCTGTACGGAGCAATATCATGGCTGTGAAGAAACGAAAGCTTGAGTTCAATTAGATTGTCTTTATTCGCTTTCTCCATGCATCCTATCTAGTAGTACACATAGTCCTCGCTCTGGTTCGCATCGGTCTCTTTGGTGTCCTCTTCATCATCTGCCTCAGAGATTCAGTACCTTTCAATTGACAACGCCGTGAAGGCAATTGGTTGTAGAAATCGGTAGTGGGACTGGTATAGCAATTGTCATGAATATGTATTCACAAAGAAGGAACTCCATCTTACCCTCATTACAATCTGCAGTTGTCTAAGCATGATCTAACCGGGGATAATGATCTGACTCTACTGACATCAATCGGACCTAGGTTCACTATAATCGAACCCAGTTATTTTATTGTGAACACTTGCGCAGAATAATCCGAAGCGGTCATTTTATTGTGAACACTTGCGGGCCGGCTCACATATGAAACGTACGCACGGTTCACATCAATCGGACCGGTTCATAAATCAGGATTTTCCTGGTTGAGATCCGCGGATTTCGTGCCCCCCCCCCCCCCCCCCATCGACGGCATGGGAAGACGTCGTTAGTCCTGTGGAGCAATGGGAGGCTGTCCAGCGTTGGAAGCGTCACGATTGGAGCAGTGTTGAAGCTGCGAAGAATATGGGTGTCCTCAAACCTACGCTGCTAAGCTGAAAAAGTACTGGAACATGCCCGAGCCTCCACCAGATGCCAGCGCTCGCTACCGCATCACAGAAGGAGGGGGCGGGTGTGTGTGCAAATACCATGTTCGCTAAACTGAGGAAAGCACCCAGCGCACGTGTGCGCAGCGGTTCATGAAGCGCTACAGCCCCAAGAACGTGACGACGGCAGGGGCTCGTACGGCGCTCGGAGAAAGCGCACAGGCAGCTGCGGGAGAAGACAACCAACGAACGACCAACAGTACTACGGTTGCTGAGCGCGGTGCGGCGGACAGTGAGGCCAAGACCTGCGAGCCACCAGCCGAAGAATAAACTCCAGAGTCCCCCCACCAATCAGACCAAGCTCAAGGACCCACCGACCAATCAGGACCTGCCAACCAAGGGGCTTCAGCCGGGGTACAAAATCGGAGGACGTCACCAAGTCGTACACCTCTCGCCGAATCTTTTTCTGCTTCTTCGTCTTTGCGTTGAGAAACCCGCGCGCAGACACACATGTGAGCAGCACGGTCTCAGCGGCTAGCACTGTTGAGAAACAAGCCAGCAAAGACCCCCATCTTGTGTCACCAGGCTTAGCGAGCAGGCGGGGATTCTGCTCGATGCGTCGAGCAGAGAGATCAGCCCACATCTTGTGATCCTTCCGGAAGAAGCTCACGAGTGTCTTTCACCCGCTTTGCAGTGCATCTACCCACTTGAGTTTCAGGACGATATCCTTCACAAGGAGGTGCATGGCGTGGCACACACACCCATGGAAGAACGTCTTTGAGTTCTGCTCCTGCAAAATCTTCCAGGTGGCTTGGTTGGCGTTGGTGTTATCGGTCACAACAGCCCCAACTTCCAGGAAGTCGTACTTGGCAATGACGCGCTTCACGTCAGCAGTCAGGAACTCAACGTCATGGGTTTGACTGTTCGTGTAGGCGGACTCAAGGAAAAACGTGAGATCACCGCACACGACGACGTAGTTGACCACAGCTTGGCCATTGATGTCCGTCCATCCGTACGTGACGAGCGTTACGACCTTGCCAGCCAAAGTCAGTGTGAGAACCTTGATCGACTTCGTGTAAGCCCGGTCGAGCAAGATGGTGGCCAGCTGGTCTGGGCTTGGAACTTCAGCACCCGGGTGCAGCAGCTGCAGTGCTTCCATCAAACTGGCATGCCCGACCTTGTAGAATGGCATGTCAGTACTGTACAGCCACCATGTCAGCTTGTTTTGGAACTGCTTGGTCGTGTTGCTGTTGAGCTGCGGGCGGAAGGCGTCTGTTATCAAGGTAGTGCTGGACTTGGCAGAGCAGCGCTTGGCCAGATGCGTTCAACGTGGTTTCGTCCGGTGGTTTGCAGTAGCTGGCTACACTGCTTCCACCACACACAGTCTTGTGGGTCGACATCGACGTGATTCCACCTGGGTCGGCCTTACGGCCAGGTCGAACAGTGCGGTCACTCGACCCATCGACAGGCGGATGGTATTTGGGGCGAGGCGGTACAGGGCTGGAGCTTGACGGCATGGCGTGCAGGTCGTGGCTCGAATGCATAGTTGTTTGATCGAAGATTCGAAAGTGAGAGAAGATGCCGGGCTAGAAGTGCTCGCGAGTGCGAGGACTTGACTAGAAGTACAAGGACTTCGAACCAACCATTTCGTAGCCAGCCCAGCTTTAGACCTTAAATTCAAAAATTAATTGACGACAATTCAAAGAATTGATAAGAGTGGTAGGGGTCAAATATCCAATTAGTCCTTTGCCAGTGTTGATCCCCCGGCGATTTTGAATTTTCGGGGTTTTCCGGAACCCTGCATGAGTCAGAGCAAGATGCTTTGAGGTGGACAATACGAACCACATCTATCAATACCAGGTGTTGCGCACGCAAAAGGTGCTTGATAGCGTTCACAAGTGACGTGGGTGGGTTGCCACATGAAGTCGTGGGGGTCAACTTATCCGCCTTGACATCTTCCGTTATCACCGTAAGCTTATTCAGTAAACGAGTTGTGTCGAACATTTTGCGCATAACAAGCCTTTTGATACTAGCGTTGGATGTTTCGCGCGGGTTCAATAGGTGTGTGTCAAGACTACCAACGCCACTCGCTATTGAGCCACTGCCTTTCAAAATAATCTGCGAAGGTGCGAAGCCCCTCCATTGCGCCAAAGTCGAATCGCGAATTCGGTAGTACAGACTAGAGCGTGAGAACGAGACGCCTGATATATCCGGATTTAAATGGGGTCATATGTGGTAGACACCACTTTATGGGTTTGAAATTGACTCTAATAACTAATCGCATCGTTAAACCGGGTATTAGTTGTTACCCGTATCGTTCTCACGCTCTGGTCTGTATTTCAAAAGGTCCTCGCGTAGTACATAGCGAATATGCCCCTGTACACCATTCCACCAGCACAATTATCGAGTTGCCTTGTGCATTTTCTCGTATTGTACAGCGCGCGAAAAAAACATTAAAGATGTTGTATCTTGAATTGAACGGTACCACGTAACGCGTTGTACTGAGCTTTTCCAGTATCACCAAAGATAGCGTCAATCCTAGGTTTTACGGAGAACAGTTTCTCATAAGCTTCCACCAGCGCCGATAAAACACCAGAATACTCGCTCTGTGTAAGTCGGCTGACGACAAATATTGCTGCCAAATGGTACGTTTGAGAAGCCACACGTGATCACCGGGTATCCGATCTCACTCAGCTTACCCCTCAGCGCCCAAGCTGTTTTTTTTTACCTGTTTTTTATTTCACGGTACTCGCCCAACATGATAGTCGTACAGCATGTTAAAGTCGCGCAACACTTATTTTTACTATAGTCTCGTATAAGTTCGAGTACCGACTGTGTACAACGACGACATGACCATTTCGCCAAATCGTTTATCATGTTGTACAAACAGCATGTACATGGTGTAGATACACCGTGATAAGGACTTTTGATGAGAAGTCAGTGGCTTTTTTATCAAGAGACTGGGCAGGGACCTCTAAGGGAGTGCAAAGCAGGGTGACTTGCACGGCATTTTGCACGAAAGCGACGACGCATCAAGTGAAACCGTTCATAAACTTAGCGCGTTGTAGCCTCGAACTATCACCTCCACTTCATTTACCGCCTTACTACAGAGGTCAACACACACATGCGCAACCTGATCTTTGTATATCCCCTCAAATCGGTTTCCATTGCAGACTGAATACCAGTCAATTCCACATCCTATTTCTAATTCCCTCCCAACACACCAGTTTACATTGTAACGTATCCGGGAGGATGCCGGTATCTCGCTAGAACACGTTTCACGCTCAACATGGCACATAGGTTCTTGCTAAACTATCTACGCCACTTCCTTGGGGCCCTCTATAACGTGCACGGATAGTTGCAGGTAATACACCACAAGTCAACTTACATATAAATATCAAGTAATGGAATTGTTGTCGATTCGGTAGCAGTTCCGTTCTACCCTAAATCGAATCGACGTAGCAACGGCATCATTTTGTATTTACTCTAGCACGCGTTCGCACAGTTTATATCCGTTTATATCCTGTTATCTGGTCTGCCGAACCCGAGCCCTGTGCATTTTGCGGGATGGCCTGACTTATGCAGCTAAACCGCCCATGTTTTAACATGTTGTACGTACAACATGTTTCTTGGTGTATGTACAACGAGTGGGCGTTGAGGGGTTAACCCTTTAGCTACGAGCCTTTGTACGGGTCCACCCAGACCTATACGGCAGCTCATACAGGGTTGCAATTGGCTGTATACCCTGTGGGGGCTAGGTAGAAGCTGGTCGAGTCACCCAACAGGTCCAAGGCGACGTGTACCACAGCCATGCATGAGCCCACCAGCAAGCAGATGCTACCGGACAGGTTCTCCTTTATTATCAGACTTACTGGTTCCAACACAGAGCGATGAACGACGACATCACCGGCGACTGGGAGATTCAGAGCGACGACGAACAATACCATGACGTCGAGGGTAGGCCACCAATGGAGAAAGACGACGATTTCTCCGACAACGCCATGATGTTCGAGTTGCCGCTCGATCGCGACAGCAACGACGCTTCGCGTCCCGACCCAGTGCGCGCACCATCGCTCGATCGACATGCAGTGACAGCAACATCGGCGACGCTCGATGAGAATGATTCTTAGACGGAATTGGTTAGACAATCGTCAAACACGAAACCTAGTATGCTATTCGATAGGGTATCAATTAAGTTAGATGGGATATAGGCCAACTGGGATGAACATGACAGTCGTAGCTCTTTGGGCATCATGTCCTCGTGGCTCAAATGCAGGCAATGACCGCGATAGATAGCCAACTGAGTGATTATCACCGTTGTGCATTACGACATTACGACGTAGCCGTTATTTAGCTCTTCATTACGAACTATCCTACTGCTGTCCGCGAGCTTTCCTACTGCCACTGTAACTTATGAAAGCGTGGGCGACTACCGCCTGACGCGTGGCCCGTAGGCGAAGCTGCAGCAGTGCGCAATATCGGGTGTAGTTAGTCGACTAAACCAATAAATAACTTATGAAAGTGCCAGATGCAATTATCTCGCCGCTGAGTGCGCGGCGAGAAGTTGCCGATAGCTGAAGCGTGACCGCGCTGATGATGCTGGTAAGAGAGTACCCTACTCGAACTCGAGTCTGCAATGCAGACTCGCTTTGCTATGCGACTAAAATAGACGATCTCACAGTGCCTGCATGCAAATGATTCCAGGCGTCAGAGCAGCACTGGTGCCACTGCCACCAGCACGCGTGCGTGTTGTACGCGTCCTTGTTTCGGACGGCAGTTCGCAATCTTACGGATATTAGGGGGCCCAGGAGCATTTTTCATCTCCAGCCTTGCATGTGCCCGTGATGAACTACGGAACCCCCTGGCTCGGATCGCATTCACTGCGCTCGTGTCTACTAGCTACAGTAGCGAATAACAAATTGTAGCTATTATGCAGAACCGCTAGCTGAATGTGCCAGATCAGAGCTGCTGGGATAAGTAAAGAGCACGAGTAGAGTGTAAGGTCTTTGGTACAGTTTGAACGAACAGCGATGTCGTGCTCTGTCTAGCTCTATCAGTATGCAGCATTCTGGTTGGACAAACGGTCTAACTCTTTTCTGTGCGAATCACGATTTGCTAGCGATTCCATACAAAACAATAGAGATGCGATTCAAGTGGAAAATGTCAGACGCTTTGTCGAACGCAAATCAAAATGTGGCCCACATTGTCGTATGAATTTTAGGGAATGCATACCTCGCCTCAATTCAACAAGAAAGTGGTCTACATTTGGCGATGAACACCAGAGTAAGGAAAGCGTACGAGATGCACGGCTCGTATGGGCTGTTCTTGCTGTTCGTCACGGATACACTGCGCGAAAGCATCCGCGGGTGGACTTTGACTAAGTTAGAAGCTGCGGGGAAGAAACCGTTGGCCGAGAGCGAACTCAATACGTACCTGGGGCTCGAGATAGCGATGAGCTTGTGCCCACTCAATGACATCGCCGACTTTTGGTCTACGGACCGGTTCCTCGCGCAGCCAGCCTTCATCGAGACCATGCCACGCGGCCGTTTTCAGCATAATCGGGGCACTGCAATTTCACGCGCCTGAACCAGTCACATTCAAGTCCGTGTGTGACCCGCTTGACCGCTGCAGATGGCTGTTGCAGCATTTCCAAAAGCGCTTCGCAGAGACCGCGGTGCCTATGGGTGCTAGCAGCCTCGATGAGATTTCGGTGCGCATAGTCGAGCCCGGACGTATATGCCCTCGAAGCCAGACAATACGGCCTTCGGTTCTATGCGGTGGTCGGGCGGGACGCACTGTACGTCCACTCTCTTTGAGACAATGAATCAGGTAATGCTACCCGATCTACCCACGCATAAGGGTACACAGAGCTGTTCTCGTCACTCCGAACGCCACTGTACAACACGCTATCGCTACCAGAAGTCAGTATTGAGCCGAAATCAGCTACGGCGCTGTGGTGGCTATGGCCGGGCACCAAACAAGAACCTACCGATCGCCCAGTTGCCGACGCCTACAGATATCAGACAACTTCTACACACGTGGCACAATGGGTTTAATTATTAGGTTTTACTTTAGGTTTTATAGTAAAACCTGTCAGCCCTCAAAAAGTGCCAACAGTTTTTCTGGATTCAGAGAGAAATAATCATTTTGTTGCCGAATTTCCATAACTAAAAAACGTGATACTACGGCTCTTGCCTATAGACCCTTAATGACAGCACAGATTAATGCACTCACTTGATAACGATGACTCTGTTTCAGATCGACTTAGCAAAACATGACTAAATAGATCATGAGAATTAAATGAGCTCAATTCTGATGCTATTTACATCACCAATCTTTCGCCAAAACTGTGCAAAGCATACCCATGGTGAACGAGGCGAAACCATTGGTAGCCCATCCTGTTTGGTACTTGTTGACGTAGTTGTCTATGCAAAGCGCATTCCGAGCTTGATGCACGAAGTCAGGACGCTGTTAAGGCCGAATACCTAATAGTTCACGTCGACGGACTCTGAAACACCACGTTGTCAGCGAGGAATGAAAATAGTGGTGAAAGTATGATTTTGAGTATAGTTAGGGTCGGCTCTATGAGCAATGCTTATCGAGAGATAAAACTAGATTATATTGGTTTAAACCAAGGTAAAACCAAAAACCTAATTCGTTTTGAAAAATCGACAGGTTTTACCAGCCCTGCACGGCATACTTACGCCCGCGCCATCAGTACATTTACGGAAGGCGAGGTTGGACTCCTGGGGACGGTACGAATGAACCTCGTAGACCGATTCAACAAGTTTGCGCTCGAACTTGCTGTGGAGCGCATTGCAAACCAGGAGCGAGGCTCTTGGGAGCTCGTGGCTGCTGTGGACCCCAAGGAAATCTTTAAAAAAAATGCCGCTGCTCACGACAAGAAACAGAAGAAGCGCCCGAAGCACTTGCGTGCAGAATGTATGCCGACGCTCATGTACGCCGAGCATGCCGGTTATATAGCCTTCAAGGACAGAAAGGTTGTCGTGTTTTACACGAACGAGTTGAAGGCTACAATACCGGCTAGCACGCCACCTTCAACCTCACCTAAAGCAGTATTCTGTTGCCATGGCACTGTACCACTCATGCGCTGGATGGGGGATACCATCATGCATCGCAAAGCTCTCGTGGCGCCGGCGCTTATAGCGGCCTACAATAAGTGCATGGACGCTGTTGATCGAGTGGACCAGCTAAGGAGCACGAATCCTACCCGGCGCCGCGAAAAGCGCTTGCACATGTCTGTCTTCACGTGGTTGCTGGACATCTCAATCATCAACTGCAGCGCGTCATTAGCGGATCATACCAGCACACATGACAGTTCGAGACTTCAAACGCGAAATCGCGGAAACATTGACGCGCAATGAAAAAAACCTGAGGCAACCGCAAGATCGGCGCCAGCAAAAACAGAAGGCAGACACACACACACACACACCGAGGAGTTTGGTAGTCAATGACCTGGTCACAAGTACATAGGAACCCCACTCAATCCTCTCGACGAGAATCAAACATTTGCACATGAATGTGTGTGTTTGTATGTAAAAACCGAATAGGACTTCATAAGATTGCATTCTCTACACAATTCCCAAACCAGACAGTTTTACCCAGAACCAGTTGATTTGAATTGAGCTCGAATGGGACGACAAGTGGCATCTCGTCTAACTATCTAACTATGAGGGAGGGGTGGTCAAACAAAAAACACGAAATCGAACATTGAAGGAGATTTGCGTGGAATAAGCACCTTTGTGCCTGTGCTATATCAGTTGACCCACCTCAATATTGTCGTAGATTTATTCGTGTGCGTAACACTGATTTAGAAAGGTTATACCTGCCCACACATATACTCCGAGTCCGCGTACAGCTTAATTAGTATGTATGTATGTATGTATGTATGTATGTATGTATGTATGTATGTATGTATGTATGTATGTATGTATGTATGTATGTATGTATGTATGTATGTATGTATGTATGTATGTATGTATGTATGTATGTATGTATGTATGTATGTATGTATGTATGTATGCAATATATGTATGTATGTATGTATGTATGTATGTATGTATGTATGTATGTATGTATGTATGTATGTATGTATGTATGTATGTATGTATGTATGTATGTATGTATGTATGTATGTATGTATGTATGTATGTATGTATGTATGTATGTATGTATGTAATGTATGTATGTATGTATGTATGTATGTATGTATGTATGTATGTATGTATGTATGTATGTATGTATGTATGTATGTATGTATGTATGTATGTATGTATGTATGTATGTATGTATGTATGTATGTATGTATGTATGTATGTATGTATGTATGTATGTATGTATGTATGTATGTGCAATTCCCTCCTGAAATCATAGCGCGGCTGGCGCAATGGATAGCGTATCAGACTTCGAATCTGGGGGTTGCGGGTTCGAGTCCCGCGTCGCGTACACTTTTTACATATTGCTTCGCTCTACGCAGGAGCTCTGAAAGGGTACCTTTGAGGAGGTCACTGGCCCTCTTCAGCAAACTAGGAACCTGAAACCTTGAAAAAAGTTCCAAGATGCAGTTTTTCGAGGTACTTCAGGAAAATTCACCTGGAAACCCAAACTTTCACAACATTCATTCTGTACATAAAATTTTGCAGTGCCTTCTCTCATTTTCAATTCCACTCCTTCCTACGCGTCGTTGGCCGCGCCGCGCCACGCGCGACGTCTGAGCGCCGGCGAGCGGCATGAACGCCTGCAGCGAGAGAGAGGGAGAGAGACGTTCCCACCGCCTAGTGTTCACCAAGTAAGGAGTGCTTACGGCAAGCAGCGCTCGTGCCGTGGAGCTGCCGATCGTGTGCGGTCGACAGCGTGCACGCACCGCTCTCCGCTGAGAGATCGCAAGGCGGCGGGAGGGGGCTCAGTAGGGCGTGTGGTGTTCGTGCTCGAAAGCTCCTGATGGCACGCGGGTGCCTGTGCGCGCAGAGCTCGTGGTGCTGTTATTACATCAGAACGCACCCCCAGTCGAGGCAGAGCTCTCTCCGCGCTGCGCGGCGCACATGCATCGTCGGTGGTGTGGGCCACACGACCTACTATTCGATTTAAAAGTTCCAAGCTTCAGGGAGCCCCAGAGCTGCCTGAAACTTTGTCACTCAAACGAGGGAATCTTGGAACATTTTTCGCGGTTTCAGGTAAAAAATGGTCATGCTGAAGGCACTTTTCCCTGGAACCGCGAACTTTCTTCCAGATTTCAGGTTCCAAGCGTTTGCTGAAGAGGGCCACTGGATGGTAATTCAGTGGCCCCTAGAGCACTCCAGTGAACTTCCTGAACTTCTTGTCAAACCGCACCTTAAAATCATCAATATTGATCGAATTATGAGAACTTATCGAGATTGTCCTATCATTTTGGCGCGCACTGTAACCTGTATTCATGGGTATAGCTAGACCAGTTTGCTTCCCGATCGGGCTTTAGAGCAACCCCACCGGTAGCGGCATCTCTATTCAAATTTGACGACATAATCACATGTTTTTTTATACATTTGGCGATAGCGCGCAAAGTTGCTCGTACCGGTTTGCGCTAAACTCAAACCCATTACCATTTACCAAACCGTGCGAGTGTTATCTTAGCCATTTCCAAGGGGTTTGTTACCAGGTATATTATTGTAGGATAAGGAAGCTTTCTCCCAACTTGGCATTCCTTGCGTTTCTCTGTCATTGCATCTATCCAATCAGGACATGCTCTTCAATGAATTTAGCCAATCACGATCGATGCGTGTGTATCCCAACATTTTTCCAATTATTTTCGGAATTTACAGTCTTGCTAGAATAATGCTCAATACAAAAGTTAAAGTGTAAATGTTGCATTACTCATATTTGACCAACAATTCCCAACACAAATCATGATTGTATCGTGGTGGCTGTGCCTCGTCTGCTTTCTCTCCTCTCCCATTTGAAAAGATGCAGCGGGCGCCGAGAGGGCTTGACATTCCGCAAGGGACAGCGGGCAGCGGCGATGAAGTGCTTCAGCGAATTCTTAGCTCTTGCTAACATGAATGATGAGTCAATTGCTAGTATTGCGAAGTCGCTGTCTATTCCTGATGCTCTTCCAAGTCAAAACTTTTACTCTTTGCTAACCTCCTTCTCCATTTTCTTGCAAACCAAGCCAAGTGCTCGAGGAGGCCGTCTTGCTAAGGCTACTGCTGTGGGCTATATGTCCCAAGTTGTGAACCTGCTCCGAGAGCGGTATCCTCTGTACTTGTAAGACAGCAAGCGAATTGCGAAAATACGCGACAAAATGGGTTCAACTATTGAGGAGCGAAATTTGCTAGCTGGCGTGCAGACTGGTGAAGCTCCAGGCTGCACACTCAGCGACTTGCGTGTTCTGGTGCAGGAAACTGCAATTAAGGGGGTTGGCTCAGGTTATAAGAGTTTGCATGACGCTGCTGTACTAACGTTAATGTGGCGCACGTTTGGTCGAGCGAGCGATACCTGTTTTGCTAGGAAGAGCCAGCTATCTATGGCAGCATCGGGGGAGCTGTTTCTGCATATAGCTCGGATCAAGACTTCGGTGGTTCAAGGCATCTCAATTTACAAGGCCGCGACTCACTGGGAACAGTGTATGCTGCACGGCCTCGGAATGATGTTCGTCGGAGCGTCGGAGCCTTCCAGCTATGTGCTACCGCTAGTGCCGCACGCAGCGGCATCGGATTTGCCAGGGGAGAAGACCTACAGCCAAGACGAAGCTATACTCTACTGGGAGAACCTTGAAGAGAAAGCTGAACCAAGAAACGAACCACCAACAAAGCGCGTGAGATGAAGGCCCAACGTGTCCAAGTACATTACCGACGTCATCACCACGGTCTGCGAGCGCCAAGCCCAAGCCGCTGCCCCCGACACTCACCGCAGGATTGAGCAGCCACTCCTTGCGCCGTGGCTCCGCAGCGTACGCGAACGCCTCACCACAGCTTGCGATCCAATGGATCTCAGCCCGGGAGCTTGGCTGCTGGACTCGCTCACGAAGGCGTTCGCGTACGTGGGTACCACCACTCGCGAGGACCACAGTGTCGGCAAAGTCCTCACTGGATACCGCGACCCGCACCTGCCATGCGCCACGCCCACGATTGCCACCTTAAGCGAGCTTCTTCCCGCACTGGAGTATGCCCAACTGCTCACGCTGCGTGGCCAGCTTTTCAAGAACGTCAGCGGCTTCACGGACACCACGCTCAACGTCGACGCCTTAGCCCTGGATGCGGCGCTTGCGTCCCTGCTCATCCATCTCAACGAAGTTGCGACGGCAATACAGCAGGAGCAGGCTGCAACAGGCTTCACATCGCATTACCTGTACCGCTTCCATGAAGCTCTGGACGCAGCCAACACAGCGTTGGGAGCTCGGCCCTCGCTGGACACATGCATTGGTTGGGGCCGGCAGCTTCGCACGGCTTGGCAAACGGAGAACTTCGAGCAACTCGGGGAGCGCAGCAATGGAAACACCACCGTACTTGCCGCAGCCGTCACCCAGATGTTATCGTCCATCGCAACACTGCAGCGCACACTTCAGAAGCTTGTCGCGATCCAGGAGAGCAAGTCCGCCAGCGCTGATGGTCCGGCTCCTTGTCGCTGTGCTGGCAAGGTCCCACAGGCGAGCACAGACGCCGTCTTTGAAGCGCACTCTCTTGCTGGCTGCTTCTTCACCTGGTACACGCTGGAGCTGTGCCACAAGGCAACTCAAAAGAAACAACAATTTGTTCGCGCTGACCTCAAGGCAGCCGTCAACATCATGGTCATAGCAGCAGGACGAGAAGTAGACCTACCAACAGCACCACTGGACCGGGACGGCGTCGCGTATCGGCTGTGGAAGCAGCGTGTCTGGACGCTAGCGGAAGACTTAGACAAGAAGGCCAACGCTGCGCTTGGGAGTATCGACGGTAAAGGCCGATCCAAAACCGCGGGGTCGCTACGGAAGCGCTGGAGAAAGCTGCGCGTTGACCACCGCTCTGCTTACGACGCTCTCTGCTCAGCATTCATCACCCGCAAAGCGAACGGTGGCATCGTCGACCGCTGCACACCAGCAAGTCACCAATGGAAGCAAAAGGACTTGGAGTCGTAGGATCACGCAGCTTGCATTAACGCTTAATACATTCCTATTCACACAACATGGACAATCGAATTCAAGGCACAAATGCACCCGTCATCGCCATCCCACGCTTAAACACAGAGCATGAATTCCCGTCAGTCCCGATATAAAGCCGCACACAATAGTAAAACGCTCACATACCGTCAGCGAGCCCGCACGACCTCGTACTTGGCCGACAGCTATCAAAGCCGCATAACACCCGCCCTGCCGGGTTTTGTTTCTGCTTTCGAGAGATCCTTGCGGGGGCGCGCCTGGGGGCACTCGGGTCTGGGGTGGCTGGCGGGGGCGGTGTGCGTCACGCTCGAAGCGCGCTGTTGTGCTGGAGATGCGGGGCGGAAAGTGTGAAGGCGGCTGCGCAGCCGGCCAAAAATAAAACCTTAGGGTTTTTTCTTGGCTTTGGAGCCGATAAACCAGTACATACTTTGTTGAAGTCATTTGGAATCTCACTTATGATTGGCTCTCCTCATTGGGAGCGGCGGTGGACCTGGTCGATTACGGTCGCCGCATTCCACGGATACCTGCCGGCACACCACACAGCCTTTTCTTCATGTAAGAAAAATGTTTCGAAGCGAGCCCTGTGCATGGGTGGGCTTATTGATGCGCAGGGCTTGCTTCCTAGCACACTGTGTCGAACACAGAGGAGAGCGTTTTACCTGCCATCCAATAATTTCTGATTTGGTAGCTCCCATCATTACTTACTTTGGCACTGTACTTCTCATGCCAAATCTGGGGGGAAAATAGCAAACATCGCCGTATGCCAGATTTAGGAAGCATTTGCCGACACCGGTGGCAAAGCCAAACACCAAAATCACGCCAAATTTGGGGTACAGCACCAATTTGCCGCAACCGGTGGAGTTGCTCTTATTCCCTAAAGGGTACCCTTTCAGAGCTCCTGCGTCGAGCGAAGCAATATGTATAAAGTGTACGCGACGCGGGACTCGAACCCGCAACCCCCAGATTCGAAGTCTGATACGCTATCCATTGCGCCAGCCGCGCTACGATTTGCAACAGGGAATTGCACATATATACATACAAACATACATACATACATACATACATACATACATACATACATACATACATACATACATACATACATACATACATACATACATACATACATACATACATACATACATACATACATACATACATACATACATACATACATACATACATACATACATACATACATACATACATACATACATACATACATACATACATACATACATACATACATAAATACATACATACATACATACATACATATATACATACAAACATACTAATTAAGCTGTACGCGGACTCGGAGTATATGTGTGGGCACGTATAACCTTTCTAAATCAGTGTTACGCACACGAATAAATTTACGACAATATTGAGGTGGGTCAACGGATATAGCACAGGCACAAAGGTGCTTATTCCACGCAAATCTCCTTCAATGTTCGATTTCGTGTTTTTTGTTTGACCACCCCTCCCTCATAGTTAGATAGTTAGACGAGATGCCACTTGTCGTCCCATTCGAGCTCAATTCAAATCAACTGGTTCTGGGTAAAACTGTCTGGTTTGGGAATTCTGTAGAGAATGCAATCTTATGAAGTCCTATTCGGTTTTTACATGCAAACACACACATTCATGTGCAAATGTTTGATTCTCGCCGAGAGGATTGAGTGGGGTTCCTATGTACTTGTGACCAGGCCATTGACTACCAAACTCCTCGATGTGTGTGTGTGTGTGTGTGTGTGTGTGTGTGTGTGTGTGTGTGTGTGTGTGTGTGTGTGTGTGTGTGTGTGTGTGTGTGTGTGTGTGTGTGTGTGTGTGTGTGTGTGTGTGCCTTGAGTCCGATGTTTTCACGTTTAACAACAAATCAATCCTGTCGAGGTGTGACAACCTTTCTCGGCCATAGCACGATAATCAAACATAAACACGGTAGGAAATTAGTCCGCGCTTTTAGTTTTACTTTTTAGTTAGTAACCACCGTCTTTAACGCATGTAATAAACGGTACACAACGTAAGGTAGCATATTATCATCCTGTCTCCAGCTAAATGAGAGCAAAAGCAGGTCTCCCGTGGACGGTTTTGAAAAAAAAAACGAATGTCGGATAGGGCATCAATATGAAAACGATATTCTTATCTTCATCTTTATTACAAGTGATAGCACTCACCCGAGCCTGAAATTCGCTATCTGCATTATTGTGACCAATGGCTAGCCTAGTGGCGAGCCCTTGCTCGGCCAGGGCCATGCCGATGCCAAAGGCAACATCCGGTGCAGTGGTACCTTCCTGGACCATTTTATGTACCACTGCACCCGCTTGGCATTCATCACCTTATCGAGTTCCGCCCGCATAATGCAGGCGGCGTCGGCTAGCACGGTGACCATGAATTACATTACCAGAGACGCTTTAGCGAGATTAATGTCAAAGCGTACTAGCGTACAGGGCTCCCAGTATGAGTCAGCCCTTCGACAGGCTGCGAAATTGCGATAAAACGATCGCACGAAACCGAGAAGGTAGGGGTAGGTGAGTGAAAACGTGACTTGCCTGGAGCGATGTCCCCTCCGGCCTAAACGAGGCTGAAACGGAGAAGAAAGCTTCGTGTCCGCTCATGCTGCTCTGCCAACAGGAACATGAAACATGTGCTTCCTAAGCGTTTAGTATTTAACCTCACATAGCAATACGTACGCTCAATTGTAGCCGAAGTTCGCTTTGGTCCAGATTTCGTATTTTCCGGAGCTGCCGACTATCTCCACTCACTGAGCTGGAGACAGCGTGTTAATTGCAAATAAAAGATAAAACCATTTGTCACAATAGGAGCGGCCAATTAGGGGTCGTTTTGCGAGCTGGTTACATAGAACGAATGCATCTTGGCATCCAGTACACAAGCGAACAACTTATGGTAGTTTTGAAAAGCCCTCGATCTCCGCTTATGTTATATACCCGGGGCCGGCCGCGGTTGCTTGGTCGCTGCACGGCGATAGTGGAGCGGCCGCTCCACAGCTTGTGCACGGTGTTGCGATGGCAGCCAAATCGTGCTGCAGCCTCCGAGATGGCCCACCGTGGAAGCTTTCCACAGGGGCCGTGTCTGAGAGGAACAGCACGATCTCCAGCTTCGTGGCGAGCGACAGATCTTTGGCGTGAGGGTGCGCGGCATCTTGGGAGGTCCGAGGTAGAAAATTGATTTGTGGGGCTGTATTTGGCGCGAGTTGCGCGAAGCTTTGGCGCCGCCAGGGCTGTGAGAAATTAATGGCTCTGAGCCAACGAATTAATTAATATAATTTTGCCCAATCGGAAGGCAAAAAAATATTATGTGGACACACGATAGTTGAAGTGACCATTGTTTTTCGGACCGGAGGCCTTCACCGATGGGGCCATCAGGACCAAGATTGCGTCGGCTCCAGTGGAGAGTCGAACCACGTTGCGTGGTCTCGCCACCGTCACAGGAATTCCGCGGACCCAGCTCTTCCGACGCCTGCAGGAACGAAGCGTGATGGGAGGGTCACGGTTGTGCCGAAGCCACAGCTCACGCCTGGTTCGCGCGGTCGTTTGTGACGAAGATTCCTGGTAAGAGTTTTGAATGCCTAGTTATCTATTATGACTAGTTGACATAGTATTGGACGATATGCTACGTATTGTTTGTCATGTAGGTGATCGCGGCTACCAGTTGGGTGACATGCAGATTGTGGTGCATGTTGACGAGAAATGGTTTTACGTGCACCGGAACCGTAACACTGACTACCTCACCAGTGACGAACCGGCACCACGTGCTGTCACCAATAACAAGAACCACCGAACAAAGGTAATGTTTTTGGTGGCCGTCGCCCTCCCACGTTACGACGAGAACCAGCGCCTGACCTTTGACGGGAAGGTGGGACTGTGGCCCGTGGTGGAGACCAAGCTGTCTGTCCGCAGCAGCAAGAACCGACCGAAGGGTACTCCCGTCACGACCCCAGTTGAGATGACAAAGGACGTTTACGAACGCATGCTGACGCAGCACGTAATCCCCGCGATCAAGCGCGTTTGGCCAGGTAATTTTTTGCGGCTTGTATAATAAAACAAGCCGCAAGCGCGTTTAGCCAGGTAATTTTTTGCGGCTTGTATAATAAAACAAGCCGCAAAAAAGTTACCTGGTCAAACGCGCTTGATCGCGGGGATTACGTGCTGCGTCAGCATGCGTTCGTAAACGTCCTTTGTCATCTCAACTGGGGTCGTGACGGGAGTACCCTTCGGTCGGTTCTTGCTGCTGCGGACAGCCAGCTTGGTCTCCACCACGGGCCACAGTCCCACCTTCCCGTCAAAGGTCAGGCGCTGGTTCTCGTCGTAACGTGGAGGGCGACGGCCACCAAAAACATTACCTTTGTTCGGTGGTTCTTGTTATTGGTGACAGCACGTGGTGCCGGTTCGTCACTGGTGAGGTAGTCAGTGTTACGGTTCCGGTGCACGTAAAACCATTTCTCGTCAACATGCACCACAATCTGCATGTCACCCAACTGGTAGCCGCGATCACCTACATGACAAACAATACGTAGCATATCGTCCAATACTATGTCAACTAGTCATAATAGATAACTAGGCATTCAAAACTCTTACCAGGAATCTTCGTCACAAACGACCGCGCGAACCAGGCGTGAGCTGTGGCTTCGGCACAACCGTGACCCTCCCATCACGCTTCGTTCCTGCAGGCGTCGGAAGAGCTGGGTCCGCGGAATTCCTGTGACGGCGGCGAGACCACGCAACGTGGTTTGACTCTCCACTGGAGCCGACGCAATCTTGGTCCTGATGGCCCCATCGGTGAAGGCCTCCGGTCCGAAAAACAATGGTCAATTCAACTATCGTGTGTCCACATAATATTTTTTGCCTTCCGATTGGGCAAAATTATATTTATTATTTCGTTGGCTCAGAGCCATTATTTTTTTACAGCCCTGGTGATACCAAAGCCCCGCGCAACTCGCGCCAAACACAGCCTCACAAACCAATTTTCTACCTAGGACCTCCCAAGATGGCGCGCACCCCTCACGCCAAAGATCTATCGCTCGCCACGAAGCTGGAGATCGTGCTGTTCCTCTCAGACACGGCCACCTGTGGAAAGCTTCCACGCTGGGCCATCTCGGAGGCTGCAGCACGATTTGGTTGCCATCGCAACACCGTGCACAAGCTGTGGAGCGGCCGCTCCACTATCGCCGTGCAGCGACCAAGCAACCGCGGCCGGCCCCGGGTATATAACATAAGCGGAGATCGAGGGCTTTTCAAAACTACCATAAGTTGTTCGCTTGTGTACTGAATGCCAAGATGCATTCGTTCTATGTAACCAGCTCGCAAAACGACCTCTAATTGGCCGCTCCTATTGTGACAAATGGTTTTATCTTTTATTTGCAATTAACTCGCGTCTCCAGCTCAGTGAGTGGAGATAGTCGGCAGCTCCGGAAAATACGAAATCTGGACCAAAGCGAACTTCGGCTACAATTGAGCGTACGTATTGCTATGTGAGGTTAAATACTAAACGCTTAGGAAGCACATGTTTCATGTTCCTGTTGGCAGAGCAGCATGAGCGGACACGAAGCTTTCTTCTCCGTTTCAGCCTCGTTTAGGCCGGAGGGGACATCGCTCCAGGCAAGTCACGTTTTCACTCACCTACCCCTACCTTCTCGGTTTCGTGCGATCGTTTTATCGCAATTTCGCAGCCTGTCGAAGGGCTGACTCATACTGGGAGCCCTGTACGCTAGTACGCTTTGACATTAATCTCGCTAAAGCGTCTCTGGTAATGTAATTCATGGTCACCGTGCTAGCCGACGCCGCCTGCATTATGCGGGCGGAACTCGATAAGGTGATGAATGCCAAGCGGGTGCAGTGGTACATAAAATGGTCCAGGAAGGTACCACTGCACCGGATGTTGCCTTTAGCATCGGCATGGCCCTGGCCGAGGAAGGGCTCGCCACTAGGCTAGCAATTGGTCACAGTAATGCAGATAGCGAACTTCAGGCTCGGGTGAGTGCTATCACCTGTAATAAAGATGAAGATAAGAATATCGTTTTTATATTGATGCCCTATCCGACTTTCGTTATTTTTTTTTTCAAAACCGTCCACGGGAGACCTGCTTTTGCTCTCATTTAGCTGGAGACAGGATGTTAATATGTTACCTTACGTTGTGTACCGTTTATTACATGCGTTAAAGACAGTGGTTACTAACTAAAAAGTAAAACTAAAAGCGCGGACTAATTTCCTACCGTGTTTATGTTTGATTATCGTGCTATGGCCGAGAAAGGTTATCACACCTCGACAGGATTGATTTGTTGTTAAACGTGAAAACATCGGACTCAAGGCACACACACACACACACACACACACACACACACACACACACACACACACACACACACACACACACACACACACACACACACACACACACACACACACACACACACACACACCGAGGAGTTTGGTAGTCAATGGCCTGGTCACAAGTACATAGGAACCCCACTCAATCCTCTCGACGAGAATCAAACATTTGCACATGAATGTGTGTGTTTGTATGTAAAAACCGAATAGGACTTCATAAGATTGCATTCTCTACACAATTCCCAAACCAGACAGTTTTACCCAGAACCAGTTGATTTGAATTGAGCTCGAATGGGACGACAAGTGGCATCTCGTCTAACTATCTAACTATGAGGGAGGGGTGGTCAAACAAAAAACACGAAATCGAACATTGAAGGAGATTTGCGTGGAATAAGCACCTTTGTGCCTGTGCTATATCAGTTGACCCACCTCAATATTGTCGTAGATTTATTCATTATTAAGCATGTAACACTGATTTAGAAAGGTTATACCTGCCCACACATATACTCCGAGTCCGCATTACAGCTTAATTGGTATGTAATGTATGTATGTATGTATGTATGTATGTATGTATGTATGTATGGCAATGTGTATGTATGTATGTATGTATGTATGTATGTATGTATGTATAATGTATGTATGTATGTATGTATGTATGTATGTATGTATGTATGTATAATGTATGTATGTATGTATGTATGCTGTATATATATGTATGTATGTATGTATGTATGTATGTATATGTATGTATGTATGTATGTATATGTATGTATGTATGTATGTATGTATGTATGTATGTATATATGTATGTATGTATGTATGTATGTATGTATGTATGTGTATGTATGTATGTATGTATGTAATGTATGTATGTATGTATGTATGTATGTATGTATGTATATATGTATGTATGTATGTATGTATGTATGTATGTATGTATGTATGTATGTAATGTATGTATGTATGTATGTATGTATGTATGTATGTATATATGTATGTATGTATGTATGTATGTAATAACTGTATGTATGTATGTATGTATGTATGTATGTATGTATGTATGTATGTATGTATGTATGTATGTATGTATGTGCAATTCCCTCCTGAAATCATAGCTGGCTGGCGCAATGGATAGCGTATCAGACTTCGAATCTGGGGTTGCGGGTTCGAGTCCCGCGTCGCGTACACTTTATACATATTGCTTCGCTCGACGCAGGAGCTCTGAAAGGGTACCCTTTAGGGAATAAGAGCAACTCCACCGGTTGCGGCAAATTGGTGCTGTACCCCAAATTTGGCGTGATTTTGGTGTTTGGCTTTGCCACCGGTGTCGGCAAATGCTTCCTAAATCTGGCATACGGCGATGTTTGCTATTTCCCCCCCAGATTTGGGATGAGAAGTACCAGTGCCAAAGTAAGTAATGATGGGAGCTGCCAAATCAGAAATGGTTGGATGGCAGGTAAAACGCTCTCCTCTGTGTTCAACACAGTGTGCTAGGAAGTAAGCCCTGCGCATCGATAAGCCCACCCATGCACAGGGCTCGCTTCGAAACATTTTTCTTACATGAAGAAAAGGCTGTGTGGTGTGGCGGCAGGTATCCGTGGAATGCGGCGACAGTAATCGACCAGGTCCCAACCGCCGCTCCCAATGAGGAGAGCCGATCATAAGTGAGATTCCAAATGACTTCAACAAAGTATGGACTGGTTTATCGGCTCCAAGGCCAAGAAAAAAACCTAAGGTTTTATTTTTGGCCGGCTGCGCAGCCTTCTCCGCCTTCACACCTTCCGCCCCGCATCTCCAGCACAACAGCGCGCTTCGAGCGTGACGCACACCGCCCCGCCAGCCACCCCAGACCCGAGTGCCCCCAGGCGCGCCCCCGCAAGGATCTCTCGAAAGCAGCAACAAACCCCGGCAGGGCGGGTGTTATGCGGCTTTGATAGCTGTCGGCCAAGTAAGAGGTCGTGCGGGCTCGCTGACGGTATATGAGCGTTTTTCTATTGTGTGTGGCTTTATTATTTTTTTATGCTCTGTGTTTAAGCGTGGGATGGCGATGACGGGTGCATTTGTGCCTCGAATTCGATTGTCCATGTTGTATGAATAGGAATGTATTAAGCGTTAATGCAAGCTGCGTGATCCTACGACTCCAAGTCCTTTTGCTTCCATTGGTGACTTGCTGGTGTGCAGCGGTCGACGATGCCACCGTTCGCTTTGCGGGTGATGAATGCTGCGCAGAGAGCGTCGTAAGCAGAGCGGTGGTCAACGCGCAGCTTTCTCCAGCGCTTCCGTAGCGACCCCGCGGTTTTGGATCAGCCTTTACCGTCGATACTCCCATGTGCAGCGTTGGCCTTCTTGTCTAAGTCTTCCGCTAGCGTCCAGACACGCTGCTTCCACATCCGATACGCGACGCCGTCCCGGTCCAGTGGTGCTGTTGGTAGGTCTACTTCTCGCCCTGCTGCTATGACCATGATATTGACGGCTGCCTTGAGGTCAGCGGGAACATGCTGTTGTTTCTTTTGAGTTGCCGTGTGCCACAGCTCCAGCGTGTACCAGGTGAAGAAGCAGCCAGCAAGAGAGTGCGCTTCAAAGACGGCGTCTGTGCTCGCCTTTGGGACCTTGCCAGCACAGCGACAAGGAGCCGGACCATCAGCGCTGGCGGACTTGCTCTCCTGGATCGCGACAAGCTTCTGAAGTGTGCGCTGCATTGTTGCGATGGACGATAGCATCTGGGTGACGGCTGCGGCAAGTACGGTGGTGTTTCCATTGCTGCGCTCCCCAGTTGCTCGAAGTCCTTCGTTTGCCAAGCCGTGCGAAGCTGCCGACCCCAACCAATGCATGTGTCCAGCGAGGGCCGAGCTCCCAACGCTGTGTTGGCTGCGTCCAGAGCTTCATGGAAGCGGTACAGGTAATGCGATGTGAAGCCTGTTGCGCTGGAGATTGATATTTTATAAAGTACTAACCTGCTCGACTGGCCCATAGTCGCTTGGCCCGTCCTTGGCCGTAAGGACAAAACCGCATGGTAAAACCACGTTTCGTCCGTCCATTGGCCGAAACGTAAAGTCCTTACTGCCAACACTGTTGAGCACCACAGGGTACGTCCGCATGGCGGGCACAGGCATCCCCTTGGCTTGCAGCCGCAACCACTCGCGCTACTCGGAGACAGTCGTAGATTGTGGAGTCAAGAGTCGCTCTCGTAGAGACGTTCGAAGAGCGAGCTCCTCCGGAGTACGGGCCGCGGGCCCAATGACGTGCTCAGCCAGCGACTGCTGGAACGCCTGGCGACAAGCCTCCGCGGGATCACGAGGCCGAAAGCCGTACTCGGCGGTGCTGGGGTTCAGCAAAGGCCGCAGCTCGGGGCGCGGGGGTCATCTGTACCGCAACCTGCTCGGACTGAGCTTCGTCCAAAGGGTTGGAGATGACGGGGCCCAAGGGCACGAGTACCGTGGCTCTGTGAACTCGCAGCTCGCGGAGGCCGGAGGAGCGTTCAGGGAACGGATTCGGAGTGCGCAGCGGTGGCCGCGGCTCCTCTCTCGACGGCGCAGCGCGCTCAGCAGAGAGATGGCTCGATGAGCGCGCAGGAGACGCGCGCGCGGAGCGCTCTTGATCGCGAGAGCTCGAAGAGCCAACTGGGACCGACGTACCGCCTTCATGTTGCGCCGACGGCGTGGACGAAGCGTCGCGGCGGTTTGGGGAGCGTTGTGGGGACATTGTCACATCCTCGTGGCTCGGAGAGCCGGCAATAGACTCGCTGTAGTCCACCTCTCCCTCCTCGTCATTTCCGAAGAGATCGTTGAGGTCCATGATCTGGCGGGAGAGTGCTCGAGGGAGCTGGAGCGTGCTCGCTGCGAGCGCTGCTTGAGGCGTTGCGCCGCGAAGTACTGAGAGACCGAGAGCCTGGGAGGCGCGGTCGGTGCGTGCGCCTGCGTTGGGGAGCTTGTGGGTTCGTGAGTACGAGGTGCTGCGGCACGAGAGGAACAAGGCTCCAAGGCGGACCTCGCGAGAGGCTTTCTGCGGTGAAAAGACCAAAATGGGCTATGACTTGAAGTCATGTGAGGGCGCGTTGCGCCAGGGAAGTTCTCCGAGACGTCCACACGACGTGGATTGACTCGTTCGAGAAGGAGGCTTGACGGAACAAGACCCGGTCGTTGACCGTTAAGCATGAACACCCGTGTCCACGGTTTGGTGGGGGAGGGTGTAACGGGGTTACACGAGAGTTACCCGAAGGGTTACGAAGTGTGGGACACACAGGCTAACCTATTTCAGTAGGAGAATCAGTACACGGCTTCAGAGCCACAGATTATGCATATGACTAGGGTTCACTATGCTAGATAGTGAACCAGATACGTTTACACCAAAGGCGGCTTTGCCGCGATAAAGAGAAATACATTCAGTTTGAGATTCACAGCTAAGAGTTCAGTTTGAGATTCACAGCTAGGGGTTGACTCTTGGAGTCCGTAGGGAGTACGGACTCGTGCGTTCTGGTATTAGAGTGGGCTATCTTTAGCCACGACTCTGTGAGTCTGTTACGTCTTCCTCTGACGCTAAAGCTACGGCAGCCCCGCTGCATAAAGGTTGCTCGCCTGCTGCCCCCCCCCCCCCCCCCCCCAGACAAGGATGTGTTAAGCTATCTCATTGATTCGAAGTTTCTAGTGGTCAACAGAGATTCAAGTGGCGATTTAAGGGCCGCCCTACGCACTGTCCAGCGTTATGTAAAGAAGTGCGGCTACAAGAGACAGGATCTGTGTACGTCACGTCGGCTGATAACGCGGTGAAGCGTGACAAATAGGTGGCACTGATGGCAACCGAAGAGGCGGATAAGCGTCATTCTGTATATCTCGATGAGATACATACATCACAATTATTCACGCCACGAAGACTCGCTGTACGACCAACCGATCCGACCATCGTCAAAGAGAACAGAAGGACACCGGCTCTGTCTTATTGCTGCGATCACCGATAAAATCGACTCACAAAATACTCGTGGTTGAACATTCCACGGTAGTCCATCGTTTGTTTTCCACCTTCAAAATATCAGTTGTATCGCGCAGTAGACTTGCCGCAGTCGCCTCATTGTGCTTACAACCAGGAAGCGTTTCGAAGTGGATGGACGTCCTCATCTCTACTTTGTGAATGCGGGGTCTTGCCAACTGCAGAATTGTCTGGACAACGCGAAGTACCATAGATGAATGCCGGAATATTGCCCGAATAAGACCAGCGCGAAGAGCATACTTCGTGAGGCGCCATTACGTTATGATATTAGGTACTCAGATGACGACACGAACGCGGTACTGGGGAGCCGGTTGGAGCAGCATATCAAGCCAAACATTGTCCCTGTGATAGTTAGTTCGCTGGCCACGAAGTCGTGTTCGCCCAACCTCACCACTCAGAACTCCAATCAATGGAATATGTATGGGGCGTATGTGAAGGGCGAGGTAGGCAAGCAGTACACGGACAAAACGACTTTTGCTGATGTCCGGGTGCGTCTAGACGCGGCGTTCAAAAACACAAAGCCAGATATGGTTTAAGTTTTCATTGACAAAGCCCGAACAAACCTATATGAGCTATAAAATCACATTCGCGCTGTCGACGTCTTCCTGAATGCAGCAAGGGCGAGTCTGAAAGCTCTGAAAGCGAGCTTAGCGATTGAAGGGGTAGCGACTGTGAGGACTAAGTTGTTCTCACGAAGATATCTATAACTTCATTAATATTGCAACTATGAAAATCCAATCCGGTACTTCTGTAGCGCGTTGTCTTGCCAGTCAATGTTATGGAGAAAATAAAAAAATGCTCCTACCGACATTATTATTTCTCGACCAAATTACCTTACTCGAAATACTATTGGCTAATAATACTATTAATACGCGATCATCATTGGGCGATGAGAATGGATGACCTCTCGTATTGACTAACTTTCTACCCTGATTTCTGGATGCAGAGGCATAACAAGGTACATCGATATGAGAATTTTCAAAGGCGGTTTCTGTCACAACTAGCACGTGCTGGCAGACAGACCCATATTTCCGTAATTTGGACGGCGCCCTGATTAGATTCATCTAAAATAGTATGGGGGTAGAAAATTCTCCTTGATGCTGTCGTGGTTTGTTAATTGGCTCCTGGGCGAGTACTGCCTCCGGTCCAAAAAACAATATGCATCCACCAAATTGATCTATTAGTGACAGACCAATCAGAATGAAGGTAATATTTAGACTCAATATTACCGCTACGAACCCAAGGTTTTAGGCTTAAGCATCAACAGCCGCAACCGCTTCAGCCGAACACGGTAGACAGCGAGGGAGCCTGCCAGCCCTCATCAGCGCATCCTTTTTCAAGTGAGGTATGTTGTAGCTATTGCCACCCCCTGCGAGCATTGACGCCTCAAGTACGCTTTGCAGCGTAAGGAAGCACTTGTTGGTGGTGGCACTTGCCATCTCCTCAAATGCGGCATTCACGGCCGCGATGAGCCCGTCGACGTTCCGCGTCTGCTTCTTGTACTACAGCGAGCAGAACCAGCTCAAGTCGAGCACGTTAAAGTCCGGGCTTCGCGGTTAACGAACTTAATCGACCAGCCGCCCGCTGCAGCCGCTGCTTTCACAGCAGTCCGGTCCGACGCACGGTGAGGCGGGGCGTTGTCCTGCTGCACGATCACGTGTTCCTTACCTGTACACAATGGCAGTAATAACAAACGCAGTCAGCACATAACACGATATTGTCCCGGCCAAAAAGGCTTGGACGGAACTTCGAGTAATAATTCGGGCTACTTGTATGCATAAAACCTATCAGGATAGTTATATATAAGGGGTAAAATCGATCGTAGATTCCGTTTTTGCGGTCTATCTCAACTCCTTCCCTTTCATTTCGGCTGTTCCAAAAGGCCTCTATTTCTTGTATTTTTGTTTGCTATTGCCGTGCTGCCACGTAGTAAATTTCCTTGTCAGTAATTGGCTACATCGTGGAAACAATTGTTGATTGTCAGATTTCTGGAATATATTACCGAAATGGGGTAATATAATGTCATTGTTAAATCGTGAAAAAAAACTTCAGATCGAATATAAAGTGCGCAGAGACCGGTCATCTTTACTCGTAGTCGCAGGCGTCCACATCGTCTTCAACGTCGCTTTCCTCTTCGTCAGATACGAGTTCGCATTCGTCTACAACCTCCAGGTATTGCTTCTCATATTTTTGAGCGTGTTGATACGCGTTTGTCCACGTATCAGACGTGAGCGAGTCGAAGCCGGCGTCTATCTTTTTCCGTAGCTCCGGCATGTCAGATGCAGGATCATTAGCAATTTGGCCCTTGATGTGAGCCCAGATGAGCTCGATGGGTGTTTTGAAGCTCCGTGGTAGGGCGGTGTAAAATACACCAAGTGGCCGTGCGCAGTTGCAATCTCTGTTGTACTGTAGATTGGTTTGGGCTTATTTTCACGGACCAACATCATGGGTTCCACTTTTGTGTAGCTGTCATCGTACCATACCTCTTCAAGCATTGATAAAAAGTTATTCTCCGTACTAAAAAAATCAAACACGCACATAAAAGTTCGTACCATTTTCTTATAGCCAAATCTGAACATCTTCCTTGAGTTTGCGAGAATTTGGGGCCGGGTTGGTCTGTTTCTTGTGATAACTGGCGCCATCCATGTGAATATTACATGGGCCATATTGTCAGCTAAGTGGGCACATAAATTCTCAAACCATCTCTCGAACTGCACGGTGTTGAAGTTGTGGTAATCATCATCATGCTTTCGCTTTAGATTCGCTTGCCATACTTCCTTAGAAGATTTTATCAAGTGGCCCTTGATACCACCATTAATACAGAAGCTAAACAAATGTCAATAAGCAAAACTGTTTTTGGTAGACCAAGGAGAATATCAAAAAAATATTATCAACACAAAATAATTACCGTGTCCCCGACCGCTTTTGGTGTAGCGAACCTTATCCACATCCACCCAGGAAAGTTTCGCGACATGGTGCAGGTTGCAGAATGTTTCATCGAGATACACTTCGGGCCGATTGGGAAAGTTGTTTTCATCCAGGTTCGCCAACTTTTTTTTCAAATACTGAGCCCGAAAAGCAACATTGGCCGTTGATTCAGCCAATATGTTGCGCTACTAAATCGCATGCCCATCCGGCGAAGAACGCGGCAGAGCGACCAAGCTGGAATTGAAATGTCGTGCACAATCTTTAGGCGTTTAGACAATTTGGGGGCCGACACAGGTTGGCTGGCCTTGTTCATCTCCGCTAACAGCTCTCGAATCAACGGATGCAGGCTATCACCGTGCTGTCCTGGTCTGCCAGATGGTTTTGGACCTTCAATCTATCATGTGACATACATCGACCAGTGATATTTAAGCACGGTACATGATTGAAATATAAACTCGAGTAGCCTACCGATGCGAAGGCTGGGTCTTCGTACAGAAATCTGCCTAAATACCGAACGGGTATACAATACATAACCTCATAAAACTAATACTTCAAGGTCCAACGACAGGTCGAACGGAGATGGGCAAAGATACTGATGTAAAAATCCAGGATACCTTTGTTTGGCCAAAAGTACTAAGCTGTGCAGTTTCAAAATTGGCGCGCTTTTGATTGCCTGTGCGGTCTTCTATGCACTTACTGTTTTACTTTCACATTTTCAGTCAATGGACCATGGGATAATCTACAGCATCAAAGGGATGTGTTTTTTTAAAACACTAGATCTAGATCAACTAGGAGAGGGAGCAAATAGTACTTACAAAGTAGAGCTACTAACCACACTGGTGTAATGCGAACACGTTTGGTCAAAGGTCAGCGCTGAAACAATTCAGTACTTCTGGCTTCGCTCGGGCTTGATTAACAAAGCAAGCCTCAAATTCCTTCTAAACTAAACTAATTAAGTACAGCCTTTTCTATGGTAACGCTAATATCACTTTATAAACCTAGAGCCCTTATATATATATCAGGCGTTCGGTACTCAGGCAGAGTTCTGTACTTGCACCAGTGGCTCCATATCTCTAAAATGGTGCCTGTAGCGAAGCCCAATATGTCGTGCACGTAATCGCGAACGTCTCCTACCCAGCGATCCGAATCAACGTCATTTTCCTATTTGCTCCCTCTCCTAGTTGATCTAGATCTAGTGTTTTAAAAAAACACATCCCTTTGATGCTGTAGATTATCCCATGGTCCATTGACTGAAAATGTGAAAGTAAAACAGTAAGTGCATAGAAGACCGCACAGGCAATCAAAAGCGCGCCAATTTTGAAACTGCACAGCTTAGTACTTTTGGCCAAACAAAGGTATCCTGGATTTTTACATCAGTATCTTTGCCCATCTCCGTTCGACCTGTCGTTGGACCTTGAAGTATTAGTTTTATGAGGTTATGTATTGTATACCCGTTCGGTATTTAGGCAGATTTCTGTACGAAGACCCAGCCTTCGCATCGGTAGGCTACTCGAGTTTATATTTCAATCATGTACCGTGCTTAAATATCACTGGTCGATGTATGTCACATGATAGATTGAAGGTCCAAAACCATCTGGCAGACCAGGACAGCACGGTGATAGCCTGCATCCGTTGATTCGAGAGCTGTTAGCGGAGATGAACAAGGCCAGCCAACCTGTGTCGGCCCCCAAATTGTCTAAACGCCTAAAGATTGTGCACGACATTTCAATTCCAGCTTGGTCGCTCTGCCGCGTTCTTCGCCGGATGGGCATGCGATTTAGTAGCGCAACATATTGGCTGAATCAACGGCCAATGTTGCTTTTCGGGCTCAGTATTTGAAAAAAAAGTTGGCGAACCTGGATGAAAACAACTTTCCCAATCGGCCCGAAGTGTATCTCGATGAAACATTCTGCAACCTGCACCATGTCGCGAAACTTTCCTGGGTGGATGTGGATAAGGTTCGCTACACCAAAAGCGGTCGGGGACACGGTAATTATTTTGTGTTGATAATATTTTTTTGATATTCTCCTTGGTCTACCAAAAACAGTTTTGCTTATTGACATTTGTTTAGCTTCTGTATTAACCCCTTACTTCCCGGAAAAAAGTTGGGGGTATATTTTGACCCTTATGTTCTACGGTATAACATAAGATAATATAGGAATTTGTATAGACTGGATTTTTGCACGGCTATGCTGTCTGGATAGTACATACTTGTCTCAGGGTAAGAACGTGGCGCATCCAACATTACCGGTCTAAAGTTGGCTCGCTACCAGGCCGGTGGTGCATTTATGATGGAGAAGGCATCATAAGCACTGTACTTTTTATCTGGATAGTCCTATCTCTGAGCATTGCACACGTGCAGCAGCACTGATGTATCACAAAGAAGAACGAAGGAGCTTGAGTTTCAACTGATTGCTTTGTCAAAATATGCAAAGTCAGAACATGCAATTGCTACGCTAGCCTACGCTTCGCCAACTCGTCGTCGGAGTCACCATGCTAGCCTACGCTTCCACGTCGGCCATGCTGTCATCGGAGCAGGCGTCACTTTCGCCAGCTCCAGCACCAGAAGTGCGGCGGCGCTTCTTGCCAGGACGAGCTGCAGGTGGAAGGTATCGGAGCTTTTGTTCTCGTATCAGGCTGCGCGGGATGTCGTTGCCGTTGTTACAGTCATTGTGCCAGATAGCGAAGCATGTTTTCCCACAGCCCCGCCCCACTTTGCAGAAGTACTTCCTGAAAAAATGAAGAGTTAGCATCGATTAGTTGACAGGGATCTCAGTAGTAACGTACCGCCGGTTTCCTGTCGAGCACTCTGGGCAGAAGTACTTCGTGTACTTCCTGGGCTTCATCTTGATCAGCGCGCACAACTTGCTCGACCGCTGACGCTTCTTGCGGCCTTGCTCATTCTCTACAGTGTCTGGGTTTTCTTCCGAGGCGGTGGCCGCTGTCGTCTGCAGCAGGCGCCGTAGCAGTAGACGCTTGATGAGTATCCTCCCGCACTGGAGAAGCCGCTGTCCGTTCACGTGCTGTTGCCGCGCTCTGTTAGCATGCGTCAACATAATATACATAAGGTTACACCCCAAGATCGCTTATGCTGATACCTCCATCATAACGTACCGCGATAGCATCGAATGCCTCCTTGCTGTTTACCGCGAGCAATTGCGCCATCAGCGTCTCGAAGAATGCGTAGTGCTTCACCGGTCGCTGCTTGCCCTGCGGTCGCTTGTCGTTGACCCTCTTGTGGTGGCGAAACACGATGAAAGCATTCACCAGGACCATGTCGAACAGGCCCAAGAACAAGGTCTTGTAGTACTTCCTTGTCTTGTAGCTGAGCTACACACTGTACCGCTGCAATCGGAGCTGGTCGTGGACATCGACGCCACCCATCGATCGATGGTAGTCGCGGACCAACTCCGGAACAGGCACCGACTGCATCACGCCACGGATGCGCCGCACTAGAATACAAATAGCAGATTAGAACAGTAAGGATGTAACAAACAATACAACAAAGTCACTTACTGACTGTGGTCGTTTGCCGACTTCCGCCACTTGATAGCATATGGACTGGGGTGCGATCCATCCACATTGCTGCCGTTATCTGCGGGAAACGCTTGTTTTGAGCAAGCTTGATCGTTCCTTGCGGAGGCAGGACAATTTTCTGCTTCTTCACTTGCTTCACCTCCTTCTTCGTCGCCACGCCCTTCGCGTAGCCCGATCTGTCCGTCTGGATGGTACCAGTCAAGTACAGGCGCCGATGCAGCATCTCTAGCGCTAGCTTGACAGACGTGTAGAAGCGATCCGTGACAACAAGCCGCCATGGCGACGTCGTCGATGGCGGACACAGCGCATTCATGTTTCTCAGGACCGCTGCTTCACCGGTATTGTTGTCCTTGGGCACTGGCGTCTGCAAATTGGTCTTGGCTCCGCAGTAGATTTCGATTCTGTTACACAGCAAGAGAGCTGATGTTAGCTTATGACGGACCAAGGCGCTGACGAAAGACACTTATGATGTCTCAGAGCGAACATAAGCTCTTCTGCCAAAGAAGCTGAGGAACGTTAGCCTTGAAGGCTAACCTTCCTCAGCTCGAGTCACATACCTCAGACAGTATGCCGTTTCAGCACATGCCGCGACGAACACCTTCGTTCCCCACTTGTGGGGCTTGTCCTTGTTGAATTGACGGGTCGGGTTGTAGCGAGAGCGGGAAGGTAGCGTGGCTTCATCAAAGCTGATCACTGGGGGCAGGCGATACCCACGAGCAAAGGTTCGCTGCAGCACGTCCACCACCGGCCGAATCTTCCACGCGCGATCGATGCTTGCCCGTGGCGACTTGTTGTTTGAGAAGTGGAGGTAACCCATCACGTGGAAAAAGCGATTCTTGGGCATGAATAGGTAGAACCGGTTGGAAGGCAGCGCTCCAACTGGTTTGGTCGACCAGTGTGCCGCAATACCTTTGCGAATGGGCATCAGCATGCGCGCAATTAGAAGCCCCATCACTGTGAGCACCTCCCATGGCTGGATCTCTGGCACACGCACAAGCCGACGTCGAATCTCGCCCAAATCTTCCACTTGCACGCCGGCGCGTCGCTGCTGCGAACGAATTGCCCTCGCTCTCTGTGGAATCGACTGTGTGTGGTACGTGTCGCTCTCCTTGGCAATCTGCTTCCACAATTTGGGCGGCATGAAGTAGAACAGTAGCGCTAACGGATCGTCCCCCACATCCATCACACTGTCACTCGGTCCGTACGGTCCATCGTACAAGTCCTTGTAAGTGGGGTCTGGACCGAACTTGGCTGGGTCTGAAACAGAACAATACAGACGTTAGTTATGTTCTCCCTTATGCTGGATGTACCGGATACGACCATGCGATAATGTTGGATATGAACAACATAACTTACCATACTCCCATCCGTGCATCCGCATCATGGCGATCGCCTTCTTGCTCTGCGCAACCGAGTTGCAGACAGACTCAGGTAGCTCCTCCCCTCCGTCTTCCTCCTCCTCATCCGTAAGGTCGCCGATGTCCCAATCGCCTTCCCACTCCTCCTCCTCCTCGCCGTCACTCCACTCGTCTTCGTCTTCGGGCTCCTCCTCGAGGACTTGTCCTCGTCGGAGTTCAAACACGTGTACGCGTCGGCCCCCGCGGACATCAAGTTTGCGTCACCGTCGACAACACACGGCAACGGCAGCGGCGCAAGCGGAATGTCATCCGCTGCGCAACCGCCAGCTGAAGCGCCGTCGTCCGAAGCGCCGTCGCCGTCCGATGCGCCGTCGCCGTCCGAAGCGTCTTCATCATCTGCGCTATCTTCTTGCAGAAGCGCTCGGCGTCGCTTGCGCGGGTTGCCGACGGGAGGTGGAGTCTCCTCGGCCGCAGAGACGCCAGCAACCGAAACAGAAGTCAGCATGTCCGACAGCACCTCCTCTACCACCGCTGGCACAGGATCAGCCGTCGCCTGCGCCCTGCCTCCCGTCTCCTTCGCCTCCTCCGCGACACTCGCGGGCTCGTTGCGCTGCGCCGTCTCCTTCGCTTCGGCGGCAGCTATCGACACGCCCATCGCTGCCGCCACAGCGCCGGGTGCTTCCTTAGACTGGGCCGTCTCCATCGCGACCGTCGTGTGCTTAGCAGCCCTCTTCCGCGTCGCCTTCATCGCCCTCTTTGCCTGGCCTCCTCCTCCATCTTTCTCCTCCGCACGGCGAACACGGCGCGCGTGCCGTTCACTCAGCAGCCCCTCCAAGCAGAGCTGCCGCTCCCGCTGGGAGAGCTCGTAGCGTGGTGTCTTGCCCGACGTGCCGACCATCTTGCTCTCGCCGCGGTGTTTTCTGGAATGAGTGGTGAGTGGACAGCGACCACTTGTGTCGTGGTGGGTGACATGCCCACTCTATATCACATTCAACCGAATCTCTTAGAGCGACACCTAGACCTGTGCAAATGGCCATTTTCCACTCAACCAGTTATCTTGATTTCATTATGGATATGCAGTGACAGTACGTCCATACAAATTTATAGATTAATTTTTTCTTAAGTTGTAGGGTATAACATAACAAAAACGCTGCGAAAAAGCTGACAGAAGCTATACACCCTTTATGTTCTACGGTACAACCGTTGGGAAGTAAGGGGTTAATGGTGGTATCAAGGGCCACTTGATAAAATCTTCTAAGGAAGTATGGCAAGCGAATCTAAAGCGAAAGCATGATGATGATTACCACAACTTCAACACCGAACAGTTCGAGAGATGGTTTGAGCATTTATGTGTCCACTTAGCTGACAATATGGCCCATGTAATATTCACATGGACGGCGCCAGTTATCACAAGAAACAGACCAACCCGGCCCCAAATTCTCGCAAACTCAAGGAAGATGTTCAGATTTGGCTGTAAGAAAATGGTACGAACTTTTATGTGCGTGTTTGATTTTTTTTAGTACGGAGAATAACTTTTTATCAATGATTGAAGAGGTATGGTACGATGACAGCTACACAAAAGTGGAACCCATGATGTTGGTCCGTGAAAATAAGCCCAAACCAATCTACAGTACAACAGAGATTGCAACTGCGCACGGCCACTTGGTGTATTTTACACCGCCCTACCACCCGGAGCTTCAAAACACCCATCGAGCTCATCTGGGCTCACATCAAGGGCCAAATTGCTAATGATCCTGCATCTGACATGCCGGAGCTACGGAAAAAGATAGACGCCGGCTTCGACTCGCTCACGTCTGATACGTGGACAAACGCGTATCAACACGCTCAAAAATATGAGAAGCAATACCTGGAGGTTGTAGACGAATGCGAACTCGTATCTGACGAAGAGGAAAGCGACGTTGAAGACGATGTGGACGCCTGCGACTACGAGTAAAGATGACCGGTCTCTGCGCACTTTATATTCGATCTGAAGTTTTTTTTCACGATTTAACAATGACATTATATTACCCCATTTCGGTAATATATTCCAGAAATCTGACAATCAACAATTGTTTCCACGATGTAGCCAATTACTGACAAGGAAATTTACTACGTGGCAGCACGGCAATAGCAAACAAAAATACAAGAAATAGAGGCCTTTTGGAACAGCCGAAATGAAAGGGAAGGAGTTGAGATAGACCGCAAAAACGGAATCTACGATCGATTTTACCCTTATATATAACTATCCTGATAGGTTTTATGCATACAAGTAGCCCGAATTATTACTCGAAGTTCCGTCCAAGCCTTTTTGGCCGGGACAATATCGTGTTATGTGCTGACTGCGTTTGTTATTACTGCCATTGTGTACAGGTAAGGACACGTGATCGTGCAGCAGGACAACGCCCCGCCTCACCGTGCGTCGGACCGGACTGCTGTGAAAGCAGCGGCTGCAGCGGGCGGCTGGTCGATTAAGTTCGTTAACCGCGAAGCCCGGACTTTAACGTGCTCGACTTGAGCTGGTTCTGCTCGCTGTAGTACAAGAAGCAGACGCGGAACGTCGACGGGCTCATCGCGGCCGTGAATGGCGCATTTGAGGAGATGGCAAGTGCCACCACCAACAAGTGCTTCCTTACGCTGCAAAGCGTACTTGAGGCGTCAATGCTCACAGGGGTGGCAATAGCTACAACATACCTCACTTGAGAAAGGATGCGCTGATGAGGGCTGGCAGGCTCCCTCGCTGTCTACCGTGTTCGGCTGAAGCGGTTGCTGCTGTTGATGCTTAAGCCTAAAACCTTGGGTTCGTAGCGGTAATATTGAGTCTAAATATTACCTTCATTCTGATTGGTCTGTCACTAATAGATCAATTTGGTGGATGCATATTGTTTTTTGGACCGGAGGCAGTACTCGCCCAAGACCAATTAACAAACCACGACAGCATCAAGGAGAATTTTCTACCCCCATACTATTTTAGATGAATCTAATCAGGGCGCCGTCCATATTACGGAAATACCGAATAACCTTAGTTATGAAATACTCCTTGTTATGGCATACACCCCAATATGACCAATCACAACGCTTGATTGGGAAGTCTTTTTATAACCTTCCCGACGAGTTACTTGGTTTTATTATACGGCTCCAGAAAGGACACTAAAAACAGCATTTCTACACTGCAGATCAGGTGTATTGCATAACTAAGGTTATACGGTATGGGTCTGTCTGCCAGCACGTGCTAGTTGTGACAGAAACCGCTTTTGAAAATTCTCATATCGATGTACCTTATTATGCCTCTGCATCCAGAAATCAGGGTAGAAAGTTAGTCAATACGAGAGGTCATCCATTCTCATCGCCCAATCATGATCGCGTATTAATAGTATTATTAGCCAATAGTATTTCGAGTAAGGTAATTTGGTCGAGAAAATATAATGGCGGTAGGAGCATTTTTTTATTTTCTCCATAACATTGACTGGCAAGACAACAAACGCGCTACAGAAGTACCGGATTGGATTTTCATAGTTGCAATATTGATGAAGTTATAGATATCTTCGTGAGAACAACTTAGTACTCACAGTCGCTACGCCTTCAATCGCTAAGCTCGCTTTCAGACTCGCCCTTGCTGCATTCAGGAAGACGTCGACAGCGCGAATGTGATTTTATAGCTCATATAGGTTTGTTCGGGCTTTGTCAATTCAAACTTAAACCATATATGGCTTTGTATTTTTGAACGCCGCGTCTAGACGCACCCGGACATCAGCAAAAGTCGTTTTGTCCGTGTACTGCTTGCCTACCTCGCCCTTCACATCCGCCCATACATATTCCATTGATTGGAGTTCTGAGTGGTGAGGTTGGGCGAACACGACTTCGTGGCCAGCGAACTAACTATCACAGGGACAATGTTTGGCTTGATATGCTGCTCCAACCGGCTCCCCAGTACCGCGTTCGTGTCGTCATCTGAGTACCTAATATCATAACGTAATGGCGCCTCACGAAGTATGCTCTTCGCGCTGGTCTTATTCGGGCAATATTCCGGCATTCATCTATGGTACTTCGCGTTGTCCAGACAATTCTGCAGTTGGCAAGACCCCGCATTCACAAAGTAGAGATGAGGACGTCCATCCACTTCGAAACGCTTCCTGGTTGTAAGCACAATGAGGCGACTGCGGCAAGTCTACTGCGCGATACAACTGATATTTTTGAAGGTGGAAAACAAACGATGGACTACCGTGGAATGTTCAACCACGAGTATTTTGTGAGTCGATTTTATCGGTGATCGCAGCAATAAGACAGAGCCGGTGTCCTTCTGTTCTCTTTGACGATGGTCGGATCGGTTGGTCGTACAGCGAGTCTTCGTGGCGTGAATAATTGTGATGTATGTATCTCATCGAGATATACAGAATGACGCTTATCCGCCTCTTCGGTTGCCATCAGTGCCACCTATTTGTCACGCTTCACCGCGTTATCAGCCGACGTGACGTACACAGATCCTGTCTCTTGTAGCCGCACTTCTTTACATAACGCTGGACAGTGCGTAGGGCGGCCCTTAAATCGCCACTTGAATCTCTGTTGACCACTAGAAACTTCGAATCAATGAGATAGCTTAACACATCCTTGTCTTGGGGGTCAGCAGGCGAGCAACCTTTATGCAGCGGGGCTGCCGTAGCTTTAGCGTCAGAGGAAGACGTAACAGACTCACAGAGTCGTGGCTAAAGATAGCCCAAACTAATACCAGAACGCAAGATTCCGTAATCCATACGGACTCCAATAGTAAACACCTAGCTGTGAATCTCAAAATGAACTCTTATCTGTGAAAATCCAAACTGAATGTATTTCCCTTTATCGCGGCAAAGCCGCCTTTGGTGTAAACGTATCTGGTTCACTATCTAGCATAGTGAACCCTAGTCATATGCATAATCTGTGGCTCTGAAGCCAGGTACTGATTCTCCTACTGAAATAGGTTAGCCTGTGTGTCCCCCACGACGTAACCCTTCGGGTAAGTTTCGAGTAACCCCGTTACACCCTCCCCCCCCAAACCGTGGACACGGGTTTTCTTTCTTTACGTTCAACGACCGGGTCTTGTTCCGTCCAGCCTCCTTCTCGAACGAGCCAATCCACGTCGTGTGGACGTCTCGGAGAACTTCCCTGGCGCAACGCGCCCTCACATGACTTCAAGTCATAGCCCATTTTGGTCTTTTTCACCGCAGAAAGCCTCTCGCGAGGTCCGCCTTGGAGCCTTGTTCCTCTCGTGCCGCAGCACCTCGTACTCACGAACCCACAAGCTCCCCAACGCAGGCGCACGCACCGACCGCGCCTCCCAGGCTCTCGGTCTCTCAGTACTTCGCGGCGCAACGCCTCAAGCAGCGCTCGCAGCGAGCACGCTCCAGCTCCCCTCGAGCACTCTCCCGCCAGATCATGGACCTCAACGATCTCTTCGGAAATGATGAGGAGGGAGAGGTGGACTACAGCGAGTCTATTGCCGGCTCTCCGAGCCACGAGGATGTGACAATGTCCCCACAACGCTCCCCAAACCGCCGCGACGCTTCGTCCACGCCGTCGGCGCAACATGAAGGCGGTACGTCGGTCCCAGTTGGCTCTTCGAGCTCTCGCGATCAAGAGCGCTCCGCGCGCGCGTCTCCTGCGCGCTCATCGAGCCATCTCTCTGCTGAGCGCGCTGCGCCGTCGAGAGAGGAGCCGCGGCCACCGCTGCGCACTCCGAATCCGTTCCCTGAACGCTCCTCCGGCCTCCGCGAGCTGCGAGTTCACAGAGCCACGGTACTCGTGCCCTTGGGCCCCGTCATCTCCAACCCTTTGGACGAAGCTCAGTCCGAGCAGGTTGCGGTACAGATGACCCCCGCGCCCCCGAGCTGCGGCCTTTGCTGAACCCAGCACCGCCGAGTACGGCTTTCGGCCTCGTGATCCCGCGGAGGCTTGTCGCCAGGCGTTCCAGCAGTCGCTGGCTGAGCACGTCATTGGGCCCGCGGCCCGTACTCCGGAGGAGCTCGCTCTTCGAACGTCTCTACGAGAGTGACTCTTGACTCCACAATCTACGACTGTCTCCGAGTAGCGCGAGTGGTTGCGGCTGCAAGCCAAGGGGATGCCTGTGCCCGCCATGCGGACGTACCCTGTGGTGCTCAGCAGTGTTGGCAGTAAGGACTTTACGTTTCGGCCAATGGGCGGACGAAACGTGGTTTTGCCATGCGGTTTTGTCCTTACGGCCAAGGGCCAAGCGACTATGGGCCAGTCGAACAGGTTAGTACTTTATAAAATAGTAATCTCCAGCGCAACAGGCTTCACATCGCATTACCTGTACCGCTTCCATGAAGCTCTGGACGCAGCCAACACAGCGTTGGGAGCTCGGCCCTCGCTGGACACATGCATTGGTTAGCCGGCAGCTTCGCACGGCTTGGCAAACGAAGGACTTCGAGCAACTGGGGGAGCGCAGCAATGGAAACACCACCGTACTTGCCGCAGCCGTCACCCAGATGCTATCGTCCATCGCAACAATGCAGCGCACACTTCCAGAAGCTTGTCGCGATCCAGGAGAGCAAGTCCGCCAGCGCTGATGGTCCGGCTCCTTGTCGCTGTGCTGGCAAGGTCCCAAAGGCGAGCACAGACGCCGTCTATGAAGCGCACTCTCTTGCTGGCTGCTTCTTCACCTGGTACACGCTGGAGATGTGGCACAAGGCAACTCAAAAGAAACAACAGCATGTTCCCGCTGACCTCAAGGCAGCCGTCAATATCATGGTCATAGCAGCAGGGCGAGAAGTAGACCTACCAACAGCACCACTGGACCGGGACGGCGTCGAGTATCGGATGTGGAAGCAGCGTGTCTGGACGCTAGCGGAAGACTTAGACAAGAAGGCCAACGCTGCGCTTGGGAGTATCGACGGTAAAGGCCGATCCAAAACCGCGGGTCGCTACGGAAGCGCTGGAGAAAGCTGCGCGTTGACCACCGCTCTGCTTACGACGCTCTCTGCTCAGCATTCATCACCCGCAAAGTGAACGGTGGCATCGTCGTCCGCTGCACACCAGCAAGTCACCAATGGAAGCAAAAGGACTTGGAGTCGTAGGATCACGCAGCTTGCATTAACGCTTAATACATTCCTATTCACACAACATGGACAATCGAATTCAAGGCACAAATGCACCCGTCATCGCCATCCCACGCTTAAACACAGAGCATGAATTCCCGTCAGTCCCGATATAAAGCCGCACACAATAGTAAAACGCTCACATACCGTCAGCGAGCCCGCACGACCTCGTACTTGGCCGACAGCTATCAAAGCCGCATAACACCCGCCCTGCCGGGTTTTGTTTCTGCTTTCGAGAGATCCTTGCGGGGGCGCGCCTGGGGGCACTCGGGTCTGGGGTGGCTGGCGGGGCGGTGTGCGTCACGCTCGAAGCGCGCTGTTGTGCTGGAGATGCGGGGCGGAAGGTGTGAAGGCGGAGAAGGCTGCGCAGCCGGCCAAAAATAAAACCTTAGGTTTTTTTCTTGGCCTTGGAGCCGATAAACCAGTCCATACTTTGTTGAAGTCATTTGGAATCTCACTTATGATCGGCTCTCCTCATTGGGAGCGGCGGTTGGGACCTGGTCGATTACTGTCGCCGCATTCCACGGATACCTGCCGCCACACCACACAGCCTTTTCTTCATGTAAGAAAAATGTTTCGAAGCGAGCCCTGTGCATGGGTGGGCTTATCGATGCGCAGGGCTTACTTCCTAGCACACTGTGTTGAACACAGAGGAGAGCGTTTTACCTGCCATCCAACCATTTCTGATTTGGCAGCTCCCATCATTACTTACTTTGGCACTGGTACTTCTCATCCCAAATCTGGGGGGGAAAATAGCAAACATCGCCGTATGCCAGATTTAGGAAGCATTTGCCGACACAGGTGGCAAAGCGAAACACCAAAATCACACCAAATTTGGGGTACGGCACCAATTTGCCGCAACCGGTGGAGTTGCTCTTATTACCTAAAGGGTACCCTTTCAGAGCTCCTGCGTAGAGCGAAGCAATATGTTAAAAGTGTACGCGACGCGGGACTCGAACCCGCAACCCCCAGATTCGAAGTCTGATACGCTATCCATTGCGCCAGCCGCGCTATGATTTCAGGAGGGAATTGCACATACATACATACATACATACATACATACATACATACATACATACATACATACATACATACATACATACATACATACATACATACATACATACATACATACATACATACATACATACATACATACATACATACATACATACATACATACATACATACATACATACATACATACATACATACATACATACATACATACATACATACATACATACATACATACATACATACATACATACATACATACATACATACATACATACATACATACATACATACATACATACATACATACATACATACATACATACATATATACATACAAACATACTAATTAAGCTGTACGCGGACTCGGAGTATATGTGTGGGCACGTATAACCTTTCTAAATCAGTGTTACGCACACGAATAAATTTACGACAATATTGAGGTGGGTCAACGGATATAGCACAGGAGCACAGGCACAAAGGTGCTGATTCCACGCAAATCTCCTTCAATGTTCGATTTCGTGTTTTTTGTTTGACCACCCCTCCCTCATAGTTAGATAGTTAGACTACCGCTGAGATGCCACTTGTCGTCCCATTCGAGCTCAATTCAAATCAACTGGTTCTGGGTAAAACTGTCTGGTTTGGGAATTCTGTAGAGAATGCAATCTTATGAAGTCCTATTCGGTTTTTACATGCAAACACACACATTCATGTGCAAATGTTTGATTCTCGCCGAGAGGATTGAGTGGGGTTCCTATGTACTTGTGACCAGGCCATTGACTACCAAACTCCTCGATGTGTGTGTGTGTGTGTGTGTGTGTGTGTGTGTGTGTGTGTGTGTGTGTGTGTGTGTGTGTGTGTGTGTGTGTGTGTGTGTGTGTGTGTGTGTGTGTGCCTTGAGTCCGATGTTTTCACGTTTAACAACAAATCAATCCTGTCGAGGTGTGATAACCTTTCTCGGCCATAGCACGATAATCAAACATAAACACGGTAGGAAATTAGTCCGCGCTTTTAGTTTTACTTTTTAGTTAGTAACCACTGTCTTTAACGCATGTAATAAACGGTACACAACGTAAGGTAACATATTAACATCCTGTCTCCAGCTAAATGAGAGCAAAAGCAGGTCTCCCGTGGACGGTTTTAAAAAAAAAATAACGAAAGTCGGATAGGGCATCAATATAAAAACGATATTCTTATCTTCATCTTTATTACAGGTGATAGCACTCACCCGAGCCTGAAGTTCGCTATCTGCATTACTGTGACCAATTGCTAGCCTAGTGGCGAGCCCTTCCTCGGCCAGGGCCATGCCGATGCTAAAGGCAACATCCGGTGCAGTGGTACCTTCCTGGACCATTTTATGTACCACTGCACCCGCTTAGCATTCATCACCTTATCGAGTTCCGCCCGCATAATGCAGGCGGCGTCGGCTAGCACGGTGACCGTGAATTACATTACCAGAGACGCTTTAGCGAGATTAATGTCAAAGCGTACTAGCGTACATCGCTCCCAGTATGAGTCAGCCCTTCGACAGGCTGCGAAATTGCGATAAAACGATCGCACGAAACCGAGAAGGTAGGGGTAGGTAAGTGAAAACGTGACTTGCCTGGAGCAATGTCCCCTCCGGCCTAAACGAGGCTGAAACGGAGAAGAAAGCTTCGTGTCCGCTCATGCTGCTCTGCCAACAGGAACATGAAACATGTGCTTCCTAAGCGTTTAGTATTTAACCTCACATAGCAATACGTACGCTCAATTGTAGCCGAAGTTCGCTTTGGTCCAGATTTCGTATTTTCCGGAGCTGCCGACTATCTCCACTCACTGAGCTGGAGACGCGAGTTAATTGCAAATAAAAGATAAAACCATTTGTCACAATAGGAGCGGCCAATTAGAGGTCGTTTTGCGAGCTGGTTACATAGAACGAATGCATCTTGGCATTCAGTACACAAGCGAACAACTTATGGTAGTTTTGAAAAGCCCTCGATCTCCGCTTATATTATATACCCGGGGTCGGCCGCGGTTGCTTGGTCGCTGCATGGCGATAGTGGAGCGGCCGCTCCACAGCTTGTGCACGGTGTTGCGATGGCAACCAAATCGTGCTGCAGCCTCCGAGATGGCCCAGCGTGGAAGCTTTCCACAGGTGGCCGTGTCTGAGAGGAACAGCACGATCTCCAGCTTCGTGGCGAGCGACAGATCTTTGGCGTGAGGGGTGCGCGGCATCTTGGGAGGTCCGAGGTAGAAAATTGATTTGTGGGGCTGTATTTGGCGCGAGTTGCGCGAAGCTTTGGCGCCGCCAGGGCTGTGAGAAATTAATGGCTCTGAGCCAACGAATTAATTAATATAATTTTGCCCAATCGGAAGGCAAAAAATATTATGTGGACACACGATAGTTGAAGTGACCATTGTTTTTCGGACCGGAGGCCTTCACCGATGGGGCCATCAGAACCAAGATTGCGTCGGCTCCAGTGGAGAGTCGAACCACGTTGCGTGGTCTCGCCACCGTCACAGGAATTCCGCGGACCCAGCTCTTCCGACGCCTGCAGGAACGAAGCGTGATGGGAGGGTCACGGTTGTGCCGAAGCCACAGCTCACGCCTGAGCACATGGCCCAGTGCCGGCAGTTCGCGCGGTCGTTTGTGACGAAGATTCCTGGTAAGAGTTTTGAATGCCTAGTTATCTATTATGACTAGTTGACATAGTATTGGACGATATGCTACGTATTGTTTGTCATGTAGGTGATCGCGGCTACCAGTTGGATGACATGCAGATTGTGGTGCATGTTGACGAGAAATGGTTCTACGTGCACCGGAACCGTAACACTGACTACCTCACCAGTGACGAACCGGCACCACGTGCTGTCACCAATAACAAGAACCACCGAACAAAGGTAATGTTTTTGGTGGAGAAATTAAGCTATTCAAGTAGATTGGGTACGTTTTGTTGCAACGTAAGTAGATTATTGTTACTACTTATAAGTAGGTTGAAGGCTTACCTACTTACTCCGATTTAGACACGACGCAGCCATTACTTACCCAGATTTAGTGATTCATCCGTCTACGGTAACTTTACCGTTATTTACTAAGAAAAAAATTGACTTAAAATATGTAAAATATATAATACTGTAAAAATTTACGGCTCACGTTACAACCTAAAGTTAAAAGTGTTGTACGACTCGTCCGACTGGTTGCATAAAATTTTACGAGTCGTACAAACTTAAAAGTCACGCCTCGTACAAACTTAAAACTTACGACTCGTATAAATTTACAAATTACGGCTCGTACCAACCAAAGTCTTACGACTTTAAAATATGAGACAAAGCTGCTATTATCTGCTTGGATTGCTCGTGTACTCGTTTCAAAACTACCCGAGTGGCGTCGTTAGAGCTGGCTTCATGCAGTGGAATTCACGCAGTGGTTTCGAAACTCTCAACTACCTAGCAGGCACCTTATCGTCAGAAAACTCGTAACCACCACCTTTCCGCGCCTTCGTAGATCAGCTTCATTCTGCATTTCGACAGAGACCGCGTACGCACATCACCAACCTTCCAACTTTCCACGACCTCCCCCAGCCCCTTCCTGACAATGACTGAACAAGCTATCGCTGCAAGTCTCGTCCAAGCCGCGAGCATCGACGAGCTACGGGCCCTAGGGCTTCTTCGCAGTGACATCGAAGTGCCTTTGGACCGTGAGGCCCTCAGCACCTACGCCAAAGTCGCTGATCATGGCCGAAACCTAGCCGCCGTGACGTTCGAAACTCGTTCGGCACTGCAGCAACGTTGCCGCGATTTCGCGCGACGCCAGGGTTTCTCTCTTCGGGTCGCAAGTAATAGCTGGAGGAAATCGGCACGCGAAGGGAACGCCAAGTACGTCTGCAAGCGACTGAAGGGGCAACAACCACTGGTTCCTGGGCAGCTCGATCAATGTCCATTCTCCCACTTACGTAAACTTTATGTGGCGCTCCCAGCCAAAACGTAAGTTGATCGGCTTACTTTTTCAGGAATTGCTATTTTCCGTTCCACACTGTCAGACTGAGGCTGATTATAGGAAGTCAGAGATCTGATCTACCCGAGAAGTCGTCTGTGCTGCCCTCCGACGCGTAGGATGCCGTGTCATTGGCCAAAATTATCCAAATTGCTTCTCCAGTCCCGTCGCAGTAGCAAAGCAACCTCGACAGCAAACATGGCCGATAGAAGCTCGCCAGGAGATACGGCCCCATCAGCTGACGCAAAGGCAATCCGCGACGCTTGCATTTCAAAGGAGACTAGGAAGAAGTACGCAGGAAACATCAACGGGATCAAGAAATGGATTCGTGAGGAGTTTTCCAAGGAGGAGCCCAATACTACCCGATTTATCGACTCTACTGGTGATCTGAACCTCCGTGAGTTTACTCCTGCTTTCTTTGAGCGATTTCTGGTGTATAAGCGGAGTCACGCCAAGGCAGTCACGCTTAGTGGGTATCGGAGTGCAGTTAAAGATCTATATCGCTTGAAGCGTCTCAAACTGCCTGTGGAGTATGGTGACGACATGAAGCAGCTTTTCTCTGGTATCAAGCGCCTGGAGGCTGAGCAAAATCAGACAAGTTCGCCCAAGACCTCCGGCAAGCAGCCGTTGACATTTTGCTTTACAAGTCGTTGTGTAAATCTACTCTCAAGCGCAATGACAGTGGGTTTTCTCATCTTTTTCTTACGTCACAATGGAACTTGATGTGCAGATCGGCATCCGTCCAAACCCTTCAGACCCAGCACTTACTGGACAAGGATGACAGTGTCGGTGCTGTTTTTTTTTAAGACAAAGACCAACCAAGACGGTTCCGGCCCCCGCGACCCGCGACATCTCTACGCAAACCCGTTTAATCCGGAAACGTGTTGGGTGACTGCACTTGGTATCTATCTGGCGTGCAACCCGCGCATGAAACCAGGACCGTTGTTCCCTGGTTCTGACCCCAAAATTCGGTTCGGCAAGGCGCTGGGCAGCCTTCTGAAGAAAGATGGTTCTGCTAAAAGCTATGGAACGCACTCCGTGAGAAAGGGAGTCGCTACGTTTGCGTGTGGTGGAAGCACGGGGGGCCGTCGATTATGAGTGTCTGCCTACGTTATGGTTGGTCTCTTGGTGGAGTTCAGGATCGGTATTTCCGCTATGAAGCTGCTGGGGATCAGTGTTTAGGACGTGTGGTGGCCGGTCTCCCTGTAAATGATTCCAAATTTGCTGTCCTGCCTCCGCACTTTATCAATAATTCTGATGACGTGGTCAAGGCGGCTATTGATTCAATGTTTCCTGGTCTCGCCAAGGAAATGAATTTACGAGGCATTCTGCACCTGTGCCTTGCATCACTCGTTCATCATGCTGATTTTCTGCTGGATAACCTTCCTATCAACCACTCACTCCTGGCATCTGTGATTTTTACGAGCCCGTCCGTTCTCGTCGATCTACGTTCGCGATTAGAAAATGGAGACTCGAAATGGATGGTTGCAACTGGAATACCTCCGCACATTGAGCTCTACAAGAAACTGGATCAACAGCAAAAGGCAATTGACGCGCTTCCCGGCATTCTTGAGCAGTGTATGGAAAAGGTCCTAGAGCGGAAAGGTGTTGCAGCTGGCAATATTACGAGGGACCTTCTACGAGAGGAGATTAAATCGCTATTAGACCTCGTCGGACTAGAGCGTTCACAGCCACACGAGCCGTCAGCTTCTGCCAGCACGTTGCGTCCATATTATTCGTGGGGTGGGCGATTTCATAAACTGCCAGAAGATTTTGAGCTTCCTAGCATTGACCCACTTGGAGCTTGGCGTCTGTGGTGGTTTGGTGATGATCGGCGTGAATACCCTCCATACAGAAGTATTTCGTCTGATGACCTGGCCACATCAAAAAAGAAAGCAACTCTATCAGAATGGTCAATACTGATGAGGCATATAATCAACGGGATCGAAGCAAAACTTGGCTCACCTATGCCATGTATTCGTGACGACGCTCACGCCGTGGCGCTGTTCATGATGGGCTACGAGTCCTTGCAACTAAAGCCAAGCAAGCGCAAATGCAGAACGACACAGCTCAAGTTAACCACCGTGTTGAGACTGGTACGCGAAGCAGAAACCACGCGGACACGCACCTTTCCTTTCAAGCCTCGAAAGCGGTCTAAAGTTGCCTCCGGCAACACATCTCCGAGCTCCTCCATCCGCGATCAGCCCAAGCCCCCAATTCAGCCGCAAGCGATACTCGAGTCTGCGAAGGCGCGCTCGACATGTGCTCCCCAACAACCTGCCCATGTATCACAATCGCCAGTGCCACCATCGTCAGTACCAACACTTGCGTCTGTGTGTGTGGTGCAGCAACAGTCTCCACAGTAGACAGCAGCTCGGGGCACTCATGGCGCCGCATCTGCTCCAGCGCTGCTGCAGACGGCAACTCGGGGCACTCACGGCGCTGAATCTCCTCCAGCGCTGCTGCAGGTAGCAATTCGGGTCACTCGCGGCGAAGAATCTTCTCCAGGCCATGAACTCACACCGCCATAAGCAGCGCCTCCGTTTCAACATCCAAGAAAAGAGAGAGGCCAGCAGCAGCATTTTATTAGGTAAATACAACAACGATCAGTAGCAGTAAGCTCGCCAACCTGTGTTGAGAACTCGCGTATCAAGCGTGGTGGATTACCAAGTCGCTGAGTGCCCTTGGCCCAGCGATCGATTTTTACCCAATGAGAGACGCAGCCTAATCGTCGGCTACCCAAACTTACCTTTTCCCAAGTCAATTCATTCTCGATCACCGTCTATGGTTACGAAGACCAATGGAAGATCACCCAGATGAATTTGACGCACAACCACCACCTTCATGCCGGGTTCCAAGAGAGTACGTTCGTGGAAGGTGGATTGGCATCCGATACGACTCGCCAGCGCCAGCGCGACGTCCCATACGCGATGATGCGTGACATTTTGGAGCGCGAAATGTTGCCGGCGTACAGTGGGACGTGGGATAGTGTCTCCGGCAATGCCATTTTGGACTTCTTGAGAAGTAAAAGCATCCGAACCAACCGGCACACCGCGTCGAAGTTGAAGAGAGACCTTCTCGAGTCTCTGCGTGATGATGTCATCGAGAGCTACCAGAAACTGGAAGCTTACTTGCGCATGGTTACCGAGGCTAACGAGGGATCCCGATTTGGCTACGATAAGCGGGACAATGATGTCTTCAAGCGAGCTTGTTTTTTTTTCCCGGTGCCTGCCTCAAAGCGCTGCAGCATTGCAAGCACATCATCGGACTTGACGGGATGCATTTGAAGGGCGACATGAACAAGCGCGGAGTCTTCCTGCTGGCTACTACTAAGGATCTTGACGAACACATTTTGGTCTTCGGACTTGCTCTCGTCGAACAAGAAGACTACTCCAACTGGGAGTGGTTTGTGAGACACATGAAGACAGCTATCGACGCACAAGAACAAGCGTGGAAGCCTACGTTTGTGTCGGACCGACAAAAAGGGTTGATTGCGGCTATTGATGAGCTGTACCCAGGGTTGGGTCACCGCTTCTGCGTCCGGCACATCATCTCTAACGCAGAGAAAAAGGGCTCCAAGCTAACGCCGGAAGAACAAGGCTTGGTGTTTCAGATCGCAAGGAGTGAGTGCGAGAACGACTACAAGTTCTACAATTCGAAGTTGGCTGACACACGTCCACTCGCTGCCGAGTACCTGAATGGGATCGACAAGGCGCATTGGGTGACGTACGCTTTCAACGAGACGTACAACCAACCTCGTACGACGAGGTGACGTCCAACCTGTCTGAAGCGGCTAACCACTGGTTAGGAAACCCAGTGCGCTCGTCATATCCACTACAAGCCTTCGAGCAGTACATGATCAAGGTGGTGGAGCTTTTTTGCGGCTCGGAGAGGTGAGGCAGGTCGCAGCAAGAATTCTAGGGCTCAGTGCGAGGTGGACAACGCGAGTCCGGACGATGGGGTCGAGACACTAGCTGCCCCGTATCAGAAGAAGCTCGCGGACTTGCTGGCTCTGACAAAGACTCTGCATATCGTGCCGTGCCTCGAGGGACAGTATATGCTTCGCTTCACTGATGTCAGCAAGCGCCCCGATCACGCTCACATCTGGAGGACTGTCAATCTCGTTGAGAAAGAGTGCACGTGCAGAAGATGGCAGGATGAACAGTTCCCGTGCGTGCATGCAGTGAAGGCTGCAATCCATCATGGAATGCATGTGACGGAGCTGTTCAACAGCGACCTGTTTTCTCGCAGTTCCGCGCGAAAGACATACTACTACCAGTATGTCCCCATCCTACGATCCGCTACTATCCCCAAGGACGCATCGGTGCGCATCCCTGACATCATCGTCGACGAGAACGACATCGGGCCAAGAGGAAGGAAACCTGGCCCGAAGTCCAAGCACAAACGCCGATCAGCGCGACCCGGTTCGGCCTCTGCTCCTACGATCGCCATGACGCAATAAGCTGTGGATGGTAAGACTACACGATCAAAGTAAAATCGTACGACCACAATTTAAACTTCTGTGCTAGAACGCAATGGTTGTTAAATAGTCACAAGTCGTACGACTACAAATAAAAAAATTGTACTAGCCTACAGTAATCTTTAGATAGTTATAGTCGTACGACTATAATTCAATTTCATATAAATAATATATGTTAGAACGCATTATTCGTTTAATTAAAGTCGTACGACTACAACCTAACCTATAGTGCTATACCGCAGTACTCGTCTATTAGTTAAAGTCGTACGACTCTCATTGCCGTAAAGTGTAAGAAATATACTGTTAGAACACATAAGTATTTTTTATTTAGTCACTTTACATCCAGTGGTCTGAAAAAAAAAGAGCTGTAACTCCAAAAGAAGTATCTAAAACTGCAAGACAACTCGGCAAGAGGGGCAACGGGGAGGTTCCTCGGCCTCCATGGCGTGAGCAACAAAGAGCGACACGCAGTCCGAGCACATCGCGTGCGAGCACGACAGCGGAGTCACTGCGTTCACGGGCTCGAACTGGCAAATCGAGCAGATTGCCGCCGCTTCATCGTCATCATCGGAGATATCGATGATTTCAATGTCCGCTCTCCGGAATGAGCGGACGAAAGCTGGGCGCACAGTTGCGTTGGTTGGGCTCGCCGACCGCACAAACTCTGCCGGGCTGGAGTGGCGAAGGCGCCAGTCCAACTTGCTCCAAGGCGACAGTACCGACCGCCGCTTGCGCGATCAGCCTCATGCCCATGTCCTTGAGTGCAGCTCGGTGGGCCTGAGCGTAGCGGCGGTCGTAATCACGCTTGGCTTGTTGGGCGAGGGCGAGACGGCGTTCCTTGAGCTCGGGGTCGACCCGCTCCAGACACAGCCGCTGGCCTATATGGGCCCTAATGCTGCTAGCAGCATAGCTGTGCTTGCACAGCGGGCACTCGACGCGTGGTGTGACCATTGCAGATTTGGTTATGATGAATCTACTTGTAAAACTTACTCCGCGTCTAATGCTGCTTCGGAGTCTTATTAGATAACCTCGTGTCTTATCCCTGCGTCGTGTCTAAATCGGAGTACGTAGGTAAGCCTTCAACCTACTTATAAGTAGTAACAAAAATCTACTTGCGTTGCAACAAATCGTGCCCAATCTACTTGAATAGCTTAATTGCTCTTTTTGGTGGCCGTCGCCCGCCCAAGTTACGACGAGAACCAGCGCCTGACCTTTGACGGGAAGGTGGGACTGTGGCCCGTGGTGGAGACCAAGCTGGCTGTCCGCAGCAGCAAGAACCGACCGGAGGGTACTCCCGTCACGACTTCAGTTGAGATGACAAAGGACGTTTACGAACGCATGCTGACGCAGCACGTAATCCCCGCGATCAAGCGCGTTTGGCCAGGTAATTTTTTCCTCTAAATGTAATATTCTAAATTGGGAATCTGCCAACGGCTGGTTGGCAGAATTCCTTTGCTATGCATGTCGCTCATTGGTTAAAAGATGCTGCTTTCAACCAATAGGAATCCTAAATGTCTATGGACCACCCGTCGTGGTGGTCGTAAATGAATGTGGCACTTGATGTAACGTACATCAAGACCGAGGAAGTGTTTGAACCTTTGACAGACATCGCGTCTGTTAGAGCTGCAAGTGGCTGTAGCCACTTGTGCGTGTAACCCCGTTACAGAAAATGTGAAAGTAAAACAGTAAATGCATAGAAGACCGCACAGGCAATCAAAAGCGCGCCAATTTTGAAACTGCACAGCTTAGTACTTTTGGCCAAACAAAGGTATCCTGGATTTTTACATCAGTATCTTTGCCCATCTCCGTTCGACCTGTCGTTGGACCTTAAATTATTAGTTTTATGAGGTTATGTATTGTATACCCGTTCAGTATTTAGGCAGATTTCTGTACGAAGACCCAGCCTTCGCATCGGTAGGCTACTCGAGTTTATATTTCAATCATGTACCGTGCTTAAATATCACTGGTCGATGTATGTCACATGATAGATTGAAGGTCCAAAACCATCTGGCAGACCAGGAAAGCACGGTGATAGCCTGCATCCGTTGATTCGAGAGCTGTTAGCGGAGATGAACAAGGCCAGCCAACCTGTGTCGGCCCCCAAATTGTCTAAACGCCTAAAGATTGTGCACGACATTTCAATTCCAGCTTGGTCGCTCTGCCGCGTTCTTCGCCGGATGGGCATGCGATTTAGTAGCGCAACATATTGGCTGAATCAACGGCCAATGTTGCTTTTCGGGCTCAGTATTTGAAAAAAAAGTTGGCGAACCTGGATGAAAACAACTTTCCCAATCGGCCCGAAGTGTATCTCGATGAAACATTCTGCAACCTGCACCATGTCGCGAAACTTTCCTGGGTGGATGTGGATAAGGTTCGCTACACCAAAAGCGGTCGGGGACACGGTAATTATTTTGTGTTGATAATATTTTTTTGATATTCTCCTTGGTCTACCAAAAACAGTTTTGCTTATTGACATTTGTTTAGCTTCTGTATTAATGGTGGTATCAAGGGCCACTTGATAAAATCTTCTAAGGAAGTATGGCAAGCGAATCTAAAGCGAAAGCATGATGATGATTACCACAACTTCAACACCGAACAGTTCGAGAGATGGTTTGAGCATTTATGTGTCCACTTAGCTGACAATATGGCCCATGTAATATTCACATGGACGGCGCCAGTTATCACAAGAAACAGACCAACCCGGCCCCAAATTCTCGCAAACTCAAGGAAGATGTTCAGATTTGGTTGTAAGAAAATGGTACGAACTTTTATGTGCGTGTTTGATTTTTTTTAGTACGGAGAATAACTTTTTATCAATGTTTGAAGAGGTATGGTACGATGACAGCTACACAAAAGTGGAACCCATGATGTTGGTCCGTGAAAATAAGCCCAAACCAATCTACAGTACAACAGAGATTGCAACTGCGCACGGCCACTTGGTGTATTTTACACCGCCCTACCACCCGGAGCTTCAAAACACCCATCGAGCTCATCTGGGCTCACATCAAGGGCCAAATTGCTAATGATCCTGCATCTGACATGCCGGAGCTACGGAAAAAGATAGACGCCGGCTTCGACTCGCTCACGTCTGACACGTGGACAAACGCGTATCAACACGCTCAAAAATATGAGAAGCAATACCTGGAGGTTGTAGACGAATGCGAGCTCGTATCTGACGAAGAGGAAAGCGACGTTGAAGACGATGTGGACGCCTGCGACTACGAGTAAAGATGGCCGGTCTCTGCGCACTTTATATTCTATCTGAAGTTTTTTTTCACGATTTAACAATGACAATATATTACCCCATTTCGGTAATATATTCCAGAAATCTGACGATCAACAACTGTTTTCACGATGTAGCCAATTACTGACAAGGAAATTTACTACGTGGCAGCACGGCAATAGCAAACAAAAATACAAGAAATAGGGGACTTTTGGAACAGCCGAAATGAAAGGGAAGGAGTTCAGATAGACCGCAAAAACGGAATCTACGATCGATTTTACCCCTTATATAACTATCCTTATAGGTTTTATGCATACAAGTAGCCCTAATTATTACTCGAAGTTCCGCCCAAGCCTTTTTGGCCGGGACAATATCGTGTTATGTGCTGACTGCGTTTGTTATTACTGCCATTGTGTACAGGTAAGGAACACATGATCGTGCAGCAGGACAACGCCCCGCCTCACCGTACGTCGGGCCGGACTGCTGTGAAAGCAGCGGCTGCAGCGGGCGGCTGGTCGATTAAGTTCGTTAACCGCGAAGCCCGGACTTTAACGTGCTCGACTTGAGCTGGTTCTGCTCGCTGTAGTACAAGAAGCAGACGCGGAACGTCGACGGGCTCATCGCGGCCGTGAATGGCGCATTTGAGGAGATGGCAAGTGCCACCACCAACAAGTGCTTCCTTACGCTGCAAAGCGTACTTGAGGCGTCAATGCTCACAGGGGGTGGCAATAGCTACAACATACCTCACTTGAGAAAGGATGCGCTGATGAGGGCTGGCAGGCTCCCTCGCTGTCTACCGTGTTCGGCTGAAGCGGTTGCTGCTGTTGATGCTTAAGCCTAAAACCTTGGGTTCGTAGCGGTAATATTGAGTCTAAATATTACCTTCATTCTGATTGGTCTGTCACTAATAGATCAATTTGGTGGATGCATATTGTTTTTTGGACCGGAGGCAGTACTCGCCCAAGACCAATTAACAAACCACGACAGCATCAAGGAGAATTTTCTACCCCCATACTATTTTAGATGAATCTAATCAGGGCGCCGTCCATATTACGGAAATACCGAATAACCTTAGTTATGAAATACTCCTTGTTATGGCATACACCCCAATATGACCAATCACAACGCTTGATTGGGAAGTCTTTTTATAACCTTCCCGACGAGTTACTTGGTTTTATTATACGGCTCCAGAAAGGACACTAAAAACAGCATTTCTACACTGCAGATCAGGTGTATTGCATAACTAAGGTTATACGGTATGGGTCTGTCTGCCAGCACGTGCTAGTTGTGACAGAAACCGCTTTTGAAAATTCTCATATCGATGTACCTTATTATGCCTCTGCATCCAGAAATCAGGGTAGAAAGTTAGTCAATACGAGAGGTCATCCATTCTCATCGCCCAATCATGATCGCTTATTAATAGTATTATTAGCCAATAGTATTTCGAGTAATGTAATTTGGTCGAGAAAATATAATGGCGGTAGGAGCATTTTTTTATTTTCTCCATAACATTGACTGGCAAGACAACAAACGCGCTACAGAAGTACCGGATTGGATTTTCATAGTTGCAATATTGATGAAGTTATAGATATCTTCGTGAGAACAACTTAGTACTCACAGTCGCTACCCCTTCAATCGCTAAGCTCGCTTTCAGAGCTTTCAGACTCGCCCTTGCTGCATTCAGGAAGACGTCGACAGCGCGAATGCGATTTTATAGCTCATATAGGTTTGTTCGGGCTTTGTCAATGCAAACTTAAACCATATATGGCTTTGTATTTTTGAACGCCGCGTCTAGACGCACCCGGACATCAGCAAAAGTCGTTTTGTCCGTGTACTGCTTGCCTACCTCGCCCTTCACATCCGCCCATACATATTCCATTGATTGGAGTTCTGAGTGGTGAGGTTGGGCGAACACGACTTCGTGGCCGGCGAACTAACTATCACAGGGACAATGTTTGGCTTGATATGCAGCTCCAACCGGCCCCCCAGTACCGCGTTCGTGTCGTCATCTGAGTACCTAATATCATAACGTAATGGCGCCTCACGAAGTATGCTCTTCGCGCTGGTCTTATTCGGGCAATATTCCGGCATTCATCTATGGTACTTCGCGTTGTCCAGACAATTCTGCAGTTGGCAAGACCCCGCATTCACAAAGTAGAGATGAGGACGTCCATCCACTTCGAAACGCTTCCTGGTTGTAAGCACAATGAGGCGACTGCGGCAAGTCTACTGCGCGATACAACTGATATTTTTGAAGGTGGAAAACAAACGATGGACTACCGTGGAATGTTCAACCACGAGTATTTTGTGAGTCGATTTTATCGGTGATCGCAGCAATAAGACAGAGCCGGTGTCCTTCTGTTCTCTTTGACGATGGTCGGATCGGTTGGTCGTACAGCGAGTCTTCGTGGCGTGAATAATTGTGATGTATGTATCTCATCGAGATATACAGAATGACGCTTATCCGCCTCTTCGGTTGCCATCAGTGCCACCTATTTGTCACGCTTCACCGCGTTATCAGCCGACGTGACGTACACAGATCCTGTCTCTTGTAGCCGCACTTCTTTACATAACGCTGGACAGTGCGTAGGGCGGCCCTTAAATCGCCACTTGAATCTCTGTTGACCACTAGAAACTTCGAATCAATGAGATAGCTTAACACATCCTTGTCTTGGGGGGGGGGGGGGGGTCAGCAGGCGAGCAACCTTTATGCAGCGGGGCTGCCGTAGCTTTAGCGTCAGAGGAAGACGTAACAGACTCACAGAGTCGTGGCTAAAGATAGCCCACTCTAATACCAGAACGCACGAGTCCGTATTCCCTACGGACTCCAAGAGTCAACCCTTAGCTGTGAATCTCAAACTGAACTCTTAGCTGTGAATCTCAAACTGAATGTATTTCTCTTTATCGCGGCAAAGCCGCCTTTGGTGTAAACGTATCTGGTTCACTATCTAGCATAGTGAACCCTAGTCATATGCATAATCTGTGGCTCTGAAGCCGTGTACTGATTCTACTGAAATAGGTTAGCCTGTGTGTCCCACACTTCGTAACGCTTCCTGGTTGTAAGCACAATGAGGCGACTGCGGCAAGTCTACTGCGCGATACAACTGATATTTTTGAAGGTGGAAAACAAACGATGGACTACCGTGGAATGTTCAACCACGAGTATTTTGTGAGTCGATTTTATCGGTGATCGCAGCAATAAGACAGAGCCGGTGTCCTTCTGTTCTGCTTTGACGATGGTCGGATCGGTTGGTCGTACAGCGAGTCTTCGTGGCGTGAATAATTGTGATGTATGTATCTCATCGAGATATACAGAATGACGCTTATCCGCCTCTTCGGTTGCCATCAGTGCCACCTATTTGTCACGCTTCACCGCGTTATCAGCCGACGTGACGTACACAGATCCTGTCTCTTGTAGCCGCACTTCTTTACATAACGCTGGACAGTGCGTAGCTTAACGGTCAACGACCGGGTCTTGTTCCGTCAAGCCTCCTTCTCGAACGAGTCAATCCACGTTGTGTGAATGTCTCGGAGAACTTCCCTGGCGCAACGCGCCCTCACATGACTTCAAGTCATAGCCCATTTTGGTCTTTTCACCGCAGAAAGCCTCTCGCGAGGTCCGCCTTGGAGCCTTGTTCCTCTCGTGCCGCAGCACCTCGTACTCACGAACCCACAAGCTCCCCAGCGCAGGCGCACGCACCGACCGCGCCTCCCAGGCTCTCGGTCTCTCAGTACTTCGCGGCGCAACGCCTCAAGCAGCGCTCGCAGCGAGCACGCCCCAGCTCCCTCGAGCACTCTCCCACCAGATCATGGACCTCAAGGATCTCTTCGGAGATGAGGAGGAGGGAGAGGTGGACTACAGCGAGTCTATTGCCGGCTCTCCGAGCCACGAGGATGTGACAATGTCCCCACAACGCTCCCCAAACCGCCGCGACGCTTCGTCCACGCCTTCGGCGCAACATGAAGGCGGCACGTCGGCCCCAGTTGGCTCTTCGAGCTCTCGCGATCAAGAGCGCTCCGCGCGCGCGTCTCCTGCGCGCTCATCGAGCCATCTCTCTGCTGAGCGCGCTGCGCCGTCGAGAGAGGAGCCGCGGCCACCGCTGCGCACTCCGAATCCGTTCCCTGAACGCTCCTCCGGCCTCCGCGAGCTGCGAGTTCACAGAGCCACGGTACTCGTGCCCTTGGGCCCCGTCATCTCCAACCCTTTGGACGAAGCTCAGTCCGGAGCAGGTTGCGGTACAGATGACCCCCGCGCCCCTGAGCTGCGGCCTTTGCTGAACCCCAGCACCGCCGAGTACGGCTTTCGGCCTCGTGATCCCGCGGAGGCTTGTCGCCAGGCGTTCCAGCAGTCGCTGGCTGAGCACGTCATTGGGCCTGCGGCCCGTACTCCGGAGGAGCTCGCTCTTCGAACGTCTCTACGAGAGCGACTCTTGACTCCACAATCTACGACTGTCTCCGAGTAGCGCGAGTGGTTGCGGCTGCAAGCCGGGGATGCCTGTGCCCGCCATGCGGACGTACTCCTGTGGTGCTCAACAGTGTTGGCAGTAAGGACTTTACGTTTCGGCCAATGGGCGGACGAAACGTGGTTTTGCCATGCGGTTTTGTCCTTACGGCCAAGGGCCAAGCGACTATGGGCCAGTCGAACAGGTTAGTACTTTATAAAATAGTAATCTCCAGCGCTACTAGTTTGAGGCAAAATAGTAAAACACTTGCGGCTGGCGGCAATGGTTGGAGGGCGTGCGCGGACGCTAGACACAAGCGGCTGGACGAGATGGGGTTGGCAGGAGGAGGCTACACAAATCGAGAGTGCAGCTACTGCAGGGTAGCGTATGACAACGACGAGACCACTAGGCCGCCGAAGATAATCATTGGTAGGGCACGCAACTACGCCAGCCACCTCGTCAGATTCGAATTCTACCAGCAAGTCTCCGCCGGCGAAGAAACAGAAGACCCAGAGACATCGTTTTTCCAAGGCATCTTTTGGAGTTGATATACCCGGGAATATCGGATATTCTCCCTTCTCGCCGCACATTAGGCGGAAGGATTAGGAAAGAGCATGCTGCTAGGTGCAAGGCCGTGGATTTTTCGACGCTCTAAAGGGAATGATGGAAGGCAGCGGTGGATGGGTGAATTTGCTGTCGGATGTGCGGCAGAACATCTCGAAGCAGCACCTGCTCGGCTGTCAACTCGCTCTATTCGGTGTTCTTCTGACGTACGATGTGGGTGATCGTCATCACGACATAGCGATTGCTAAAGAGCTGGAGCAAGTACTGGAGCGAGTGTAGCAGGAGTAGTGGCGAGTTGGAGTGATTGAGACTGACAATGCAGGGCAATGTGCAATGTGGCCGCGCCCGCCAAATTTGGCTCTCCGCTGGCCCCAGATTGTTTTTTTTGTTTTGTTTCGCGCACGATGTGAATAATTTGGTGAAGGCGGTGCTGCGCTCTTCGTTAGTGATGTTGCTGCGAAAGCAGCAACAGCAGTAAACACGTTAAACGCGTCGTCTTCGAAGTGGGTACCTCGCACGCGCAAGATGATGAACAGATTTTATGGCAGAGCTTTGGGACTTCGTACTCTCTGTGAGACGCGTTGGAATTCGATGCAAGGGTGTTTTGCATCACTCTTACGTGTGCAATCAGCCCTGCACATGTTTTGGCGTCAGTACAAAAGCGACAAAGATTTTCCTAAGGACCTGGAAGTTTTCGGGTATTCGCTGTTCTGGGATGATTTTGAGGAAGCTGAAGCCATTATTACACCACTATCGTATACATCGTATCCACTACAGCGAGACGAAAACACCGTCGGTGATGTCGTACGTTCTTTTCGAGACATACATCGGGGCTTTCAACAGCACCTGGTCAGACAGGACAAGCTGGTGAAGTGTGTTGAGGATCGCTGGGCGCAGTGCGAGCAACCCCTGTTCGTGCTGGGTTTTGTTTTGCATCGTGGGTATGTGGAGTGCGCAAGAGAGTTACCGGAGACTGCTGTGTCGGGTATCGGTGCTTTATGTAAGATAGCTGTCTACTACTATCGTCGGCTTTTCGGCACCGAAGACATCGGCCAGATACGACGTGACATGCTGGCTTGGTTGAAGGGCTGACTTACACACACAAAGCTCCGTGAGGTTTTGAACTCTCCGTGGGAGTACTGGGAGTGTGTTGAAACGGAGTGTCCTAAGCGCCTGCTACCCAAGCTCGCTATACGAGTTTTATCAATTGCTGTCAATACAGCTACACGCGAGCGTCTTTTTAGCTAGCTTGGGATGATTCACACTGCGAAACGCAATCGGATGGACTCAAGTAAGTCACTCGACTTCCACACCATTGCGATGCACGTCCGTGAACGCTTACGGAAGCGCCCAAGAACCCGAAGAAAAAGCTGCTGATATCGCCAAAAGAAAGACGCATCGTTCTTGATGCTGCAACTAGCGCTGCACTATTCACTCCATCTCCGCAGCAGCACATTACAGTGAACACGGACGGAGATAGTGACGATGAAGATCCCGGAGATGGCGTTGATGGGCCTCCCACGTTTGCGCTGTGGGGAGAGTATCTTAGGGAGGTATTTGAGGACGGCGAGATTGAGGCAGAATACGCGGAAAGTAGGCCCAAGGCTACAGACGCTCATACGGGGGCGTCATTAGACCACGGCGCCGCAGACGATAGGGCGGCTGCATCGGCAGAGCTGGACGGAGCAAGAGATTCCAGAGAGAACAACTCAGACGACGAAAACGACAACGAGTTTGAAGAGATACCTGAGGCAGTCAATCACGTTTTCCCGGATGAGAATGACCGCAGGTTCCCTCAAGAAGCTGTGAAGCTACAGGGCTTTCGTGGCCAGAAGGAAACACTGGCGAAGATGTTCGAATGAAAAACGATTCTGAGTAGAAGGACCAGCTACGCTCGCTTTGAACTACTTACATGTGATGCACACAATACAAATGCGAAAGTTTATTTCTGTTTTGATAGTACTTGCATTAACCCTATTGTGGTAGGTGGTCCTAAAACCTTGCAATATGCTTGGTTTTACAAATTTAATCCAATCAGATCACCCCTCTATTCATTTTGACCTATTATATCACTTGCGTAAAACCAAGCATATTGCAAGGTTTTACAACAATAATTGCAATAATTATTGGTAAACCCCTGCAAAATGATATATTATGCTGCGGGGTGCGGCACAAAACCAAGCATTTATGCATGTTTACACTTTACTATGGGCACTTCAATATACAATTTTAAGTATAATTTTGAACACTAAAGGGTTAAAAAATTGAGAGAACTTACCGCGCTTTACACAAGAAGGATGTCTGGTCTTCTTAGCCGCTATCTGGTTGAACACCGCTTGTTTCATCACCGTAGACCAATGAAATCACCTTCTGCAGCGGGGCTGCCGTAGCTTTAGCGTCAGAGGAAGACGTAACAGACTCACAGAGTCGCGGCTAAAGATAGCCCGTTCTAATACCCGAACGCACGAGTCCGTACTCCCTACGGACTCCAAGAGTCAACCCTTAACTCTTAGCTGTGAATCTTCAAACTGAATGTATTTCTCTTATCGCGGCAGAGCCGCCTTCGGTGTAAACGTATCTGGTTCACTATCTAGCATAGTGAACCCTAGTCATATGCATAATCTGTGGCTCTGAAGCCATGTACTGATTCTCCTACTGAAATAGGTTAGACAGTGTGCACCACACAAGCCTGTGTGTGCCACACTTCGTAACCCTTCGGGTAACATTCGTGTAACCCCGTTACACTCTCCCCCACCAAACCGTGGACACGGGTGTTCACGCTTAACGGTCAACGACCGGGTCTTGTTCCGTCAAGCCTCCTTCTCGAACGAGTCAATCCACATCGTGTGGACGTCTCTGAGAACTTCTCGGTGCAACGCGCCCTCACATGACTTCAAGTCATAACGCCTTTTGGTCTTTCGACCGCAGAAACCATCTCGCGAGGTCCGCCTCGGAGCCTCGCTCCTCTCGCACTTCGGCACCTCGTGCCTGCGAACTCCCAAGCCCCCAGCGCAGGTGCGCACACCGACCGCGCCTCCCAGGCTCTCGGTCTCCCAGTACTTCGCGGCGCAACGCCTCAAGCAACGCTCGCGGCGAGCACGCCCCAGCTCCCCTCGAGCACTAGCCCATCAGACCATGGACCTCAAAGATCTCTTCGGAGATGAGGAGGAGGGCGAGGTGGACTACAGCGAGTCCGATGCCGGCTCTCCGAGCCATGAGGGTGAGGCAGCGTCCCCACAACGCTCCCGGAACCGCCGCGACGCTTCGCCCACGCCGCCGGCACAACGCGAAGGTGGCACGTCGGCCACAGTTGGCTCGTCGAGCTCCCGCGACCAAGAGCGCCGCGCGCGCACTTCTCCTGCGCGCTCGTCGAGCCATCTCTCTACTGAGCGCACTGCGCCGTTGAGGGAGGAGCCGCGGCCACCGCTGCGCACTCCAAATCCGTTCCTGAACGCTCCTCAGGGCTCCGCGAGCTGCGCGAGCTCACTGAGTCACGGTACTCGCCGCCTCGTGCGGGGGAAGCGCCCTTGGGCCCCGTCATCTCCAACCCTTTGGACGAGGCTCAATCCGAGCAGGTTGCGGCGCAGCTGGCCTCCATGCGCTCCCAGCGCCCCGAGTTGCGGCCCCTGCTGAACCCCAGCACCGCCGAGTACGGCTTCCGACCTCGTGACCCCGCGGAGGCATGCCGTCAGGCGTTCCAGCCGACGCTGGCTCAGCATGTCATTGGGCCCGCGGCCCGTACTCCGGAGGAGATCGCTCTTCGAACGTCTCTACGACAGCGACTCTTGACTCCACAGTCTACGACTGTCTCCGAGTACCGCGAGCGGTTGCGCCTGCAAGGCAAGGGTTGTCCGTGCCCGCCATGCGGACGTACCCTGTGGTGCTCAGCCCGGGCGAAAGCCTGATTGAACACGAGGCTCAGTTCGAGCTCTGGGCTGAGAAGAAGAAGAAGCTTAGCTCCATGGATGCTCTTCGAGCTAGCTTCAGCGAAGTGGATGTTCGTATCGAACGCAAGCTCCGCTTCGACTTTGCGAAGATCCGAGCCAAACGCAGCCTCTCGGCTAACGCTCAGCCGCAGACCCATTTTAGCGCTGCGCGCTTCGCTCCTTTGAGCCCTCCAGTCGCTCCTTTCCCGCGAGGGGGTGAGCGCTGTGGCTCAGGGCCAACCCCGGAGCAATGTGGCTGACCCAGCAGCTCCCAGCCTATTACCGGGAAGCGCGGGACGGCCGGCATGCCGGCCTCGAGCCCACGGGGCGCTGGTGATCAAGCCGATCAAAAGCGTCCACGACGTCTGGGCAGTCTTGGCGAAGGGGCACCTCAAACTCCCATGAGTTCTCTGAGTGTGGGTACCCTCGCCACTTCACCAGATACTGGTTTTGACCCCGGCACCGCCGCTTCGCCAGCAGGCGCTCCACATGGTAGTGAAGGTTCCCTTGCTCATCGAGCAGCGCCGGTGGAGGACGCGCCAAGCCGCCTCGCGACGTATGATGAGTTGTACGAGGTTCGGCAACAGACGACTCGTCTTCGGGACCATGTCCAGGATGTCGATGCGCGTCTCGCGCGTACTGCCACGGAGCTCGACGAGCTTGCTCGAGACTTGAGCTGGGTTCAAGTGCCTCGCGAGGTCTGGGACCGGCTCCGACACTTGGAGAGCTGGGTGCAGTACTATGGCGATCGCGACGACCGTCGTAGCCAGGAGCTCTCCGAGCTTCGACGTCAGCAGGCTGCATTGCAGGGTCAGATTGACCTTCTAGCCCGCATGCAGGGCCCGCCCGCTGCGCTTCCTGCGCCGGGGGCCCCAGCCTGCGGCACTTCCGACTCCAACTCTGCCCTCAGGGCTCGCGGCACCGCCGATGCCGAGCCTTCCGCCTGTGTCTGCAGTGCCTGCGATGATGGTCGCGTCTGTGACGCCTGCGACTGCGTCCTCGACGCTCGCGACCTCGTCGCCCTCGGTGCCTCCATCTGCACCTGCGTCGGGTCATGGTACGGCATGAGCAAGCCCACGTATAAGACGGGGTGCGTCCGCATCTTCTTCGGAAGATTGAGCGTGTACGCAAGGCCCTTCCTGGCCACGACCTTGAAAGGTCCGATGAAGCGCGGGCGCAACTTCGTCTTGAAGACAGCGGACACTGCATGTGTAGGTAGGTTCTTAGCATTTAGCAATACCAGGTCCCCGACCTCATAACTGTCAACATTGCCTCTGCCTTTAGCATCCGCATGTTCCTTTTGCTTGTCTTGACTCTCAGCCATTGCGTCACGCACGTGTCGTAAGACACTCAAGCGCGTCGACAAGAAAGTGTCAACCTGTTTACGAACAGTAGCCGGGCTAACATCAGCTAGCCGATCAGCTAAATCGGCTTCCTCTCCCCCACTAAGCCCAAGGCCACCACGTGGCGGCGTCAGCGGGACGCGGGGATGAGACAAGCTGTTCACGTAGAACGGCGTGTAGCCGGTCGAGGCATGCACGGCGTTATTCAACGCAAACTCAACGAGTGGCAGCATAGCGCTCCAACGCTTCGGCGTCTCAGCGCAAATGCTGCGGAGCACGTCTTCGACGACGCGATTCACTCGCTCCGTCTGACCATCGGTCTGCGGGTGATCCGCCGTGGACATGTCCAGCTTGGTGCCAAGCACCGCAAAGACCGCGCTCCAGAAGTTGCCCGTGAAGCGGGGTCTCGGTCCGAGACAATCGACTCAGGAGTCCGTGTTGTCGAAACACTCGGTCCAAGAACAGCGTTGCTGTACCCTTACCATCGATGGTATCCGGCACAGCCGCAATGTGAGCCATCTTGCTCAGTCGGTCTACAAAGACCACGACTTCCAGTGTTGCCCGCCGCATCCGCCGGCAGGCCAAACACAAAGTCCATACTCATGGATTGCCAACAGCCCGAAGGGACAGGCAAGCTTGCCAACGGGGCTGCAGCATGGGGTGACGACTTCACACGCTGACACGTCTCGCACGTGCGCACATAAGTGCTCGTCCACTTGTACATCTTCGGCCACCAGTCGTGGGTGCTCACCGAGCTGTAGGTCTTCTCACGGCCAAGATGGCCAGCCACCGGCGTGTCGTGGGCCTCATAGAGGATACGATACTTCAGGTCCTCATCATGAGGGATGACCACGCGTGGCGTGTCCTCGGAGCCAGTGCTGTAGAACAGCAGGCCACCATCGAGGGTGTAGCGATGCAAACGCGCGCGCACTCGCGCCGACAATTCAATGTCCGAGTCTTGAAACTCCTTGCTCCCGAGAGCCTTCAGCAACGCGACACAAGTGTCATCCTTGGCATAAGCCGTTCGGATCAGATCCGGTAATGACGAAGTCACGGTCGTTACATGAGCCAGCTCATAATCCGGCCTGCGCGACAGCGCGTCCGCGAGGACATTCTGCCTGCCAGGCTTGTACTTCACCTCGAAGTTGTACTCCGCGAAGAAGGACAGCCAACGGGCCATCCTTTGCGAGAGATGAGGCGACTGAGTCGCAGTGCGTAACGACGCGTGATCCGTGTAAATCACGAACGGCTGAGAGCCCAACAGGTGAACCCTGAACTTGACGAGCGCATACTTCATCGCAAGTAGCTCTTTGTCATGGACAGGATAGTTCTTCTCAGCAGCCTTCAGCTGACGAGATTCGAACGCCACCACGCGCTCGCGCCCCTCGGCGTCTGCTTGTAGCAGGGCACAGCCGATGGCAAAGTCCGAGGCGTCACAGACGACACTAAACGGACGAGCGGGGTCTGGCAAAGCCAGAATAGGCGCATGAAGGAGACTATCCTTAATTGCCGCAAACGCATCTTGATGCTCGGTGTTCCAACACCACTCCGCGTCCTTCTTCAGGAGATTGGAGAGTGGCCGAGCCATCTCAGCGTAATTCTCGCTGTACTTGTGCAAGTAATTGGCCAAGCCAAGCCACTTGCGAAGATCCTTCTGGTTCTGGGGAACCGGCCAGTCAACAATGGCCTTGACCTTGACCGGGTCGGCCCTCAGGCCACGCTTCCCGATGAAGCACCCTAAGAAGGAAATCTCTTCTGCTCCGAAGATGCATTTGTCAATGTTGGCGTACAACTTGTTTTGACGCATGCACTCGAGCACAGCACGCAGGTGCTCGACATGGTTCTCCATATCAGTCTTCCCGTGCTCCGCACGACTGTGGACAAAGATGTCATCGAAGTACGTCTGCGCGTACGCCCGATGGGGCCGGAAGAGCTGCGTCACAAGACGATTGAACGTCGCTGGCGCGTTCGAAAGCCCTTGGGGCATCACCAACCACTCCCAGAGCATGCCGCTCGGAGTACTCACCGCAGTGAGAGGGATGTCGCTCGTTCTCATGAGCAATTGGTAGTAGCCATCGACCAAGTCGAGCGCACTGTACATCGTACATCCTGCCATGTTGTTCTGAAGAACGTCCTTCCGAGGAATCGGCGTCTGCGCCGGAATGGTGGCGGCATTCAGCTTGTTGAAAGCATGCACAATACGGCACTTACCATTCGGCTTTCTGACACAGAACGTCGGCGTGGAGTGAGGAGACTTACTCTCACGCACCATGCCCGCCTCGTGCTTCGCACGGAAGAACGCGTCAATGACGTCACACTGCTCCTTCGGCAGAGGCCACTGCCTCGTCACGCAGTACTTCGTTCCCGGAACGAGATCAATCTCATGCCGGACACCTCGATCCGGAGGTAGCCCCGAGGGCGGTTCCTTCGAGACCACGTCTTGATAATCCTTCACCACGTGATACAAGGGATCCGACGGATCCTTCAGGATCACCGATCCGCTTCGCGCATTCAGCGCCTTCTTGGTGGCCTCCAGGACAGCTTCATCCAGAAGCGAGGACGAGTTCAACTCTTCTTCAGGTCGTATGACCACCACCTCCGCCAAGTCTCCAGCCTTCAAGGCGTCGCCCAACTCGACCAAGGACATCTCGTCCAGCTCCAGGAGAGCAGATAGTGAGGGCAAGTCGGTGAGACTGACGTCTCCGTCGACGTCGCCCGTCACTCCATTCACGAGTGTGTAGAGCTGCTCGCTCTTGTGTAGAGCCCCACCGCTCGGCACACCCTTCTCGACTCGTGAGACCGCAGACGCCTTGCGTCGCGCCGCCAGCGCTTTGCGGCGCTGCCGCCTCTTCATGGACACTGTCCGCCCAGAAGAGCTCCGTGATTTCGCGTGCTTCTTGACGCCAGGTGTCACCACCTCATTCAGCTCCAGAGGAGCACCAGTGTCTTGATCGACACTCAGCGAAGGACTGCACGACCCGCAGCCTCCACTCAGTGGATTACGTGCCACTCCACGATCTTCATCCGGGCAGAGCCCCTTGTCCCTCGGCATCGTGCCGACCGCGCCTTCACTGGCACGCAGCAGGGCGTCGCCCTCAGACGCACACCCGCTCAGCGGAATTCGTGCCGCTCCACATCCATCAGCAGCCGGGCCTCGCCAATGGGGCCTCGGCTCCCTGCCGACCTTGTCCTCACTTGTGTACAGCGGGGCGTTGCCCTCAGGCGCACACCCGCTCAGCGGAATTCGTGCCGCTCCACCTGCCGTCCACGAGCCACGCTCGGAACGCTCGTTCTCGACACACGCAGTGTCCACCAACTCGGAAACTCCGATGTCTAGCACATTGACCGACTCGGTCCAGTGCTCGCGCCAGAAGCGCTTCTGCTTCCTAGCAGAGGTGGGTTCATGACTCGCCAATGCTCCGCCAGGAGAGAAGTGCGTAGCACCAAGGGTCTTCGACCTCCAATCTATCCAAGGCTCATGGCGTTCCAGCCACGCCATACCAAGGATGAGATCATATCTCGAATCGAGGTCTAAGACCAGACAGCGTTCCACGCTATCAAAATCCAAAAACTTCACGCCCAAGTCCACAGGGACTTTAGGCACTGGGACACGAGTGCCCGTCGCGAGACGAACAGTGACGATGTCACTCCCACACGCTACCAGCGCCTCAGCATAAAGCTGACTTCCGTCCATCGTGGAACGCCGGGCGTAATTACCCGACGCTCCCAAATCGATCAAAATCGTCCATGGCTTTGTGAAGCCCTTCACCCAAGCCTGGACAACTAGCAAGCCCGGCTTGCACACACGTTCCGTGTTATAGAGTACAGCTCTCTTCGGGGCTAAGTCCTGTCGACCTCCACCTCGCCGAGGTTCAATAGAACATAGTTCCTCCCCAGTAGGCCGCCCCGCGTCTACTGGGTTTTCTCGTTTCCCCGAGACGAACCAGAGCCCTGGCTCGAACCCGAAGAGCGGCTTGACGAAGCCTGGCGCTGCAAGCGCAGCGGACATCCGGCGCGCAAGTGACGTGTGTCACCGCAGATGAAGCATCGGCGGATGCCGCGCCGCTGCTCAGCAGCCCGAAGCTCGGCTTCTTCGTCTTCAGCATAGCTGAGGTCCATAGGCTCCGGACCGTTCGACGAACTGGTGTGGGGAGCATGCCACCCAAGTCTTGACGACTTGAAGTTATGCTCTGCGTTCAACGCGATGCTCACAGCCTCTTCAAAACAGCTTGGGTGAGTGCGGAAGACTTCCGTCCTGGCCACGCCAGTGCGAAGTCCTTCCATAAGCACCGTGACGATGACTACCTCAGCCAGAGGCTCGGCAGACATGCCCGCAATGAGAGTTCTCAACTCCTGGACATAGTCCACCAAATCCTTCTTGCCTTGCCGGGTAGCCAGGAAGCGTGAGCGCACGCGATACGCCTCGTTAGGCGCAGCGAACACTCGGGACAGTTGCTGCTTCAGCTGGTCCCACGTCGGGAAGGCCGTGTCGACCGACGTCCCTGACGTTAGTGCCCACTCTCTCGCTCGCCCACCAAGCTTCGAGATAGCTAGCGCCACGCGCTGCGACTCCGTCCGGAGTAGAGCTGAGCTCATAGCCATCTCGACTTCACGGGTCCAAAGCATTAAGCTTTCCCTTCCTTGCCTTCGAAGGTCTTCACGCTCAACATGAGCGGCTTGGGTCTTGTTCCCGCGTCGGATGACGTAGCGGGCGCTTGCGGCGCCACGGCCGTCGCCATCCTCTGCTGGAGGTGCTCCAACAGAGCATTCTCGTAGCTGGAGAACGCCTCGAGGCGCGCATTCACCGCGTCGGGGCCTTGTTGCGCCAGTTGCGTCACGCCCTCCGGGCCCAGCAAGGACATAAGCTTTTTAAGCGCATCCTGCTGGTTCGGGGGCAAGTGAGCGAACTGCTCCATTCTCCACAGAGGGTCAGTCTATCCAGACTCAGGTGTCGGATTGACTACAAGTGCTACCAAGTGCAGGGGGGCTGCCGTAGCTTTAGCGTCAGAGGAAGACGTAACAGACTCACAGAGTCGCGGCTAAAGATAGCCCACTCTAATACCCGAACGCACGAGTCCGTACTCCCTACGGACTCCAAGAGTCAACCCTTAACTCTTAGCTGTGAATCTTCAAACTGAATGTATTTCTCTTATCGCGGCAGAGCCGCCTTCGGTGTAAATGTATCTGGTTCACTATCTAGCATAGTGAACCCTAGTCATATGCATAATCTGTGGCTCTGAAGCCATGTACTGATTCTCCTACTGAAATAGGTTAGACAGTGTGCACCACACAAGCCTGTGTGTGCCACACTTCGTAACCCTTCGGGTAACATTCGTGTAACCCCGTTACACCTTCCAACCTTACAGAGTCCGCAAAAATCGCTCGACGACGTCATAACACGTTGGCGAACTGGCCGGTGTCCACGTCGCCAGTCACGTGTTCCATGCACTTGTTGGGGTCGCCTCCCAGAGTGTATCATGCCTTCTTTTTGCGAAGCTTTTGCAATATTTTCTCCTTGCTGAAGCCCTCCTTCGTGCTTCCATTCTTCGCCGAATGGGTTCTGCATACACCATACCACACCAAACTAGCTGTACCCAGATGCTTCTCGCCATTACGCTACGCTCTTGTGACGAAGCACCCGCGCTCTTTGATCAGGTTGCTAGACCGCTCGACCTTGGTCTTCGCTCAGCCCTTGCACCACTCGGCTCAGCCCTGCTTAGCGCTGCAAGGGTTCCGCTCAGCTCCTTCCACTGAGCGAACACTCCCACTCCACTTCGCTGGGCTTGGCCGCTTGGACATTTGGCTCAGCACCGACTTGGGATGGGTGAGGCGTGTGTTCCCCACTCTGCGATCCCCTTGGCACTGGGACTCGCCAGAGTGGGGAGCGAGTTTCGTCTGGGAACACCTTCGAGACCTTCAACATCGACAGCAGCTGGTGTTCTAAGCCGGAACCAAAGAGAGGAAGTAGAGGCTATTGTGTGTGGTGTTGTGTTCATTAAAGAAAACCTGGGGTATTTCGGGCTGTGGACACGTGCGGTTCTTTCGATCACGGCTACGCTGTGGGCCCAGACTCGCGTCGGCCACACCAGCTGCTGTCGATGTTGAAGGTCTCCGAAGGTGTTCTCAGACGAAACTCGCTCCCCACTTGGCGAGTCCCAGTCCGCACGTGTCCACAGCCCGAAATACCCCGGGTTTTCGTTAATGTACACAACACCACACACAATAGCCTCTACTTCCTCTCTTTGGTTCCGGCTTAGAACCACAACACCCCTTCTTTCCCGATCGGCCTGGGTCTGGGCCGAGCTCGCCTTTTATTTGTCTGAGCCTGGGCAGCCTCGCCCAGGCTTGTACCAGCTTCTCCTTTCTTTCAAGCTACGACCCGGTTGGTTGGAGTTAGTTCACTCGGTTTGAGCCTAGTCCGAATCCAAGGCACTCTCACACACCCTGGGACTTCCCGCGCACCAGGTCCACAATGAACCGATACTAACAATCACACAATGTACCGGACCAATGTCCCCAAGCATACAATACAATTACCCTGCCTAAACCTTAGAATGGATCACCTTCCACCCGAAATATGAAATACACCCTACGATGTAACCTTAATATGAAATAACCGCACTGCCGTCGCACCGAGGCACGCTGACAGCGTTGATATGTTAGCTTGAATTTGTGTGGATGATCGCCAAGACACGTTCCGGCCAAAGACCTCCACCACTTGCGTCCTTCGGGGCAAAACGAACTCTGTTTAAATTTAACACACGCACAAACTAGGAGTCACTGAGTGGGGGCGCGATATCCCTCTGGGTACACTCTGACTAGCTGCGCGAAGAGCGTCGGCTGTATGCGTACCGGGCGCCCTTGAAGATCCGCCTGAAATCTTCGGTCTCAGCCAATGCGGTGGCTCCATGTTGGCGGGCAACGTCTTGGAATCGCTGCTGGCCGTTGAGATCCGCTTAAAGTGTCCGCGATCTTGAGCGTTCGTACCCAGTGTGGCAAGATTACGGCTGATTCAGCGGATGCGGTACCACCAACTTCGCCGTCAGTTCCACTGTCTGAACTTAAGTCCAGCGACTGTTCACCGGCACTTCAACTGGCCTCCGACGACTCCGCTCAAGTCCATGCCACTCCGCTCAGGTCCACAACACTCCGCTCGGCTTTTCGACTCAGGCAATGACTCTCGACGTCACATCCAGGGCTGGGCTCGGACTCCGTATCACTCCGCTCGGCTCAACGTCTTGGGCGAAGACTCCATAGCCACGGGTAACGTCGAACTCAAGCTCCACTAGGCTCTGCTCAACTCCTTCGAGTTGAGCGGTGCTCCGGTCATCACACTCGAGTCTCAGCACCGGTTCCACGTAGCTTCTCTCAGCTTTCTGGACTTAGCTCCGACTTGGGACGCCTAATGTCAGGCATCTCGGGCCCCAGACAACCATCATTCAGGAACAGGGTCTGAGCGAAGCTCCGGGGTTTGCTACCTTCGTCGCCTGTCTCGTGACCGACAGTTGGTGGTCCGGAACCATCTCAGCCAAATAAAATCCACTGGGCCTCATCACACACTTGACGCTGCCAGTATTGGTCACCGCGAATGACACGCTGAAGACGGCGCCAGCATCGTCCGGGCCGCACGACACCCCGTAGTTGAGCCCGTTGAAGTTCTGCTGCGTGTTTTTGCGAAGAGCCCGACGCCGCGAAGTTGGAGTTGCTGTACTCAAACCCCGTGTAGCTCTGGCCGTAGCCGAACGGGATCAACACGCTCATGTCCGCCCTGCGGGTACCAGTGATAGCCGACGTTCAGACCGTCGCCGAAGGTTGCGTCGCCGCTCTCCGTGGCCACGCTCTCCGAGTAGTCCGGTCTGCAGGCCATGGTCGAGTCCAGTTCGCCCGGTACGTCACGGCAGGCAGTCCTGTGGTACGCTGTTGTCCAGCAGCAAGTTGTCCGTGCCCAGCCGCCCTCCTGGTTCGGGTACAGCATCTCCAGCACGGTGGCCACGTCTCCCCGCCACGGTATGAGCACGGGCTCTCGTTGTTCAGCACCACGACGGTGTTGGGTTTCGCGACCGCCACTTCGTCACCAGCTCGTCCAGCCCGTCGCCCAGCGCCAGACCCGTCTCGGCGGGGGTGTTGGCGAGCGCGAACACGACGGGGGTGTCCACCTCTGTGGCGACGTTCACGGCCAGCTGGATGTTGGCCGAGCGCTGCGTGGGGTCACCCAGCTCAGGCGCACGGACGTCGGCTCGTCGATGAGGCCCACGATGTACGCCTCGAGGTCGTGCCAGCCTTCCTCCAGGTGCACGTACGACATGATGTTGACCCAGTTATTGCGCGTGGCGATCGCGTTGACCCACGGCTTGGCGCCTCCGTCGCCGTACAGTCGGTAGTACGAGCTGACGACAGCCATGGAGCTGACGACAGCCATGCAACGCCTGTTTTTTATTCGCCCACCTCCCTGCCGTAGATACTGTGCGTGCCGATAGTGAAGATTGAGCCGCAGTCCGGGTTCGTGTGGCTCTACCAGTTGAACGAGAAGGTGTAGTAGCCCTTCATCTCCGCGTCCACTTTGGCTGGTGCTTCGGCAGCATCATCATAGCGAACCAAAGGTCTGCGATACTGGGGCAACGCTAATATCGCCCCTGACGCGCATCTAAGATTTATTGTAATACGGAGTGATTTAAATAAAAATGGCTTAGTTAGTCTTGGCCGGTAATGGAGCCACAAAGCTTTCGCCACCGGTTTTGACCTTTCGGCCGTCCCGGCCTTTTTACAGTTGGCCGAAACACAGAAACTTTGCCAACACTGTGCTCAGCCCGGGTGAGGACTCGATCGAGTACGAAGCTCAGTTCGAGTTCTGGGCCGTGAAGGACAAGAAGCTCAGCTAGATGGATGCCCTCCGAGCTAGCTTTAGCGAAGTGGATGTTCGTGTCGAAGGCAAGCTCCGCTTCGACTTTGCGAAGATCCGAGCCAAACGCAGCCTCTCGGCTAACGCTCAGCCGCAGACCCATTTTAGCGCTGCGCGCTTCGCTCCTTTGTGCACTCCAGTCGCTCCTTTCCCGCGAGGGGGTGAGCGCTGTGGCGCAGGGCCAGCCCCGGAGCAATGTGGCTGACCCAGCAGCTCCCCAGCCTATTACCGGGAAGCGCGGGACGGCCGGTGTGCTGGCATTGAGCCCTCGGGGCGCTGGTGATCAAGCCGATCAAAAGTGTCCACGACGTCTGGGCAGTCTTGGCGGAGGGGCACCTCAAACTCCCATGAGTTCTCTGAGTGCGGATACCCTCGCCATTTCACCAGATACTGGTTTTGACCCCGACACCGCCGCTTCACCAGCAGGCGCTCCACATGGTAGTGAAGGTTTCCTTGCTCGTCGAGCAGCGCCGGTGGAGGCCGCAGTGGAGCCCGTTGCGACTCAGAGTGAGCTCCTCCAGGTGCAGCAGCAGTCGGACCGCATCCGGGACCATGTCCATGACGTTGATGCGCGTCTTGCGCGTATGGCCACGGAGCTCGAGGAGCTTCGCCGGGACTTGGGTTGGGTTGAAGTGCCTCGTGAGGTCTGGGACCGGCTCCGAAACTTGGAGAGCTGGGTACAGTATTACCGCGATCGCGACGACCGTCGCGGCCAGGAGCTCTCCGAGCTTCGGCGTCAACAGGCTGCATTGCAGGGTCAGATTGACCTTCTGGCCCACATGCAGGGCCCGCCCTCTGCGCCTCCTGCGCCGGTGGCTCCAGTGCCGGCGGCACTTCCAACTCCGACTCTGCCGCCAGGGCTCGCGGCACCGCCGATTTTGAGCCTTCCGTTGGTGCCTGCAGTACCTGCGTTGATGGTCGCGTCTACGACGCCTGCGACTGCATCCTCGACGCTCGCGACCTCCGCGCCTGCGACCTCGTCGCCCTCGGTGCCTCCATCTGCACCTGCGTCGGGTCATGGTGCGGCTTGAGCAAGCCCACGTAGAAGACTGGGTGCGTCCGCATCTTCTTCGGAAGATGGAGCGTGTACGCAAGGCCCTTCTTGGCCACGACCTTGAAAGGTCCGATGAAGCGCGGGCACAACTTTGTCATGAAGACAGCTGACACTGCATGTGTAGGTAGGTTTTTAGCGTTAAGCAATACCAGGTCACCAACCTCATAACTGTCAACATTGCCTCTGCCTCTGGTATCTGCATGTTCCTTTTACTTGTCTTGACTCTCAGCCATTGCGTCACGCACGTGTCGTAAGACACTCAAGCGCGTCGACAAGAAAGTGTCAACCTGTTTACAAACAGTAGCCGGGCTAACATCGGTTAGCCGATCAGCTAAATCGGCTTCCTCTTCCCCACTAAGCCCAAGGCCACCACGTGGCGGCGTCAGCGGGACGCGGGGATGAGACAAGCTGTTCACGTAGAACGGTGTGTAGCCGGTCGAGGCATGCACGGCGTTGTTCAACGCAAACTCAACGAGTGGCAGCATAGCGTTCCAACGCTTCGGCGTCTCAGCGCAAATGCTGCGGAGCACGTCCTCGACGACGCGATTTACGCGTTCGGTCTGACCATCGGTCTGCGGGTGATCCGCCGTGGATATGTCTAGCTTGGTACCAAGCACCACAAATACCGCGCTCCAGAAGTTGCCCGTGAAGCGGGGGTCTCGGTCCGAGACAATCGACTCAGGGAGTTCGTGTTGTCGAAACACTCGGTCCAAGAACAGCGTTGCTGTACCTTTACCATCGATAGTATCCGGCACAGAGTCATCTTGCTCAGTCGATCCACAAAGACCACGACTCCAGTGTTGCCCGCCGCATCCGCCGGCAGGCCAAACACGAAGTCCATACTCATGGAGTGCCGACAGCCCGAAGGGACAGGCAAGCTCGCCAACGGCGCTGCAGCATGGGGTGACGACTTTACTCACTGACACGTCTCGCACGTGCGCACGTAAGTGCTCGTCCACTTGTACATCTTCGGTCACCAGTAGTGGGCGCTCACCGAGCTGTAGGTCTTCTCACGGCCAAGATGGCCAACCGGCGGCGGATCGTGGGCCTCATAGAGGATACGATACTTCAGGTCCTCATCACGCGTGGCGTGTCCTCGGAGCCAGTGCTGTAGAACAGCATGCCACCATCAGCAGGCCACCATCGAGGGTGTAGCGATGCAAACGCTCCGACAATTCAATGTCCGAGGTTTGAAACTCCTTGCTCCCGAGAGCCTTCAGCAGCACGACACAATTGTCATCCTTGGCACAAGCCGTTCGGATCAGATCCGTAGTGACGAAGTCACGGTCGTTACATAAGCCAGCTCATAATCCGGCCTGCGCGACAGCGCGTCCGCGAGGACATTCTGCCTGCCAGGCTTGCACTTCACCTCGAAGTTGTACTCCGCGAAGAAGGACAGCCAACGGGCCATCCTTTGCGAGAGATGAGGCGACTGAGTCGCAGTGCGTAACGACGCGTGATCCGTGTAAATCACGAACGGCTGAGAGCCCAACAGGTGAACCCTGAACTTGACGAGCGCATACTTCATCGCAAGTAGCTCTTTGTCATGGACAGGATAGTTCTTCTCAGCAGCCTTCAGCTGACGAGATTCGAACGCCACCACGCGCTCGCGCCCCTCGGCGTCTGCTTGTAGCAGGGCACAGCCGATGGCAAAGTCCGAGGCGTCACAGACGACACTAAACGGACGAGCGGGGTCTGGCAAAGCCAGAATAGGCGCATGAAGGAGACTGTCCTTAATTGCCGCAAACGCATCTTGATGCTCGGTGTTCCAACACCACTCCGCATCCTTCTTCAGGAGATTGGAGAGTGGCCGAGCCATCTCAGCGTAGTTCTTGCTGTTCTTGTGCAAGTAATTGGCCAAGCCAAGCCACTTGCGAAGATCCTTCTGGTTCTGGGGAACCGGCCAGTCAACAATGGTCTTGACCTTGACTGGCTTGGCCCTCAGGCCACGCTTCCCGATGACGCATCCTAAGAAGGGGACCTCTTCTGCTCCGAAGATGCATTTGTCAATGTTGGCATACAACTTGTTTTGACGCATGCACTCGAGCACAGCACGCAGGTGCTCGACATGGTTCTCCATATCAGTCTTCCCGTGCTCCGCACGACTGTGGACAAAGGTGTCATCGAAGTACGTTTGAGCGTACGCCCGATGGGGCCTGAAGAGTTGCGTCACAAGACGATTAAACGTCGCTGGCACGTTCGACAACCCTTAGGGCATCACCAACCACTCCCAGAGCATGCCGCTCGGAGTACTCACCGCAGTGAGAGGAATGTCGCTCGTCCTCATGAGCAATTGGTAGTAGCCATCGCCCAAGTCGAGCGCACTGTACATCATACATCCAGCCATGTTGTTCTGAAGAACGTCCTTCCGAGGAATCGGCGTCTGCTTGGCGGCATTCAGCTTGTTGAAAGCATGCACGATACACCACTTGACATTCGGCTTTCTAAGACAGAACGTCGGCGTAGAGTGTGGAGACTTACTCTCACGCACCATGCCCGCCTCGTGCTTTGCACGGAAGAACGCGTCAATGACGTCACACTGCTACTTCGGCCACTGCCTCGTCACGCAATACTTCGTTCCCGGAACGAGATCAATTTCATGTCGGACACCTCGGTCTGGAAATAGCCCCGAGGGCGGTTCTTTCGAGACCACGTCTTCATAATCCTTCACCACGTGATACAAGGGGTCCGACGGATCCTTCAGGATCGCCGATCCGCTCCGCGCATTCAGCGCCTTCTTGGTGTCCTCCAGGACAGCTTCATCCAGAAGCGAGGATGAGTTCAACTCTTCTTCAGGTCGTATGACCACCACCTCAGCCAAGTCCCCAGCCTTCAAGGCTTCGCCGAACATGGCTAAGGACATCACGTCCAGCTTTAGGAGAGTAGATAGTGAGGGCAAGTCATTGAGACTGATATCTCCGTCGACGTCGCCCGTCACTCCATTCACGAGTGTGTAGAGCTGCTCGCTCTCGGGTGGAGCCTCACCGCTCGACACGCCCTTCTCGACTCGTGAGACCGCAGACGCCTTGCGTCGCGCAGCCAGCGCTTTGCGACGCTGTCGCCTCTTCATGGACACTGTCCGCCCAGAAGAGCTCCGTGATTTCGCGTGCTTCTTGACGCCAGGTGTCACCACCTCATTCAGCACCAGAGGAGCATTCAGCCCCAGAGTAGCACCAGTGTCTTGATCGACACTCAGCGAAGGGCTGCACGACCCGCAGCCTCCACTCAGTTGATTACGTGCCATTCCACGATCTTCATCCGGGCAGAGCCCCTTGTCCCTCGGCATCGTGCCGACCGCGCCATCGCTGGCACGCAGCAGGGTGTCGCCCTCAGACGCACACCCGCTCAGCGGAATTCGTGCCGCTCCACATCCTTCATCAGCCGGGCCTCGCCCATGGCTCCTCGGCTCCATGCCGACCTTGTCCTCACTTGGATACAGCGGGGCGTTGCCCTCAGACGCAAACCAGCTCAGCGGAATTCGTGCCGCTCCACCTGCCGTCCACGAGCCACGCTCGGAACGCTCGTTCTCGACACACGCAGTGTCCACCAACTCGGAAACTCCGATGTCTAGCACATTAACCGACTCGGTCCAGTGCCCGCGCCAGGAGAGAAGTGCGTAGCACCAAGGGTCTTCGACCGCCAATCGACCCAACGGTCATGGCGTTCCAGCCACGCCATACCAAGGATAAGATCATATCTCGAATCGAGGTCTAAGACCAGACAGCGTTCCACGCTATCAAAATCCAAAAAACTTCACGCCCAAGTCCACAGGGACTTTAGGCACTGGGACACGAGTGCCCGTCGCGAGACGAACAGTGACGATGTCACTCCCACACGCTACCAGCGCCTCAGCATAAAGCTGACTTCCGTCCATCGTGGAACGCCGGGCGTAATTACCCGACGCTCCCAAATCGATCAAAATCGTCCATGGCTTTGTGAAGCCCTTCACCCAAGCCTGGACAACTAGCAAGCCCGGCTTGCACACACGTTCCGTATTATAGAGTACAGCTCTCTTCGGGCTAAGTCCTGTCGACCTCCACCTTGCCGAGGTTCAATAGAACATAGTTCTTCCCCAGTAGGCCGCCCCGCGCCTACTGGGTTTTCTTGTTTCCCCGAGACGAACCAGAGCCCTGGCTCGAACCCGAAGAGCGGCTTGCCTGAAGCCTGGCGCTGGAAGCGCAGCGGACATCTGGCCCGCAAGTGACGTGTGTCACCACAGATAAAGCATCGGCGGATGCCGCGCCGCTGCTCAGCAGCACGAAGCTCGGCTTCTTCGTCTTCAGCATAGCTGAGGTCCATAGGCTCCGGACCGTTCGACGAACTGGTGTGGGGAGCATGCCACCCAAGTCTTGACGACTTGAAGTTATGCTCTGTGTTCAACGCGATGCTCACAGCCTCTTCAAACGAGCTTGGGTGAGTACGGAAGATCTCCGTCCTGGCCACACCAGTGCGAAGCCCTTCCATAAACACCGTGACGATGACTACCTCAGCCAGAGGCTCGGCAGCCATGCCCGCAATGAGAGTTCTCAACTCCTGGGCATAGTCCACCAACTCCTTCTTGCCCTGCCGGGTAGCCAGGAAGCGCGAGCGCACGCGATACGCCTCGTTAGGCGGAGCGAACACTCGGGACAGTTGCTGCTTCAGCTGGTCCCACGTCGGGAAGGCCGTGTCGACCGACGTCCCTGACGTTAGAGACCACTCTCTCGCTCTCCCACCAAGCTTCGAGATAGCTAGCGCCAAGCGCTGCGACTCCGTCCGGAGCAGAGCTGAGCTCATAGCCATCTCGACTTCACGGGTCCAAAGCATTAAGCTCTCCCCTTCCTGGCCTTCGAAGGTCTTCACGCTCAACATGAGCGGCTTAGGTCTTGTTCCCGCGTCGGACGACGTAGCGGGCGCTTGCGGCGCCGCGGCCGTTGCCATCCTCTGCTGGAGGTGCTCCAACAGAGCATTCTCGTAGCTGGAGAACGCCTCGAGACGCGCATTCACCGCATCGGGGCCTTGTTGCGCCAGTTGCGTCACGCCCTCCGGGTCCAGCATGGACATAAGCGTTTTAGGCGCATCCTGCTGGTTCGGGGGCAAGTGATCCAACTGCTCCATTCTCCACGGAGGGTCAGTCTATCCAGACTCAGGTGTCGGATTGACTACAAGTGCTACCAAGTGCAGGGCTGCCGTAGCTTTAGCGTCAGAGGAAGACGTAACAGACTCACAGAGTCGCGGCTAAAGATAGCCCACTCTAATACCCGAACGCACGAGTCCGTACTCCCTACGGACTCCAAGAGTCAACCCTTAGCTGTGAATCTCAAACTGAACTCTTAGCTGTGAATCTCAAACTGAATGTATTTCTCTTTATCGCGGTAAAGCCGCCTTTGGTGTAAACGTATCTTGTTCACTATCTAGCATACTGAACCCTAGTCATATGCATAATCTGTGGCTCTGAAGCCGTGTACTGATTCTCGTACTGAAATAGGTTAGCCTGTGTGTCCCACACTTTGTAACCCTTCGGGTAACTCTCGTGTAACCCCGTTACACCCTCCCCCCCCAAACCGTGGACACGGGTGTTCACGCTTAGCGCCACGCGCTGCGACTCCGTCCGGAGTAGAGCTGAGCTCATAGCCATCTCGACTTCACGGGTCCAAAGCATTAAGCTCTCCCCTTCCTTGCCTTCGAAGGTCTTCACGCTCAACATGAGCGGCTTAGGTCTTGTTCCCGCGTCGGACGACGTAGCGGGCGCTTGCGGCGCCGCGGCCGTTGCCATCCCCTGCTGGAGGTGCTCCAACAGAGCATTCTCGTAGCTGGAGAACGCCTCGAGACGCGCATTCACCGCATCGGGGCCTTGTTGCGCCAGTTGCGTCACGCCCTCCGGGTCCAGCATGGACATAAGCGTTTTAGGCGCATCCTGCTGGTTCGGGGCAAGTGATCCAACTGCTCCATTCTCCACGGAGGGTCAGTCTATCCAGACTCAGGTGTCGGATTGACTACAAGTGCTACCAAGTGCAGGGGGGCTGCCGTAGCTTTAGCGTCAGAGGAAGACGTAACAGACTCACAGAGTCGCGGCTAAAGATAGCCCACTCTAATACCCGAACGCACGAGTCCGTACTCCCTACGGACTCCAAGAGTCAACCCTTAGCTGTGAATCTCAAACTGAACTCTTAGCTGTGAATCTCAAACTGAATGTATTTCTCTTTATCGCGGTAAAGCCGCCTTTGGTGTAAACGTATCTTGTTCACTATCTAGCATACTGAACCCTAGTCATATGCATAATCTGTGGCTCTGAAGCCGTGTACTGATTCTCGTACTGAAATAGGTTAGCCTGTGTGTCCCACACTTTGTAACCCTTCGGGTAACTCTCGTGTAACCCCGTTACACCCTCCCCCCCCAAACCGTGGACACGGGTGTTCACGCTTAGCGCCACGCGCTGCGACTCCGTCCGGAGTAGAGCTGAGCTCATAGCCATCTCGACTTCACGGGTCCAAAGCATTAAGCTCTCCCCTTCCTTGCCTTCGAAGGTCTTCACGCTCAACATGAGCGGCTTAGGTCTTGTTCCCGCGTCGGACGACGTAGCGGGCGCTTGCGGCGCCGCGGCCGTTGCCATCCTCTGCTGGAGGTGCTCCAACAGAGCATTCTCGTAGCTGGAGAACGCCTCGAGACGCGCATTCACCGCATCGGGGCCTTGTTGCGCCAGTTGCGTCACGCCCTCCGGGTCCAGCATGGACATAAGCGTTTTAGGCGCATCCTGCTGGTTCGGGGCAAGTGATCCAACTGCTCCATTCTCCACGGAGGGTCAGTCTATCCAGACTCAGGTGTCGGATTGACTACAAGTGCTACCAAGTGCAGGGGGGCTGCCGTAGCTTTAGCGTCAGAGGAAGACGTAACAGACTCACAGAGTCGCGGCTAAAGATAGCCCACTCTAATACCCGAACGCACGAGTCCGTACTCCTACGGACTCCAAGAGTCAACCCTTAGCTGTGAATCTCAAACTGAACTCTTAGCTGTGAATCTCAAACTGAATGTATTTCTCTTTATCGCGGTAAAGCCGCCTTTGGTGTAAACGTATCTTGTTCACTATCTAGCATACTGAACCCTAGTCATATGCATAATCTGTGGCTCTGAAGCCGTGTACTGATTCTCGTACTGAAATAGGTTAGCCTGTGTGTCCCACACTTTGTAACCCTTCGGGTAACTCTCGTGTAACCCCGTTACACCCTCCCCCCCCAAACCGTGGACACGGGTGTTCACGCTTAGCGCCACGCGCTGCGACTCCGTCCGGAGTAGAGCTGAGCTCATAGCCATCTCGACTTCACGGGTCCAAAGCATTAAGCTCTCCCCTTCCTTGCCTTCGAAGGTCTTCACGCTCAACATGAGCGGCTTAGGTCTTGTTCCCGCGTCGGACGACGTAGCGGGCGCTTGCAGGCGCCGCGGCGTTGCCATCCTCTGCTGGAGGTGCTCCAACAGAGCATTCTCGTAGCTGGAGAACGCCTCGAGACGCGCATTCACCGCATCGGGGCCTTGTTGCGCCAGTTGCGTCACGCCCTCCGGGTCCAGCATGGACATAAGCGTTTTAGGCGCATCCTGCTGGTTCGGGGGCAAGTGATCCAACTGCTCCATTCTCCACGGAGGGTCAGTCTATCCAGACTCAGGTGTCGGATTGACTACAAGTGCTACCAAGTGCAGGGGGGCTGCCGTAGCTTTAGCGTCAGAGGAAGACGTAACAGACTCACAGAGTCGCGGCTAAAGATAGCCCACTCTAATACCCGAACGCACGAGTCCGTACTCCCTACGGACTCCAAGAGTCAACCCTTAGCTGTGAATCTCAAACTGAACTCTTAGCTGTGAATCTCAAACTGAATGTATTTCTCTTTATCGCGGTAAAGCCGCCTTTGGTGTAAACGTATCTTGTTCACTATCTAGCATACTGAACCTAGTCATATGCATAATCTGTGGCTCTGAAGCCGTGTACTGATTCTCGTACTGAAATAGGTTAGCCTGTGTGTCCCACACTTTGTAACCCTTCGGGTAACTCTCGTGTAACCCCGTTACACCCTCCCCCCCCAAACCGTGGACACGGGTGTTCACGCTTAGCGCCACGCGCTGCGACTCCGTCCGGAGTAGAGCTGAGCTCATAGCCATCTCGACTTCACGGGTCCAAAGCATTAAGCTCTCCTTCCTTGCCTTCGAAGGTCTTCACGCTCAACATGAGCGGCAGGTCTTGTTCCGCGTCGGACGACGTAGCGGGCGCTTGCGGCGCCGCGGCCGTTGCCATCCCCTGCTGGAGGTGCTCCAACAGAGCATTCTCGTAGCTGGAGAACGCCTCGAGACGCGCATTCACCGCATCGGGGCCTTGTTGCGCCAGTTGCGTCACGCCCTCCGGGTCCAGCATGGACATAAGCGTTTTAGGCGCATCCTGCTGGTTCGGGGGCAAGTGATCCAACTGCTCCATTCTCCACGGAGGGTCAGTCTATCCAGACTCAGGTGTCGGATTGACTACAAGTGCTACCAAGTGCAGGGCTGCCGTAGCTTTAGCGTCAGAGGAAGACGTAACAGACTCACAGAGTCGCGGCTAAAGATAGCCCACTCTAATACCCGAACGCACGAGTCCGTACTCCTACGGACTCCAAGAGTCAACCCTTAGCTGTGAATCTCAAACTGAACTCTTAGCTGTGAATCTCAAACTGAATGTATTTCTCTTTATCGCGGTAAAGCCGCCTTTGGTGTAAACGTATCTTGTTCACTATCTAGCATACTGAACCCTAGTCATATGCATAATCTGTGGCTCTGAAGCCGTGTACTGATTCTCGTACTGAAATAGGTTAGCCTGTGTGTCCCACACTTTGTAACCCCTTCGGGTAACTCTCGTGTAACCCCGTTACACCCTCCCCCAAACCGTGGACACGGGTGTTCACGCTTAGCGCCACGCGCTGCGACTCCGTCCGGGTAGAGCTGAGCTCATAGCCATCTCGACTTCACGGGTCCAAAGCATTAAGCTCTCCCCTTCCTTGCCTTCGAAGGTCTTCACGCTCAACATGAGCGGCTTAGGTCTTGTTCCGCGTCGGACGACGTAGCGGGCGCTTGCGGCGCCGCGGCCGTTGCCATCCTCTGCTGGAGGTGCTCCAACAGAGCATTCTCGTAGCTGGAGAACGCCTCGAGACGCGCATTCACCGCATCGGGGCCTTGTTGCGCCAGTTGTGTCACGCCCTCCGGGTCCAGCATGGACATAAGCGTTTTAGGCGCATCCTGCTGGTTCGGGGGCAAGTGATCCAACTGCTCCATTCTCCACGGAGGGTCAGTCTATCCAGACTCAGGTGTCGGATTGACTACAAGTGCTACCAAGTGCAGGAAGGGCTGCTGCGTAGCTTTAGCGTCAGAGGAAGACGTAACAGACTCACAGAGTCGCGGCTAAAGATAGCCCACTCTAATACCAGAACGCACGAGTCCGTACTCCCTACGGACTCCAAGAGTCAACCCTTAGCTGTGAATCTCAAACTGAACTCTTAGCTGTGAATCTCAAACTGAATGTATTTCTCTTTATCGCGGTAAAGCCGCCTTTGGTGTAAACGTATCTTGTTCACTATCTAGCATACTGAACCCTAGTCATATGCATAATCTGTGGCTCTGAAGCCGTGTACTGATTCTCGTACTGAAATAGGTTAGCCTGTGTGTCCCACACTTTGTAACCCTTCGGGTAACTCTCGTGTAACCCCGTTACAACATCCCCCCCCAAACCGTGGACACGGGTGTTCACGCTTAGCGCCACGCGCTGCGACTCCGTCCGGAGTAGAGCTGAGCTCATAGCCATCTCGACTTCACGGGTCCAAAGCATTAAGCTCTCCCCTTCCTTGCCTTCGAAGGTCTTCACGCTCAACATGAGCGGCTTAGGTCTTGTTCCCGCGTCGGACGACGTAGCGGGCGCTTGCGGCGCCGCGGCCGTTGCCATCCTCTGCTGGAGGTGCTCCAACAGAGCATTCTCGTAGCTGGAGAACGCCTCGAGACGCGCATTCACCGCATCGGGGCCTTGTTGCGCCAGTTGCGTCACGCCCTCCGGGTCCAGCATGGACATAAGCGTTTAGGCGCATCCTGCTGGTTCGGGGGCAAGTGATCCAACTGCTCCATTCTCCACGGAGGGTCAGTCTATCCAGACTCAGGTGTCGGATTGACTACAAGTGCTACCAAGTGCAGGGGGGCTGCCGTAGCTTTAGCGTCAGAGGAAGACGTAACAGACTCACAGAGTCGCGGCTAAAGATAGCCCACTCTAATACCACAGAGAACGCACGAGTCCGTACTCCCTACGGACTCCAAGAGTCAACCCTTAGCTGTGAATCTCAAACTGAACTCTTAGCTGTGAATCTCAAACTGAATGTATTTCTCTTTATCGCGGTAAAGCCGCCTTTGGTGTAAACGTATCTTGTTCACTATCTAGCATACTGAACCCTAGTCATATGCATAATCTGTGGCTCTGAAGCCGTGTACTGATTCTCGTACTGAAATAGGTTAGCCTGTGTGTCCCACACTTTGTAACCCTTCGGGTAACTCTCGTGTAACCCCGTTACACCCTCCCCCCCAAACCGTGGACACGGGTGTTCACGCTTAGCGCCACGCGCTGCGACTCCGTCCGGAGTAGAGCTGAGCTCATAGCCATCTCGACTTCACGGGTCCAAAGCATTAAGCTCTCCCCTTCCTTGCCTTCGAAGGTCTTCACGCTCAACATGAGCGGCTTAGGTCTTGTTCCCGCGTCGGACGACGTAGCGGGCGCTTGCGGCGCCGCGGCCGTTGCCATCCTCTGCTGGAGGTGCTCCAACAGAGCATTCTCGTAGCTGGAGAACGCCTCGAGACGCGCATTCACCGCATCGGGGCCTTGTTGCGCCAGTTGCGTCACGCCCTCCGGGTCCAGCATGGACATAAGCGTTTTAGGCGCATCCTGCTGGTTCGGGGGCAAGTGATCCAACTGCTCCATTCTCCACGGAGGGTCAGTCTATCCAGACTCAGGTGTCGGATTGACTACAAGTGCTACCAAGTGCAGGGGGGCTGCCGTAGCTTTAGCGTCAGAGGAAGACGTAACAGACTCACAGAGTCGCGGCTAAAGATAGCCCACTCTAATACCAGAACGCACGAGTCCGTACTCCCTACGGACTCCAAGAGTCAAGCCTTAGCTGTGAATCTCAAACTGAACTCTTAGCTGTGAATCTCAAACTGAATGTATTTCTCTTTATCGCGGTAAAGCCGCCTTTGGTGTAAACGTATCTTGTTCACTATCTAGCATACTGAACCCTAGTCATATGCATAATCTGTGGCTCTGAAGCCGTGTACTGATTCTCGTACTGAAATAGGTTAGCCTGTGTGTCCCCACACTTTGTAACCCTTCGGGTAACTCGTGTAACCCCGTTACACCCTCCCCCAAACCGTGGACACGGGTGTTCACGCTTAGCGCCACGCGCTGCGACTCCGTCCGGAGTAGAGCTGAGCTCATAGCCATCTCGACTTCACGGGTCCAAAGCATTAAGCTCTCCTTCCTTGCCTTCGAAGGTCTTCACGCTCAACATGAGCGGCAGGTCTTGTTCCGCGTCGGACGACGTAGCGGGCGCTTGCGGCGCCGCCGCGGTGTTGCCATCCTCTGCTGGAGGTGCTCCAACAGAGCATTCTCGTAGCTGGAGAACGCCTCGAGACGCGCATTCACCGCATCGGGGCCTTGTTGCGCCAGTTGCGTCACGCCCTCCGGGTCCAGCATGGACATAAGCGTTTTAGGCGCATCCTGCTGGTTCGGGGCAAGTGATCCAACTGCTCCATTCTCCACGGAGGGTCAGTCTATCCAGACTCAGGTGTCGGATTGACTACAAGTGCTACCAAGTGCAGGGGGGCTGCCGTAGCTTTAGCGTCAGAGGAAGACGTAACAGACTCACAGAGTCGCGGCTAAAGATAGCCCACTCTAATACCAGAACGCACGAGTCCGTACTCCCTACGGACTCCAGAGTCAACCCTTAGCTGTGAATCTCAAACTGAACTCTTAGCTGTGAATCTCAAACTGAATGTATTTCTCTTTATCGCGGTAAAGCCGCCTTTGGTGTAAACGTATCTTGTTCACTATCTAGCATACTGAACCCTAGTCATATGCATAATCTGTGGCTCTGAAGCCGTGTACTGATTCTCGTACTGAAATAGGTTAGCCTGTGTGTCCCACACTTTGTAACCCTTCGGGTAACTCTCGTGTAACCCCGTTACACCCTCCCCCCCAAACCGTGGACACGGGTGTTCACGCTTAGCGCCACGCGCTGCGACTCCGTCCGGAGTAGAGCTGAGCTCATAGCCATCTCGACTTCACGGGTCCAAAGCATTAAGCTCTCCTTCCTTGCCTTCGAAGGTCTTCACGCTCAACATGAGCGGCTTAGGTCTTGTTCCGCGTCGGACGACGTAGCGGGCGCTTGCGGCGCCGCGGCCGTTGCCATCCTCTGCTGGAGGTGCTCCAACAGAGCATTCTCGTAGCTGGAGAACGCCTCGAGACGCGCATTCACCGCATCGGGGCCTTGTTGCGCCAGTTGCGTCACGCCCTCTGGGTCCAGCATGGACATAAGCGTTTTAGGCGCATCCTGCTGGTTCGGGGGCAAGTGATCCAACTGCTCCATTCTCCACGGAGGGTCAGTCTATCCAGACTCAGGTGTCGGATTGACTACAAGTGCTACCAAGTGCAGGGGGGCTGCCGTAGCTTTAGCGTCAGAGGAAGACGTAACAGACTCACAGAGTCGCGGCTAAAGATAGCCCACTCTAATACCAGAACGCACGAGTCCGTACTCCCTACGGACTCCAAGAGTCAACCCTTAGCTGTGAATCTCAAACTGAACTCTTAGCTGTGAATCTCAAACTGAATGTATTTCTCTTTATCGCGGTAAAGCCGCCTTTGGTGTAAACGTATCTTGTTCACTATCTAGCATACTGAACCCTAGTCATATGCATAATCTGTGGCTCTGAAGCCGTGTACTGATTCTCGTACTGAAATAGGTTAGCCTGTGTGTCCCACACTTTGTAACCCTTCGGGTAACTCTCGTGTAACCCCGTTACACCCTCCCCCCCCAAACCGTGGACACGGGTGTTCACGCTTAGCGCCACGCGCTGCGACTCCGTCCGGAGTAGAGCTGAGCTCATAGCCATCTCGACTTCACGGGTCCAAAGCATTAAGCTCTCCCCTTCCTTGCCTTCGAAGGTCTTCACGCTCAACATGAGCGGCTTAGGTCTTGTTCCGCGTCGGACGACGTAGCGGGCGCTTGCGGCGCCGCGGCCGTTGCCATCCTCTGCTGGAGGTGCTCCAACAGAGCATTCTCGTAGCTGGAGAACGCCTCGAGACGCGCATTCACCGCATCGGGGCCTTGTTGCGCCAGTTGTGTCACGCCCTCCGGGTCCAGCATGGACATAAGCGTTTTAGGCGCATCCTGCTGGTTCGGGGCAAGTGATCCAACTGCTCCATTCTCCACGGAGGGTCAGTCTATCCAGACTCAGGTGTCGGATTGACTACAAGTGCTACCAAGTGCAGGGGGGCTGCCGTAGCTTTAGCGTCAGAGGAAGACGTAACAGACTCACAGAGTCGCGGCTAAAGATAGCCCACTCTAATACCAGAACGCACGAGTCCGTACTCCCTACGGACTCCAAGAGTCAACCCTTAGCTGTGAATCTCAAACTGAACTCTTAGCTGTGAATCTCAAACTGAATGTATTTCTCTTTATCGCGGTAAAGCCGCCTTTGGTGTAAACGTATCTTGTTCACTATCTAGCATACTGAACCCTAGTCATATGCATAATCTGTGGCTCTGAAGCCGTGTACTGATTCTCGTACTGAAATAGGTTAGCCTGTGTGTCCCACACTTTGTAACCCTTCGGGTAACTCTCGTGTAACCCCGTTACACCCTCCCCCCCCAAACCGTGGACACGGGTGTTCACGCTTAGCGCCACGCGCTGCGACTCCGTCCGGAGTAGAGCTGAGCTCATAGCCATCTCGACTTCACGGGTCCAAAGCATTAAGCTCTCCTTCCTTGCCTTCGAAGGTCTTCACGCTCAACATGAGCGGCTTAGGTCTTGTTCCGCGTCGGACGACGTAGCGGGCGCTTGCGGCGCCGCGGCCGTTGCCATCCCCTGCTGGAGGTGCTCCAACAGAGCATTCTCGTAGCTGGAGAACGCCTCGAGACGCGCATTCACCGCATCGGGGCCTTGTTGCGCCAGTTGCGTCACGCCCTCTGGGTCCAGCATGGACATAAGCGTTTTAGGCGCATCCTGCTGGTTCGGGGGCAAGTGATCCAACTGCTCCATTCTCCACGGAGGGTCAGTCTATCCAGACTCAGGTGTCGGATTGACTACAAGTGCTACCAAGTGCAGGGGGGCTGCCGTAGCTTTAGCGTCAGAGGAAGACGTAACAGACTCACAGAGTCGCGGCTAAAGATAGCCCACTCTAATACCCGAACGCATGAGTCCGTACTCCCTACGGACTCCAAGAGTCAACCCTTAGCTGTGAATCTCAAACTGAACTCTTAGCTGTGAATCTCAAACTGAATGTATTTCTCTTTATCGCGGTAAAGCCGCCTTTGGTGTAAACGTATCTTGTTCACTATCTAGCATACTGAACCCTAGTCATATGCATAATCTGTGGCTCTGAAGCCGTGTACTGATTCTCGTACTGAAATAGGTTAACCAGTGTGCACCACACAAAACTATGTGTCCCACAATTCGTAACCCTTCGGGTAACTCTCGTGTAACCCCATTACAGCTTATGCATTGTGCCTTCACGTATTTTGGCAAGACCCACGGAGGGACGACCCGGAATTAACATGGGAATTAGCTAACTTGGAGCATAACAGCAGTGTAGGGATTATTGACACAATCCATTCTACCACAATCTCGGTACAATCCGACTTTCTACCACAATCTCATACAATCTTGTCCAAGCCTCCACAAGCTAGATTGTATTTGTGGTACAATCCTTATACAATCCATACAATCCAAGCCAATCTTTAAGGCTCCTTCAAGCAGATGCCTCTCATAAACTAAGCGATTCAAGCAGATACCTTTCATAAACTAAGCAAATTCAAGCAGATGCCTTGGTAACACCAGCGCCTAGGACTCCGTTAGTTTCGCGTTATTTGGCATTGACACACAAAAGTACACGTTAATTGGTGTGTCACACACATCGATTATGAGCGCATCAAGACTACTTGTACCGGAACATGCCTAACCGGTAGCCTACCGTAAGATAGCCTGTAGATGCATAAGTCACTCCAATTGCGGCTCTAGTAAGATAAAGTCCAAGTGGGTAGGACACTCGCGCGTTGGCACTCGCCTGCGGACTTAGCGACGGCACTTCGGGGGCCCGCCCTCTCTTGCTTCGCTCGGGGGCGCAGCTCCGCGGCCTGCCCCACCCCCTTGTGCCTTACGCTAAGTCCGCAGCTTCGGCCAGGCGCGGTGTCTGGTTTAAATATAAAGTCCTACTTAGACATACCTCCTCCGGCCCACGCGCCGACCATTGCAGACCTCCGCTTCGCTTCGGTTGCAAACGGTCTCTCTGAGGCCTCACGTAGGCACTACTCAACAATGCACACGTAATTGGTTGGTCCAGCATTCTATCGGCCTTCAACGAGCAGCAAAGGTAACTTAAAGCATCAACTGTATTACATTTACCACACTTAGTGAAGAATGTCCTCGCATGCACGCTCCGTCGTACCACTTGCTACGCTCTCCGCCATTTCGCTCGCCACGCCTATGCCTCGAGCGCGTCGACTCAGAGTGCTCTGACTGTCCATTCGCCACGTCCTGCTCGCAAGCCACATCACATTAAACAGCCCACATACACGCCTCTCGTCTGCATGCCTTACCTGTCTCCAAATGCAACGCATCGTGCGGCTAGCATACCTTAATTCTTGCAGACCTGGGCGCGAGCGTGGCGGCTTGCGTGGTGGTGGGAAGATTTCTGAATGAGCCTCAGCCACTGATTAAAAAAGAACATAACGTTTACCAGTATATTTAACGCGTTTATAAAAGAAAGCCGGACATTAGAGCTTCTGGAGGATTTGCAGGGGGTACATCAGGCTGGCTCTCTAGATTGTATTTTTAGTCACTCTCTAACAGCAGACCACTTAAAAGTGGGACAAGTCACTTTTCCCACATTCTATCAGGAAGTGACCTATTCTGTAGACAGGATGTTGGAAAAGTGGAAATCAACACATTAACACTGATATTCCGAAGATGGATACAGCTCAAAGGTGAGAATGATACTAATATTTGTTCCCACCCTATGTTACTAGAGATTATAATAGTTGTATCGGTTTCTCATTTTGCCAGGAAGTGGGAAATGTGGGGATTTCAAAATTTTCCCACTTTTAAAGTGGTCTGATAATTAAGGTCGCTAAGGGATTAGAGTAATACCAGAATTATCACGACAAAATACAATAAGTATAATATGTAAGTCGCGGAACAAAACCATGAGGATGTTGGAACTGGCAAAGCGTGAGTCAGCCGGATTCGCAGAAACAGCAGCTAACGTGTTGATGTTACGCACGATGAGGAGATGATTAGATGCCACTCGACGACGGAATCGCGTGGCGTCAACAGTGGAGCGGTACCAGTGACAAGGGATGACTGGCAGGAGGAGAAACGGTGACGTAGAGCCATTCGCGTTTGTTGCCGGTGAGCGCCAACTGAGCAAGCGGACGAAGCGAGCAAGATCAAGGAGCTGGGCGGCACCCGCGGAACGAGGCTCGCCTGCATGAAGCTACATGACACGGTTGCGGCCTGGGAGAGAGCTGGTCGCGTCGATACTGGATGTGCGGTGACGTCGTTGGGAAGGCTGACTGGTAAGTGCAGTGTAGGAGCGAGAGCTGTAGGGCTAGTCAGTGAGAACGGCGGAGCTAACCTTTTCAAATTCACTTTCGGATTAACCATCTGACCAACAAGCGCGTCTTCACTTCGGCGGCAAACTCCCCTGCGATTCCCGGAAGTACAACAGAGGAGAGGCAAGCATTTGCAATTTAGTACCCAATAAAGTTATGGACCACTTTTAAGGGTAGCAATTGTCCTTCCCACTGAATACACACTTGCCGGGCAGCTTCACAGGTGAGTCGGAGTTGGAGCGCATTAAATGCGTCCTCCAACAAGCTTGATGTGCTGTGACGGCGCGGTTGTCGACACGAGCAGTGACAGATCCTCAGACAACCAGCCGCCCGCTCAAATTGAGCGCTTGGGCTTTGGAACGATTGGCCACACCCGCACGTACCCGACGATGCATTTTGGGTACCCAGAATTGTCCGAAGATAATTGAATTGTAATGCGAGCGTCGTCTACATTGTGCTTAAACGTCAAGTCGTCGATGACTGAGAGTTTGCTGCAATCGGGCCTTAGAGCATCTCCACCGGCAAAGCGTAAAACTAAAAGCAAAATACACAAAACTCGAGCTGTCGACATCACAACAGTGTGAAAGACGGGGCAGTGCTGCACCTGTGTCCAGCCATACAATTGAGTAAAACTAAAGCTCATACCCCTCCTTCCTATCTTGTCAGCCATGGAGACAGACAGCAGCACACTCAGACTCTTCCATCTCTTCGACGACGTCCTCGGTGACACAAAGTCGCTAGTAGCGACTCTCTACTAGCATCTTCTTGACAGGGACGTGTCTGGCGAGGCCGCAGTGGAGGATGGAATGAGAAGGCAGGCATGGCAGCGTAGACATCAACGGTAGCGGGGTGTGTGGGCGAAGGGGGCATTTGCCACCTGGGCGAGACTGATAGGAGTCGAGGGCGGTACTCCATTGCGACGCAGCTAGAGTTGGGTTTTGTGTACCAGGAGAGTGAAAGAGGCTGACTGCGATTTGCTCATGGATTTACGCAAAGTGCTCTCCTTGAGCAAGTTTGCTCAAATCGGCGGTCCACTTAAATTTTTGAGCAAATCTCGCGTAATTTACTCAAACCGGTGGAGTACACAAAACTAAACTTACATGCAAATCCTTTCATAAAAAGAACAAATTTTAGTTTTACTCGCCACCGGTGGAGATGCTCTTATAACCTTCTTGCCAAAATTCCCTAAACTCTGGGTTTCAGACATACAAATCGACGAGACGTTAAGATGTGTCGTTCTGGAATTCAAACGGTAACAAGATGTGATATAATATCTGTCTGAAAAATATTTTGGTGTTAGGCTTTTGAATATGCACAGGCATGGGGGCTATTATATCCACCCGGAAGCAATTTATCCATTTTCGCACGCGTTCAATATAGTTGCCGTCAGTGTCGCTGACTCAGTGAGAACATTTAGTTGTAATCTGAAATACATACATTCATTAGATTGTAGATTTTGATATGGCACAGTCAACTGATCAAAATCTAAAATCTGGGCGGTCCGCTTCAACCTGTTTAGAGAGCCCCGCTTGCGGGGCTCCGCTTGGCTTGTTGCCAACGTTATTCAAGGAGAAAAAGGAAAAACATCAGTTTACCAGGAACATCCGAAGAACGAGGGGATGGACAGCTCCCAACGGATTAATTGGACGCGTAAGCGTGACCTGGCGCAACCTTTGTGCTACACGAGCCAGAAGGATGTCGACCGAGCAGGTCTTGCAGCAAGACAGACAATGCACATCGACATCAACAGCCCCATGGACCAGCTTCAGAAAGTGAGTTCACTTCGCCTGTGAACTGCGGCACGGGCGATATTCATGGGTGTGGCCCCCCACTTGCCCGCGTGATTTAAGAACGCGGAGCCACACCCTTAAATCACACGGGCAACAGTTCTCCTTTACACAGGCAGGCCTCGGAAAATTAATTATTCCATTGCAATTACTGTATTTTTGTACGGCATCAGATATATATATTTCTGGCGGCCTTTTCGGTGGTCGGCACCCACCTTAACTATGGAGCACCGAGCCACGTGTTCTTAGTGAACTGGGGCCTTTCAGACACGAGAGAGACTGCCGAGCGGGTTCTCGGCTGAAACCTGTTTTAAAGAGACCCGCTTGCGGAGCTCCGCTCGGCTTGTATGTATTATTGGTTGCCGGTCGTATTGATGTTTTTATTATTGTAGCACAATTCTCAGTAAAATGTCTGACTTTACAAAACCAAGTTTAACATGAATCTCCATATAAAAGTAATTGAAATAAATACATATTATTGGCGAATGATATATTGATATGATTATTATGGAGACTGAAGTTTGCAATTCAATATGATACTGTATTTTCCGAGGTTCCCAGCCAAGTCGAAGACGATCTAGTTTTCCTATGTGATTTTGTTCACAAGCAAATACTCAAGCCTACGCGTCCTTGGCCACGATGGAGAACCAGCCTCCGCGGGGCACCTCCGCCACCGTAACAAAGTCAGCCGAGCCACTGGCAGCTCCAAAACCGCTCCACGACGCCGCGCCGTTGGCCCACACCGTGTTGCCGTTGATGGAGATCTCGATCGAGTCGAGCGACTTGCCGAATGTGGGCACCGAGATGGATCCCGTCGTGTTGCGCGGCGTCTCGAGGTTGGCGAAGAAGAAGCTGTTCTCGTTCTTGGTCGTCCAGTCCACACTGAAGTCGCCCGTCGCCAGCGTGTAACCAGTGTGCAGCTCACCAACATCCGCCCCAGCCGCGTGCGGCACGAACTCCCACGTCTTGCCGGCGTCCGTCACGGGGCTCAATCCACCGACATGCAGCGTCAGAGACGCCGTCGGGCCTGTGGACCAGGCGTGCGCATGCGAGATGTAGTTGCCGAGTTCGAGGCCGTAGAACGGGTACATGAGCTCACCCGTCTCGTAGTACGCCTCGATGGTGGTGGAGTTGCTGAAGTGGTCCAGCATGTAGCCCCACTGACGACGGATGATCTCCAGAGCGAGCGAGGCGTTGCCGGGGGTGGCCCGTAGGTGAGCTTCGACCTCGACGCTGGTAATGAAGGGCGAGATGGAGCCGAGGCCTTCGGGCGACACAGCGCCGTACTCGTTCCAGCGAGTGGCCAGGTTCACCGAGACAGTGGCCGCCTGCTCCGACGACTGGGTCAGGTTGTAGCGGACCGCGAGCGAGTTGCCGTCCTGCGGGTGGAGCTCGGCGCCGGCAGCCGTGGTGTTATCACGGTAGAGGCCGACCGAGTCGTCCCACAGGTTCGAGTTGACGGCCGTCTTGACGGCGCTGGCGAGCTCACCGAACGCCGAGCCGTTGTACGAAGGCACCTCCAAGCCGAGGTGTGCAGCCAGCTCGGCGTAGCTGTACAGCGCGTGGTAGAGCAGCGAGTTGGCGGCGATGTTCTTGCCGCCTTGGCCCACACGGCCCCAGTCGTACACGCCCGTGACGTTCAGAAGCATGTCGGAGGAGTCCACGTTGCCAAGGATGAACTCGAAGCCGAACAGCGCTTGGTCCCACAGGTTCTTCACGAACTCCGTGTCTGCAGTCAGCGTCGCGTAGTCGGCCAGCGCGATCAGTGTCCAGATGTGGTACGTGTCCGAGTTGATGCCTGCGAGCTGAACGCGTGGAGCGATGGGGGTTCCGGCGTACGCGAACCGTCCATTGGTCGTGTTCTGGATGGCGTACAGTGAGTTGATGGCGTGGCGAACCGCTAGCAAATTGTCATTGTTCAAGGTGACAAGCTTTGAGTGCGTCGAGACACCGAAGTCACCGGGCCACGGCGTGCGGTCGCGCTTGGCGCCGTCCACGTACACCTCGGCTCCGGTAGTCACGTTCTGGATGGTGGCGTTGTTGAACCAGCCGTACTCGGTGATCGTCGGCGGGTTGGCGCGCGACTCGTTCGAGGCGATCGTGCACAGCTGCACGGTATACGCGCCAGCGTACCAGATGCGGTTGAGCAGGTCGTCGTCGCTGTAGAAGTAGCCCGAGTACTCGCGGAGCTTGTCGTCGTCCGTGGCCGGAGCCGCCGTGAAGTGCGTGGAGACCCCGTGACCTCGATAGCGTCGGACGAGCTCGTGGACAGTGTCAGGTAGCGGTAGCTGCCTCGGGCGAACTCGCGACCGAACGTGTAGCTCGAGTCGGGCTCCGCGGGCGCGTAGATGGTGCCGTCGATGATGGCCATGTCGGTGGACAGGTCGGACTCGATGCCGATGTACTGCGCGCTCTCGGAGAAGGCGACTCCCAGCTTCGAGTCGCTTGCGGTGCCTGAGCCGAAGTGCAGCGTGATGAAGCCGGTCACCTGCTGACCGAAATCGTAAGTGACGGTGGAGCCGTTGCCGGACAGCGTGGCGGTCAAGTCGGACACGTTTACATTGCCGGAAGATCCGTGGATGCTGACGGGTTTAATGTCTCGGGACACAGGCGACTGGATGTACTGTTCCCAGGGAGCAGCGGCGTTGCCGGAGACGACAGCGGCGAGGACGCTCGCGACGAACGCGACGGTGGCTTGCACCTTCATTGCAGTCGAGTGTTGAGGTAGTCGAATGCAAATTCGGTAATGACCCGTGCTTCGGAGCTGCACGTCATGGCCTTGAAGAGGTCCGCTGCTTACGGGATTTGTGAATCACAGATTGTGATGAAGTTCATCCACGTTTCTTTGATGTAGCTACGTACGCGGCGCGGTTTATCATGCAGTCGACTGGATTTATTTTATGTTTATGCTTGTGCGGGCAGCTTGAAGTTTTGGCCGAGGTATGTACATGTACATTACCGGCCATTTGCAACCCGGGTAGTATTTCTGGCGATCCGCAGCCTGTGATTGGCCAGATGCATGGTATCGACAAGGATTTTGGCTGGTACCGTGGCAAACAGCTGGGTGTCGTTTGCAACTTTCGTAGCGCACCGAGTAGCAAATACTGTTCAGTTTTGCAACCCTACGCCATACAAAAATCAAATGAGGTTGCAAAATGACGTAGTACCATGAGTTGCAAAAAACAAAATGAAGGGCGGGACATTCACGCTGTAGTATACCAGCCTTGCATGCATCAGGGCTAACTTTATAGCATCAGCGCTTCTACACGCGTGCCCTCGTACGAACCGGGTGCCAATAGTCTGGGTTTCTCTGCGCGCTAATAGTAATACTATCGTCGGGAGCGTAGGTAGGCTCCATTCGCAGCAATGCGACCCCAAAACGGCCGGCAGGGTAAAGAACGAATTGGTGCGTGAGCTCTGTGGGTGGTGGTGCTGACACAAAGCGGCAACCGCGCGGTAACACCAACACCGGATCGCCGGGCGACTCGAACACTGGGACGCCTAGCACTTTGGTCGCTGCGATAGGAGCGTCTGTACGGCGCTCATCGGGTTGACTTGAGGCTTTTGTGGCCATCAGCTCTCCGCTTGTAGATATATTTCACGGCAAGAAAAATGAGAAGACACGTGAAAATAAAATGAAACAGAAGATTTACAAAGAACTTGTAATGTACCAGGTTTCTTGTCAAATGGTCTGATCCACGACACCGCATGCACTCACGGTGTATTGTATCGCTTACGGACAGAGCATACACGTAGTAGCAACTTGCTGCTAAGCTCTCGTTGTTGCTGTACTTTCCTATTTCTAAGTCAGCTCATTTTAACCAATCAACGATCGGTAGCAAAGCAAGTTGCACGCCCGGCTGGTATTTATACATTACCGGCCATTTGCAACCCGGGTAGTATTTCTGGCGATCCGCAGCCTGTGATTGGCCAGATGCATGGTATCGACAAGGATTTTGGCTGGTACCGTGGCCAAACAGCTGGGTGTCGTTTGCAACTTTCGTAGCGCACCGAGTAGCAAATACTGTTCAGTTTTGCAACCCTACGCCATACAAAAATCAAATGAGGTTGCAAAATGACGTAGTACCATGAGTTGCAAAAAACAAAATGAAGGGCGGGACATTCACGCTGTAGTATACCAGCCTTGCATGCATCAGGGCTAACTTTATAGCATCAGCGCTTCTACACGCGTGCCCTCGTACGAACCGGGTGCCAATAGTCTGGGTTTCTCTGCGCGCTAATAGTAATACTATCGTCGGGAGCGTAGGTAGGCTCCATTCGCAGCAATGCGACCCCAAAACGGCCGGCAGGGTAAAGAACGAATTGGTGCGTGAGCTCTGTGGGTGGTGGTGCTGACACAAAGCGGCAACCGCGCGGTAACACCAACACCGGATCGCCGGGCGACTCGAACACTGGGACGCCTAGCACTTTGGTCGCTGCGATAGGAGCGTCTGTACGGCGCTCATCGGGTTGACTTGAGGCTTTTGTGGCCATCAGCTCTCCGCTTGTAGATATATTTCACGGCAAGAAAAATGAGAAGACACGTGAAAATAAAATGAAACAGAAGATTTACAAAGAACTTGTAATGTACCAGGTTTCTTGTCAAATGGTCTGATCCACGACACCGCATGCACTCACGGTGTATTGTATCGCTTACGGACAGAGCATACACGTAGTAGCAACTTGCTGCTAAGCTCTCGTTGTTGCTGTACTTTCCTATTTCTAAGTCAGCTCATTTTAACCAATCAACGATCGGTAGCAAAGCAAGTTGCACGCCCGGCTGGTATTTATACAGTGCGCCTTACTTCGAAACTGAAGTTGAAAATCATAATTTTTCTGCTTGGCCAAGGATACGAAAGCTGAGGCAACAAGGGGCGTTGCTTGAGGCTGGGAGGACAGATATTGCATTGGTGGTGTAATGTGGGATATATTGAGTTATTGTACTCATTCGTTACTCTTTTAGTAGCTGTTCTCGCCAATCCTCATTAATCACTTGACTGTGAAGATGTTGGGTCGGACAAATATGGTAAGTATGGAAATCCTCCTTTGCAATTCGGCCACACGAGGTTCAGCCACATGAAATTCAGGTTAGCCTAAATTTAAAAACCGTGATTCCTACTGGACTCGATGTTTGGCTATCCCAATTTACTCCTTCATCCGCTGCAAGAGATGCCGCTGATCGTGACCCCCGTGACGACCCCCGACGAGATGCAGCAGGCGCTGGCACTGCGTCGCCGCGTCTTCATAGACGAGCAAGGACTCCGCGAAGCCGTGGAGACGCAGGACCCCAACGACGACAAGCCGACCACCATCCACTTCCTGGGCAGAGACTCGGGGACGGGCGAGTACGTGGCGGTGCTGTTGGAGAGGAATGTGAATATGGAGACGCTGCACCACGTTCTAGCCTTGACAGTCAACACTTACCACGACGTCGTCATTGGATAATTTCGGCAACTAAAGTGGTGCTATTCGTGCTGGATGGAAGTTTCAGACTGCGCGTATTCAAAACTCCCGACGACTATGCATGGCGCATGGCCACGGGGGAACGGAATTAGGAGGTGGAGATTGCAGTAGTTGGGATGGAGTCCCCATTATAATGACTTGGTACCGGTATACCTTTCCTTACCCTAGTGTCTAGTGATTGATTAGATGAAATAGGTAGGTGTAGGGTTGCAATGTATAGCAGGGCCTCGACCTCCCCGAATTTTACTTGGGTATAGTGAGCTTTTGGGCCCCTCAGACGAGGGGTCAAGAGACTCCTTATTGACTTTCAGTAAGAGCACCGTCATCGGAGGGCCTTAAAGTAATGGTACATAAGTGCACGGCGCCCCTTCGTCTCGCGGTATCATCGCGGTATGAGCACGTCGGATCGCTCTTGGGACTCCGTCGTGGCGATCTTGACTTGCAGCAACAGTGAGTCACCGCCAGCTTGCCGTACGTGCAACCACCGCCCAGCAGCCCCATACATCCTATCTCGCCCATGCCTTACTTGATCGCATTGCGGCATTGCTAGCACAGTTATTCATCAAAGCAGCTTCTGCCAGCAGTGTTGCTCTTAATTAAAACTGCATGCACGTAGCAAGGGAGCCAACCTGACCGAGGTTGCGCTTTGTTGCAAGCTTTTGCGAACCTAGCTCGAGTCAGCAACGAATGCTGGTCATTCGTGAGCAAATTAGCTCCGACGTAGCGTTGTGCTTTCGGATGCTTGCCCCAGCGTAAAGCCTAAGGCCGTGTTTACACTTTAAAATTAACAAGTAGCGCTGATAAGCTTAGGCCGATGCTTTGGGGACGTCGTCAAATGTACGGTTTACTGTACGTTAGAGGTCGGCCCACCAGCAACTCGACTCGAGCTGCTCAGCCGTTCTCATTTACGTATGGATGGTGTGTCACAACGCTGATGTCGTCGGAATGTTTTCTGTGGTACGAGCAACTTTTTTTGGACGAATTAATGTCTGTGAGGCTGTCCATACTGCTCTTCTAGCTGTCCTCCCAGGATAAAACTTGACACTTGACCTGACCATCCATTGGGCGCCTTCCAAAACCTACATAAAACGGTTTAATGCGGCTCCGTTTAATACACCCTTTTATCCGCCCGTTGTCAGGTTTTATCCCGCATTAAAACCTGCATCCAAATCCGACGTCCAAAACCTTCATTAAAGCGTTTACTCTGGTCGCGCCTATCTGTCCACTTTATATACTAAAGCCCATATTAGATTAGAGCGGGACATTTTTACATAGGACAAAATTTGAGAAAACATCTCTAGATTTAAAGATTTTGGTTCGCACCACGACCCTCACCTAGCAACTTCTTCTCTTCTCCCTCGCGCGGATGCGCACTTATTCCGACTCGTTGCCAGGATCAATGCCGCTGCCAAGCCCGTCAAGACTAACGCAGATGCGAGTTTTAAGAACGCAGCGCTGTTCGCGCTGACCCACGTCGATGCCGCGGGCTGGGTCTCGTCGTTGGCATCGAAGAAGTTGTTGGTGAAACTTCTGGAACCGCTTGAAGTCCGTCTTCCGGATCAGCGCGTACGCTACACGCTGCCCGACCATGTGCACAACACAAAGCGCTTGCGTGCATCCATAAGACCCAAGAAACCCGGCAGGCCTTGCTCGTGCTGCTCACTGTGTCGGTCGCGCACACCACGTACGGCGAGAAGGAGCTAGTCCGGCTTGACGGCCTCGACGAGATGGACAACTTGATCCGCGCGCGTTTCGACACAAGCGGCCTGCGCTTCAAGCAGCGTCAAGCAGCAGGTGGAGGGCACGAATTTCGTGCTGCGACTGGTGCTGGGCCTCGCGCCAGAGAAGCGCGTGGCGTGCCAGGTCCAGCGCGAGATCCTGAAAACTACGACAGCAACGCATGGACCTGCCGTCCGCGTTTGGCGCGGCGAGCGTCGACGTGGACGGCTGCGCTGCAGACGAACAACATGCATGAACTTACTTTCAAAACAAGATAATTAAGCTGGATTTACAGCAGTGCAGCTCTACGGACGCGGAGTTGGCAGCGGTGTCGTGATGCATGCTGCTTCCACGCTCACAGAAAGTGTTGCATGTGAATTCATTTAGGGTAGAGCTGATTACGTCCGTTAACAACACGTTGATATTGATTTCAAGTTAGCTGTATACATGTAGTCCAAACGACCTGGCCTAAGCGTCTCTTCATCGATCTGGGGCTATGCAACACCTTGGCGCAGCGATCTGCGCGCCGACGACGCCCGACTGGATGTGGGCGATGCGCTGAGGACGCGAAGTCGTCGGAGAGGCAGTGGAACGACCTTGTTTGCTGTCCTCGCCGTTCGCTCCCATGACCAATTAGCTCCGCTAGGCGAGCAGCATTGCATCCTGCAGAATCGCACACTTAAACGAAGTGGAAAACAGCGAGCACGCACCTGTGGCGAGGCTACTTGGCTCGCTACCGGAGTCTGCGAAGATACCTGCGAAAACTAAAACATACATCAGTGAGCATCCGATGTATTATATAGGTGATGTCCACGAGCAGCTTTACTGGCTCTGAACGCGTGCTTGCAACCCGGCGAATCTTCAAGTGGGAGTCTCGCCAGCGCGCGGGAATCGGACATCTTTGCTACATAGAGGTTGAGTCTTATCGCATAGTGAAGACAAGTATCTTTTTAATCCTGGTAGTGCAACGGGGTACTCGTTGTACGGACAGCCCAACAGGGATTAATTCAAAATATGTGGACCACCCAAGTCGTAATTAGTGGCTCAATACAAATTTCAAGTATAAGACCCTTATATATTTACATTTTTATATCCGAACTAACAGGTTACTCGATTTCGAGGGCAGTACTAGTATAAGATTAGGAAGGTGAACAAATACCCAGCTCGCCAAACAGTGACGAGGAAACGCATGGTATTACCATGCGACGCAAATTGTAGTCATACCGTGATGGTATGACTACAATTTGTGAGCGTGCAAAATACACTCAGAGGCTACATTTAGCATCAATATTGGTAGAATACGTAAAAAAATGAATTACAGGGCTTGCTGGGTGTTTACAATTCCAACAAAAGGTCGAATCGAAGGGCTCCTTAACTATGTATTCTAGGTGGACGTGATAGCATCGCTGATCAAGCTCATAACCCTTGCCATCGCTGAAGAGTGCGCCGCCTCGTTCCTCAAGACCTCGGCGTCTCAGACGTATACGTAGGTAAGTAGGGGCAGAAGCTTCGCAAGATCTTCGACATGGCCATCGCGCACGCCGCGCTCTGTCGCCTTCTCGACGAGATCGACGTCTCTTTGGGCGCGGGAGACGTCGGCGCTCAGAATGGAGAAGCGAGTGTCGGTATGTAGTTCGTGGAGGTGATCGCTCGTGTTGGTGAGTCCTGCTTCAACGGAGCCGTGACAGCTGGGTATAATCCCTGAAAAGGGTGGAGTGGCTGCCACGGCTACCGCAAAAGCAAGACTGAAATGCTGACTGTGGGAGATATCTACGTAGATGGATAGTATAGGACTAAGGATAAAGTTCTCAGATAAGGCCCGATAATTTCTAGCCCGGAAATCCGAGAAATATTGCAAAGCATCAGCAGCCCTCTCATTTACGCATTTTTGTAGTGGATCCTTTTCATGAGTATGTAAGTTTCTTGGGCTGATATCAACCAATGTCCAGTACTAAGTTGTGTGTGTGTGTTACCTAGAGAGTGGCCGCAATGACGACTTTGCAGTGTTCAAACCCGCTGAAACCGACAAGATCGTCGTCACAACGGTGCGTTGTTTCACCTCCGTGTAACGTGCTTCATCGGTCTGATCTACCCGCTTGCTGCGTCTCTATCTACAAGGCCGCGGGGTATCCTCGTTGGCGGCGCCATCGGCTCTATCGAGTTGGTCCGGACCATCGTGAAGCTTGGTGCGTTGCCCTCGGCTCACCCCTTATGATCGTAACTTTCCTAATACTCGTCAAGCTATGCTGTATATTTTTCCGCGTGTAGGCGACAAGCAGGCCAAGCTGTCGATCCGGCTCAGCTCAAGAACCTCGCGTTTTGGTACGATATGTTCGCTGCCTTATGGATTACGTTGACGCTAACCTGAAATATTTGGTTGGCTCAGCTGTACCTTTGCAACGGCGAGTGTGTAACGTGTGTGGCGGCTCCGGTTCAAGAGATAACGTCGTACCGGTGCGTGCAACTTTGAGGGTGTGTATTACTACAACGTGATTTCTACGTGAAGAGATCCTCTGTTTGCGTTAATTGCTAACTATACATATAGAGACCTCGATTATATATAGGCAGTGCCTACTTGGACCACGGTGGGCGCATACAACTTGATTTCTGATGTTTGGTGTTGCTTATTTTTGTTTCGCTGTCTCGTTGCTTGACTGGCGCGAATCGTCTCTTTAGTTAGTGGCAGCTAACGACGGACGAAAAACTACCAGCCCAATCTCTCTAGTGTGGTTGCTCGTTGAGGGGTCGATAAAACCTGATAAAAGGGTCATCAAACTAATTGTTTGATGAGACCACTTTTTGGTCTCATCAAACAATTCAGTTTAATCAGCTCGTTTAATGCACTGTTTAATGCACCCTAACCCCAGCGATTAAACTTTTTTATGTAGGTTTTGGAAGGCGCCCATTGCAGCCGCGACTTGAGTACGTGTACTTTTAAGTACTTAAAAATACTGAATGAGAACTTGGTGATCGATCCACCACGGTCGTGGTGCACGTGCTGGACAAGTTGAAGTTGAAAACACCTGGTGACGAAGCAGAGGCTCTGCAGATACCGCCTGAAATAAATAAAACAAGTAAATTTGGCCTGTTTGCCCAAACGTAAGCAAGGCGAACCCATGTCTGCGGTTTTGTCAGTCCGTCTTGCGAAGCACGCGGACGCGAGCCCAGCACCTAGCACTGCTGTTGTAGCAAACGGAGGCGATGCGTGCGAGCCGCAGCGGGCTTGTTAGGGTTCTGTCGAAGCGAGCGCAGCGAGCCCTTAGGGTCACGCGGAACTCCAAGCAGGGTGATAGTTAAAATGAGTGTATGCATCGTACCTAATCTACTTATAAGTAGTAAGTAGTCCCGTGACTAGCGCTCTGGGCGCCCGCTACGCGGGCGCTTTGACCACGGGTTAGCATATCTTTTTAAATTAAAGCTTAATAGTGTATACATCATTTTAATTTGCACAACAATGTGCGGCTACAGTTGACACATATCCATTGCTATACCTTCGTGCTTCAGTAGCAAACAATAGAAATACATTTTTCTATTAAGCTTATTTTCAAATGTCGCTCACGATTCAAAGTTGAGTACATACCTAAACATCGAGTGAACTGAATATTGTTTTCATTGTATTATTGATCACCCGTCTCTGCGAGGCCAGCTGCATTGTCAAGGACATGTATTAGTACCGTGTAGTGACCAGCGTATTTACTTACCTTTTATATAAAGGTAAAAAGTTACTTAAAATATAATTGCGTGTGACTTATACTGCGTAGCAAAGTGATGGCTGTACTCTAATGCTGTTACTACGTTAGCAGTGAAAGACTGCAACTTTGCAAGCATGATTCACGCACTGCACGCCGCGCTATATGTATTGGTAGCGATTGTGCAACTTCGATGATTAGATTGTTGTGTATGCGTAGTATATTCACTAAGCTGCATTATGTGCATGCTGCAGCAGTTAACGGTACACGTATCTAGGGTAGTAGCGCGCATTTGTTTTGAAAGCTGCAAGCGTTGCCAGTGTCACTACTGTACTATTCTACGCTTTGCCTACTCTGCATCTTTCATCTGGATTTATAACACGTTATTGCTCTTAGTGCATGGCGTTCAGTACCTAATAGCAGTAATTCGAAATTTGCGCACGACCGTGCTGTTGTGCGCTGCGCGCAACTCGAGCAGCATTTTCTAAAAGAAAGTTGTTTATTTGAAGCGCGAGAGTTACGGTTTTGATTTAAGTTGGAGTGCATTGTTGTCACTTGGCTGATGCGACTATCGTTCCCACGGAAGCGAGCGTCGGACTGCAACAAGATCGTGCCATTGATCAGCTTATAATATTACAATAAAAAACATCAAAAGTCGTAAGTATGATACCTCGATGCGCGCGCTGGTGATGCACCTTGGTTTACTTAATTCGACCAAGTAGTACTAACGTTACGTAGTACGACTACTCAAACTGGTGTACTATAATCCTTGATTCCTGCAAATACATGCAGCACGCTTGCCAGCTACACCACGCCGCGTGCACACACATGCTCAGAGCGGTTTATCAGTTAATCTATGTGCAGCGTTAGGTGGTCTAAATGCGTCGCTCGCACACATTCGTGGTGTATTAGAAGATGGACGCCTCGCCGTCTACCCCTAATTCCGTACTATAAACCCTCGACTGCCCTGAAGGTACCAGTTATCCCAACAGGCGGAACTCCCGAAACCGTAAAGTCGTTTATGTAGATGTATGCATGTACTCACTGTCGTAGTGTCCGCTGCCGCTGCAGCCGGCTGCTTACTCCGGTATGCCAAGCGCCCTCCCGCTCGCTGCCTCAGTCCGTCCGTCCGCCGCGCGCCAACTTTCAAAATGGGGGATGTGATAATCACACCCGGTAAAGTGCGATTTTTAGCGTGATTGTGGCTAGTTTTGTAATTCAGTAGATAGTTAAAAAGCCAGTGCGAGTCGATTTGATGGGTGAATAATGCAGTGCTAGGTCCGTGGTAATGTAGTCGAAATGAGAGGTCTAGGCTGTAGGTGCGGAAAGCGTGACGCGATGACCGACAGACAGGATTCTCGGTTAGAGGACGGAGAATCTACTTACATTCGGACAAACAACTCGAATCTATTGTACTGGCTGAATGAATTGATACACCAACCTGATATTTCAGATCAAAACTTTAGAACTACTTCACGCATCAAGGCAAGAAGGCCCGCAATAGAAAGCTTGTGATTTCAGCATTGTAGACAATCACAACGTGTTGATTCCGCTAAGTTTTTAATTGAGATAAAGAAGCAAACGCCATCGCTGGAAAACGGTGCAAATCGCTATCGCAAAACACGTTGTGATTTCTATATCAAAGACAAAAGCACTTCTACCTGTAATTCCACTGCAAATGCGCAGCTTGTACGACAGCGCATTATACAAGCAATTTCTCATGAGCAATAGCTGCGCCGAGTGAACTCCACACGAGGTTCATTGTGCCTCCAACGGTGGTGTTGCCACCACTCCAGCGTGCATAAAAGACTGGGTCATTCCTGAAAACATATTTTACATTTGTGACGCGCATTTGTCCAGTTCCTGAAACTTTTACGACGTGATTACCGTAATATCGGTGTTAAGTGTCCCCCTTTGTTAATTGTCACTCTCCCGAATTATCCAATCAAAGGCCTGGATTTTGCCAGCTCACGATTTTGTGTTAAATGTCACCCCTTGAAAAACCTCGAGCATATACACCCGCCAACGTAGACGTGGAGAGTTTAGTGGTTGTCTAGATTTGGTGAAACGCTACAGCGAGCTGGTGGCCATGTTGACTTGCATTGACGCGTTCGCAGGAGCGGTGAGCAGGTATTAATAGTACAAGTGCCATGATCGGTGTAGGCTGCTATGAATATAGTGTGATCTACATAATTTTTCTGCACCTGAGGTTTTTCGTAAATAGGGATAGGCTGCACCAGGGGGGTGACACTTAACACCGATATTACGGTATAGGTACTCGACGTTGTCGGCCCCAAGGAGAAAAATAGAACATTAACCCTTTTGCGATGGTTCTGTGTAAAACATGGCTACCTAGCATGTTTTACAAAATCGACCCAATCAGAGTTTAGAATGATAATTTTAGCCAGTAAAGGTCGGGGCGGTAACCGTACTAAAACATGGCTAAGTAGCATGTTTTATATTAGGTACGATTAAAATCCAGTCTTATGTCCGATTTTGGTTTGCGGGTCTCGGCGTAAAACCATGCATCTAGTCATGTTTTACGGTTTTGTATCGGGAGGCTTCCATACAAATTCCAAGTATAAAAATCATCGCAAAAGGGTTAAGAACATAATCGGGTTGCCAGTTGAGAGATAACACTTGGTTTTTGTATTGGGAATTAACCCCTTTCGGCAACTGCACAAAAGTGTTAGCTATCTCTCCGCTATGAATTATGAGAAAGCTCTGAATTAGGAGAACTCATATACGGTACTAAAAGAGAAAACGCAGAGCTTTCCAGCAAAATAACCTCATAAAAATATGACAATTGGGTCATGAGCTATGGTCGTGCAAAGTTGTTGTATCATTTCATCGTGCCAGTACAATACTTGTATATTTTACTCCCTTCATCTGCAGAGCTTTTGGTTAGAGTATTCTTGCAGTGCGTCACCAACGTTTCCAGCTCAAAAATTGAGGATAGTGTGTTCAACGCAATAGATCATCCAATCGTTTACCATACCGCGCGCAACGAAAGTTTATAACGCTGAAGAAACCAATGACGTGTCAACAAGTCGCTTCTGCCACGAGGCAACCGAGCTTCGAATTGCAGTGGCGCAATTGATAAGACACTTGCCTTCGTCTCAAATGAAGCAGCTCCAAAACATCGAACGCTCGAACAGTCAAAATCTCCCACGACAAGCTACACCAGAGAAAAAAGAACCCGGTTGAAGTGGCTCTCTTGCTTCACAAACAGCGTCAATTGCCGCCAGTCTGGCGTTTCGTCCTTTACAGGGCGTCGCGTTCAGTCGCCAAGCAGTCAGACACACCACTCGCCGACCTGCTACTCCGCGGTCACTCCTCCTTTTACCAAGTCAAGCACCAAGCACGCCACATCACCCAATGCTGCCCACTACGACAACCCGCAAACTCTCCGAGAAGGCCAATTCCGGTGACGAGCAGTACGCACCGCAGCGTGTCCGCGTCCCGTTCAAGCACGACCAAAAGCCGCCCAGAGGTGCCGCCTCCAGAGGGTCTTCATGCTGGCATTCGTGACGTTGCTGCTGATCGTGGTCGTCGGCGTCGACATCGCGCTGGAGAGGAACATCCTGGTCACTCAATTCCTCCGCGACTCAGCAGTCGACAGCGTCCGCGAGGAGAAGTTGATCTGCTCCCCAGCAACGGTAAACACGAGCAGCATCGAGTACCATTCGCGCCACCGGTACTACGCCCTCATGAAAAACATGAACCTGTCACCTCCAGTTTTCCGGGACAACCTCACGGTGCTCTGCAACGCCAGCGACAGCTTCAAGCGTGACCTCGGCTACGGCTACTGCCTGCCGGAGATCGGCAGGCAGTAGCCGTAGCCGAGGTCACGCAAGCTGTCGCTGGCGTTCTGCACTGGAGCCGACCGCATGGATCTCCTCGCTCAACAATAGCGCGGGACCCGTTGCTACGCGAGTGTGCTGCACATGCTGCTGGTCGAAGTCTACGAAGAGCTCCAGGCGTTCGGAAGAACTCCGCTCGTCATCTTCGGCTCGCTGCTTGGCGCTGTGCGGAATGGTTCCATGATTCCGTTTACCGAAGACACCGACATCGCGTACAGTGGAGAACTCAGCGAAGACGACGAGGTCGGCCGCGCCCTGGTGCAGAAAGGCTACCACTTTTTCTTCCTCAACATTTGGCGGGTCTGTGTGGCACCTACGCACCCACTTGCAGCCAAGCTGTACGGCTCAACGCTGCCGATCGCCCAAGCCTACAAAATCCCATACCTCGATCTGTACGCTATGAGGCAGCTGAACGCCACAACCTGGACCCTGGAGGGATATCGAGACGACACCATCCCCGCCGACAAGTTGCAGCCGTTCTCCCAAGTGACGATCAATGGTCTACCATTCGACACCGTGCACGATTCGAACTATTTCTTGGAGGAAATGTACGGCGACGACTACATGGTACCGAAACCTCGCGGCTAGCTGAAAGTCCGGCAACAATAGTATTTGTTTTTGCTTCTCAGAGTTGCATTGCGTAGTTGTGTAAGTAAAATAAATGGCGATTTTTCACGAGTCGAACACTAGAAAGTGTTAATTCCTTGGCTTTCGAGTCATGTAATCGTCTCCATACATCCTCGGCAAGAAATATTCAGGAACATGCACCGTATTGAACTGCTCTCCGTTGATCATCACCTGCGTGAATGGTCTCACTTTCTCGTCCAGTACCATGTGGCTCCCATTGACCTTGTTCATCTCTTCGATCTTCCATTCATCGCTCAGAGTTGGCTAGCTCATGTAGTACAGGTCGAGGTACGGGACGGCAGACCCCGAGGCAATTCTCAGACTTGGATCGTATAACTTCGAAGCAAGCAGGTGAGTAGGTGCCACATACACTCGCCAAACATTGTGGAAGAATGAATGGTACCCTTTATGCATTAGCAACCGCTGTAGGTCATCCCCCACACGAAATTTACCGCCGTAACCGATATCGTCGTCCTCCGTGAATGGGATGACGCCCTTGTCACGAACCGCACCCGTACAGGACGACCGGAGATTTCCCAAACGCTTGTAGCTCCTCGTATACCTCCACCAGCAGCATGTGCAGGACGCTCGCATGACAAGTTGTGTCGGATGAATTCTGCTTCAAGAGGCCCATGCGATCGGCAAACAATTGTTGAACGTGCGATATTTGCGCTTGAGATTGATCTGGTTCCTGCACAGAGCTGCGTGGTTGCCATGGAAGAGAGGTGGCTGAGGAGGCATATTCTTCAACGTGCGGTAGTACTCGTGGTCGAAAAGATCCTTGATGTCACTCACGTTCACAACACTGGGTGTTGAGTCAAGCTGCGAATTTCTATGGCAAAGCCACTCGTCAGCAATCCCAACCACCAGCAGCGCGAGAGTGAAGAAGACCACGCTATCCATGAAGCGAAACTGACTCTCCGTGTAGCTTGCTCCGGTACATCGTTGTCACCTTCCCCTTTGTGCTTCTCCACGTCGATATCTTGTTGAAAGATTGACACTTCATCGAGTCGCAGCGCGCCTTGCCCAGGGCCGCCGATTATGGCATTTTTATTTATGTAAGCCAAGCTGGCTCATAAATAATGGTAGGCCTGCCAGAAAGAAGAGAATATCAATAATGTCATGCAGAAACTGTGTCTCATAAATAGTTGAAATATCATGTATTAGCTAAAACAATACATGATCATTATATTCTACTTAAAAGCAATACATGATCATGATATTTCAACAATATTGATGAGACAAAGTTTCTGCACGACAATATTACTTGAAATTTTGAGAGACAATACAAGCTGTGTTTAAAAAACAAAAAAAATTACTTGAAATTTAGAGAGACCAATAGAAACTGTGTTTTTTAAAAACAGTTTGTATTGGTCTTTCTAAATTTCAAGAATTGCTTCGGATAATTTGCCCAATTACAATTATTACAAGGACCTCTTGACATAAATAATGTTATGGCCAACATACATTATCCATGGTCATTATTTTTATGGCCATGCTATTTTCGGCGGCCCTGCCTTGGCGTCGTTTCATCAAGGTTAAGGGGGCCTAGGCTTTGTGCTCGTGGATATGGCAGCGCAAGGAAAAACCTGCATTCTAGCAGGGGAAGGCAGCAGGATGGTGACAGCGGATACCTGTACGACGAGCATGGCGGCGCTAAGGTCACTTTTCCACCTACTCACTAGAGCATCGGAGCTAAATTTGCGAGGGATTCACGTGGCTGGAGACTCACTGGTGGTTATCCGATACCTTCGCGACAGACGCCAGCCGAAGACGGAGAATCTTAAAAGCTGGTACCTTAAGTGCAGACGGCTAGCAGATCGGATTCGGGTGGATGAATGGCATCATATCCATCCGAGCTCTAACACAGGATGCGTGCTACACGCTACGGACGGACCAACAGCAGACCTCGATGACAATCCCGGGGTCGATTGCTTGACAAGCAGATTACCCTTACTGGAGCAAGCTATACGTCAAGACATCTACATGCTCTTGCGTGGGCAACTGGAAGGGGGTACAATGCCTACAACCCGAAAGCAGAACTAGATAATGTCGGGTCGCTGGTCTTTTGACCGGCTAGGTTGTTAGGATTCTTTCAAGTAATCCAATATACCTCATCATCATCCAAGGTTAAAGTACGAAATCTTCTCAATTCACTTAACTTTGAGATCAATTAAATAACTAAAACTGAGATCCGCGCTTGATGATTCTTGGATGGTGAAGATTACTACAAGTGGCGCCGAGAGTATTCATAATTGCCGCACCAGCCCACCCAATCTACAGTTCGCAATGTATCCAAACTCTTCATCACATTCACGTGGTTTCTGAGCATAATCAAGGCGCAGCTTGGAGGGCTCGTGGCGTAAGGTCATTTTTGAATCCGCTCCCGACCTCGATACTCCGCCTCACGATGAACGTTGGTGTCCTCTTCATTGTCCTCCTGGCCTGCGTTCAAGCTGCATCGATCCCCCACGACCAAGTTCGACCGTTCGCGCAGGGTGACCCCATCACAGTCTCCGAAAAAGCGGCCTTCAAGTTCAAGCCACAGCTGAAAGTCAGCGAAGGCTGCCACCCATACCCTGCATGGTTCACTGACCGGTGGGCTGAAGTGGAGTGGCAAACAAGACGGCAAGTGCAAAGGCTCCGATATGGGCTCTCAGATCTACTCCCGTTCGACTTGGTACAACGATGTGTGGGCCATTGTAACGGGGTTACACGCACAAGTGGCTACAGCCACTTGTAACTCTAACAGACACGATGTCTGTTAAAGGTTCAAACACTTCCTCGGTCTTGATGTATGTTACATCAAGTGCCACATTCATTTACGACCACCACGACGGGTGGTCCATAGACATTTAGGATTCCTATTGGTTGAAAGCAGCATCTTTTAACCAATGAGCGACATGCATAGCAAAGGAATTCTGCCAACCAGCCGTTGGCAGATTCCCAACTTAGAATATTACATTTAGAGGAAGTCAGAAACATAAAACAAAAATAACAGTTCTCATTTTAACCCAAAAACATTATTTGGATCGTTTATTTAGATTAATCTATACTCGGAGGCCCGAGTATAATTAACTCTAGTTTAAACTAAGCTACGCTTCCTCATACACGAGCGCACACGTGTAAGCTGTTGTAGTGAGCCAAGATAGGCCCACTACACCTGGTAGCACTTTGTAGTCCGTCCAACGACCGACTAAGTTGAGTTCGTACGTCACCGCACGAACACGGAGCCGAGAACCTTCCCATGGATACCGAAGTGTCTATGGAAAGCTCCACGACGCCTGCAACCCATGTTGCACGCGCTGACTGTCCCCACCTGTCAGACCCAGAGTGGAAGCCCTCCAACGACTGTCAACAGTCATTGGTGAAGCGGCTGTAGCTACGATGCTGCGTACGCTAACGCCGACAGAGCAACACGGTGTTGCTCTGGGCTTCATCATGAGGAGCAGCAAGATGCTGCTGCCAATACCGCGGTGTCGTCGGGGACGACACCTCGCCCACAGTCGCTGAAGCTCAATGTGAGCAACTACGTCGGAAGAGAGGGCGAACCTCTCCTCCGTTGGCTTGTCGAACTCGACACTGCCATCGCGGCTCGACGTATCGTCGACCCGTTGTCGAAGGTCGCGTTCGCCATGTCATGTCTTGGCGGACGTGCAAGGAGCTGGGCGTATGGACGCCGGCTCTCCGACCCTACGTGCTTCAGCACGTACGAAGGCTTCAAGGAGGAGCTCAGACAGGCGTTTGAGCCCCCGCAGAATGAGTTCCGGTCGAGGGCAGAGTTCCTCGACCTGCAGCAGGGTAAGCATGATGTTCATGCTTACGCCCAGAGAGCGCGGTACTTGGTCTCGAACATCGTGACCAACCCGATCGACGAGGCGACTAAGGTCGTCACGTTCATGAAGGGACTGAGAGATGGGCCTGTGAAGACCTATCTCTTCCGCGAGTACCCGGGTACTCTCGAAGCTGCCATCACGCTTGCGATGCAGGAAGAGTTTAGCCTGCGACAGGCTAAACTGCACGCGCATGTACCGAGGCCGCAACCGCGCCCGGTAGTGAGAACGGGAGGTCCGGAACCGATGGACCTCTCGAGCGCTGCCACTGCTGGCCCCAGCAGCGGCAAGGAAGTAATGTGCGGTGCTACCGATGCGGTAGGATCGGTCACTTTGCTAGAGAGTGCACGGCACCCGTGCACCAGCAAGGTGGCTATCGCGGCGATGCTGGGCATCGTCGCAGCCGAACAAAAAACGCTGGACGCCAGTAGGCGCGGGGCGCCCTACTGGTAATGCAGTTCCGCGTGTCAACCTAGGACACGCGACACTGAGGACTGCAGCCCCAGTGAGGATCACTCTCACTGCAAGAAGCAAGATGACAAGGCTGATCTTGTCATCCTGAAGGTGAAGTCGATGAGAGCAAGCGGCTCTCGTCGTGCGTTGGTAGATTCTGGCGCGTCGAAGAACTTTGTTCGACTGCGAAGTCTATCAATGCTTGACTTCGAGGATTTAAAGATACCTCGAAGTCTGTTGGAAGTACGCTTGGCGACAGGTGTCGTCGTGAAGACCGAGAAGCGCATGGTACGCGTGCGCTTCACGTACAAGGGTCGAGTGTTCGTCGAAACCTTCATCGTCCTGGACCTGGACGATAAGTTCGACATGGTATTGGGCATGCCGTGGCTCGCACGGCATGATCCGGTAATTGATTGGGAGAAGCGCACTTTTGTGCGCTTCGGTCGCGACGGTGGAACAGAGAGCGATGGCCCTGTTTCCACCACACACGCACCAGTAGGTGCGCGCGAATCTCTAGTCGAGACAGCGCCTAATGCCGCTGTCCCGGAACGCCCTGGACACGCACGGGCGCGCGCGAGAACAGATAGCGTCGGCGTCACCGCCGACGGCTAGTGAAGAAAATGTGTTGACTTCGGAAGTCAACACCCGCTTTAGCGAATCAAAGAAGTCTCCGGCCTCGAGCGGCGCGGATGACACAAGCGAGTCACGCGCGTCAGCCGTGGAGACTGACGCGAACCTGATTGGATCGGTTTTGGCCCGTAATGGGAGCCAAGGTGACGTGACGCCGTCGACTCCGGGAGTCGATGGCTTGGATGAATTCTATTCGTCGGCTCAGGGAGCCGACGCATCCTCCGTAATGGGGTCTCCGCCAATAGAAGGCGTCGAGGTATTGAAGTCGCGTCGGTTCCGGGAACCGACGCTGCGAAAGACATTTCGCGTCGACTCCGGGAGTCGACGCACCTTTGTAATTGAGGACTCCGCCAATGATAGGCGTCGAGGTGATGATGGCGTGTCGGTTCCGGGAACCGACGCTGCAGGCGGTGCGGACGGTTGCAAACGTCCCGCACCGGAAAAACTTGCATGCTGTCGTGCAGCCGGGCTGCACGACGAAGCGCCGCGCGACCAAGCCGGGCTTGAAGTCGCTCGCCCGCGGGAGGTACCCGCCGGCGAAATTAAGAAAGAACACCCGTCCATGGCTGGGCCTGGACGAGGTCAGAGACCATGCGGAGCCGGGCTCCGCAAGTCAAGAAGACGGCGCATGCGAAGGTCGCTGCGCAAGTCTCGGCCGGGGCCGAGACGCTACAAGAGATGTCTGCCGGGCAGACGAAGGCTGAAAAGCCGAACGTCGAGACGTTGAACGTCTTGACGCGTACCTGTGCCGGGTTCCGGCACAGGAGATGACTCTCGCTAATCCTCCGACGCAAGCGTCAGAGTTGACTTCGCTTCCAGTCATGAGCTGGAAGCGCTTCGCGCGTGACTTGCACGATGGACGCATCGAGCAAATATGCATTCTCTCGGACGCCGAGAGAACGAAGAGCGAGAATGAGGAACTGAGGCAGTTCTTCATGGAGAGCACCACTGAGAGTGAAGACACTCTCAGTGCCAAGACGAAGAAAGAACGCTTTGAAGAACAGAGCTGGGACTCGCTGAAGGCGAGTCCCTACTATGAGATTCTACGGGAGTACGCGGACGTACTTCCGGAAGAGATCCCTGCGGAGCTTCCGCAGGACAAGGGCATTCAGCACGAGATTGATCTCGTGCCGGGCACGAAATACTGTGTCACGCGGCAGTGGCCACTGCCGCGAGAGCAGGTCAAGGCGATCGACGACTTCTTCGAAAGTCGTCGCAAAGCTGGACAAGTGCGGGAATCGAAGTCCCCGCACAGTGCTCCGACGTTCTGTGTCAAGAAGCCACAGGGCGGCTGGCGCATCGTTCATGCGTACAATAAGCTGAACGATGCGACGATACCGGCGCAGACACCGATACCGCGAAAGATGTTATCATCGATTCGATGGCCAGGAGCACTGTCTACAGTGCTCTTGATCTGCGCGATGGGTTCTATCAGATCCTAATGCGTGAGAGCGATATCCCTCTCACGGCTGTGAGCACGCCGAGTGGCATGCTCTGGGAGTGGCTAGAGATGCCGCAGGGTCTGAAGAACGCCCCTGCGACCTCCAACAGGTGCGTGACGCACTTGTTGCGCTCGGTGCGCGACTTCGCGCCGAGCTACTTCGATGACGTGTTCGTCCACAGCCGTGCTGCGGACGGGATGAGCGACGTTGAGATGCACAAGGTGCATCTCCGGAAACTGCTTGCGCTCATGCGCAAGCACAAGCTCTACGCGAACCTGAAGAAGTGCATCTTCGGGGCGAGCGAGATACCCGTGCTCGGGTGTCTCGTTGGGAAGAACGGTGTCCGCCCTGACCCTGAAAAGGTCAGAGTGATCAATGAGTGGCCGACGCCGACGAGCGTCAAGGAACTGCGGCAGTTCCTTGGCTTGGCCACGTACTTGTGCAAGTACGTGAAGGACTACGCGGGCGTGATACGCCCGCTGTCACAGCTCCTGAAGAAGGACGCCGAGTGGATTTGGTCTGCTGAATGTCAGCAGGCATTCGATGCAGTCAAGCAGGGCTTGACTGAGGCTCCGATCTTGGCGGTGGCCGACCAAGATCACCCATTCCACGTTGTGTGTGACGCATCCGATTTTGCGATCGGATGTGCGTTGATGCAGCACGATCACGAGGGCCGTGATCGTGTCGTCTACTATCAGTCGCGTCAGCTGAAGCCAGCTGAGCGCAATTACCCAGTGCATGACAAGGAGCTCCTTGCCATGAAGTATGCACTTGCGAAGTTCCGAGTGTATCTACTCGGAAGTAAACCGTTCGTGGTCTATACAGACCACGCGTCGCTGCGGACGGCTATCAAGTCGCCGCACATCTCGCAAAGGATGGCGAGATGGCTATCCTTCTTCGCGGAGTATAACTTCCGGGTTGAGTACAAACCCGGAAGACTCAATGTGGTGGCCGACGCGTTATCGCGTCGACCTGACTACGCTACGAATGAAGTCGACGTCAATGCCATTGACGCCATGCGATCGAGCACTCCCACGTCGTCGATCCTCGACGACGTGAAGGCCGCGTACGCGCACGACGCGGACGCGAAGCTCTTGCTGGCCTATGGCTCAGTGCCTTCTGACGAAGCTCGTCAGAAGTTGCCAAGACATCTTCGTGCTTGTGCACACCGTTACCGGGTGCACGAGGGGTTGCTACTCTACAGCGCAGTCAACGACAACGCGGACCGCGTTGTCGTTCCCAATGATCATGACCTGCGACTCAGGATCATGTACGAGTATCATGATGCACCGACTGCGGGGCATCCAGGCCGTGAGAAGACGTATCTTCTTCTCACGAGGGACTTCTACTGGGCCCACCAGTACAAGTGGGTGCGCAAGTACGTCCGTGCTTGCGAGGTGTGTCAACGTGTGAAGCCTGCGCCGTTCGCGCAGGCTCCTTTGCAGTCATTGCCGACTCCGTCGGAGTGTTGGCAGTCCATGTCCTTGGACTTTGTGTTTGGTCTTCCCCCGGATAGCCAGGGGAACACGGGCGTTGTGGTCTTTGTTGACCGCTTCAGCAAGATGGTACATCTTGCTGCAGTACCCGCCGAAGTGACTGCGAAACAGACGGCACGTCTGTTCGTTGACATGGTGTTCAAACACCATGGCATGCCGATGGACATCGTGTCCGATCGAGACCCGCGCTTCACCGCGCACCTGTGGCAAGAAGTGTTCACACTTCTTGGCAGTCAGCTCTCGATGTCGACTGCGGATCATCCGCAGACGGACGGACAGACCGAGCGCGTGAATCGCGTGCTCGTGGATGTACTCAAGAGCTACGCACACTCGTTCCAACACTGGAGCGAGTTTCTGCCGATGGCGGAGTTCGCCATCAACAACTCGGTGCATGCCTCGACCGGGCATACACCGTTCTACGTGAATGCCTTGAGGCACCCACGCCTCCCGAGCTTACTCGGGATGCTGGCTCCTTCCTTAAATGGGGAGGATCTACGACTGCAACACAGCAGCCGCAGAATGCCGCTGACACCTGCACGGTGTCAGCCGCAACAACGCGAAAGCAGAAGAAGACCGCGTCTGTGCAGGGCACAGATGCCAACAAGAAGACGAAGACCGCGTCTGTGCAGGGCACAGACGCAACCAAGAAGAGTAGACCGCGTCTGTGCAGGGCACAGACGCACACAAGCAGAAGAAGAACGTGTCTGTGCGAGGCACAGACACCACATCGACGAACGCAGAGGCCGGGCCTACTGCTGGAAGCGAGCTGAACGAGTTCAGCTCGGACGCAATGAACTTCGTGCAGCGTAGACAAGCCGTCATTCGGTTTGTCCAGGACGCTATTGCAGCTTCTGTCGATCGACAGAAGCTGAACGCAGACAATGTTGGCAGGGGCAACACAAATGAATTCAAGAAGGGTTCATTGGTCTTGTTAGCTACTCAAAACCTGCCTAAACATGCCGTTTCCGACTTCGGAGCGAGTATGCTCGCTCCGCGCTTCATTGGGCCGTTCACAGTGTTGGCACGGCATGGCAACGCTTACACGCTAGACATTCCGTCTAGCATGCGCCTCCACCCGACCTTTTACGTCGGGCGGCTGAAGCCATACCAGCAGCACGAGCCAGCTAGCTCGGCCGACGCGAAGCGGAAGCCGAACCTTTCTCCAGCGCGTCAACGCGCTGGGCCAAGCGCACGACGCGACCCCAACGTCGACGGAGACGTCCGACGCGGTCTGCGCGGCCTGAGCGAATTGAGCCCTCAGGTTCGCCATCTCTTGCCTCAGAGCAGCGAAGTCACTGCTCTGAAGCCGCTCCACAGCGGCGACCCGGTCTTCGAGGGACGGAGGCCCAAGGTCAACCCCAGGTTGACCATACACGGGCGTGTTCCCACCACCGCCGCCTCCGATCCGTGACGCCCACGGCTCAACACGTTGGATTGTTGAGCGTATTGTCGACCATAGTATCCCGAAAACGAACCGTCATCCGGTTCGTTATCGTATTCGTTGGAGAGGATTTCCGCCCCACCAAGATACGTGGGAGCCGCGGAACGTCCTGCTGCAGGACGTTCCGGAAATGGTGAGGGCGTACGAAGCCCACCACGCACTGCCGGCGCGAAGGTAGTGCGAGCGCTGTGGTCACCCCAGCGCTCGAAGCACCACGCTCGTCGCGTTCCTCACGTGCCATGAACTTGGCACGGAGATCCTTGAGGCTCGCAGGTACACGGATCGACGTGTACCCGTTTAGGTCGCGGTCGCTCAAGCGCGCCGCACCCGGAAGACACAACATGCACTGCTGGCCTTCGGGCACAGCGCACGGAACTCCAACATCCACAGAAGATCTGTGGAGCTGCTCCAATCTCCCACGCGTCGAGAACGTCTCGAAGCGCTCACGGGCATGCTTAACCCGCTCGCGGTAAGCTGCCGGATTCTTGTTGAAGTTATCAACAAAGGCATTCCAACTTTGACAAAGTGCCTGCCATTCGGGCACTTTGCTGCGAGAAGAGGTCTTCTTGCTGGAGTAATATCGGAGCTCATGGAAGAGTCCGATATAGTAGTCGCGCCTTTGATCCGTCATCGGATCAAAGTGCTGGCCCTCCGCCACCTCATCGTCCTCGATCGCGCTGCATACGTACAGCGGGATAGTGTTCAGGGCACCGAGTTGCCCACCCGCGCCGCGATGTCTGCCGCGGACGGCATCCATGGATCACGCGCTGCATGAGCAGCGCGTGGAGAGCTTGAAGGCGCCGCATCGCGCGGCGAGCTCAAGGCTCCAGCAGCAGAGAGCGGAGTCTCCTTTGCGCAACGCGAACGCTTCGAACTCGAAGCGTCCGAATCGTCTTCTTCACGAGGGCGTCTCGACCCGGCGTGCGGGTCGAGACTGTCGCTGTCGATTGACTCCTTGCGCCTGCTGGGGGAGGCATCGCCCTCCTCCATGTCCACGTCGTCCTCGCTATAGTCAACGACATCGTTGACTATCGAAGAGCCCTGAAGGACGATCTTCGGCTCCGCCGCGGCCTTAGCAGCGCGAGCGTCCTGCTTCGCCTGCTGCCGCTCGTGGTACTCGGGGACAGAGAGATTCTCTGTCCCAGCGGCGGTCTTCTTCGGCGAGCTCATTGCGGAATGAGCTCGAGTTTTCTTTCTCCCAACGTGAAGAATTGACGAGTGGTCAATTGCCTGATTGACGTGCCGTGACCGGCGCGTCTAACCTTAAGGGGGGGATGGTGTAACGGGGTTACACGCACAAGTGGCTACAGCCACTTGTAACTCTAACAGACACGATGTCTGTTAAAGGTTCAAACACTTCCTCGGTCTTGATGTATGTTACATCAAGTGCCACATTCATTTACGACCACCACGACGGGTGGTCCATAGACATTTAGGATTCCTATTGGTTGAAAGCAGCATCTTTTAACCAATGAGCGACATGCATAGCAAAGGAATTCTGCCAACCAGCCGTTGGCAGATTCCCAACTTAGAATATTACATTTAGAGGAAGTCAGAAACATAAAACAAAAATAACAGTTCTCATTTTAACCCAAAAACATTATTTGGATCGTTTATTTAGATTAATCTATACTCGGAGGCCCGAGTATAATTAACTCTAGTTTAAACTAAGCTACGCTTCCTCATACACGAGCGCACACGTGTAAGCTGTTGTAGTGAGCCAAGATAGGCCCACTACAGCCATCATGTACACCTGGTACTTTCGGAATCTGACGGAGGGCTTGGCATCTCTCATCGTCACAATTGGGAATACACCATTGTGTGGATCGACAACCCGGAGCTGAACAATCCGACCATCAAGGCCGTGACGATTTCAGAGAAAACGGGCTACGAGAGTCAGGCTCCTCCGGAAGCTCGGTACCTAAATGGCACGAGCCTGAAAGTTGCGTACTACTACGCCAGTAATCTTTTCCACGAGACGGCTCTGGAGTTTACCGAGGAACAGGGGTGCGAAAAATATAATTACTGAAACAATGCATTGGGATTTTTTAATTTAATGATTAATTCTTGGTCATAACATTATTTTTAGAATTTTAACCAATTCTACAGTCGCAGACATATTAGTTTAAGCGTGAACACTGTGCTACTACAACGGTGTCTTACTGTCCAGTCATGTTGCAAACTACAGCATGTAGCGACCCAAACAACTAGCCTAGGCTCTTGATCACTGCGTGCATCACAGCTGCTCACTTCGCAATTCACCATGCCTCTTGAAAGCCGTCTCCTCGTCCGCACTCTCACGACCCAGGAATCACCTGGTCGGTACAGCTGCAACAGCTGCTCCAAGGTGATCAAGTCTGCCAACGGCTACACGAACGTACTAAACCACCTGAAGCGCTTCCACCCCACCTACGAGGCCGACGCCCAAGCTGCTCTTCGGACGCCGAACCTGCTCTCCCTTCGACTTGTCGACCAAGCGACAACGGACATGTTCCGCTGGTGTGAGTGGATCGTCATGGATTGCCTACCCCTGTCTTTTTGCGAGCGTGACCTCGTCCGCCGCAACGCCAAGCTTCCTCGCGTGTGTGTGAAGACGCTGAAGCTGTATCTAGATGAGATGGTTAAGGTGGTCACGCTGCGCATTATCGAGATCCTACCAAGACGCTACGGAATCGTACTGGACGGGTGGACCAGTGGGGGTCGCCACTACATCGCCATCTTTGCTGTTTTCAACGACTCCAGTATGGATGGCACTGGCGTCCCTCGCTCGAGTGACTACCACGATGACCTGGAGTGCCACTCACGGCGCTTTGTCTTGTTGGCCTTCTGCCCTATGGAGGACGAGGGCGACCTTAGCGCCCAGAGCTTGTTTGACTTGATCGCGGACACGCTCTCAAAGTACGAGCAACCGTGGGAAGCGGTAGCCTTCATGGTGGGTGACAACTGCTCTGTAAACCAGAGCATTGGGCGTCGCATGGGTGCAATTCCTCTAATTGGGTGCGCTAGCCATAGGTTTGCGCTCGCTGTGAAAGACTTCATGCAATCGGATGAAGGGCTGCTTGAGAAAGTCCACAAGTTGATGAAGAAGCTCTGCACGGTGAAGGGTAGAGCCCTGTTGCGGTCCTACACGAGCCTCGCGCCGGTGATGCGCAATGATACTCGGTGGTCAAGCACTCACGCGATGCTGCAACGCTACACCAAGTTGGAACCCTTTCTCCGCTCACTCGACGCCGAAACGGTTTCGGTGTCCGAATTGGAGCCACTTTTGTTGACACGGTCGGAAAACCTTCGTGTTACATCGCTGCTGAAGGATCTCGACAATTTTGAGTCGGTTACTAAAACCCTTCAAGGAACAACACTCACGCTATCGGCTGCTCGCCGCCTTTTTGATCACGCCATCTCCAAGTATCCTGAATTGAAGCCTCGGCTGGCTCAAAGCGCTGCCATCGTCAACTACCCTGCTTTGGAGTCCGGCCTTGTCAAGATTCAACGCGGTCTGACTCTCACGGCCGCTGAGCGAACGGCGTGCGCGGCGTTTCGCGTTCCCGATGCTGAAAACGGTGGCGAAGACCAAGGTGACGAAGCAAGCAAGTCGTTCGTCGCTCAGGCGTTTAAACGGCGCAAGACAACGAAGCGAAGCGCCTACTTTGACGTCGGGTACGTCCCTCCAACGTCAAACGAGTGTGAGCGTCTGTTCTCCCGCGCCAAGCTGATCTTCAGCGACTTACGCAAGAGTATGGACCGCGTCACGCTAGAGACACTTGTCTTTTTGCACTGCAACCGCTCGCTGTGGAATGTGTACACTGTTGACGAAGTCCGCCTCAGCATTCGTCGCAATTCTCGCAGTTAACTCAATAATTCATTGTTTGTGAGTTGCTGGCAAGATTAATCTTTGTCGCCATGTTTACGGCTTAAGATCAAGCTTGGGCTTGGCCGCGACGTCAAGGTGCAGCGTGCTGCGTGGCGGAGCCCAGTAAGAAGGACAGGAACAACGGGGCACACGCGCGGCACCTATGAGCTACGGCAAGGATTACGGCAGGAGATTCTACAGGCTGGGTGCACGAGGCACAAGCCGTAAGTGGGCGAAGGCACACGCTCACGACTGCATGAAGACTGGATCTGAGCAAGAGAGCAAGAACGACAACAGGAGAGAAGCTAGTTCAGGTCCCTGCATTTGTTTGGTTTGCTTTCCCTCATTAATAAACTTTCCTCTTTGGAAACACCCCGGGTTTCGCGACAAAGCTAGCTTTGCGCTCTTCGAAGCGTTCAGTTTGTTGATCCCGGAAGTCGTCGACTGTCCGGAACTTCGTCTCTTCGGTGCGCGTGGCGACCAAGAGTTCCCTGTCGTCGTTGGCCAAGAACTACCAAGCAACGTCGACTAAGTACGAGGTGGAGGACCTTCATCACTCGGCTAATTGCGGTTCGACTAAGTTCGCATTAGGTTCGAGTGGAGTGGACCTTAACCATGCCGGGCTACGCGGTGGACTCCGACGGTGATGTGGAGATGTCCCTACCGCACCCCATCTTCGAGGTCATCAGGGCTCCTGAGCTGTCCAGTTGGGACCATGCTGCGCTGATTGAGTGGCATCGCGAGTGGGAGCGCTACGTGGAGAAGATGCGATGTACCACTACTGGCGAGACGTCCGAGAACGTTGTTGCCACTGTCAAGGGCTCAGTGAGGCCTAAGACGCTGAAGAACATGGCCACCTATGTGTTGAAGAAGCCAGTGGCCTCGGTGACGGACGCTGACATCATGGCGGCCGTGCAGGCACGCTGTCGCACGCTCAAGAATGAGTTTGTGCCCGATGTCACTTCTCTGTTCCGCCAACAGCTGAAGATGGACCTAGCGATCGATGATTGTGATGCTCGGATCTTCCGTTACTATGAAGACTTCAACGGCATCGTGGAGGACAACGGACTCCAAGGGCTGATCGGAGCAGGTGAGGAAGCTGCTGCGGGCTACAAGAACAGGATGAAGGCTCGTTGTCGTCTACTGGTTGAGAACCTGCAGCCTCCCGTGCTGAAGGCTCAGATCAGCCGACTTATCGACTTAGAGAGGCGTGACTGCAAATCTGATGATGTCGCCCTCTTTGATTTGATATTGGAACATGCGAAGGTGCAACAGCGGTTTCATCGGATGTCACAGGATTATGCTGGAAGAGGGGATTCTAAGTCGGCAAAACCGGAACAGAAATCGCAGCGGGTCAGCACCAGCAAGAGTGGCTCGACGCGCTTGACCGCGCCCATCGCATCAGCGCCGCCAGCACAAGCGCGAACTCCGCAGCCCACACGGGCCACGCAACCGACTCGCTCTCCGCCACATGACGGCTGCTTGGTCTGCAAGGGGCCCCACTGGCTCAAGGACTGCCCTACCGCGACGGAGATGCAGCGGGAAGAGGCTCGGAGGAAATTCCGCGAGGCCAAGGAGCAGCGCTCGGGCGCCGTTCGGTCGAAGACTGCGCGGTACGCTACGCCCTCGGGGTCAGTGCGTATCAATGGGCTCTTGGAAATGCCCTACTCGCCTGACACGGGTGCTGACAAGAGCGTTGTGCCCCGCGACGTGTTCGACTCGCTTCGTGCCATGCAGCCCAGCCTCCAGGCGATGACACTCATGCATGCTGTGGAAGCTGTGATGGCCGATGGACGTACCCAATTGTGTGATCAAGAAGTCCTGTTGGATTTGGAGCTGACCACGTTGGCGGGTCGGGTATCGCTGCACGCGGTGCCGTGTCTAATTTTGGCGGGGGCAGGTGACGAGTTTCTGCTTGGTCGTGACGTCTTGAAGGGCCTCGGTATTGATGTTGAGCCGCAACTCGCCCAATTGGCCGGTCCATCCCTCCTGGAGGGTGAAATGGACGCGTTTCCAGTTGGCGACGCCATTCCAGACCCCAAGACGCCGCTGGACGTGTCAACGGGTTTGCCCCGCTACTAGACCGAGCTGCAGCTAATGGCATGCCGCCAGAGCACCTCGACACGCTGCGCGAGATACTTGAGGCCTATCCTGATGTGTGGGGTGAGGGCGTGGGATCGGGTCCGCCTGCTAACGCCGAGCCGCTTCGGGTCACGCTAAGAGCAGATGCGGTGCCATATCGAAGCCCGCCGCGCAAGTACGCGCCACTTCAAGCTCAATTCATTCGCGAGTATGTGCAAATTCTGGTGGATAACGGGCTGGTGGTGCAGAACAATTCATCTCGCTGGGCGAGCGCTGTCGTGCCGGTACGCAAACCTGGTACGCAGGACCAGTTCCGGCTGACTATCGACTACAGACCCGTCAATGGCATGACGGTTCCCATAGCGGGCACAATGCCCTCTGTCGCCACGACGACCGATGGCTTCCAGAACAAGAAGGTCTTCGGGCGAGTCGACTTCACTCAGGGTTTCTGGCAGCTGCCGCTAGACGAGGCCAGTCAAGAAATGTTCTCCTTCATTACGCCAGACGGTGTATTTACACCGAACCGGGTCCCGCAAGGTGCGATGGATTCAGCCCTACACTTTCAGAGCCAAGTGCAGACCAAGCTGACTCCCCTGATACCTCACTCGGCGCTCGTGTGGGTAGATGACGTTATTCTGTTTGCACCAACCGTGGAGGAGTTCTTGGTGACTCTCCGCGTTTTCTTCGAGATCGTTCGTGATGCCAACTTCAAGCTCAACATGGCCAAGTCTTCGCTGTTCGAGCTAGAGATCTTGTGGTGCGGGCGTCTGATTTCGAGCAAGGGCATCCGACATGACCCAGCTCGTGTGAGCGCGTTAGCCCAGCTACCTCTGCCAGCTACTGTTGCCGATCTCCAGTATTTTGTCTGCGCTACGAACTGGCTGCATGATTCCCTACCCGACTACGCTCGAGTCATCGCCCCGCTGCAGGACAAGTTGAACTCGGAGCGCGCTCGGATTGGTCGCCGCAATCGCAATGCGTTGAACGTTGCTACCAACTGGGACTCCGCTGGGCGAGCTGCATATGCAGCAGTGGTGTCTCTGGTTGCCGACTCGGCGATGATGGCATTCCCGGACCCGGATGCTGAGCTGCTTCTCTTCACGGACGCGTCTGCCACTGGATACAGCATTATTGTAACGCAAGTCCGTCAGTGGGACGCATCGCTGCCCGTGGACGAGCAGAAGCACGAGCTTATTGTGTGTAAAGGAGGTATGTTCAAGCACGCAGAGCTCAACTGGACGGTGGTGGAGAAGGAGGCGTTCCCCATTGTCAAGGCCTGCCACGACCTCGACTACCTCCTTCTCCGCCCGAATGGATTTCGCCTTTACTGTGATCACGCGAATCTGGCGTACATTTTCGCGCCGAGTGTGGAGCTGAAGAAGCATGTCCGGGACCGCTTACAGCGCTGGGCCATGCGGCTGTGTGGGCTTCACTATACTATTGAGCACATTCCAGGAGAGAAAAATGTCTGGGCAGACATCGTCTCTCGCTGGCATGCCCATGATACCATCTGCGTTGCCGCAGTGCGTACCCGAAGCCACCAAATTGTTCCTGTGGACGAACTATCTCGGCTCCGGCCTCTGGCAGCGGCTGAATTTGTCTTTCCTACTCGTAACGACGTTCAAGCTGCTCAGCAGGCCGCTTCTCGTGAGCGCTCGCGCCTGCAGATTGCTTCGGAGGAGGTGGACGGTGTGAACCTGATCGACAACCGCATGTGGATCCCGAGTAACGCCAAGGACTTGATCGCTCGGATCTTCGTGGTTGCCCACTGCGGCTCGCAAGGACACCGCGGCCAGGAATCAATGCTGCTGGCGCTGAAAGAACGGTTTTACATCACGAAGCTCGAGGACAAAGTGGCGAAATTTGTCCGGCAATGCCTACTCTGCAAACATTTCAAGGGCCCGCGTCAAATTCCGCGTCCGTATGGCCCGCTGCTACAGGCAAACGAGCGGAACGAGATAGTTCACTGGGACTTCCTGTCGCTTGGCGAAGGTTTCGGTGACTCGAGCTATCTACTAGTGGTGAAAGATGGGCTCTCACACTTCTGCGAGCTTTTCCCGTGTGCCACGCCAACGGCCTACGTCGCAGCGGAGGCAATTACACTTTGGTATGTCCGGTACGGGATGCCCAAGACACTGCGGTCGGACCAAGGCACGCACTTCCGAAACGAAATGATGAGGCATTTGGCTGCGCGGCTGAAAATGGAGCCGAGCTTCTCGCCGGTCTACTCGCCATGGCTCAACGGAACGGTGGAGAGACTGAATAAGGACGTGCTTCAGGTGTTCAGGGCGCTGTTGATGGAGTATGGTCTCGACCAGCACGAATGGCCGTATCTACTGCCAGCCGTGCAGGCGAACCTGAACCACACTCGGGTTCAATCGCTTGCAGGCCGGGCCCCAGTCGAAGTGTTCACAGCGTTGCCAGCTTCGTCGGCTCTAGATGTGATGGTGGTGCCTGCCACGAGTGAACAAGGCGAACGCGTGGTTGAGCTGGGTGATATTGATGAGCATGTGGACCGGCTCCGGGCGTCGCTGCATGAAATTCATCAAGAAGTGGTCGACGTGAAGGAGCGACAGCGGTTGCGTGACATGGCAGCGCACAATGGCATTCCTGCCAACTTCGATGTCGGTGACTTTGTTCTATGGTCAAGAATTGACCAGCGCCTGCCAAATCACAAGCTGCTGGGTCACTGGGTTGGCCCCTTCAAGGTGATTGCCGCTCTACCACACTCGTTTGAAATTGAGCATCTAGTGACGGGACGGAAATACGAGGTACACGCTTCCCGACTGAAGTATTACGCCGACGCAGAGCTGGACACGACAACGGAGCTGCTGGAGCTCGTTTCTAGCCAAGGTATGCTGCTCGGCGTGGAGAAATTCACGAATCACCGCTTCAACCAAGAGCTGGGACGCTGGGAACTGTTCGTATCGTGGCTGGGCCTGCAAGCCATTGAGGATTCCTGGGAACCTCTCGCAACACTTCTCCAGGATGTGCCTGCAAAGGTGCGAGACTACGTCGACTCAAGTGACGATGATGAGCTTGGTGCTCAACTCGACGAGTAGCGAGACGTCGCTGCCGTGACCAAGCTTTGGAGGCCAGTGTCGCCATGTTTACGGCTTAAGATCAAGCTTGGGCTTGGCCGCGACGTCAAGGTGCAGCGTGCTGCGTGGCGGAGCCCAGTAAGAAGGACAGGAACAACGGGGCACACGCGCGGCACCTATGAGCTACGGCAAGGATTACGGCAGGAGATTCTACAGGCTGGGTGCACGAGGCACAAGCCGTAAGTGGGCGAAGGCACACGCTCACGACTGCATGAAGACTGGATCTGAGCAAGAGAGCAAGAACGACAACAGGAGAGAAGCTAGTTCAGGTCCCTGCATTTGTTTGGTTTGCTTTCCCTCATTAATAAACTTTCCTCTTTGGAAACACCCCGGGTTTCGCGACAATCTTACATTTTAATTTTCCCTCCCCTGCCGAGGAAGCGGGGGAGTTCCAAGATCTCATCACGTGGGAGCAGCTCCCAGAGGTGGCACGCGGTGCTCTCAAAAACACTGGCTGGAAAGGGGATATTTTCTCATCTATTAGCGTCACGATGCCGCTGATTGACAGTGCCTTCACCGAGCACCTCGAAAAGGTTTGGCCGTGGGAGGGGTCATTCTTAGAAATATGGACAAAATGAATACGTACATCCATTTGCGACGCTCGATCGACTAGGTATCCAATCGATGCCTTCTTGTCGCACTCGTCGCAGTTAGGCAGTGTAAAAAGACTACCTTGTGCCTGGTAGTATGATATCTGGCTAAGCGTCCAGTGCAATTCATTCATTGAGTTATCGCCTGCCCTACGGGCTAATTAAGACTGCTAGTTATGGCTATATGGATCGCTCTCCTCTACAGTGTAATAGCTGGGGTTGTATCCAGCCTTCTCCTGTCGCCAGTGCACCCGTACCTTTAGAAGAGGCTGTAGACGACCACCACCAAGATACCAATGTCTAGAGCCGACAACGCCGCAGAAGTGGCCGATGACGTCTCAGCGGTTGCTGTCGCGGTCGGCGCTTTCGTCCCTTGTCCGCTGTTGGCGCTGGTTGTTGGCGCGGGCGTAGAGCTAGGCGCACTCGTGCTGCTGGCACTGGTAGTCGATCCGGTACTGCTAGATCCGGTACTGCCTTCACTACTATTGCTGCTGCCAGCGTCGACACTGCTGCTGCCGCTACCGTCATTGCTGCTCGGATCACCGACAGAGACATCGCCAGTGCTGCCGCTGGTGTCGCCAGCGTTGACGCCGCCATCAGTCGTCGTCGTGGTCGTCGTGGCGCTTGTATCGCCCAGAACTGGGTCGTAGTGCAGCGAAGTCAAGAAGGACGGGAAGACCCACTCGAACGACGTGTCGCCCGCCGCCTCAATCACGGACGAGTTGAGCAGACTCTCTTCGACTCCACCGTCGAGGATGACGAGGCTCGGCACGTCCATGAACATGGAGTCGCCCAGATCGACCCGTTCAATGTTGGCGTCTCCGACCGAGTCGCTGCCGTTCTTGGGCTTCTTGACGGGCTTACTGAGTGCCTTGCCGTTGGGCCCCTTGGCGTCGAGACCGACAGCTAGCACGAGGCTGTTGCTCGTGGCAGCAAACGGCCAGCCAGCGATGTCGACGGTGAACTTGAGAGCGCCCGCCGGCACCGAGATGGTCTGGCTGCCGTACGGCACCGTCGCGTTGCTGGCTGTGAGGTTGAAGGCCACCTGCGTCTTGGCGACGCCGACCTCGAGAGTCGACACAAATGTCGTGAAGGAAACGCTGACGCCGTCCACCTGGGCCGTGTCGATGTCGGTCCAGTCGCTGTCCTTGGGCTTGAACTTGTTGACGCTCTCCACGGTGGCACCGCCGGTGTCCAATTCCGTGAGACTCGTGACCGAGAGCCGCATATGCTTGCCGGTCTGGCAGTCTCCCGAAGGACAGACTTGCATCTTGACGCCCTGGGCGTCGAAGCTGGCTGCGGTCTTAATGTGGTCCGTCTCAGCCGACCCGGAGCCGTGCTGCGGCGGAGCAAAATTCTTGGTGGCAGACACGCCGCCGGCTAGGAGGCACACAAACGCGGAAGAGGTCGGATTGAGGATCTTCATGTTGTCTCTGAGCTCGACGAGGTTTGAAGGTGAGTTTGGCGCGAGGTGCCTCCTGTCGCTTGAGTTAGTTGCTTGAGCTCTTGAGTGTTTTCCGGAATGGTTAGGCAGGGAGCACGAGAGGCATAGAGCTTGAGCTGCAGTGAGCACGACGCTGAACTTTGCATTAGCTAGTTAGATGTGATCGATCGATGGCATTGAGATACGCTTGGCCATCAAAAATAGCTGCATCATTAAGATCGACGGCCAGCAACCGCCTGATTAATCACAGCACCGCATTCCTTGCTTCTGTCCACAGCAGACGAATGGCACCGCACAGTCTCATCCCGTGAGATACGGGCGAGTGAGTTCAAGACTCGGAGGTGAGCTGCCGTAGCAAAATGCAGTACTTGCCGTTGTGTTTCTCAGAGCATTTAGCTCCGCGACTCCGACTTGATCCAAGAAACGCTGCAAAACTCTACATTATTACCCCCTCAAAATATTATTATTATTACCCCCTCAAAACTCTACATTATTACCCCCTTAAAATATTATTATTATTACCCCCTCAAAATAATGTAGAGTTTTGCAGCGTTTCTTGGACTATCTTTCGTCAAGTCGGAGTCGCGGAGCTAAATGCTCTGAGAAACACAACGGCAAGTACTGCATTTTGCTACGGCAGCTCACCTCCGAGTCTTGAACTCACTCGCCCGTATCTCACGGGATGAGACTGTGCGGTGCCATTCGTCTGCTGTGGACAGAAGCAAGGAATGCGGTGCTGTGATTAATCAGGCGGTTGCTGGCCGTCGATCTTAATGATGCAGCTATTTTTGATGGCCAAGCGTATCTCAATGCCATCGATCGATCACATCTAACTAGCTAATGCAAAGTTCAGCGTCGTGCTCACTGCAGCTCGAGCTCTATGCCTCTCGTGCTCCCTGCCTAACCATTCCGGAAAACACTCAAGAGCTCAAGCAACTAACTCAAGCGACAGGAGGCACCTCGCGCCCACCTCACCGTCAAACCTCGTCGAGCTCAGCGACACCATGAAGATCCTCAATCCGACCTCTTCCGCGTTTGTGTGCCTCCTAGCCGGCGGCGTGTCTGCCACCAAGAATTTTGCTCCGCCGCAGCACGGCTCCGGGTCGGCTGGAGACGGACCACATTAAGACCGCAGCCAGCTTCGACGCCCAGGGCGTCAAGATGCAAGTCTGTCCTTCGGGAGACTGCCAGACCGGCAAGTATATGCGGCTCTCGGTCACGAGTCTCACGGAATTGGACACCGGCGGTGCCACCGTGGAGAGCGTCAACAAGTTCAAGCCCAAGGACAGCGACTGGACCGACATCGACACGGCCCAGGTGGACGGCGTCAGCGTTTCCTTCACGACATTTGTGTCGACTCTCGAGGTCGGCGTCGCCAAGACGCAGGTGGCCTTCAACCTCACTGCCAGCAACGCGACGGTGCCGTACGGCAGCCAGACCATCTCGGTGCCGGCGGGCGCTCTCAAGTTCACCGTCGACATCCAAGCACTGTTACTCGACTTCGAGAAGGCATATGACTCCCTGGACAGGGAATTCCTGCTAGAAGTGCTGAGGAAAAAAGGCATACCATCACGTATGCTAACAATGATCAACAACTTGCACACTGGCACGTCTGCAATGTTCCTTGCTAATGGGCGTGCTTCCCGGCCCGTAGCCATAACTAGTGGAATCCGGCAAGGATGCCCTCTGGCCCCACTGCTATTTATCATTGCGGTGGATGTTCTCTATGACATGCTGGAGGCGAGCCAAGACTTCGCTGGGATACGTCTGTCGGGACAGGATGGCACACGGGATCTCGAAGTGGCTGGATACGCAGACGACACAGCCATTTATGTGGAAGATGCCGGTGTGCAAACTGCAGTGCTGAACGTAGTCAAGCAATTCTCGCTTCTCTCGGGACTAAGGGTGAACGTCGGAAAGTCTGTCGCATTCCCACTTGGAACACTCGAAAACAACGATCCCGAGCCTCAGAATCCCATTCAGAGCCAAATAGAGTGCCGCTACCTGGGCCATTGGGCTACAGCAGTATCTGATGTGAAGAAGGTCTGGACCAGAGCCTTTGGTTCACTGACCAGTAGGCTGGCACTTGCTGTCGCGAAAACAAATTCGGTCTCGCAGCGGGCTGAACTGGCGAATGCCATTATATTGCCTAAGTTGAGATTTGTTGCCAAACACGCGTGGCCTACGCAGTCAATTCTTGCGGAAACCAGTAGCCGGATACGCAATTTCGTGTGGAGGAGTTCATTTGCAAAGCCGGTCGTGAAAGTGAAAGGGTGGCTAGGTGGAACTGCAGCGGAACTTCCCCCAAAGGAAGGGGGTTTCAACATGCCCAACATCGAAACTGAGCTCGTTGCTATGAGCACAAAAATGACGGAGATATGGGCACTTTCCTGTAGTTCAGTTGTTCGTATAGTGGGGGACATACTTCGAAGAGCTGAGTCCACAGGACCGACAACTATCGTCCCCGTGGCAGCCAAGCCACCACCATCCACTCTGGGAAGTACGCTACGCGGCACTGGAGATAAATGGTTCCGCTTCGCTGGAACCAGCGCTACGACACTAGACATCCTAAACGCACGTCGAGATGTTCGACAGGAATGCACCAACGCATACGGGGTAACTACTCGCTGGGTGGACGGAGAGCTTGAATGTGATCTGACGGCCATCTTACCAGGTTCTGTGCAACGACTCGCCAGAGCTCTGGATGCGGAGAATGGCGCATTCATCGCTGAGGGGGTCATGGACATGAAAATCTTCGAAATACCTTGGATGGCTCGGCCAGGTGAGCCCACCTCCACAAGCAAGGCATTTGCCTTATTAGCAGACAAGAACACCAAGGTTGGAGACGTTGCAACGTATACGTGGGTTAGAAATGGCGTAGTCAGGTGGCGCTCACCAACGATTGAATTTCCGATGCCGTCAAAGCAGGCACACCAGTTTCGTCAGCTGGCCCTGCTGCTCCTGAGCACTTATCCGGGATTTCTGCACAAGCCAACACCGGCAACCAGACTACGAGTGACTCATAACGCGGAATCACACCACCACTTCGAGCTCTCAATGCTGCCGGCGGTCAACTTGTATCAGGTGCTAGATACAGGCCTAGCAAAGAGCGTGAAAATCCGAGAGGATGCTAACCTAGACGAAGTGGTGGCAAACGCATTAGGCGCTCCACACCGGACCACTTTTTGCACTCCGCATAAATGGCTGACTCGGGTCTCGCCGGTGTGGGCAGGAAAGCGCCGATGGAGGCGAAACCACACTGCATACAAGCGGATGGTGGCTAGCAGGAGATCAAAAGCAGGAAAAGGACTCATCGATAAGGCTGCAGCGGCATGGGCTATGGAAGACCCAGTTATCGCAGAAGCCATTGCACAAGTTACCATGAAAGATCTACGGAAAATCGTCGGAATCTCGGTCTACAACTATGAACTCCTGTATCGATTTAAGCTGCGCAGACTGTCAGGATGGAATGACACCCAGAAAACACATGCATGTCCACACGCGGAATGCACAGGGGAGCGATCCACACTTTCGCACATGTTCTGGAAGTGTGACTCAGCGCAAACGATGTGGAGGGGCTTCTTCAGGAGTGGATGAATGCTGATGGTACCAGCAGCGTGCCTACGCAGTCTGAGATCTTCTCTCTTCAGCTCTGCCATCCACCGGACCAGGTCCTGGCCCAACTTTCCCAGGCCCACGGTGATCATGAACGCGCCACAGAGATGGAAGACTGTCTATACGAAGTCGCGAACAAATACTGGAAAGCAGCAGTAGCTACGGTGATGGCCATGATATGGAGATATCGCCTGGATCTACTGCACCCTGGCCCTGACTCTCCACAGAGTGACCAGGCTCAAGTTGCTAGACTAAAAGCTAGACTCCGCCAAGTGTATAGGCAAGTAACGCTTGACACGCCTCTAACGAAGACGAGATATCCGGAGTGGAAGGTGGCGCAATGGATGCAAGCGGAGTTGCAGACAACGGCGCTACCCGCCACCGGTTCCCTGGTATCTACAACTCGGCATCCAGTAGGCCTATTTCATGGCCGATCACCACATCCCAAGCGGATCGGGGGCCTGGGCTTTGTGCTCGTGGATACGACAGCGCCAGGAAATTCCTGCATCCTCGCAGGGGGCGGCGGCAGGATGCTGACATCGGATACCTGTACGACGAACATGGCGGCGCTACAGTCGCGTTTATAACAACAGACAAGAGCATCGGAGCTAAATCTGCGCGGGATTCACGTAGCCGGAGACTCAATGGTGGTGATCCGATACCTTCGTGACAGACGCCAGCCGAAGACGGAGAATCTTAAAAGCTGGTACCTCAAGTGCAGACGGCTAGCAGATCGGATTCGGGTAGATGCATGGCATCATATCCATCCGAGCTCTAACACAGGATGCGTGCTACTCGCTACGGCCGGACCAACAGCAGACCTCGACGACAATCCCGGGGTCGAGTGCTTGACAAGCAGCTTACCTTTACTGGAGCAAGCTATACGACAAGACATCTATATGCTCTCGCGTGGGCAACTGGAAGCGGGTGCACAGCCTACAATCGTTGTGGCAGCCGAAAGCGGAACTAGATAATGTCGGGTCGCTGGTATTTTGACTGGCTAGGTTGTTAGGATTCTTTTAAGTAATTCAATATACCTCATCATCATCAGTTCACCGTCGACATCGCTGGCTGGCCGTTTGCTGCCACGAGCAACAGCCTCGTGCTAGCTGTCGGTCTCGACGCCAAGGGGCCCAACGGCAAGGCACTCAGTAAGCCCGTCAAGAAGCCCAAGAACGGCAGCGACTCGGTCGGAGACGCCAACATTGAACGGGTCGATCTGGGCGACTCCATGTTCATGGACGTGCCGAGCCTCGTCATCCTCGACGGTGGAGTCGAAGAGAGTCTGCTCAACTCGTCCGTGATTGAGGCGGCGGGCGACACGTCGTTCGAGTGGGTCTTCCCGTCCTTCTTGACTTCGCTGCACTACGACCCAGTTCTGGGCGATACAAGCGCCACGACGACCACGACGACGACTGATGGCGGCGTCAACGCTGGCGACACCAGCGGCAGCACTGGCGATGTCTCTGTCGGTGATCCGAGCAGCAATGACGGTAGCGGCAGCAGCAGTGTCGACGCTGGCAGCAGCAATAGTAGTGAAGGCAGTACCGGATCTAGCAGTACCGGATCGACTACCAGTGCCAGCAGCACGAGTGCGCCTAGCTCTACGCCCGCGCCAACAACCAGCGCCAACAGCGGACAAGGGACGAAAGCGCCGACCGCGACAGCAACCGCTGAGACGTCATCGGCCACTTCTGCGGCGTTGTCGGCTCTAGACATTGGTATCTTGGTGGTGGTCGTCTACAGCCTCTTCTAAAGGTACGGGTGCACTGGCGACAGGAGAAGGCTGGATACAACCCCAGCTATTACACTGTAGAGGAGAGCGATCCATATAGCCATAACTAGCAGTCTTAATTAGCCCGTAGGGCAGGCGATAACTCAATGAATGAATTGCACTGGACGCTTAGCCAGATATCATACTACCAGGCACAAGGTAGTCTTTTTACACTGCCTAACTGCGACGAGTGCGACAAGAAGGCATCGATTGGATACCTAGTCGATCGAGCGTCGCAAATGGATGTACGTATCAGCCCCCGCGAAGCGTAGTGCTACCTCTGAAGTACAACATAATAAATCGATTTGCGTTGATTAATAACAGGGAGCTGAGGACTGGAAGTACATGAACAGTACCAACGAGTATCCTTGAGGCAACTTATAAAATAAATTCCACTTTTTAAAGTGCGTAATGTGTATAATTTTAGTATTTCAAATACATGCAAATTGCCTCGAATGTAATCTGGTAGAGTCGGTCTTCGCTAGATAAGGGAAGCTTCTTATAATACAGCAGTACATATAACTCATGAAATGTACTTGCTTACAGCAAGTTGCTGTATGCTTACCTGCACGGTAGCTTTAGCAACAGAGCTTGCGGTGTTTTAGTCCAAGAGCATAAACACCATTGTTCCCGCCCATCTTCGCTACCAACAGCCCTGTAGCAACAAAAGAAACTGGACGATGTGCCAGCCTTATGCAAACGCCCAGCGCAGACTTCACGCAATTTCCGAATTTGCATTCGACTACCTCAACACTCGACTGCAATGAAGGTGAAACCACCGTCGCGTTCGTCGCGAGCGTCCTCGCCGCTGTCGTCTCCGGTAACGCCGCTGCTCCCTGGGAACAGTACATCCAGTCGCCTGTGTCCCGAGACATTGAACCCGTCAGCATCTACGGATCTTCCGGCAATGTAAACGTGTCCGACTTGACCGCCACGCTGTCCGGCAACGGCTCCACCGTCACTTACGATTTCGGTCAGCAGGTGACCGGCTTCATCACGCTGCACTTCGGCTCAGGCACCGCAAGCGACACGAAGCTGGGAGTCGCCTTCTCCGAGAGCGCGCAGTACATCGGCATCGAGTCCGACCTGTCCACCGACATGGCCATCATCGACGGCACCATCTACGCGCCCGCGGAGCCCGACTCGAGCTACACGTTCGGTCGCGAGTTCGCTCGAGGCAGCTACCGCTACCTGACACTGTCCACGAGCTCGTCCGACGCTATCGAGGTCACGGGGGTCTCCACGCACTTCACGGCGGCTACGACGACAAGGTCCGCGAGTACTGGGGCTACTTCTACACCTTTTCAACTTCAAAACTGCAAATTGTAAGTTCAATTCTGCAAAAGGTAAGTTCAAAACTGCACGAGCAGAGACCAGGCTAGCTTCGTACTTTTATACACAGCTCATTGGTTGGCGCGCAGCACAGCTAGCCAATAAGGCAAGTTGTACTCTGCAATCATATACGATGATACATATCATACAGTTCGTAATATCCATTTATAGAGTATTGTTGTTTTGATTTTACCTTTTGCTGTTTTGAACTTACAATTTGCAGTTTTGAAGTTGAAAAGGTGTACAGTGACGACGACCTGCTCAACCGCATCTGGTACGCTGGCGCGTATACCGTGCAGCTGTGCACGATCGCTTCGAACGAGTCGCGCGGCTGGTTCAACAACGCCACCATCCAGAACGTGAAATGGGACCCAATAGGGGGAGATAAGGTGAAACGCACAGACGAAAAAGTGAAATCCACAGATTGTGAAAATATGTGACAAGTAGTGATCTTAATAGAAGGCGGTAGTGAGCGGTTGCGAGGAGCGTACACTCCCGGTCAAAATTATACGAACACCGCTCTAAGCCCTCATAACTCATTCAATTTTTCTCATTTTGAGGTGCGGTTTAGACAGAGGTTACAAAACGTGCTGAGAAAGACATAACATGCACTAACACTCGCGTTTTTGCACTCCGTGAGGTAGCTTGCATACAGCAAACTGATTTTGCATGGTGGTCACAAAATAGGAACATCCAATCTACATACAAAATCCTATACTAATCAGATACCTGTCCAACGAGATTTGACTAGAAGTTTGTATTATATTTTTTAAAACTGCCAGTAGCACGCCTTGGCTCATTCAAACACGACACCTAGATGTTCATAGCGAAGGAGTTAGTGGCGTAGGCTTATATGCGAGCGGAAATGCGAGGGCGAGGCGTTCGTTCAAACTTACGGGAGTCTATCCGCAAAGATGCCTACCCACTGGTCGTTACCATGGCAAATCACGGGATTACTGCAGACTTTGTATCGGGGTCCAGATTGACGCCTAATTCTCGCCTAATATCGCTTAGACGTCAATGCTACCATCACACCTTCCAGGGAACTCTATTAGTAACTCAATTATGCCGACTTTATTGGCTCTGATAATGGTAATACCGTCTTACTGGCAGTTTGAAAAAATATAATACAAACTTCTAGTCAAATCTCGTTGGACAGGTATCTGATTAGTATAGGATTTTGTATGTAGATTGGATGTTCCTATTTTATGACCACCATGCAAAATCAGTTTGTTGTACCGAATTTCCTTTGTAATAGGGCACCCTCATTACAGCTAGACCAAAAACAGATCAAGGATTTGAAAAGCAAGTGTAGAAGTGGGGCGCAAATCTTAGCTGGTCTCAATCCTGCGAAAGAAGATATCGATTTCAAAGATTTCCAAATCAACAATACTAAACCTAAGTGAACCTGCATAACGCAGTACAAAATAGCAACCCAAGCCTACGTTTTTAATCTGGATCCACGGTGGACCATGGAATATAGTAGTATTCGACCCGTGTAGACTTCTTACGTTCTCGCCATCACTAGAAATGATTTCTTCATCGTTTGCGTAGTTTCACGGTTCTGAGTGCCGTGCTATCTACACAAATTTTGAATAAACACTTTTCTGTATCGAGTTTTGGTTTTAGATAGTGTTTATAGGTGGTTATCTCGGTGCTACCGGTGTTGCAACTCAGCAAAAGCAGTTGTGAAAGAACTCTGGAAAAAATTTAGAGCCAGAAGGTGCACGTTTATACACGTGTGCCCTTTGACAAAGGATTATCCTAGTCGTACATTCTAGCCATTCTATTGGTCAATCACCTTTTCTTAGGATGTGACAGGGGTGCCCTATTACAAAGGAAATTCGGTATGCAAGCTACCTCACGGAGTGCAAAACCGCGAGTGTTAGCGCATGTTATGTCTTTCTCAGCACGTTTTGTAACCTCTGTCTAAACCGCACCTCAAAATGAGAAAAATTGAATGAGTTATGAGGGCTTAGAGCGGTGTTCGTATAATTTTGACCGGGAGTGTAGCCGCAGCAAACCCGCGCGGGGTGCCCGCGAAGCAGGGCCGCGCGGTATTTGCGGAGGCGGGCCCAGCGACGAGCATTCCAGCGAACGGACCCGTTGCCGCACACTCGGAGTTAGTTTTCTTTATGCGGGGGTCTGGGGTTGCAACCCCCAGCACACCTTTAATAGAGGGCGGTGGAAGGTATATCGGTATACAGTAATCTGCTTCCTCAGCGAACACCTGATATGTATAAGACCCCTCAGGTTTATATATTATGAAAGGATTGTGTAAACAAGCCCTCATGATCAAATGTACTGACTTAGTCACTGTAGTACGGAGCCTGACCGAGTCAAGTCTCGTAAGTCTCGTAAAGTGCAAATTGTTTCCCCAACGCGATCGCTGACTTGCCTGGGAGTCCCCAGTGGAGACGAAATCACTGCAAGAACAGAGCTCCACGGTTATCTACCGCGCGGAGATCTGGAGCTCTTACAGCTTCGTTACATGTAGGTTGCCGCGCTGGGACTTATCTACCGCGCGGAGATCTGGAGCTCTTACAGCTTCGTTACATGTAGGTTGCCGCGCTGGGACCATCGGTCTCCTTGCACGTTGACTCGACTACCAGCGCATCCTTGAAGTTAGGCCCGGACATCTTCCCGCTTTACGAGAGCTGATTGGTGGAATCGTAATTTACAGGTCCAGTGGGATTCCACCGTTCACTAAAACAATACGTCGCCCTAAGTGTGGTACAATTTGGGAAACATGCTTTCTCAAAAAGTATAAGGTTCTGCCTGTTCGCTGAGGAAGCAGATTACTGGCCCTCTTCAGCAAACTTGGAACCTGAAACCTGGAAAAAAAGTTCCAAGATGCAGTTTTTCGAGGTACTTCAGGTAAATTCACCTGGAAACCCAAACTTTCACAACATTCATTCTGTACATAAAATTTTGCAGTGCCTTCTCTCATTTTTATTTCCACTCCTTCCTACGCGTCGTTGGCCGGGCCGCGTGGCCCACGCGCGAGGACTGAGCGCCGGCGAGCGGCATGAACGCCTGCAGCGAGAGAGGGGAGAGACGTTCCCACTGCCTAGTGTTCACCAAGTAAGGAGTGCTTACGGCAAGCAGCGCTCGTGCCGTGGGAGCTGCCGATCGTGTGCGGTCGACAGCGTGCACGCACCGCTCTCCGCTGAGAGATCGCAAGGCGGCGGGAGGGGGCTCAGTAGGGCGTGTGGTGTTCGTGCTCGAGAGCTCCTGATGGCACGCGGGTGCCTGTGCGCGCAGAGCTCGTGGTGCTGTTATTACAGCAGAACGCGCCCTCAGTCGAGGCAGAGCTCTCTCCGCGCTGCGCCGGCGCACATACATCGTCGGTGGTGGTGTGGGCCACACGACCTACTATTCGATTTAAAAAGTTCCAAGCTTCAGGGAGCCCCAGAGCTGCCTGAAACTTTGTCACTCAAACGAGGGAATCTTGGAACATTTTTCGCGGTTTCAGGTAAAAAATGGTCATGCTGAAGGCACTTTTCCCTGGAACCGCGAACTTTCTTCCAGGTTTCAGGTTCCAAGCGTTTGCTGAAGAGGGCCACTGTATCTGTGCGGTTCCCCTTTAGATCTGTGGATTTCCTTGTCCTGTCTGTGCGATTCTACCGTTCTCCAATAGGGGGAGTCGAACCTCAAAAATGGCGACAAAAATATCAGCAGAGAAGGGACCGAATAATCACCAACTCTCGGCACCAAAAATCAACAGAGCAAAGTGGGGTACGCACACAAAGCTTTTGCATTTAGCTGCCAAGCTAGTTGCCGCTTTAGGCCTCGCAAACACGCGTAGGCTCGAGCTAAGCGCACACATCTCTTCCTACAGTTCGCTTCTATCTCAGTGGCGGCCGTCGTCAGCGAAGCGCTTTCTAGAAACTCACAACGGCTCCATCAATGCGAGTTGAAATCCTAAAGCTTGCTTACAGTGGTACAGATACCACTAAGCTTTTTGAACAGTACCACTCTTTTGGTTCATAGAGGCTACAAGATCTGTACAAGAAATGTGATGCTGCGGGTCGAGAGTGGATGAAGGCTTTCGCTTAGGCGGATGCATGTACGGCGTCCAGGAGACTATCCGAGCTAGTTACTTCGGACAACACCAAACTTCCGGTCGCAACTTGCCGGTTTAGATTCCGAGGTGTGCAGTCCTCCGATAGAGGTATCCTTGCTAAAATGATTATCGTACTTAGCACGTATAAAGGGTATGCGTTGATCGGGTGTTCAAAAAGCTTAGTAGTATCTGTAGTGAACATTTTTTTCGCGTGAAAACTTGGCTAAACGAATACAAAACATTTTCTAGTTCAAGAAGGTCTCGAAACAGCTGGTGTTTGTACTGTACCGTATGAGATCTAACTAAGGTTCAATAGAGTACCTTCTCTCAAAAAAAGATCTGGAGGAGGGAACAGGAGGGAAATTCGGGGTGTACCACTTGAACTTTAAAATCATCATGATGATTTCTCAAAGCAACCACCTCCGGAGGTGGTGGATTTGGGCGAAATAATCAGCAGGAAATCGCACCACAAATCATCACGTCTTTTGCTAGGTTCGACTCCCCCTAATATTGACCCCGTGTTGGAGATGTTTGGCATTCAGAATGAGCATGAATAGCTACATTGATTTGTGCTTTTACCCGAATCAAGAACGCAACTGGGTTGTATACACTGGGTGGCAACAGCTCTAACCCGTTAGCTGGTACTCAGTAGACTCCGCCTGCCAGCACTAGCAGGTCGGCGTGGCCAACCTACGCGTCCTTGGCCACGATAGAGAACCAGCCTCTGCGGGGCGCCTCCGCCACCGGCACAAAGTCGGCCGAGCCACTGGCAGCTCCAAACCGCTCCACGACGCCGCGCCGTTGGCCCACACCGTGTTGCTGTTGATGGAGATCTCGATCGAGTCGAGCGACTTGCCGAACGTGGGCACCGAGATGGATCCCGTCCTGTTGCGCGGCGTCTCGAGGTTGGCGAAGAAGAAGCTGTCCTCGTTGAAGTCGCCCGTCGCCAGCGTATAACCAGTGTGCAGCTCACCGACATCCGCCCCAGTCGAGTGCGGCACGAACTCCCACGTCTTGCCGGCGTGCGTCACGGGGCTCAGACCGCCGACGTGCAGCGTCAGAGACGCCGTCGGGCCTGTGGACCAGGCGTGCGCGTGCGAGATGTAGTTGCCGAGTTCGAGGCCGTAGAATGGGTACATGAGCTCACCCGTCTCGTAGTACGCCTCGATGGTGGTGGAGTTGCTGAAGTGGTCCAGCATGTAGCCCCACTGACGGCGGGTGATCTCTAAAGCGAGCGAGGCGTTGCCAGGGGTGGCCCGTAGGTGAGCTTCGACCTCGACGCTGGTGATGAAGGGCGAGATGGAGCCGAGGCCTTCGGGCGACACAGCGCCGTACTCGTTCCAGCGAGTGGCCAGGTTCACCGAAACAGTGGTATTGTACACGTTGTGGGGCCCTGCCAGGCAACAAATAAGCCTATAGTCAAGTTCAATTCGACAATCTCGTGGTAACTAGAAAATCGGTTGTCGGTCGGCGCTTGTTCAAGCTCAAATCTCGGCTCACAGGGCAGCCGCTGCCACGTTGTACATGCACCATGTATTATTGTGGCTTTCATCCGTTTTGGCAAATCGGGTGGTCCGAGATCCGATATATCGGGCCCGATTTGCTAGAGGGCTCCGATTTAGCAGGAAGGGCTGACGGAAGCTCACTATATCTGACCCGATTTGCGGCTGGGGGCTCCGAGTTGTGAAGCAGGTGCCAGAGATGCCGCTTTTCGCCGGCAAAAGGGACCGCTGCCAAAGTATTCATCGGGCCCTATCAGATTGGCGTGGCACGTAGTTAGACGATGGCACAAGTGATTTAACTGACCATAGTGAAGTGAAATGGATATATACAGGGTACTGTTGCCCTCAATGCATTCTTGCTCTGCTGCGTCCTTAGAGGTGGGGAGTATGGCCAGCTTGGAATGCCTCCCCTCTAGGCCTTACTAAGTATGCTGTTAACTCAGGTCAGACATAGCTAAATCGGACTCACCGATCATGTTGGAGCTCCATTTTATATAAATCGGACTCCGAGTTAACACGTCAAATCGGGCGGCAAAATTGTTGAAAACCAAAATAATACTTCCGCAAAATGCCCCGGTCGTTGGAGTCCAACATGGACTGGTACCGGGGCGCGACGACACTGCAGTAAAATGGTTTGGCTGTTTGCAAACAGCAAAGACCTCTTGAGAGGGGCGGTCGCTCCATGCATTCGATGTACCCATAACCACTTCGGATTCTTTTCCCACTGATGACTCTACATATTGCCGTCAGCTGTACAGCTGTATAGCTGTACGCTGCGAGGTCAGGCGGTCATATGATCACGCTGTCGTGACGACAGCCCCAAAAGATGCCGGAGACTGCTCTCAGCAGCGTGCAGAGCTCGCCGCCGCGCCCTGGATTTTCAGCAGCAGTGTTACACTGCCAGTGTAATGCCCCCAACGTGCTTGAGCGCACCGGACTCTGAGCCACCCCAACCCACGAGCGCCTCGACGTGGTGCTTCCACCCGCCAGCATTGGGCTGATTTGGGCCCCGTACTTGTGCAACGGGGCAGTCTCTGGCCGGATCCATTTTCTCCGTTCGCAACGGCTGGATACGCGCGACCGGCGACCGGCCAGCAGTCGCATCGCATGAGCGGGGACCTCTCAATTCGACTTTCGCTCTCTCGAGGCGACACGCGGCTGGCCATCAATGCGGGAGCAGAAGATCGCGGTGCAGCTTGAGCTCGAGCCCGAGACGGCGCACCGCGTGGGGGCGCCCGGCAAGAAGAGCGTGCACCGGCGCAAGGAGCTGTGCCCGGGCATCATGGTGCTGCCGGCGCTGGTGCTGGCGCTCATCGGCCTCGTGGCCTTCGACGTCATCATGGAGACCAACATCATCGCGCGCGTGCCGGCCGCCATGCTGGCGAGCGACGTCGACATCTGCGTCCCCACCATCGTGAACGCCAGCGCCATCGAGTACCATTCAAGCCACAGATACTACGACGAGCTCAAGAGCTTGGCGGTACCCGTGCCGCTCTTCCGGGACGGCCACACCAAGCTCTGCAACAAGAAGACCAGGATCCAGGCCAGATACGAGTACTGCCTGCCCATCTCCGGCCGCAAGGACGTTCCATTCTGCGCGGCGGCAGACCGCATGGATCTGCTCAACTTACGCTCGTCCAAGTCTATCTGCTACGCCAGCGTGCTGCACATGCTGCTGTTGGAGGTGTACGAAGAGCTGCAGGCTACGGGTAACATCCCGTTCCTGGCCTTCGGGTCCTTATTAGGAGCTGTACGCAACGGCTCCATGATCCCGTTCACCGAAGACGTCGACATTGGGTTCGTGGGCGAGATGATCACGCTGGACACGCTGCGGCTGCGGCTCCGGAAGAAGGGCTATCACATGTTCTTCATGGATATCTGGCGGGTTTGCGTGGCGCCCACGCACCCGTTGGCGGGGCACCTGTACGACCCGAACCTGCCCATTACCCAGAACTTTGCCGTGCCGTACGTGGATCTGTACATGATGAAGCAGAACGACGACGGCAACTGGGACCTCGAGGAGCTGGAGGGCAGCAACGGCCGCATCCTGCCGGGCAACAAGGTGCAGCCCTTCTCGCAGGTATCGATCAACGGAATGCCGTTCGATACCGTCGCAGACCCAAAGTTTTTCCTCAAAGAGGCATACGGGGACGACTACATGACGCCCAAACCTCGAGATGAATAGCCGATACCGTATGTAGCAACGATAGATAGCTAAGCTGTAGCATAAGATGTCATTTTTACTTGTACAGTAATGTGCCTCAATAAAGAAGATCAGAAAACGTATAACCTGGTAGACTATATCCTACAGCTGTACTGCTTTTGTATCATAAAGAATCATACAAATCCCTTAATAAATGATTTAACTTGACCATTATATACAAATAAGGTCTTCTTTACTGAGGCATATTACATGTACTGTACCGTACATGTACAATTGGCGCTCTCACTTCCGACGCCGTGATCTCCTGATTATTTTTCACAATTAATATATCTAGAATTATAAATTTGTATAGGACGCATGGGCTCCAATAACCATGTTCGGCTGCGTGACGCACTTACGCCATGTAGTTCGCGGCACGAACTGCACTAGACGACGCGTGATGTCGACCTGCGCTACGCTGTTGTATGTGATCTCTCCCTGCAACACCGGTGCCAGCGCCGCTGGAGTAAAAGCTAGCGGCCAGACTCCTGACCGTTTTCTAGATTGTCGCAGCAACTCGGGTGACTAGAGTTCTTACTCTAGTCACTCGCGTCCTCCACCACGTCGGCTGAGATGGACATGTTCTTGAAGCTCACCTCCCTCTTCGCCGTGGTGTGGCCTGGCGCCTCCTCGAAGCGTGTGGGCACGTAGTTCTACACTGCACACTGCAGCACCTTCGGCCCTGCTCCAGTGACTGGTCTTCTACCTACCAAAACTTATTCACTTTTATTGAATTTAGCACTCTGACAATTAAAGGTGGACCAAAAGTGGGAGCGCCAATTGTACTGTTAACCTGTTACGGGCCTGCATCACATGATATCATCTGGGCCTTGACGATTGGACAGATACGTGGGAAGAGAATGCACCAGGGACAGGATAAGCATGGACGAACAGAGAGTGGGGTCGCGGGGTGTCCCGCGTCGCACCGTCGTCCAGTCTCATTCATATTGGCGCGATCAAGGCCGGAGACGGAGCTTGAGGAGGGCGTCGCGATGGAGAGGAAGACAGAGGACAGACCTCGTCGGCTCAAGGTGCTGCGGAGTATCGCGCTGGCGACTAAGGGGGCGACCTCGTTGCCGCTCTTGGTGCTGGTGGTGCTCGGCCTGCTCGTCTTCATGGAGACGCGCATGTACCGCGCGCCGACGCTCTCGGAGACGGATGCGAACGCCTGCACGCCCAAAGTCATCAACGCCAACAACATCCAGTATCATTCAGGACACAGATACTACGACGCACTGAAGACCATTGGATCGCTGCCTCCTCCAGTCATTCGAGAGAGACATGCCAGACTCTGCAGCAAGATCAACCGGTACAAGGCCAAGTACGAGTACTGCCTGCCGATCTCCGGGCGGAAGGACACGCCGTTCTGCACTGCGGCGGATCGGACAGACCTGCTTAACATACAGGTTAAGGATATCTGCTACGCCAGCGTCCTGCATATGCTCCTGGTCGAGGTCTACGAAGAGCTACAGGCCAAGGAGAGCGATCCCTTCCTGGCCTTTGGGTCCTTATTAGGAGCTGTGCGCAATGGCTCCATGATCCCATTCACCGAAGACGTGGATATCGGCTACGTGGGCGAGTTCGAGGCCGTGGACAAGGTCAAGCTCGCGCTGCGCAAGAAGGGCTATCACATGTTCTACATGAGCATTTGGAGGGTCTGCGTGGCGCCGACGCATCCACTGGCGGGTCATTTGTACGACCCGGAGCTGCCCATTACCGAGAGCTTCGCTGTTCCGTACGTGGACTTGTACATGTTGAAGCCAACAAGCAGCGGGGACTGGGATATGCAGGAGCTGGAAGGCAGCAACGGCCGACTCCTCCCGGACGACAAAGTGCAGCCATTCTCCCAAGTGACGATCAATGGGATGCCGTTTGATACAGTGCATGACCCCAAGTTCTTCTTGAGAGAAGCCTACGGTGATGACTTCATGACCCCGAAGCCTCGAGAAGAAGAAGAAGAAGAAGAAGGTAGTGAGTGAGTGAGCAGTAAGCGGATAATTGCAGATACGATAGGTTAGTGAAATCGCAGTAAGTGTAGAATTACTCTTACTTAAGTGGAATACAGTAGAGGCTGGAATTGCTTGTGGCTTCTTGCCTTGCAGCGCAATCTTGGTACATGTAGTGCCACGGGAAATGAAGTCAGGCGACCTGGATTTGAGATCCAAGGCGTTGCTATCCGTACCTGTACATGTAACGTCAGCTTTCATCATGCGAGTACATGCATCATGAATGTACGACACAAGCGACTGAAGTAAGGTGAAAACACATCATTCGCTTGGCTGCATGGCGTCAAGGAGCAGCGCGATGAGAGCACCAACGCTCGTCAGCCACCCGCTGGAAGCTGCAAGCAGCATTGCGTTATGCTCCTATCCACCGAACAAGGGTAATCAGCATCTTTGGGATCGACTCGAGGCGTGCAGTCACAGTCGTAAACGGGGGCGAACAGCGACACGGAATGCGCCAATGCTTGGACGATTTCCACCTGCTCGAGCGCACGCAGCGCAGCGTCGCGGCCCCGTATCTCATCATTTCGGCTTTTCCTGGCTTACGGCGTCGACAACAGTGGAGTGGGGTCCACTCACAGACCTCCCCGTGACATTCAGGGGCCAGCCAGCATGGAGAAGAAGCTCAAAGAGGGCGCCCCCCATCGCGTCGCGGGGGCTCCGAAATCAATGCTGACTTGCAAAGGGTCCTGGATGAAGCTCGTGTTGGCCCTGGCCGGTCTCGCAGTGCTGGGCTTCATCACGGAGTCGCGTCTGCTCCTGGAGATGCCCGAGACGTTCGTGTTCGACGAGAACTACACGTGCACCCCGAGGTTCCTGAACGCCAGCACCATCCAGTACAACTCGGACCACCAGTACTACACAGCGCTCAAGAAGCTCAACCACGCGCCGGTGCCGACGTTCCGTGGCAACCACTCGTGGATGTGCGAGGAGCAGTACCGAGACCAAATGTACTTCGGCTACTGCCTGCCGATCTCCGGGCGGAAGGACACGCCGTTTTGTGCCGACGCGGATCGTATGGACTTGCTCAAGGCTCCGTCGCCTAACTCAACGTGCTACGCCAGTGTGCTGCACATGTTGCTGGTGGAGGTCTACGAGGAGCTCACGGCGACGGGGAACACGCCGCTGATCACGTTCGGCTCGTTGCTCGGAGCTGTCCGCAATCAGTCGATGATCCCGTTCACGGAGGACACGGACATCGGCTTTGTGGACGAGCTGAAGGCTGGGGAGGAGCTGTACGAGGGTCTTAGACGGAAGGGCTATCACATGTTCGGGTTTGGAATCTGGAGGGTTTGCGTGGCGCCGACGCACCCGTTAGCTGGGTGGCTGTATGATCCGACGTTGCCACTGACCAGGAAGTACAGTGTGCCTTATGTGGATCTGTACGAGATGAAGAGAGTGAACGATAGTTACTGGGATGTCGAGGAGCTGGAAGGCAGCAACGGCCGCCTGCTCCCGACGGATAAGGTGGAGCCGTTCTCCCAGGTGATGATCAATGGAGTGCCCTTCGATACGGTTCACGACCCCAAGTTCTTCTTGACGGAGGCGTACGGAGACGATTATATGACTCCCAAGCCTCGGATGGACGAGACCAATTCGACCAGAGGCTCTGGGTCTGCCAATAGTACAGAAGTGTAGGTACCGTAGAGGCTGTAAGATAGAATGCAATGATTTTGCTAGACGCAAGGATAAGTGACGCTGATTGCGAAGAGACAAGGGAAACTGTATGAGGTGCAAGTGAAGATCACATCGACCGATGAATTCCGAGTTTGAAATGTTGATTGTGGGACTGAAAGGCGTGGCGAGGACGTCCTGTAATCAAACTAAGTCCGACTGGTAACGCGACGGTAGGTATCCGGCTGCAGCGATACTCAACACCCCAGGATTCTGATGCATGCTCTCGCTGTGTCGCATCATCATGAAGTTTTGGTCTCCAAACTACTGTATCACTTTCTTCCAGTCGCCGAGTGACACACACGTTCTCTTTTCTAGGCAAAACGAAAGCAGAATGGCCAGCGCGCTGGAGGAAGGAGTGGTCAAAGTCAAGCGTAGCGCTGCCCCAAGCTTCTCTACAATCCAGATCTATTCGTCGCCGCTCAAATACGGATGGAGAGGACTAAAAGCTGCAAGAATCCCAATCTTCAAGCTTCTAGTGGCGGGGCTTCTGCTTTTCGACCTCATCATGACAATTGAGATTGTTTCGTACGTACCCAAGTCCTCCGACGACAACGCGGAGGTGTGTTCGCCAAGACTGGTGAACCCAAGGAGAGTCAACTATCACTCCCAGCACAAGTTCTATTCAACGCTGAAGACGACGGACCTTCCCTCCCCGCCAACTTTTCATGGCGACCACACCACGCTTTGCTACGAGCAGGCAAGAATGCAGCTCAGTACGGCTACTGTCTCCCGATCTCCGGCAGGAAGGACACACCGCTTTGCGCTTCGGCGGATCGAATGGATCTACTACATCGCGATTCGTCCAAGCCAATGTGCTACGCTAGCGTCCTCCACATGCTGCTGGCTGAAGTGTACGAGGAGCTGCAAGCAACAGGAAATACCCCGTTCCTAGCTTTCGGGTCGCTGCTCGGAGCTGTGCGCAATGGATCGATGATCCCATTTACGGAAGACGCGGATGTCGGGTTTGCAGGAGAGATGAAGAGTGCAGGCGCGGTGATACTCGCGCTGAGGAAGAAGGGCTATCACATGTTCTTCATGGATATCTGGCGGGTCTGCGTGGCGCCGACACACCCGCTAGCAGGAAGCCTCTACGACCCGAACCTGCTATTAGCCAAGCCTTCGCTGTACCGTACGTGGATCTGTACATGATGAAGCAGACCGACAACGGCAACTGGGACCTCGAGGAGCTGGAAGGCAGCAATGGCCGCATCTTGCCGGGCGACAAGGTGCAGCCATTCTCGAAGGTGTCGATCAACGGAATGCTGTTCGATACCGTCGCGGACCCAAAGTTTTTCCTCAAAGAGGCGTACGGAGACGATTACATGATACCGAAGCCGCGGAGAGTTGAGGTTATTGAGGGGGAATGAGGAGAAGAAAGTAAAAAGTTTAGTTCAATGATGACTCAGTGCAGTAGCCGAGAAGTGAATTTTAATGCAAAAGTCGTTCTGGATAGGATTCTTCGATTTCAATGGAAAGGTGCCATATCGGGGGCACTTTGGTACAGGTCGTATACCTGTACAGGTATTGGGGCACCTTGCCATTGAAATCGAAGAGTCCTATCCAGAACGACTTTTGCATAAACATATATTGTGATCACCACGCATTTTCCCTACTGTATTTCCAATGTCCCGGCGATGATGACAAGGTGCAATCGATACAGCAACGTAGCTCGCCCAAGTTGCGCTCTATACATGTACGAGTACGTAGTTCTGAATTGGGGCATTATGCTGTAAGATGTATTTAATAATATATGTACATCTGCATGACGCTGATGCATTTGCAGTGCAGTGTACCCATCAGTACATGTACAAATGTATACTCTACACACTGTAAACATTATCTTTGGGATCGACCACAAGACAGGGGGCGGGCGGGCTTACGTCACAAAGTGAACGGGCTGAACAGCCGGGTGCCGCAAGCGCTTTCGCCCTCTCTCGCTTGATGTGGCGGACGAACCGTGTACACCACGGCCCCGTCTTTCATGCGTTTCCCTCTCACTTTGGCATTTGCAGGTCCCGAATCAAGTCACGACTATCGAGGAATAAGCATGGACGGCAAACTCGAGGAAGGAGCAAAGACTGCCAAACATGTTTCGACCCCCAGCTTCATGGAGGCGTGGAGAGCCTCCCTTGGTTGCAAGTCGCGGATACCCGTCATCCCTCTCTTCTTTTTGGTGATACTTGGGCTCGTCGTCTCCGGTCTCGTCATGGAGACTCAGATCGTGTTACGCGCGCCTGAGGCTATCCTGTCCAATACAACGGACGCCTGCTCACCCAGCGTCGTGCACGTCAACTTAACGGAGCATCACTCTGGCCACCGGTTCTACTCGGCGCTGAAGGAGAGCCATGTACCAGCTCCGACCTTCCGGGGCAACCACTCGTGGCTCTGCAAGGACCAATGGCGAGCTGACATGAAGTTCGGCTACTGCCTGCCGATCTCCGGGCGGAAGGACACGCCATTCTGCACCGCAGCCGACCGCATGGACTTACTCAGTACTCGCTCGCCCAATTCAACTTGCTACGCCAGTGTACTGCACATGCTGTTGGTGGAGGTCTACGAGGAGCTCAAGGCGACGGGGAACACGCCGCTGATCGCGTTTGGTTCGTTGCTCGGAGCTGTTCGGAACGGGTCCATGATCCCATTTACAGAGGACACAGACATTGGCTTTGTGGGCGAATTGAAAGCGAGAGAGCAGCTACAGGAGGCGCTTTGGCGGAAGGGCTATCACATGTTCTTTTTGGGTATCTGGCGGGTCTGCGTGGCGCCGACACACCCACTTGCTGGCCGGCTGTACAATTCCAGTATGCCTCTGACCAAGAAGTACTCGGTGCCGTACGTGGACCTGTACAAGATGAAGAAGCTCTACAATGGGAACTGGGATATCCAGGAGCTGGAGGGCAGCAACGGGCGCTTTGTGCCGTACGACAAGGTGGAGCCGTTCTCTCAAGTCACGATCAACGGGATGCCGTTTGATACAGTGCAAGACCCGCATTTCTTCTTGAAGGAGGCGTACGGAGCGGATTATATGACACCAAAGCAGCGAGAAGTACCGCACATACCGGCGGCTTTCGTTTCTAGGCAGAAACTACTTGAGGTGATCGATAAGTTGAAGAAGAAAACGCCATGAAAGTATTGCAACCGTCATCTTACTGGCTCCTCTAGGTATGTGTATCACGGCCACACATTCCTGGGTTTCGTTATAATACGAACTTGCTCTTTCACATCGACACAAGATACTAAGAAAAAAGAGTAGTTACGACTGCCAGAAGAAAAATACGTGACCAATAATCTCAGGGGTACCCAACAGTGACGCGAGGTTCGTATGCCGAAGACCTGGTACAGTCATACCATATATGCTATTGTGTTTCACAGAACTCAAGAATATGTAACTTTTAGAATACTATTTTTATTCCACGCATTATATTTCTACGTACCTAAAAAGTTTTCTGAAACCATATCAAGCTTAATTCCAAGTTAAACTATTGTGATTTCATAATAATTGTATTGTATTTGCAAAACTTTAGGTCCGTGTGCTGATTCCAACTGCAGTTTGCTGAGCTTGTGTTATTAATAATATACTTTTAAAGTATGAGCTAGAAGGCTAATAAAATTTACTAACCATGCATTCAAACTGGGGGAGCCAATAATAATTCAAACAACTATTTAAAAATAATAATCTTTCAATTGTTATGTATATATGTCAAATGTATTTTATGTGTATTTGTCGAGTGCCCTGCATTTCGGTGAGATCAGCGAAGCGAACTGTAGTCAACGCTCTGCCGAGGAACAAATAGAGGAAAATGAAGTATCCGCCGATGCGATAACTAACATGTAAGTAGCGACGTCGTTGAAGCGTCCTCGGCAGCCGAGGATTGTTTGGCAGCGGTTCGTCCACCGTCTCACTTGGCAACTGTGTACACAACACACTGCAGAATTACAGTACACGTGTTTCAAAACAGTAGTTAAAAATACTGAAGACGGGTCCTGTTAGCTTTAACCATGCTCAGTGACCAGACTCGTAGTTAGATGCAGCAAGCGCTGTCAACCTCGACCAGCGCCCCAAACCAAGCATAAGGCTTCGCTCGCACCGAAATGCAGGCTACATACTTCTGTGAGGAAAAAAATCCTGACCCGCTGCAAGAAATGAACGGGATGGAAAATGCTGCACGTGGTGCATGACGCCACGTGCACAGGTTGCCATCAACAGACGATCAAAACCTCGCCGAACAGTAAAAAAAAAATGGGACCGTCTCAAGGGCTCAAATCACCAAGAGAGCAGCTTGATGTTTCCCTATGGATGTGTTGGTCGCCGCCCGTGTTGCTTTTGCAAGCGGTCATTCTTGTTCTTGCAGTCTGCGGCTCAAAACCAACGGACCCTTTCACCATGGCCAGCAAGTTCGAGGAAGGTGTCGACGAGACCAAGAGCTCCCGCCTCGCCCCGTCGGCCGCGTGGGGAGATTTCTGCTGGGCTGCAGAGATTTCTGGACGGGGATGACGGTGATCCCGACGTTTGCGCTGGTGTTGATCAGCCTCGTGGTGTTCGGCCTCGTCATGGAGTCGCGCATCATCTCGTGCATGCGCGTACCTGAAGTCACGGTCTTCAACGAGGAAGAAGTGTGCGCGCCTGCCGTCCTGAACGCCAGCACTATCGAGTACCACACAGGACATCGCTACTACTCGGCGCTGAAGAACATGGACCCTCCAACAGCCCCAACCTTCCGTGGCAAGCACACAGCACTTTGCGATGAGAACGCGAGGAAGCGAGCCAAGTACAGCTACTGTTTGCCGATCTCCGGCCGGAAGGACACACCGTTCTGCACTGCGGGGGATCGCTCCGATCTGCTCAGCGTCCGCTCTCCCAAGTCGATTTGTTACGCGAGTGTGCTGCACATGCTGATGGTGGAAGTGTACGAGGAGTTGAAGTCGTCGGGGAACACTCCGTTGATCACATTTGGCTCGCTATTGGGTGCGGTCCGCAATGGATCGATGATCCCCTTCACAGAAGACACGGACATCGGATTCGTCGGCCAGCTCAACTCGATGAAAGTGTTGCAGCAGGAATTGTGGCATAAGGGCTATCACATGTTCTTCATGGATATTTGGCGAGTCTGCGTGGCGCCCACGCACCCGCTGGCGTCCAAGCTGTACGACCCGAACTTGCCGCTCACCAAGAACTACGCGGTTCCCTACGTGGATCTGTACCAGATGAGAAGACTCAACAATGGGAACTGGGATATCCAAGAGCTCCAGGGAAGCAACGGCCGTCTAGTGCCGACCGATAAGGTGGAGCCATTCTCACAGGTGACGATCAACGGGATGCCGTTCGACACGGTTCGTGACCCGCACTTTTTCCTCAGAGAGGCGTATGGGCCGAGTTACATGACACCAAAGCGGCGAATGACCCCTGGGGTTGCGGAACAATGGGCGCCTTCCAAAACCCTCACCAAAAGTCGCGAATAAAAGTTTAATCAGGGGGAGCTGTTTGTTGAGACCACTTTTTGGTCTCATCAAACAATTCTAATGCGACTCTTAACTAGCAACGTGATTAAACAAGTGACTGAACTTCACTATACCCGAAGGTCGCGTTCCAGCAACCATTTTGGGGCGCATTAAACGCTTCCGTAATTTAAAATAAATTACGGATAAAACTGACCAAACGGTTTTATATGGGTTTTGGAAGGCGCCCAATATATTACAGGTCATGAACGGATTTGGTCACGCGCTTTGGTCACGCCATCTTGAGATTGTTGGAGTCGTTTTCGCTGCCTGCACTGCCTTGAAAGGCCTCAAAACTGCTGTAGACGTGTCATGTTGCATGCAAGCATAATGTTCAGACGCTTCAGAGCTGCTATCTTCGTCTATAGCGACCTAAACATCGTTTTTCCGTCCATTCTCCGAGTAGAAGCCCCCAGTTTGACCCAACCCGGGTTTAGGGGCTTTATGACAGCTATTTAGATCTCGTGGAAGGTGTGGCTTCCCTTCAAGTGATCCTCCATCGATGGAAAGTGTGCTTGAGTGGTTTCTCATACTTAACACTAGTGTAAGTCACGTGACCAAAGCGCGTGACCAAATTCGTTCATGACCTGTAATAATGATTACCGGGGTTGCTACGAAAGATCGAGTGAAGGAAATGGTCAAGAAGCTGACACTCAGGGCCAAGGGCGGCGCACCATAGAGGAGATACTGTTGGTCCAGGAATCATATAGTGTGTAACCGGGAAGTGTGTAATTTATACTGGAATTCGCTGGCAGTTTTGAGTTAGCATCGCTTTGTGCTGCTTCAAATACGCCATGTTGGCTGGGTTGCGCGCATTGGAAACGCAGATCGTGTCAGCTCGTCCGGCGAGAGCACATAGCTGACACGAGCTAGGCTGGCGTTTTTAATGTTGTTGCATGCTGGAATGCAAGCCCAACAAGATCGCAGCAACGAAGCGCTGAAGTTGACACAGCAACAATTAAAGAATGCCATCCTTAGGATGGAGAAAGGAGTCATCGTGCAGCGTCTCGTTGTGATTCTCGCTGGTCAAGGACAGAAGCCACCATTTTCTGTTCGTTCCTACCGAGAGGAGACAGTAATGGCGTCAAGTCAAGTGGACTCAAATGATGTTGCGCGCCGATGCGTTGACTTGATCCTGCCGGACGAAGCTGGCACGAACTGCATTTCCAACAACAGGCTCATTATGACACGCTTGATGTGCAAACAACGATTCGCTGTATCAATTCAATCGTCCCTGCTGCAAGGGCAAGTGGAAGGCAGCGTGCCATATAATCTTCAACGCTTTTACGCGGCAAAGCTGCAGCCAGTGCGGCTGTCTCAAAGTTTTTTTTTTCACACAACGCGAGAATAAAATGAGTGCACGCACGCGTGAATGCGGCCACGCTCTCTGCAGCCTTATCTGTCTGGCCATTCTCTCTTTTGCTGTTCGCCGCGCGCAACAAAACCGTCGACCACCGAAATCGCCATGGCGTGGCCGTATCTGGGCGTCGGCTGCTGTCCGGCGTTCACAAACACGTTGGTCCAATTCTGCGTCTCTGCATTCCCGCAATTCCATCCACGTTAAGCAGTTAGTTCCACGCTCAGCAAACAATCCAGCCACGCTCAGCTTACGGAAGTTGTAGGAGAAGAAGTCGTTCAAGCGCCGTCGTATCCGCCAAAGACGTAGAGCGAGTGCGCGCACTCGGACACACGCCGTTACCCGGGACAGTCGACCATTCATTGCGAGCGAAGTTGAACTCGAAGAAGTTGTTGCTGGACTGCCGGATCACCGAGCTGCTGCGTGTCAGGGCCGCGGGAAGGTTGCGCTCTGCAAACGAAACACACAAATGATCGGTTAGTCCGCCATCTTACAGAGGTGCACTGACCGATGGTCCGCCCTACGGGGGGGGGGGCACCACAGTCTCACCTCCGGAGACGTAGAGCGAGTCGAGCAGCGTCTCACGTGACGACACAATACATGGTACACTGTACCTTTCTGGTGTGGCCCACACAGGCTTTCATGTCACTGGTTCCTAAAACTGCAGTGCAAAACGCTAAATCCGCGGAATTAAACCCTTATTAGACGTTAATCGGGGTGCAAACGCCGTTTTACGGCGTGAAACGGCCGTCATGTCACTGGTTCCTAAAAATCGCACTCCCCGCCGCCATGGTCCGATTGTACAGACGATCCCCTCGGTAGTAATCCCTAGGATAGGAATACCGCTCATCAGGAATATAAAGGTGGGTCCCAACGATTTCTGAATGACCGTCACATACAAAGCCAAGTAAATATTCCCCCTCACCCCTCAATCGTCATAAGGAATAAAAAATCACGGATTATGAATGTGTTGGGGTGCTTAACTATGGGAAAATTCCATTCTGTACATGACGTCTGTAGTAGTCTAACCAGGATACCAGCTCCTATTGTCCATTTTTCGTGCCGGATTTCATATTTAATGCTTGCATTAGCATTCGGAGCTGGCTTTCAGACCTGCTAGTTGGGTGCTTGACAACATTAGTGAAATGGGGCTCAATTCTATCGTGGCAACTTATTTTGCACATCAGTATCATTACCTACATCATGCCCCACATGCCTTACGGTACTATATTAAATATACTTTTATCCTTTTCGGTGTTACCGAGGTATATATCGATATCTGCACGAATTACATTCATGTCCGCTCATCGATTTGAGCAGCCTTTTTAGGTCTATGTAACCAAAAGACTGCACCAATACGTACCATATATGTGGTACAGTCCAGTGTACCACCCCATGGTACACCCTACGACAGGAATACCCTCATCTAGGAATAAAAAGTGGGTTCCCGACGCCATGACTAGCGAGGGGATTGTCTGTATTGTGAAGACGGTGTACTGATATAATGCGTAATTTATCGGTGAAAATTACGAAAAATTACGAAAACGATGCTGGGATTTAGGTACCCATTTATGACTACAGTATCCAATTTCAGCTTCAGCCGTGACCCCCAACACAACCGAGTACCATTCGGGTCACCGATACTACTCGGCACTCAAAGAAATGGACTCCCTTCCAGCCCCGATCTTCCGTGGCGAACACACTCAATTGTGCGAAGAAGAGCTGCGCAAACAGGCCAAGTACAGCTACTGCCTGCCGATGTCCGGGCGGAAGGACACGCCGTTCTGCACTGCTGGAGACCGCACGGACCTGCTCAGCGTCCACTCGCCCGGCTCGGTTTGCTACGCCAGCGTGTTGCACATGTTGCTGGTTGAAGTTTACGAGGAACTCGAGGCGACGGGGAACTCGCCACTGATCGTTTTGGGTCACTACTTGGCGCCGTCCGCAACGGCTCGATGATCCCGTTCACCGAAGACACGGACATTGGGTTCGTGGGGAGACTCAAGGTGAAGGAGCAGCTACAGGACGCGCTGTGGCGGAAGGGCTATCACATGTTCTTCATGAACATTTGGCGAGTCTGCGTTGCGCCGACGCACCCGCTCGCGCCCAAGCTCTACGATCCGAGTTTGCCACTAGCAAGGAACTTTGCCGTGCCCTACGTGGACTTGTACCAGATGAAGAGACTCAACAACGGCAACTGGGACATCGAGGAGCTGCAGGCCAGCAACGGCCGACTGATGCCGTACGACAAGGTCGAGCCCTTCTCGCAGGTGACCATCAATGGCATGCCGTTTGATACAGTGCAAGACCCGCATTTCTTCCTGAAAGAGGCGTACGGCCCCAATTACATGACGCCGAGGCGGAGGAGAACGCCCGCCCCAGCGAAACCAAAGGCCACGGAGGCGGCAGCGAACGCTACGACGACTGCGAATTGAATCAAGAACTTAGTGTTGTAGCCATGTTAGTAGAAGCAGATGATCATCAAACAGTAGAGTTTCACATTGGTAAGTTGAGTTTCTTTGCAATGCCGAGCCTTGAGTGTGAATATCACGCTGCTTGGGCCTGAAGATAGATCACGTGGCGAAGTGTCTATAGGATGAAGCTCAGACGCAACACGAAATCGATTCTCATAACGACGCATCTGCGTACACCGTAGTGTTCTCATCGCTATCCTCTAGCAAAAATCCACAATCAGGGTGGTGGAACCAAGTGACGAGCGACAATGTGGTAAGGACAAAATAGGCAAGTGCGTGCCGATAGCTTTCGCACCACCTTGCCTTGGGGGCGCCAGCCAGTCGAACAGCGAGCGGCAACAGCAACCGTCTGTCGCACACCTGCTGCCCCGCGTCGCGCGTCCCCTGTGCCAATCGTCCCATCGCTCTTGGCTTTTCCTGGTTTGTGCGGCACAACGCAACACATGGAGCTCACTCACTCCGTCCATTAGCCTTTTAGCTTCAGACGGCAGCTACATGGACAAGAAGCGCGACGCTGGGGACGTCGAGGCGGCCAAGAAAGCGCCGCCACGCCGCGTTGGCTGCGTCCGGAGGGGTCTTCTGGGCTGCAGAGACTTCTGGACGGGCGTGACGGTGATCCCGACCTTCGTGATGGTGTTGATCGGCCTGCTGGTGTTCGGTCTCGTCATGGAGTCGCACATTCTCGCGTACTTGCCCGAAGTCGCCGTGCTAAACGAGGAGGACGTGTGCTCGCCCAGGGTATTGAACATGAGCAGCATCGAGTATCACTCGGGACACCGGTACTACGCGGCGCTCAAGGAGATGAATCCCCCGAAGCCTCCAACGTTTCGTGGCAAGCACACAGAGCTCTGCAAGGAGGACAAGCGAGTCAAGATGAAGTACGGCTACTGCCTGCCGATCTCCGGCCGCAAGGACACGCCGTTCTGCACTGCGGGGGATCGCTCCGATCTGCTGAGCGTTCGGTCGCCCAAGTCCGTCTGCTATGCCAGTGTGCTGCACATGTTGCTGGTGGAAGTGTATGAAGAGTTGAAGGCGTCGGGGAACACACCGTTGATCACGTTTGGCTCACTGTTGGGTGCGGTCCGCAATGGATCGATGATCCCGTTTACAGAGGACACGGACATTGGCGTCGTCGAGAGGATCCGCACCAGGACCGCAGTGCGGGAGGCGCTCTGGAAGAAGGGCTATCACATGTTCTTCCTCACTATATGGCGCGTATGTGTGGCGCCCACGCACCCGCTGGCAGCGCGTTTGTACGACCCAGAGATGCCTCTGGCCAAGAACTACGCCGTGCCCTACGTGGACTTGTACAAGATGAAGAAGCGCGTCGATGGGGACTGGGACATCCAGGAGCTGGAGGGCAGCAACGGCCGATTAGTGCCAGGAGACAAAGTGGAGCCCTTCACGCAGGTGACGATCAACGGGATGCCGTTCGATACGGTGCATGACCCGCATTTCTTCCTGACTGAGGCCTATGGAGACGACTATATGACTCCGCAGCAGCGGACGGCAGCGCCCAATGCTACGGAGCAGGCGAATGCCACAACGGCCACGAAATGATATTATAGAGATACTTTTATTTGACTTTTGGCGCTCCAATTCCATTGCCACAGTGCCGAGCACGCTTCGTGTACGCGTCGTAGAGACTGTGAGCTAGAGTGGAGGAATGTTCCCAGTCGACGGCCACCAGATCGAGGCGCGCGGACACCGGAGTCTACTCTGACTTGTGCCACTTACTGCCGTAGCAAAATTTAGTTTGTGGCTCCTGGTCGTGAATGAGGCGGATGCGCCGCTAAGACGGCGAATGATTAACACCGAGAACGCATCTTCCGGGAAGTGTACACTGCCAACGGCTACGGATATCGTGCATCCGATGCAGCATCAAGTCACACCAACCCAATCGGCGAAAGTCTGGGGGCACGTCGAGCTGAGTTGAAGGCCACTTGTTCAATTGGGAGAGCTCATGGCACTTTAGAATCGTACGGCCAGCGCCCATGCAGACACTCGAGCAGAGGAGAGCCGCGGAGAAGGAGCGTCACCGCAAGAGCATGGCTCGCAAGCGCGCAGAAGACAAGGCCACGCTGCTCGCTCGGCGCGAGGAGTGCGCGGCACTGATCGTCCAGCAGCGCGCGCTGTTGGCGGTGTCGTGGTACCAGCGCGAGTGCGAGAAGCTCGAGCTCTTGTCGCCCTGGAGCCTGTTCGGCGGCCCCACAGACAGCGACGATGCCGTCTTCAAGCCCGCAACCAAGCTGTCACTGCTGCACGACAAGTATACCGACCTCGTGGAGCTCGGGAACGCCATCCACCGAGAGAACGCCGAGCTACAGCGGACCCTGAACAAGCACGAGATGTTTGAGTCGCTGGTGGACGGAGACCTCACGCGCGTGGCCTCCGACCAACGCAAGACGCAGCAGCAGAGCGAAGCCCCTTCGTACCAGACTAGCAATAGTGGCCGCTGGGTGCAGTTCACGGAGGACGAAGACCCGTTCTACTACGAGGCAGTGGATGCATCCGCGTGCCACGACGCCATCGTAGAGAGCTACCCTCTGTGTGTGAGCCACCACGCGCGGTTCATGCAGCTCGAGCAGCCCCAGCAGTTCTTCGGCTGGAGCGTCCAGCGACTCGCAGACGGAGAGGGAGGGGCTACCACTTCCACTTGTCCAAGCGGATCCTGTGCGTCGACGCAGCGTGGACGACGCAGATCATCGGTGACGAGGCGTGGAGAGTCTTCAACACGCGCGAGCTGTACGAACCGCTGTACAGCACTCGGGTGGTGATGCACGTGCTGCAACGTGTGGATGAGCACACCACCGTGGCGCTGCAGAGTCTGCCGGAGCCGGACAACTCGGTGGGTCGACGCTGCCTCACGTTAGCCTCCAAGCTCGTCAGTATGGACGACGAAAGGCGACTTTGCGTGAACATCTTGCTGCTCGGGATGAAGCCGCCCGAAGATATGGCGCTGCCTGGCGTTCAGTTGGTTCAAGACTCGAACGCCTACTTGGCGCTGCAGCAGCGCGCGGATGAGTCTGGCGGCCAAGACTTTGTGGAAATGTCCTTCGGCGTCCATGGGAGCTACGCGAGCGACGCCGAGGCTCGATTCGCGTTCCTCGAGACCGCGTGCGCGCTCGTCCGCTTCGAGCAGTTGGTGCTGCCCCATAGGCTCCTGGCTGCGCAGGGATAGATAGTCTTGCCAATCGATCCATGTTGAAGTGCGAGAGTGGGGAGTACAGCGTACAGTAGGACGTTACGTTAGCGTAGATGCACGGTAATCTATCCGATAGGCTGTGTGGACTGGCTCGTCACGTTGGCTTTCCCTGCTCGACCGGCTGAAGCGCCTGCTTGTTGGTGCATTTTGCAGCAATAGCGCACCCTTGGCTGGCCCTGCATCTGGCTTCAACGCAGCGCTTGGTCGCTGAGCGAGCCACGCTGTCAGGTTCCAATTGCTCGTGGGCCACAAGTTGCTGAAGTCTTTGAGCCTTGAGATTCCCGAGACGAGATTCACTGCGGGCAGCTCGACACTCTCTACAGCAACTTCAACCACCATAGTGCAGCTTGCATGGAGCGTGTTAATGCTGAGTGAGTTGGTCTGCAGTCTACACGTTGCCGACATTGCTGCTTCTGGCTCACAAAAGAACAAATTATCATTGAAAACTACAAATACAGCCTGTAAAGCCTTAAATCGGTATACAAACTACAAGTCAAATTACCAACATCGGGATGAGTCAAAGCATTCGACCTACATCTAAAGTATCAATCAGAACGACGTTGTCCGTCGGTCACAGAAATCGTCACACTTATCCCACTAAGTACGAACACCGCTAATTCCGATTTTGCTGCCGAGCGCTGCGACGGGGGCTCCGTCGCCGAAGGCGACCCCACATAAGGATATTGCGGGGCCGCAGGACCCGCCCCGGCCTCTGTATTACTAACCTGACATTGAGAGTAGTGCAGCGAGCCGACGAGGCGAGCGGAACGGGTCCACTACTGCCGTAGCGAAGCGTAGGCAGCTTGCTTCAACAGCGGAGCGAGCTTAGCGAGCGCAGCGTCAACCAACTAAAATTCCCCGCCGCGTAGCGGCGGCGCTCGGCTAGTACGCTATCAAGCACCTATCGCAATCAGTTCATACGGCGTTGTGGCCAGAGCCACATAACATAGCGCACCAGGCACCAGGCGCAGTTGAGTCCTCCCTCCTCCCCTGCATCCCCACCATCTATTATCTCCTCCTTCACAGTCAGAAGGCGAACTCTCCAGTCGACGCAGCCAATCGAAGCCCGCCGCGTTAGTTACAGTACATTGCATTAGCTGAAAGAACTGTAAAGTGAGATATCTCTCCATGGCGGCGTCCACCGGGCTGCGGTCGCCGCTGTCCCCACTGGCCTCGTCGTGAGCCCCATGGAGGACGCGAACGTGCTCCAGTTGATGCAGGAGGTGCAGGCGGCGGCAAACAAGGCGGACGGAGCGGAGGAGAGCAAGGCCGAGGCCAAGAAGAGGCGCCACCGGGAAAACATGGCCAGAGGCAGGTCCCGCCACAACGCGCTCATGGCCAACATGAGGAAGCAGTACCAGCATCTGCACGAGAAGCTCGAGACGGGCATGGTGGCGTGGCGGAGGCGGCGAGCTGCCCCATGTACGTCCACTGATGCAGCAGCTTCCGGACTCGATGGGGACGAGGACGGCGGCTACACGTCGGTGTCCTCGAGCTCCACGACGGCCACTATCGGGATGAACCGGACGGAGCTCATGGCTCAGTACATTGAGGCTGTGGCGACCGAGAACGCCATCCACAAGGAGAACGAGGCGCTGGCCCACAGACTGGAGCAGATGGCCATCTTCGAGACCACACTACGGGTCGACACGCCCGAGGAGGTGGACCCGAACCTGCTCAAGCCCGACACAGAGCTGCCTGCGTGTACCGTGAAGGCTCTGAATCGACCGGGCTTCTGGTCCTACTTCGCAGAGGACACGGAGCCGTTCTACTACGAGCCGATGGCCGCTGCGACGTGCTACAACTTGATTCGGGAGAAGTACCAGACGATGAAGGCCCACCACGCCATGTTCATGAAGCGACACTTGATCGAGCAGCCCGTGCAGTTCTTCGGCTGGACAGTGCAGCGCTATCTCAGTGACAAGCGGAAGATCGAGTTTCACTTTACCAAGCGCATCCCGTGCACAGACAGCGTCGCGCTCGCGGAGGCGCTGGCTATCGACGGCTGGCGCATTTTCAACGACCCGGAGATGTACCGGAGCTGCTACCGCTCGCCTATTGACGTGCGAGTATTGCAGCGCGTGGACGCGTTCAACACCGTCCTGATTCGCAACTCCCCGGACGCGAACCGCTCGCATCGCTTCAGACACCTCAACATCTCGTCCAAGGTCGCGGATGAGGACGAGGACGGCCACAAGTCGCTGTCCATCCTGACGCTGGTGGCGCCGCCTCCGGACGATTTGGCCAACACCAACAGGAACGGCGTCGTGTACCTGCGCGACGCGTACACGTACATGCGCTTCGACATGTTCCAAGACCACGTGCAGTTCACGTACGGCGGCCACGGAGACTGCCTCAATGAAGCTCAAGCGAGGTACCTCTTCGTTGAGACTGGCAACGTGCTCTTCCGCTTCGAGCAAATGATCCGTCGGTCGAATCTCGTCACATTGGGGTGAGCAGATACCAAGACCTGAGCACAGGTACAATGGTGTAGTGTTACAGTATGTTTCACGTGGGGGGGGGGTCAAAAACTAAGTTATGTTTATTCTATGTGTTTTCGTGTTACAGTGAATCATTTGATCTTGGTTAGAAATCGCCGCCGAATTCTTCGCCTCCTCCGTTGTCAGCGTAGCAAGTGTTGTTGTCGCTGTCTCCATGGTATGCGTGGTGTCCTCCAGAGTTGGAGAGCGCTTGTCCAACGAGAAGACCGCCGAACATGCCGGCGACACCTCCAAGCATTGCACTGGAGCCAGCACCCATTCCTCCTCCGTTAGGGTAGCCACCGCCACTGTACACCGGACCGCCGTACACGGGACCAGGTGCGTATGCATACCCAGGAGCATATCCGGGTGCATACGCGTTGGCGTGGCCTGGAGCGTACGCTGCTGGAGCTTGGACGACCACGGGCGTCATCGCCGGCTGAGATAGAGCTGCGTACCTGTTCGCGCGGCAGCAAGGGCACAGGCACCAGAGGATCGTGGACGCGACGAATAGCAAGACCACAGAGCCGAAAATCGTGCCCCAACTCGCTCGAGACGAAGAAGACGAACTCGTCGTTGAAGTCGAAGACGAACGCGGCACTTTGGTCTTGCTCGTCCGGCACTTGCAGACGTAGTTGGACACGTCGCACGTGGCTTCGCGAGGGCAGCAGCACCTCTGTCGCTGGCTGGCTCGGTCCAGCCAGTTGCCGCAGAACTGCCCAGGTGCGTCGAGGTAGGCGTGTGAGCAGTCACCGGTGCTGGCGCACACTTGGCATCCTGAGGGCGTGGCTTCCGTGACGTCCGAGGAGTTTGAGGACGCGAGTGGAGTTGCTTGAGCCGTCAATGATGCGAAGAGCAGAGTGAGTAGCAGCAGCAAATGCTGAGTGCGCTGTTGCCTCATCATTGCAGATCAGGCTTGTGATGCAGCGTCCAGGAAGATCGAGAAGTGTGCACCATGGCATGACGAGGATGCGAGGAGCGCTATTTTTGAGGAGATAAGACGCGAGTATGGAGGAATTCCCTTGAAGACACCACGGCGGCGTCTCGCAAGCCATGACATGATCGTCGGGCGTCGTCGATTCGCTCCGCTGGTGCTGGCCGAGTCGAAAGTCGCTGCAATCGCGTGCACTCCATTTAGGATGTCATTACATTACATACGCGATCCTGGCAGACGAGAGCGCGACCAAAAGCGATATACACCCGCTTCGATCGGAATCGGAATACATGTACAGCGACACGCCTGCCATTGTAGTTAGACCAAGCTCGACTCGCCCAGCGTTTTTGATACATGTAGCTGAGCTGGCCGTCACGTTGAAGTTAGATGGCTACATTCGAGTCGGCCGATCTTTCGAGCCAGAGCGTCGCCTCAAGCAAGTCATTCATCAACGCTTCCATTTAGAGCGTCGTCAATAGCGAAGGTGTCGCTTTGCCACGCTTCATGCCTTGGACCTCCACCTTCCGCCTTAGCTGCTTGTTGAATTTTGCCTTGTTTCGCACTTGAAAGTGGCGTTCCCAAAAATTCCCGTCCTCGCGTAAAAGCGGGGACTTACACCCTGGCTTTAGTGACTCTCCTCCTTTGGCGAGCATTTAGGTGATCAGGAAGTGCGACATCGACTCCCTCCGTGCAGCGACCACTCCAAATTTTCGCACGCCAGCCTGTTTTTCCCGGACGATTAGGCCATTGCACTTTGGCTCGCCAGTCGGCCCCCAGCAAATGCTACATGGCTCACCCGCACTGCGGGCGATGATCACCGCGATCCTACGTCCTGCTCGCACTGCAATAACAGGACCAAATGCAAGTATTAATGCGGCGACTCGCCGTCCGCCACGCTCCTCTTACGTTGGCCGGCACTAAAAAATGGGGAACTGGGTCGTCGCGCTTGGCTACATTGTGTAACCCACACCGGCGCCTCTGCCATACAATTTTCCATACAAAGCGGCCCTAGCCCTCGCCCAAATCCAGTTTCTGTCACCGCCCGCCGGTGCTCGCTAGTTTTCGAAAGCGCGCGTACCCCGCAAGGATAACCCCCATTTCGGTCGGATGCTGCGCGCCTGGAGCTTCTCGGCGCTGCTGCTGGCGCTGTGCGCCGGCTCCTCGAGCGCCGCCGAGTGCACGGCGCTCACGGAGAACGTGCTGACCTCGTCGGGCTGCCCCTCGGACTGCAACTCGTACCCGTGCGTGCTGTACTCGCCGTCGCAGGAGTCGTGCGTCGAGATGGGCGCCAGCGGCCCGTGCTACAGCGACAGCAGCTTCACGCTGCCCGGCACCAGCACCGAGTGCAACGTAACCTACCAGTGCCTGGACTCGCTGCTCTGGGACGGTGGCCAGTGGCTGCTGGCGCTCGACGCCAACAAGGAGGCCAACACCAAGACGATGGCCTACGTGACGGAGATCACGGAGCTCACGTATAGCACCTCGACCCTCTCCGTGTACGTAACGGCTTTTCACTTGAAGTTTGTATGGGGTTACGGTATAACTCATGAGATTACGTTTTGTACCCCATACAATTTCCAATTTTTAGTCAACTGCAGGGCTCGCCAAGTGAATCCATCGATAAGAGCACCATCAAGGACATCTCGCTGGACCAGACCTTCTTCGACACGCCCTCGACCGCCACGAGCATGTTCCTGATCAGCATCAACCTCCGCAACACCATCAGCTCCGTCTCCATGGCCACCAACTACCAGACGCTCTACGTGACCAACGGCAACCTGAACGAGGTCCCCGACCAGTTCGCCAACTTCACGGCGCTCATCAAGCTGGACCTGTCCATGAACTACATCACGGACCTGCCCGACAACTGGAGCGACGTCTGGACGGGTCTAAGCACGGTCACGGACCTCAACTTGGCCGCCAACTCACTCACGGACTTCCCGTCGTACTGGACAACTTGCAGACGCTCAACCTCAGCGGCAATGCGTACACGACCATCCCGGACAACGTCTACACCATGGCCGAGTCGGGCGCGCTCAAGTACCTGTACATGACGGATTGCAACCTGACCAACCTGCAGGTGTCGGAGACGCAGCTGTCGCTGCTGCAGAACCTGGCGGGCTTCGATGCGACCGTGACGATCTCGGACTGCGGCTCCGGATACGCGGCCACGACGCTGAGCAACGCGAACGTGGAGGTCTGCGCCGTGTCGACGTCTTCGTCCAGTGATGGCGGCGGTAGCAGCCACACATTGGCCATCGTGCTCGGCGTGTGCTGCGGCGTACTGGTGCTTGCTATTATTGCATTCCTCTGGTACCGCAAGAAGAACGGCGGCCAGTTCACCACCAAGAACGGATCGACGATCTTCGGCACGGACATTGGCTCGAGTCTCACGGGCGGAGACACGACGTTCGGATCGTCGATTTGGGATGACCCGGACCTTCTGGCGGCGCGTATCGACCACCGCGACGTGGAGGCCGTCAAGCTGCTGTCTCGCGGTGGCTTCGGTGAAGTGTGGCTGGGTCTTTACATGAACGAGAACGTCGCTATCAAGCGGTTGCTAGGCGACAAGAAGACCATGCAGGACGCGCTGGCCTTTGCGACAGAGATTAAGACCATGGCACGTCTGGAGCACCCCAAGATCGTGCGCTTCATCGGTGTGTCGTGGTCCAACGCGTTGACTATCCAGGCCGTGACGGAGTTCATGGACTGCGGTGACCTCAAGTCGCTGCTGGACTCGAGTCGCGCCAGCTCGTTGACGTGGGCCAACCTCAAGTGCCAGATCGCCATCGACATCGCCGACGCGCTCGTGTACCTGCACACGCTGAACCCGAAGCTCATCCACCGTGACTTGAAGTCTCGCAACGTGCTGATCGACGCTCAGACCGGCGCAAAGCTGAGCGACTTCGGTATCTCGCGCAACCGCAGCTTCGACGAGACAATGACGGCCGGCGTCGGTACGGCTCGCTGGATCGCGCCCGAGGTCATTCTGGGCGGCCACTACACGGAGTTCGCCGACATTTACTCGTTCGGCGTGGTGTTGTCCGAGCTGGACACGTGCAAGGCGCCGTTCTACGACGCCACCAACACGAACGGCGGCAAGATGCAGGACGTGACCATCCTGCAGCTCGTGTCGGCCGGCAAGCTGCAGCCGAGCTTCGAGGAGTCGTGCCCGCCGTCCATCGTCAAGCTGGCGCGCGCTTGTCTGTCCTTCGACCCGGCGCAGCGTCCAAGCGCCATCCACATTTCGTACGAGCTGCGCAAGATCATGAAGGACGAGCTGTAGAGCGGCTTCAACAGCACAATGTTGATGTTTTGGTAGGCGGTGGAGGCTCTTTTGTATTACCCCAGTTAACTTTAAGCAAAGTCTTACACATTACTGAAAAGTGGTTGGGCTTCATGTTGAATGCTTGATGTAGACGTGCTGCTTCTTGTCCTGTTCGTATCCAGGCGGCAGAGTATCCCGTCGACTCCGTAACACTGAGTAGCTCAGCAGAGCGAGATAGGCCAGCAGTGCGAGGAGTCCAACGGCGACTGCACTGAAGACGCCACCGACGTGGCTCGCCACTGCGGTCTCCGATACGTCGTTCGTATCAACAGTCGATGCTGAAGACCCCGACGCTCCCGAAGCCGCTTGACTCGCCGTCACCTGATCGACCAGTGCGAGCTTGACTAGCGCCAGCATCAGACTCTCACACGGATGATGTCATGATGCAGCATGTCTGCTGCTGGCACCCACGCAAGCGGGTACGCCAGCAACAGACATGCACGGGGAACACGTACCTGGTGGCCAGGAAGGCAGGCGTCGCAGCGCCGCCGCCTCCGCCGCCACAAGAAGTCCGCGCGCAACGTCGCGTGAAGGCTGGCGCCAGGCTTGCGCAAGACTGCCTGGCGCCCGGAATCCAGAACGCTACCTGCACAAGTATACAAACATGCATATATGGGATTACGAAAACAGAAAAACACTTGCATTTAGTATAGGTTAGCTCAGCTTCTAGAACGACACTAAGGAGAACCTAGAGGAAGGCCTAGAGCACGTAGTTAGCCCGAAGACTTAACGGAATCAATCTCACTTTGCATTTTACCCAACAACAAGCAAGCAACACAACCACTCCACGCACCTTCGCTACGACAGGCTCCAGAGCACCCGGAGCCTGTCATTTGGTAGCACTTGTTGGTCCCCTCGCAACCGCGCTTCGCTCAACCTCAAGGAGGTCTTCGGGCACCGGCTGGGGATTCGCTTTTGACCGCGCTTCGCTCAACCTCGGAGAGGGCTACGGGCACCGGTCATTGGCTGTAATTCGGACCCGCCTGACATCTGTCGAGGAACGTCGGCATAAGTACGAGGCACCAGCTGTAGCGGCGCACCCGATCCAGTCCGGCTTCCGAGTTCGGCGGTTAGGGGTAGTGCAGTCCGCTCTGAGTTGCCCGGGCCGCTTCTTTGATTGGATGGCTGGACGTAGGGGTCGTCGCGTTGACAACGCTGTTCCCGACGGGTCTTTTGTGAGGCTGGGTGTAATCGACGCCACCGACATCGACAAGCTGCGCACCGATTGCTACCGTCAAATCCGGCACGCAGTGCGAACGACTGAACGACTGCTAAGAGAACTTGCTGAGGTCAAGCCACTCACTTCGGAAGAGCGAGACCAGAAAAGGGCGGTCATCCATCAGCTCTGTCGCGCTCAGCGTAAACTCGGCAAGGCAACCGGTCTCGTCAACCTCGGTGTAGCCAGAGTCCTCGACCCACGTACTACCCGTCAACAACTCGAGCGCGACAACCGTCTCCGTGATCGCGAGGAAGCCCGCCGCCAGCGTAGCCTAGCAACTGTAAGGGAGCTGATTAACTCGTCTAACGAGCAGTAAACACGTTTTAGCCGCTTTTGTTTACGGCAATTCATCGTCGAGTGTGATAACGAATACCTTCGCGGGTATAACGTTTTAGAGGGAATCAGCTTTATTACTAGTTAGGCGTTTGGGTTAAGGCTTCCGCGTGTGAAAGGAAGGCGAACAAGATGGCGGACGTCTCTGAGCTCATGCAAGGAGTGCTGCAACTGATGCAGCAGCAACAAGAGATGATGAGAGTAATGAATGAGCAACGAGGAATGAACGACTTCAAGCTGGATGGGATTAGACTACCCAAGTACACGGGGCATGAGTCTGAGTCGTTCCGCCTGTATCAAGAAGAGTTGTCGCAGTACTTTGAGGCCCGCAACATTGACTGGAAGAACGAGCGTTGGGCGACGAGGGTACTGGCTATTATCGGGAGCACGTTGAAAGGGCAGGCTGGTCAGTGGTACCTGGCGCGGAAGCATGAGATTTACTCTGCGGAGCAGTTACTCCGTGAGTTGTCACGCGCATTTGTTCCGGCGGATCTTCAGTTGCGGCTGCGTGAGCAGTTGCGACACCTAAGCCAGAAATCTTGCAAGTCGTTGGGTGATTACGTTTCACGGTTTCGCAACATTGTACTTCAAGTGGAAAACATGACGGAGATCGACAAGGTAGTGTACTTCTCGCAAGGGTTGATGCCAAATACACGTCAGGAAGTACTGTACAAGCGCTGTGAAACCCTTACGGATGCCATTACGGTAGCGATGGACTATGAGCGCTCGCACTTCGGTGCTCCAGCGCGCACGGGACGTCGCGACCGTGATTACCCACGATTCCGCAGAAACGAGTCGGCTTCAAGATCAAATGGTCCTGAGCCAATGGAGATCGACAGTGCGCAAGAACTCAGTCTAGAAGAGTGCCGTCGGCAGAGGAAATGCTACAACTGCTTCCGTGGTGGTCATATTGCAGCCCACTGTAAGGCCCCTCGTCGGAAACAACGTCCCTACAGAGGTCCGAATCAGCGTCAACGAGACTCGCAGCACGTCAATGCTGTGGAGCAACAAGTCAGCGATGGTGAAGAGAGAATCGTGTACGACCAGTACACTGTGGATGCGTTTGAGGAAGTCAGCATGCATGACGTGGCTGCTAGACCGGATAATGAGCTCATCCGTAAACCCGGGAGAATTGAAGGGCACCCAGTAACGATACTGCTTGACTGTGGTGCTACGGCAAATCTGGTACGGCCAGGAATGGTGTCGAAGGTGAAAGGAACTAAGGATGTACAGGTGAAGGGCTTCGATGGAGAAATCAAGGAGTATCACGATGTGAAGGTTGTGGAAGCGGACATCGGCATGGAGGACAAGACGTTCGAGAAGCTGCGCCTAACAGAGAGTCCACTAGCGATTGAACATGACGTTATCTTGGGGAAGCCGTGGTTTGCCAAATATCAACCAACGATCAACTGGCGAACGCATGAAGTAGTATTTCCGAGCAGGGAAGAGAGACCAAGGCCCAAGACGGACAAGAACGAAGACAAGATAGAAGATCAGGGAGAATGTGAGAAGGACGACACCACAATGGCCCCAAGCGAAGTTGAAGAGTCGGCGACAGCAGAAGAGCAACGAAAGAAAACGGAAAAGGAAGCAATTCGCGCACGCCATCGGTCACATCTCGCCTTGACTGAGGCGTGGCGTAATGGTGTCTTTGGGTCCACGAAGAAGTTCCGTCGTCGTATGCAGGACAGGAAGTTTGCGGAGCTGTTCTTCGTCAAGGTCTGTGTAGCAGTGGAATCCGACAACGTACCAGACTACATTAAGCCTTTGCTTGACAAGTTTGGTGATGTCTTCCCAGAAAAGCTGCCAGATGGTCTACCTCCCGAGCGCATCGTCGAGTTCGACATGGAGATGAAACCTGACGCCGCTCCTAGCACCCTAGCACCGTTTCGACTGTCTAAAACGGAGCAGGAAGCATTGGAAAAGTTCGTCGCGGAAAACATGAAGAAAGGGTGGATAGAAGTCTCAATTCACCCTGGGTCTCCAATATCTTCGGTGTTCCTAAGAAAGATCCGGCGACTGGTCAAATCCCGAAGAGAGCTGAATGGTTGCGATGTGGGAATAGTTCCATTCCGATTCGTTGGGTCATCGACTTCCTCAATGTGAACAGTCAGACGAAGATCCCGGCGGATGATTCCGACGACGAAGTTACTGGCGAGCCCGAGCCTTGGAAGTTACCAGCAGTCCATGATTGCTCTTCATCCTGTACGCATCAGACTTCGAAGCTTCGACGTCACAGTGTCCACGCCGCAATGCTTCGCATGCTTCCGTCGGATGAACGATGTCTTCTTGTCGACGATCTGGACTTGCGGGGGGAGAGTTACCCCATTGGAGTTCAGCAAGAAGTCAATGTACACGTGGAACAAGTCCAGAACGTCGAGTACTTAACATCCAGCGTCCATTTGAGCGAAGACCAGAAGAAGAAGTTCCAGGCTGGATACAAGAAAGACCCCGCGTTCAAGGAAGTATGGAACCGACCGGACAAATCTGCAGACTTCGTCAAATCGAATGGGCTTTTGTACAAGCGTTCGGGTCATTCGGTCATCAGGCTGTGTGTTCCCAATAACGCCCGGCTAATCACGAACATCTTGGAAGAATTCCATGATGCACCCACGGCAGCTCATCCTGGAATCCGTCGAACGCAATTGAGGGTTGCTCAGTGGTACTTCTGGCCCACGTTGGAGAAGGACACGAAGGAGTACGTGGCAAGCTGTGGGACGTGTGCTAGATGGAAAGTTAGTACCGCGCGCAAGAAAGGAACTATGATGCCAATTCCAGTCCCGAGCGAGTGTTGGGAAGTAGTGACTATGGACTTCGTGACAGGGCTACCGGTTTCTAATGGCTTCGATGCAATCATGACTGTGGTGGACAAACTGTCCAAGCGGCCCAAGTACATTCCGACACATACGACGGCGGATGCTCCAGAAGTTGCCCGCATCTGCTTTGAAGGAGTAGTTCGTCATCACGGTCTGCCAAAGGTGATCATCAGCGACCGAGACCCCAAGTTCACATCAAAGTTTTGGAAGTCGCTCATGGATATCATGGGGTCAAGTTGTCGCTCACCACGGCATATCGTGCCCAAGCGGATGGACAGACTGAGCGTCAGAACCTTGTCTTGGAAGATGCATTACGGTGCATGGTGTCCTACCATGGTCGAGACTGGGCTACGCATTTGGGAACAATCGAGTACGCACATGCGACGCTGGAGAGTTCCTCGACAACGTTTACGCCGTTCGAAGTGGACACAGGACGCAAGGTCAGGAACTTAGTATCCCAGATCACCCCTGGTGAAGTTCGTGATGAAGATGTTCCACTAGTTGACTTCGCGCAAAAGTTTGCTGAAGAACGCAAGAAGATCGTTGAATTGGCCCGCAAGAATCTCCTGGCAGCACAAGAACGTCAAAAGAAGTATTACGACAGGAAGCGCCGAGACGTGGAGTTCAAGGAAGGAGATCTCGTATTGCTGGATACGCGTAACTTGCCTCTCAAGCGCATCACGGCCAACACGGAACTCAACCGCGAGAAGTTGGCGATGAGGTACATCGGCCCGTTCAAGATCGAGAAGATGATAAATTCCAACGTAGCACGGCTCAAGCTACCGCGGCACATGAGTCGTCTTCACCCGAGTTTCAACGTGGAGTTCCTCAAGCATGACGTTCCGAACCCTCAACGCTTCGCGTCGCGACCTTTGCCCAAGTCTGCACCAGTACTCCTCGACGATGCCACCGACGAAGAACTGCATTTCCCAGAAGCTCTGCTCCAGCAGAAACAGCGCAACAACAAACGTCTCTGGTTGGTCAAGTGGCATGGACTCCCCGATTCAGAAAACACATGGGAATACGAGGTCAAGCTAAAACGGGTATCGCATTGGCGTGAACTTCTCCACAAGTTCCGTCAACAGCGCCAACGCGATTAAAAGTCCGGGGGGATGTCATGATGCAGCATGTCTGCTGCTGGCACCCACGCAAGCGGGTACGCCAGCAACAGACATGCACGGGGAACACGTACCTGGTGGCCAGGAAGGCAGGCGTCGCAGCGCCGCCGCCTCCGCCGCCACAAGAAGTCCGCGCGCAACGTCGCGTGAAGGCTGGCGCCAGGCTTGCGCAAGACTGCCTGGCGCCCGGAATCCAGAACGCTACCTGCACAAGTATACAAACATGCATATATAGGATTACGAAAACAGAAAAACACTTGCATTTAGTATAGGTTAGCTCAGCTTCTAGAACGACACTAAGGAGAACCTAGAGGAAGGCCTAGAGCACGTAGTTAGCCCGAAGACTTAACGGAATCAATCTCACTTTGCATTTTACCCAACAACAAGCAAGCAACACAACCACTCCACGCACCTTCGCTACGACAGGCTCCAGAGCACCCGGAGCCTGTCACGGATGCGTTGGTGTCCGTCTGTGGGCTTGGATGTAAATTTCTCGATGAAGTTAGCCCATGTGTGTGAAGGCTCGGTGTTGATGGCACGGTCCGTACCATCATCGATCCAAACAAACGCGGTCAATGCTTGTGTTGCTTGTCTATTCTCTAGGTTACATTGTATTCGCTACTGTCGAGCGTAGGCGATGCCGACAGGAGGTGCCGGCGACAGCTCGCTGGCCTGCGGAGACGTCGCGGAGCTGTTGCGCTCCATCGCTCGATTCCGTCTCCTCCGCACCACCACCAGCATGACGCCTGCAACAGCGAGCACAACGGCCACAACGCCGACGACAACGACCACAGCGGAGTGGTCGGAAAAGCTGCTGCTGCTGCTGGACTCGCGGCCGTTTGAAGCTTCGTTATCGGAGCCCGAGTCGCTGCTGTCGCGGGCGTCGGTGTCTCCAACCACAAGTACCCACAAGTGACGACCCAGGGCAACAAATCTGCTTGCCGCCACGAGCCGCAGCAAGAGAGGAAGGACTTGAAGGGCTTGACGCATGTTGCGTGGAGCTTGAGACCACTTGTCGCCCTTGACAGAAGTTCCGATGTGGGAGGTGCTGAAGCGAGCACACACGTCTCCACCAACTGGTTCCTGTGTTGGGTTCACCTAATAGGTTGTCACTCCCTGCTGGTGAAGTACCGGTAAAGGACAGCGAGAGCTGCGTTTCGTGCGGCTCGGTGCGGTGTGCAAGCCGAAAGGGGAAGGGCGAGACTTGCCCATTTACCGCTGGAAAATCCGGTCTCAGCGCATGACGAGGTTTAGGAGCAGGCTGTACGCCACCAGAGGGTGCCTCTTGTGGCGAGTGCTCGGGATCGGATCGGTGGACACGTGCGAAAGACATCGACAGACCGTATGCAACATCCAGCACGACATGATGCCGCCCCCATCTCGGAGCCGTAGCACCGCAGGACGCAGGGCGGACCAAACCAAAGTTTGAAGACAAGGTGGACAGAGCAGCGTCCACCAAAATTTACGCACGATTTACAAAGATTCACGGAGGTCTCAACAATCTCTCGCTTGGTCTCTCTTAAAATTAAGGAACGCAAGGAGGTCCTAAACGTCTTCACTTACTACTCTCTCTGTCTTGAGGCCAGTCAACTTGACCTCGCCGACACATTTTAGTATGGACGCAGCTTGCGCTGGCCCGTGCCGCCCATGGGGCCGTCGCTCGACAGCGTCGTGTAGATCGACGTGCTCGCGAGCTCCTCGGCGCTGGCTGTGGGCAGGGGCTCCAGGCGCCCGTGCCAGCGTTCTGCTTCGTGTGCTAGGCGCGTTACGGATTTGGTAGTCGTCCAGGTGCTGACTCGATTAGAGTCAGACATCTCTGCACCAATCAGAGTGCTTGTCCTCTTAGTAAGAATACCCTCTTTGAATTATAACGGTTATGATCTTACAACAACAGTACAGTAAGGTATCTTACCAGGAAGCTATTAACTAAGGTTCAATAGACTACCTTCTCTCACAGTAAGGTATCTTCGTTATTTAATTGTACAGTTTGCAGCGGCCATGGTATAAATTGATATCTATTCAACACTTCCGTTGATCAAATTGATCAAACTAGCTAAGTACATGTAGAGCGACTCGCTCGAACTTCAACACGTTCAAAACACTGAAAGCTGCCGCTTCAAAGTACTAGAAGTATATTTCATCGCTGCTCTTCTTTATAATGGTCCAGACTGCAAATATTCTCCTTTGTTGAATGCATGCCTATGACTCGTATGCAGGCTACGAGCGCTTTCGACACCACAGATAGTATTGTGCCTGTTCGTCGCAGTCGCTTCGACATGCAGTAAAAGATCGCATATCACAACACCGCCTTGCCATTGGTCGAAAACCGCTCTAACCTCTTGCCATTGGTCGAGGCCGTTACGCGTCGTTTCAGTCCAAAACCTGCGGTCTCAATGGGACTCGGCGCACCTGCGCACTCACTCAAGTCCGCTCGGCGCCGCATTCGACCAGTCACCCCCCAAGCCGAGGCCCGCAATGCGCTTGCGACTACTGTCTCTACTAACGCTGTTAGCACTGTCTCAATGCGCGGCTTCAGAGGCGGGCCCGCTGCGAGTCTCATTGGCACGTCGAAGGTCTCCTCCTGATACTGCCGCTGCAGTTGCTACAACCGCTACTGCAACCGACTGGATCCAGTCCGAGGCTCGGGCATATCACACTCACGCTCCTGTGCCCGAATGGACGGTGGCAGAAGCCAACGCCACGCAGGACGCGGCTCAGCCACCGCTGCCCACCGCCAAGCGCGTGACGCTGCAGAACTTCGGCAATGTACAGTACATCGGCACTGTGGGGTTCGGCAACCCGCCGCAGTATCTGGACGTGGTGTTCGATACGGGCTCTAGCGATACGTGGATCCCTGGTACAAACTGCGACAGCTGTGGATCGCACCACCGCTTCGACTCACAGAGGTCTACGACATTCTTGGACACGGAGGAGAAGTTCTACGACGCGGTTAGTGTTGATTTTGCAGCTATTTGCAAGGAATCTGGAGTAGTTTAGAGGACGTTACTGATTTATTTATTTTGTATCTTGTGATGCAGTACGGCAGCGGCTCGGTGTCGGGGACCGTGGTGGTGGACACAGTGACGATCTCGGGGTATACCGTGGACAGCGTCCGCTTCGGGGTGATCGACGACGAGAGTGACAAGTTGCAGGAGTTCCTGGCCGACGGGATCTTTGGACTGGGCTTTGAGGGGCTTGCACATATCAGTCGCCCCACCGTATTCGCGGCACTCGCAGGGGAGAACGCAGATTTGGAGAACATGTTCGCCTTCTACCTCACGCCCGAGGCGTACCGGGCGAGCAGCGAGCTGCATATCGGGGTTACGACCTGTCGGTGGTTGGGGCCAACGCCTCGTTCCACTACACGCCCGTGGTGAAGCTGCCCGAGTTCGACTCGTTCATGTACTGGACCATCAAGATGAACGACTTTTCCGTTCTCCCTCCAGTCGGCAAGAGCACCACCGACACCACCAACGGTGACAACATGGAGAGCGACGTGGCCGCCAACATGTGCGAGCCCTTCTGCTACGCCATCGTCGACACGGGCACGTCGCTGATCAGCGTGCCGGCGGGTCAGTTCGACGAGGTGGTGAGCAAGATCACGCGCGGTCTGGACTGCGTCGGCATCGACTGCGACGCCGCGGACGTCAAGGACTTCCCGGTGCTGCACTTCGGCATGGAGCCGGACAACATCTTCCTGCTGCAGCCGCAGGACTACGTTTTGTGCTCGGGCTGGGGCCAGTGCAAGCTGCAGCTCCAGTCCACGACGGACGAGTGGTGGATCCTCGGCGACGTCTTCATCAAGACTTACTACACGCTGTTCGACGCCGAGCGCATGCGCGTGGGCTTCGCGTGCGAGGGCGACATCTGCCAGGGCGGCCGCGGCAGCATCTACGGCGACGATGGCGAGGGCGGCGCGTTCGGCGCGTGGGAGAACGCCTTCCTGCTGGGCTCGTGCTTCGCGGCCGCGTGCATGTTCCTGTTCGTGTTCCTGCTGAACCAGCAGGACGAGGAGCCGTATCTGAACCAGGACGAGAGCTTTCTCGGTGGGATCATTGACCGGCGCACCAGCTCGCCGCAGGGGTATCAGGTGCACGACCCCAAGCGGCCGCTGCTGTACGACGACGAGGACCAGCACGCGTACGCGACGTCGTCCACCTCGACGTCGCAGGCGTCCAGCTACGCCGAGGCGCGGCGCAGCTTCGCGGCGCTTCCGTCGCCCCCGAGCTCCACGGACGGCCACCAGAGCGATGGCTCCTGTGTTGAAGTGTAGATGGACACCTTGGAGGACACTCTGTCCCGCTATTTAAAAATATACGTTCCAGATCTGGAAGGTTTCAGATTCGCAGAACCTGTCTGGATCTTTGACAGCTGTAGTATGTTACACAGGACATGCATGAGTGATGACTGAAACATTGAGGTTTTCTATACAACCCGCATTTTCAAAATATAGATTCCTATAGGGAAGATCCGACAGCTGTCGCGTGCCCTTTCGGCGCGGCGGTCGCTGCTAAACGATCGAAGAGGAAGGAGAGGCCTGCACGCGCGCGCTCGGCTGCGTGCAAAGCTTAGAGCTTAGCAAAGGGGTCGAACCTGGCCAAGCTGACAGCTTCAAGCTGCCGACCGACCGGCATCGGCTTGGCCGCGGCGGCCGTCAACACACTCGCACAGTTGGAGAGACACCCTAACTGCGCCCCTCTCTCCCCATACTTATTTCCAGTCATTTTTGATGATTTCAGTGCGAGCCCTAGCCCACACTGCCTAACCGCATAACCGCGGCGCTCTCGTTCTGTAACTCGTCGTTCCCGTTCCCCGCCCGACAAACGAACCTGGGCGCCCGAGGAGAAGGAGGCGGCGCCAGATCTCGCGGCGCTTTTCCACCTACCTAACCGGGAACGCGACGCGGTTAGCACTAGCCTAAACGGCTTCGACGCACCGACGGACCGGGGAGGAGCGCGGGCGCTTTAAGCACTAGCCTAACCGACCGAGCGAGCAGAAGAAGGGAAGGAAGGAAGGATGCGCGTCCCGTCGAGACTGCTGCTGCCGCTGGTGGTGGCCGTGACGCAGGTGCAGGGCGCCGAGGCGGCCAACGGCTCGCTGCCCACGTGGCTGGCCTACGTGACGGGCGGCTTGCTGGTCATCATCATCGTGTACTACTGCTGCCGCCGCGCGCTTCGACGAGAACTTGCAGCAGCCGCTGCTCGGGGGCCAATACACGGAGGACGGCCAGCCCATGACCCGCCAGGACGTTCAGGAATCGTACGTTGCTGCTTGCATTCTCTCTCTAACCCCCTGCCGCTTTAACCACTGCTTAAAATGGTGTCATGGTTAGGCACCACCCACCTAACTGGGTTTAGACACATTTGCTGTGCATGTGTCTAAACCCATGATGGTGGTGGTGTTAAACCCGCACCATGCAGTGGGGAAGTGCTTCCTCTCTCTCTTCGATAAATTGTCGTGTTCTAACTTCTAAAAATCTGTACTACTAAACTTTTAGAAACGACGAGGTCAGCACGCAGTGGCAGTGCGAGGTCTGCGACTTCCACAACAAGAGCTCGGCCAAAGCCTGCGTGCTATGCGGCACCGAGCGCGGCTTCAGCCTGGGGCTCAACTCGCCCGTGCGCCCCGCCAACACGGGCCCAGTGGCCGTGGAGACGGACGTTCCAAGGGAGAAGAGCTTCAACCGCACGCGGTCCTTCGCCATCCGCCGCCTCAACATGCTCAACTCGCGCCAGCGCGGCGCGCGCAACCGCCAGGACTGGGTGCGCAAGGTCGGCATGGACGGCAAGCGCTACTGGGCCAAGAGGGAGCTGCCCTTCCCATTGGGCAACGCCAAGCCCAAGGACGACAAGGCCGGAGACGACGACAAGGCCGGCGCCATCCGGATCGACATCCCGGCCTCAGACGCCGACATGCTGTCGCCCAAGGGCGCCGGCTCGACCACCGCCGCCTCGTCGGGCTCGACCGACCCGGACAAGGAGCTCGTGCACCAGCAGTCGCTGGCCTTCGTGTCGCAGCTGGCGCAGACCCCGCGGCATCCCGAGGGTCGCATGACCTTCAAGGAGTACCGCGAAGTGGACGCGCGCGTGGCGTCCCGCGGGTACGAGATCTCGGAGCAGGACCTGGAGATTCTGGAGCAGGTGGCGGCGCTGCCCTTCAAGGACAAGTACGCGTGGTTCCTGGAGCAGACGTCGGCGCTGATCAAGCCCTGGGAGGACGGACGCTTGAAGATGCGCGTGCACCGCGAGAATATTCTGGTCGAGTCGATGGAGCAGCTTCTCGGCGTGCAGATGGAGCACATCCACATGCCGCTGCGTATCGAGTTCATTGGCGAAGTTGCTATTGATGCCGGCGGACTGGAGCGCGAGTGGTTCTCGCTGGTGACGGAGCGTCTGTTCGACGAGACGATCGGTCTCTTCATGTGCGCGCACGTGGACTCGCTCGCGTACGTTATCAACCCGAACTCGGTGGAGGCCTCGGCCGACCACCTGCTGTACTTCCGTGGCGCCGGTCGGCTGCTGGGTCGTGCTCTGCTGGAGGGACAGTTGATGAAGGCCCACTTGGCTCTGCCCGTGCTGAAGCACCTGCTTGGAGTCCCGATCTCGTTCAGTGACCTGGAATTCTTCGACCAGGAAGTATACAACTCGCTCAAGTGGATGAAGGAGAACGACGGCGTGGACGCGCTGGGTCTGGACTTTACCGTGACGAACCGGAAGCTGAACGGCGAGGTGGAGACGATCGAGCTGAAGGAGGGCGGCAAGGACATTGAGCTGACGGACGAGAACAAGCAGGAGTACATTTACCTGCGTCTGCGCTACATCATGCTGGACTCGTACGCCGAGCAGCTGCAGCACCTGATGGCTGGAGTGTTCGAGGTGATCCCGCAGGAACTCATCCTCGTGTTCGACTATCAGGAGCTGGAGCTGGTGTTGTGCGGCGTGCCGTCCATCGACGTGGACGACTGGAAGGCGCACACGCAGGTGTCGGACGAGCTGCCGGAGGAGCTGCTGTCGTGGTTCTGGGAGATCGTGGAGGCGTTCTCGGACGAGGAGCGCGCGCGTCTGCTGCAGTTCACGACGGGCTCGTCGCGCGTGCCGGTGCAGGGCTTCAAGGCACTCACAAGTTACGATGGCCGCATCTGCCACTTCACGCTTAAGGCCGTGGCCTTCCCGGAGAACGCCTATCCGCGAGCACACACGTGCTTCAACCGCATCGACTTGCCGCTGTACAAGTCGAAGAAGGAGCTGGAGGACGTGCTGTCGCTGGTGATAAATATGGAAGTGACGGGCTTCACGGACGAGTAAAATGATGGTATTTTGTACAGTTGAAGGCATTCATGCCGCGGCTGCACCATCCTCCGCGTCACATCGTGCTGCACGCGTCGCCGTCGTCCGGCGTTTTGAGTTCGTTGGGAGCAGACCAGCCTGAACAAGAGTGGGGAAGCTTGCCCAAGGTGGAGATGTTATCAGCAGCGTCGAGGGGAGACGCGTTGGCGGTGCCACGCAGTTGGATGACACGCAACACGCGGCAGGACCTCTAGGGAAATCGAGCATGAACACGCAGAAAAACAGGAAAAACAAAACAAAAACAGATTGAACGCGTTACTCTCGGATTTATTTACCTTTGCGTCTTCAGTGTTGACTTCGATGATGGCCTTCGGATCAACCAACTGATCTGCAACTTTTTCACCATCGATAGATAACGATGACAGGAAACGCGCATCAAACACGCGGCATATATTTCCACTCACTCTCCCACCGTAGTCCCATTCAAAATGAGCTATCGCGTGGCCTTCTCTTCCCGCCTTTTGTTTTGCTTTCGCAGTATCGCTCGGTAGCTCCCGGAAATGTTTCAGCACACAGAATCACACAGGGCTGAAGTCCTTCGCTCGGGTTTAGACATCAGCAACAGCGCCGTCTACAGGTCCATATCCTCCACGACAGTCGATGGCGGCGGCCGGTCGCCCTGCGCGAACTGGAACTTGGTCGGGTCAGCACCGGCAGCCGCAGCAGCCTGTTGCTGCTGCTGTTGCTGCTGCTGCATGGCGAAGGCCGCGGCGGCCTCATGCGTGCCTACATTCACGATCACCCACACGGGGTCGCCGAAGAATCCTGCCGAGCAGTGCAGCCTCCAGCTGCCAGCGTACTGACCAGGCTCCGACGGCATCAACAGCGGCGCTTGTACGTCTATCCGCTGCCCGGGCGGTACTGCTGTCCCTGGAATCTGTTCCGGTCCTTGGAAACTCGTGCCCTGAGCAAACAGCAGCCGCGTATCTGCCGGCCACGGCTCACTGCCAGTGTTCACAAAACTCCATTGCTGCAAAAGACCCAGTGAATAATAAAATAAAAACTCAGTAAATCTGCGTAGTAACTCCCCATCACAACGCCAAAATCCCTCACCATTTGCACAGGTGTGTCCGGGGCGAACAGCATGCTCTGCGAGGCCGACAGGTCGCTGACGAATTGCGCCTGGAACGAGGCCGAGTTGGGCTGCTGGTGCTGCTGCCCGGACGACGCGTCGCCCTCGTCCTCCATGTCCAGGTCGTCGCCGGCCGTGTCCATCCCTCCATGGGGTTCACCACGGGCGTGCCGCTGGCCTCCATCGTGGCCAGGTAGTTGTTGGCCGCCGTCTCCACGTTCCAGTTGCACGACTCGAGGAAGAACGTGGCCGTGTGCACGTCCAGCTGCAGCAAGTGCGCGAACTGGTCCACCAGCTCGTCGTGGTCGCTGGTAGTGATGCTCTGGAACATCTGCAGCAGGTCGTCGGCCATGGTTGCGCCGGCAGTGATGGGAATTAACTAGAGAGGAAGAGACAAAGTGTTAGTGGGCTTTGCAGTGAGATTGCACGCGTTCTAAGGGGTCTAGAGGTGGAAGCTACACGTACGAGAGCAGGAGGGAGTGGCGAAGGAGGTGCGCGCCTTGGGAGGTTCTTCTGGGCGCTGGGGGGGTCAGTGGATGATGGGAGAAGCTGCCGATGGGGTCTGCTCGCTCGCAGTGCGCCGAATTACGCCGATTGTGGACTTCAAATAAAAGTTTGAAGTTTCTAAAGTACCGGTAGATAAAGATATTTACCGGTACTACAGCGATCCAACTAATGAAAAGTTGGCACTAGTTAGTTTGGGTTCGTTTGGTCTCATAAATAATGTCAAGTGAAAGCTGCGCATTCGTGCGAGCGGCTATTCTTGGAGACTTTATTTTTACGGTCAAGTCTCTCAGACTGACCGTAGAGTAACGTAGTCGAGATGGCTACCTATGTGTTTTTGCACCGGACCACCTGCCAGGCTACTGTACCCAAGTATGCTCGGTGTCTAGGTGTGGCTCACACTATGGGTGTTACGTTTGAACGCGACGCACAACCATCAAAAGCGGCGGCCGCCGCGGCCAGCTTTCTATAAATGGTAGTCCATCCCAATTAATCCTCATTGCACCACTACAAAAACACGTGCTGACATTCTGCCCACATTGTGCTCACACCAAGAGCCTCGAGACTACAGTTTGCTGCTGCTGTTGAATAGTTCAGCAGGGTGGAAGTCGGCGGCAGCCCACGCACTCACATCAACATTTGTCATTGGCACTCCACCGGTATACCGACATCCACCGATAAAAGAGAATGGGAAAATGACAGCACTCGTATGAATGTCGTCGGTAAATGCAGAACCCGTAGTTTGTGTGACAGTACACGTATGCGGGAAACTGGGGTGAAAACTTGTGCTGAAGGCGTGTAAACGTATGCCACCTAGTGACAACAGGCGTATGAGCATACAACCTCAAAGAGTCGTACTACATCTACGAACGCGTTGGTCGTGGCCGCCGAGGAGGCAACCAACGTCGCCACGCGCGCGCTGGACGCGTTGGCCACGGGCCCGTGGGCTCCGGAAAACATCTGCTACCGCCCCCATTGCCGCTGCCCGCCGAGGAGGAGGGCGTCAGCTAGAACGACGTACTGCTGCTGGACGCGATGGCCCATGCCCGGCGAGGAAGGGGACGTCAGCGAGAACGTCGTGCTGCTGCTGGCCCCGCCGCCCATGCCCGCCAAGGAGGAGGACGTCGGCGAGAACGTCGTGCTGCTGCTGGACGCGATGGCCCCTGCCCGGCGAGGATGGGGACGTCGGTGAGAACGTCGTGCTGCTGCTGGCCCCGCTGCTTAAGTCTGAGGACGAGATCAAGAGCCAGAGCGTCGCGCTGCTGCTGGCTCTGCCGCCCATGTCCATGCCGGAGGACGCGACCAAGAGCGTGAAGGTTGTACTGCCGCTGGCTCCGCTGTCCGTTGTCATCGAGGCGAGGATGACATCGTCGTCGGACAGTAGTGAGAAGCGACCAAGCTGCATCACTTCACGTTTGCTGTTCTCCCGGACACTTCTCTTCGTCGATAAGTTTACCCTTCACCTCTTCACGGACAAGACTATCGCACGATGGTCGACCTTTCAGCCAAAGAGATTCGCGTGAGAGCCTCTATGCTGGCGACACTGTGAGCTACTACGTCTACGGCGTGGTGGTCGGAGATCCCCGTTGGCTTCGGACAAGTGTGGTGCTGTCCGTGGACAATCTCAACCTGAAAGGCCCAATCGAGTTAGCCTCTGGAGACCCGATAAGCCTCCACATGTGGCTCAAGCGCAAGATCACTCGCGATGGCGTCGAGCCCACCGACGACGAAGCGAAGTGGAGGAAGCATCGGTCCTTCAATCTGGTGGATGGACGCGTCGACCAACCAAGGGATGCAGAACGCTTGCGCGATGGCCTCGCCGCAATAACCCGCGACGTCTTCGGTAGCTGGCGAAACCGTGGCCAGCAGCAGCAAGACATTGTTGCTGACTTCGCGATCCAAGGAAGCCCGCGCAGTGGCGACCACGGCGATGGAGCCTCTGAATCTGGATCCCAGAGCGGGCGCTTGCGTGATGATATGGTGGAGATCAGTGATCCCTCCCATGACGCACGTACGGCGCGTGCGAACAGCGCCCAACATGCAACCCTGGAACAGCAACCCGTACGCCATGTTGGCCACGACGAGGATGGTCTAGACCGCGTACCTGGTGCGCAACGGTATCGACAGCGAGACCGTCACGCGCATGTAAGCGTTGACCTGGTAGAACACCGAGATGTCCAAGCTGTCCGAGAGCAAGAAGAAAGAGAAGTGCACGAGGATCACGGAATCAACACCAGCATTTTGACCATTCGAGAAGGCATGACGTTTCTATCTGGGAAGGATGCTGTGAAGGCGGTGAAGGACTTTGCGCTATCGCAGGGGAAATGCATGCGAGTGGCTCGAAGCAGCGGAATGGACAGGCAACTGGTTTGTGCGTCTAAGCGGTGCTCCTTCAAGGTCCAGGTCTACCGTAAACGACGCTCGGATGGGTCGTACGGTGAGTGGTACATTAGCTGGATTAAAGGGGCCCATACCAACTGCACCGCGGTGCCGAAGCCTGAAACACGACAAATTGTGGCGAATCCTACGTTTCGCAGCGCCGTACACGCGGCGCCCAGGTCTAAGGAAACGGCATTGATCGACATCGTGCGTAATCGAGAAGGTGTTGCTCTCAATGCCCACCTTCGGTCTGTGTATCGGGCCCGGGATGTTGTCAATGAAACCGCAATGGCTACGATGAGGGAGTCGTACCAGCTCATCCGTTCATACCTGGACGAATTCCGAAGTCTGAACCCAGGTTCGATAGCTATCATGGAATGTGACAATGAGAGTCGCTTCATGCGTGTCATGGTCGCGGTCAAGACCGTAGCTGAATCAACCGAAGTGAGTCGACGCGTGCTCGGCATTGATTGTTCGCATTAAAAGTGCCCGTGGTATGACGGCCTGCAGATGATGCTTGTGAGCCAAGACGGCAACAGCGGGACAGTCGTAGTTGCTTTCGCACTGGTACCCAGTGAAGATCTGCCCAGCTACACTTGGTTCCTACGTCAGCTTATCAGCTCGGGGATCAACATCGTTCGACACGTGATTTTCTGTGATCGAGACGCTGTCTTGATCTCGGCTGCGGATACATTACGCCTTACGATTCGGTACTGCACGCTGCACATTATTCGGAACGTGACCTCGCGATTTTCGCACTTCCGACAAGAGCATCATAACATGGTTTGGAAACTGCAGTCCGCAGAAACCGAGGAGGCGTACAGGAGCGAGCTGGCGTGTATTGAAATCGCATTGGGCCGTGACGTTCGCGAGTACCTCGAGCAAATTCCCCCCGTTAAGTGGTGCATGCATGCCAACGTGGGCATCAGAGCTTCGTTTGGTTGGAGAACCTCAAACTTTGTGGAGAGTCAGTTTGGCTCTCAACTAGCCCTGGGGATTCGCGAGTTGCCCCCACTCCAGTTCATTCAGGCTATGTGTAGCCGCTTGTTGGACCGGACTTACCGCAGGCACCAAAACTGCGTGAAGTGGAAGCAGCAAGATCTGGTTGTCACACCAAAGAGTATGGCCCTCTATGAGACCCAGAGCAAGGAGATTGGCCACTACCGGGTTCAAATTGCGTCGCCTGATGTGAGCTACGTATCGCGGGAGGGGATCGAGTTTGCCATGCGTGTCCGCCACCGCGTCACGCTGTCAACAAACCACTGTACATGTGTGTTCATCGACCAGTTCAAGCTCCCCTGCAGGCACATGATTGCAACGCTTCAAGCTCGTGGTCAGTTAGACCGTGTATTCGACTTCTTCGATAAGGTGTACTTGGTCTCAACGTACACGGATGCTTTCATGGGAAGAGCCGGGCACCTACCTCTAGACCAGGACCTCGTTAAGGACGACACCACCCTTCCACCACGACTCGCTGCAAGACGTGGACGCCCGAAAACGAAGCGAATTCGAAGCAACGGTGAGGAGAGAGAGACCTCTGGGTATCGGTGCAGCAACTGTGGAGAGAGGGGTCACAACAAGCAAACGTGCAAGAGGCGCAGCGTCAGAGGTTAATGATTCGATGGGGGGGGGGCTTGAGCTAACTGCATGTTTAAAGGCGCTTCATTGTTTGTCAGTAGACGTATGCGAGTGTATGCGCGGTACAATTGAGATCGGTAGAGGATAGGGATAGCCGGTAGCTACGCCTCCTGCATTTAAAACTCATTTTCATACGACTGCTGTCATTTTCCCAAAAGAGAATCTTTTGACCGTATCTTTCACCGTAACCCTTGAAGATCGGTATATATATCCTGGTCATTGCGCAACTCGCCGGATCCTCCTCAAGCCTTCGCTCCGATATATACCTGCACCTTCCACCATGTCCGTGCTGCTCCGCTCCACCGCCAATGCTGCGCGCAGCCAGCTGCTCAAGGCCGCAGCCTCGCGAGGCTTTGCCGCCGCCGCAACGGCCACCGGCACGCCCATCATCAACTCGCACAACGAATGGGACCCGCTCGAGGAGGTGATCGTGGGCCGCGTGGAGGGCGCCACGATCCCCGAGTGGCACGTGGCTGGCAAGGCCGTGTGGCCCAACAAGCACTGGGATATGTACAAGACCAAGGCCGGTCAGCCCTTCCCCAAGGAGCTCATGGAGGGCGCCGCCAAGGAGCTCGACTACCTCGCTAAGGTGCTCGAGGGCGAAGGCGTGATCGTGCGCCGCCCCGAGGCGTCCGCGAACTACTTCAACGAACCAGTCACGACGCCGGACTTCACCAGCCGCTCGCAGCTGTACGCCGCCATGCCGCGTGACGTGCTCATCGTCTTCGGCAACGAGATCGTCGAGGCGCCCATGGCCTGGCGCTCACGCTACTTCGAGTTCCGCCCGTACCGCAAGCTCATCAAGGAGTATTTCCAGAAGGGAGGCAAGTGGACGGCCGCGCCCAAGCCGCAGATGAGCGACGAGCTGTACAACGAAGACTGGAAGGCCGAGAGCGGCGTGTTTAACTCGGTGGTCACCGAGTTCGTGCCCACGTTCGACGCCGCCGAGTTCACGCGCATGGGCCGCGACATCTTCACGCAGCAGAGCCAAGTGACCAACCAGTTCGGCATCGAGGGGGTGCGTCGCCACCTTGGAGACGACTACAACATTCACGTGCTGGACTTCCAGGACCGCAACGCCATGCACATCGTCGGCACGTTCGTCCCGCTGATGCCCGGCAAGCTGCTGGCGAACCCGTTCCGCCCGTGCATCACCGGCCGCCCGGTCAAGACGTACTCGTACAAGAACAAGGACTACGAGTACTGCCTGCCGGAGATGTTCAAGGGCTGGGAAGTGTTCGTGGCGCCCGAGCCGGAGCTGTCCAAGGACCACCCGCTCTTCTTCACGAGCCCGTGGACCGCGACGTGCAACGTGCTGGTGGTGCGCCCGGGCACCGTCGTCGTGGAGGCGCACGAGAAGAAGGCGCAGCAGTGCTTCAAGGACTGGGGCTTCGAGGTCATCCCCGTGCCGTTCCGCAACTTCATGCCCTTCGGCGGCTCCTTCCACTGCGCCACCTGCGACGTGCGCCGCACCGGAACGCTGCAGTCCTACTTCGACTAGACCCGAGAAAAGCGGCCCGACCGAAACCCAAGTGACAAGATGAAGGAGAAGATAAAAGGCCGCGTTCCTGGCGCGGTTGTACTTAGCTCATGCATATTGAAAGATTTCTCGTAAGTAACTCGAGGGGTTCAACTAGCACGCCAACTTCAACACAAGCCATCAGTCAAGTGTAGCCATCTATATTGATCTGTAGCCATTCGTACTTACCACTGACCACATACGGTACTGCTTTTTTCAAAATTGGCAGCACCGTCCACTAGATCCACCCTACGATACAGCCTTCCTCCCGGTAAGATTTTTACCCTTGGATTTGAAACCGCCCTCGATTCGTCCAAAAACGGTCATTATCCATGTCCCCATTCGCCAAAACCCCGTAACGACGCGGCGACGGTCGACCAACCTGTTCTACCGCATATTTTCAAAAGGGGGGAGAAATTCGCGACGGGGCGGGGGGCTCCGAGAGAACGGGAAAAGGACTCGCCCCTGTGCTCGCGCAACGGCGGCGTCGCGGTGTCACTACGCCACAGGCCGGTAAGTCTCCCCGCCCTCCTCTCCGCTCCATGTTGATCGCCAGCGTCTGCTCCCTCGAAGCGCGTGCCGCGCGTGGTCTGAGTCGCTCTGGGGGCCGCGCTACACTTTCGACGACTTTAACGCGAGCTTCCCGGGCTCGGATCGACGGGGAGCGCTGCGTTGGAGAGAGCGGCGTCTCCTCTATCGATTGAGCCCCAGGAAGTGCCCGAATCCGCGCGTTTTCGGCGATTCCGCACCAGTTTCTTGCATCGACTCGGCGCGCGGCGTGTTTTGGGGGCGGCCAGGGCTGCACCGGACGAAGCTGACGCCTTGTGTGTGTGTGGCTGTGGCTGGGCTCAGATGCAGTAGCGCCGCATTGCGGGGAGAGCACGCAGCACGTAGGGTGGAGCATGGAGCTGGAGCTGGGCTGCAGAGTGATGGTCGCTGATAAGTTGTGTTATTGCATCGGTTGTGTGTTATAAACTTGCAGTTAGAAAACCGCGATGGCGTCGGACAGCGACGGCAGCCCCAGCTGCGCCGTCGTCCTAAGCTCCATCCGCGAGAAACTTGTAGAATATAAAGAATCGCTCTTGCGGTATGTCAGCAGCGTGCGTGGTGTTGGATCAGCGTTCAGATCTAACTCAATTGTGTGTGTTCATTAACCTACAGGCAGCTGGTGGACGAGCGGGAGGCGGCGCTAGCGGCCAGCAAAGAGCAGGAGCGGGCGGAGGATCAACAGCAGCAGAAGGAGGAGGAGGCGGATAATAGGGTAGCGGAGCACGAGACGGCGGCGCCTCCAGCGGAGCAGCAGACTCACGACGAAGCTGAGGTTGAAGTTGAAGCTGACGAGCCCAAGCCAGCAGATGATGTGGAGCCCAACGTCCCAGTGATCGATTCTCCAGTGGAAACCGAAGCTGCAAGCACTGCTGCGCCAGTTGAGCCAGTGGAGAAGCCGTCTCCTGTCAAGGCGACGACAGAAGATGAAGTGGTCTTGAAGAAGCGGCGGATTGCAGAGGCCGAGACGGAGGAAAATGCTGCTCAAGCTGAGAATGACGGCGCACCCGTTAAAAAGGCGAAGAAAAGCAAGACAAAACCTCAGCGACGGGAGAAGCAGATTGTGGAAAGTAGCAGCGAAAACACGCGTGAGAAGGAGGAGCCGTCGTCGATGGAGGTGGACGCTATGGGGGAGCCGGAGACTTTGCCGCCGGGGACACCGTATCGCGTTGTCCGAACCTCTGTGCCCCCAGCCAAGTATTTAATGCAGAAACGACGAGAGGAAGAGGCTTCAGACCGGGAAGCTCTTCTTCAGCAGCAACAGCCAGCTCTCCTCGCTTCGTCAACGTCTGGATCGTCTGGCCACGGCGCCTGCAATGGGGTCAAGCGTCCTGCAGCAACGCCTCGAAGTACTTCGGTCTCTTTGGACTCGGTAAACACAGAGTTCGAGCGGAGGCTTCGCGACTCGGTGCGTCTTCGTCGTGAAGTAAATCAGCGCTGTGTTTCGGTCACGCGGAAGCGACAATTGCCGCGGCTATCAACGCCAGCGCGCGGCAAATCTCACTGGGATTTTTTGCTCGAAGAGATGAAGTGGATGGCGACGGACTTTGCACAGGAAAGGAACTGGAAGCGTGTTATGCAGCGTCGCTTGGCTGCCGATGTAATTGTTGCTCAGAACGCTGAAAGTGTTCGTCAGGAGCAAGAAAATCGACAGATGGCTCGGGGCGTTGCACTACAAATTTCTGCATTTTGGAGAACAATGGAACGGATCGCTGCACGATCACGAGTACGATTCGAGGCAGCAGGTACAGAATCTTCTGGTCAGCGTGATACGGATGATCCGATGGTAGGGGATCCCGCAGGAGATGACGCGAAAACTGAAGAAGGCATGGATGGTGATACCGACGGTATTTTGTCGCTGAGCTATCACACGATCGATGCCGTATCCGGCAAGGAACTCGACGCAAGCGGTGACGGAAAGGGGGGCACTAAGACTGATTCAGTGCTCAAGGCTGCAAAAAGTCAAATGACGTATATTGTGACTGCGGGGAAGCGAGCACGTAGTGCTATGAGCTGCTCGTTGACAGACACCGCTGCTGGTGACAAGTCAGCTGCATTATCACTACGTGAGACTGCCTTCCGGGATCTTCAAGCGCGGTGTTCAGCCTTACAAGCAAAGGGGGGTCCTACGATTATTTTGGCAGCCTTTCAGCTTCTTGCGCTGCGGTGGATGCTCGACTTGTACTCCAGTGGCCTCAATGTATTTCTGAACGACCAGCTTGGCATGGGCAAGGCGGCAACAATTGTTGCGTTTCTCAGCTTGATAGAGATCGTGAGCTCCCAGAACCACCAACACCAGTCGCGAGAAGAAGACTCGATGAGCACAGCAACAGAGAAGTTAAATGGCGGCACGTTGATAGGTCCACACCTGATAATTGTTTCAGAAGAGGAACTACACAAGTGGCGGTATTATCTTCGGATATGGCATCCAGACCGGCGCATTCAGCTTTATGACGGTGCCGGTAGCTCAGTTTCTTATAGAAAACAACTGCAGCGTGAGTGGAAGATAAAACCTCGAGCCCACGCGAACAAGAGTGAAGACGATTTTCTTATAGCGCCGCCCAATGACGACGATGAAGACGACTTGGACGACGACGAGCGTGCTGAGCCTGTGTATTGTGTGCTGTGCCCTGTGAGTGCATTCGCCGAGGACCGTAAGGATTTCGTGGAATTCAATCATTGGCAGATGGTTGTAGTGGAAAACGAACACGGTGGGCATTTTGATGACCCGGCTTGTGTTACCGCGCTGCAGCAGCTTCGACAGCAGCAACGGCGGGTCTTGTGCAATGGCCTATCGATTGAGAATTGGAAAAACACTGCAGTACTGCTGCAGTACGCTGAGTTTCTGGTGCGCGAAGCTCCTTCCCCAGAGAGCAGCAGTGCGTCCCAGCATCGAGTGGAAGCGTGGCCGCAGCTGCAGGTGGAAAGAACCTCAGTGGCGCAAGTGATGCAGCTATACGGTAAATCATCGAGCGTACGCGCATCATTGTGGAAGGCCTCTTCGCAGCAGGAAGACACGTCTCAGTACATGAACGCGTTACTGCTCGCTCTGTCGTGTCTAAGCCTACGGCGAGTCCGAAGTGAAGTGGAACCTCAACTTGGCAAGATCGAAGAGATCAGCGTCAGCTGTCAGCCGAGCTCGTCTCAAACGACCCAGTATCGCAATGCCCTGAGCGGTTTTGGGGCAACACTCGATACCTCCGGTGGTCGTGAAGAACGTTTGAACGTCTGGCTTCAACTCTTGCTGCGGCTACGCGAGATCTGCAATTGCGTCGACATTGTGAATGACATGGACAAACTCGGGCATGCAGATTTACGGCTGTTGACTAGCTGTTCGGCTAAACTGGAGGCATTGGAACCACTGCTGCGGCGGCTTGCAGTGCAAGAAGGCAAGAAGGTGGTGATATACTGCCAGTTCAACGCCATGTTCCCCATTCTGGAAGTCTTTCTGTCTCTGTTAGATGTTACTTTCGTGCGCGTGACCGGCTCCGTCAGCATGCAACGCCGCGCGCTTTGCCATTTTGCGGACCGCCCAGTGGTTCGTGTGGCCCTCGTATCTACTCGGTTATCGATGTCCAACGGCAAGTGGGCTGCGTCCGTGTTTGGCGGCGAAGCTATCATCGTCGTGGATAGTGACTGGAATGCCACGTGTGACGCGAAGCTGCGCGCTAGTTGGGCGAAGATGGCGGTGGGCGGTGTGGATTCTCTTCCTGTCTACCGATTGCATTGCGAAAACACTATCGAAGCGTCGTTACTACGTGTGGGAGCCTCCCTGACCGAGAAGGTCTTCGGCGAGATGAACCCACAGGAACTTCTTGCAGTACCTTCCGACATGGCGCTGAGTATGACGATTGAAAAGCCTAGCTGGTGGTCTTCGGCTGCTACCAGCAGCGGTGGAAGTGGATTATCAAATTCCGGAACGATAGCTTCGCTTTCCAGTGTGGCTCAGCAGGTTGAGAAGGATGGAAAATACTGTGGTGGCCCAAGTGACTTGGAAATGCCGCTTGCGGTACACAACGTGGATCTTGATGCAGAGGAACATCTTTTGCTGGCCAATACGGACGAGCTGACGCCTGTGGAATGGTACGCAGTTAACTACGTCCATGGTGTTACTGACAAGAAACAACAGCAGCGAGATGAAGGCAAAACTGTGGAGAGGGAGGCGGACAGTTTGAAAGAAGAGGAAGGCGCTCCGTGGAACGACAGCAGCGCATTCTTTCAGTCTGACCATCGCTCGTTTGAGGAAATGGCAGCGTCGGAAGCCAATCGTCAATGGCAAGACGGCGACGCCGCTTCGCAGCTCTTTTACAAAATGGAGTCTAGGCGGGACGGAGTGGTGGATGAAATCGCCCTCGAGAAGCTGTTCATGCAAATGCGCATGGATGGTATGGAAACCCATTTCGACGTGTACAAACCTCCGCAACCCCCACTACCAGAAGCTGCGTCAAACGCACGTATGTCATCAGAAGTGTGTCCGACAGTGGACAACCAGATGACGTTCCGTGTATCTTATCGCGTGCCAGCGCCACCTCCACCTCAGCCTCTGCCTGGAAAGTCAAAGGCGGAACACGGTGTCGGGCAACATGGAGACCTGTCCAAGCTCAAATCCAGCAAAAAACAGCGATCAAACTCCATGGCCTCTGCACGACCCGGTGCGCCTGGTTCCAGTTCGGCACATGCGACGGCAGCGTCTGCCGGAGTTAAACGTAAGCTCGAATCCCAACTTGGCGGCATCAAGTCTGGATCTCAAAAAGAACAGCGTGTGGATCTGGAGGGCATTCCTGTTCCTGACGTCTCGGAGTTTGCTGATGACGACTTCTGGGGTGATACGAACTTGGATGCCCTTGACTCGGCCGAGTGGGATGACCCCGCACTACTTAGCGGTATACTGGGCGTTGGTGTCGGCGCTGGGACTGGAGCATCTTCTACAGCCTCTTCGTCCGGCACAGCATCCAGCGGAGCGGGCGTGTCGGCGACGCCTGGAGGGAGTGGAGCAGCGGGAAGTGGAGCTGGTGCAGGTGCCCATGGTGAAGCTGGTCATACCAAGACAGGCTCCCAGAAGGGTACAAAGAAGTCAAAGAATGCAACGGGGCGAGCTCGAAAGAGCAGCATGTCATCAGACTCGGGGCGCGATGCCTGGAGTGTGCACGACGACATCGTCCTGAAAAAGCTGTTCGATCTCTATGGCGCCAACTGGACTCTTATTGCCCAAGTATTTAACTCGGCTACGGCGGTGTCTCGCTTTGTCTGCAAGAAGCGTTCTCCCCGTCAATGTTATGATCGCTACGGCAAGATTATATCGGGCAGCCTCACGTCGTCGATGGCGTCCGGTGGCTCAACTGCGACATCAAAAGACAGCAAGTCTGGCGCCTCGCTAAAAGCCCAACGTGCAGCTGCGGCTGCCTCTGTTGCGGCTGCGCAGCTCACGCCTATCGTACTGGACGCTCGTATTGGATTGCCTCACAGTGAATTGCTGCTCAGCTTCCCGCTACGTCATTCGCTGCCCGGGTTGCCACCGCCGTCTATCATGAGCGCACCCAGCTTGGTGGAGATGACCCTGGCGCATAGGAAGAAGCAGACCGCAATCGAAGCTGCTGGTAAGAAGGCTACGACGAGCGCTTCGACGACACCGAGTGGTGGACTGGATGATTTGAAGTCGATCAAGACCTCGTTCGATGCTATTATCCAGTGCATGAAGCACAAAACGTCGCCACCCCCCATTCCCATCCCTGTCGGAACTGGTGGAGCTTCTGGCGCAGCTTCAACCACAGCGTCAGCGACAGCTATCGCGACAGCAGCGTCGGTGGATCTGGGGACGAAGGCGTCACTTACAGCGGCATCAGTCCCACCCGCTCAAGCCCCGGCCGCGGTGCCGCCGACCGACACCAAAACTGACGCCGTGAAGACTTCCATTTCTCCGGTGGCGGCTGCTCCTGCAAAGGACGCCGGTAGTGGTGCCACCGCCGCACAAGTCGCACACGGATATGACCTCTTTGCTACCGACTGCGGTGCTTGGTCCGGACGAAGTGATCAAGCGCAGCAAGGAAGCCGCAGTAGTAGCCGTGCAAGCTGCGGCAGCCGTTGCGTCTGTGGGACGTGACGGGTCCCCCTTTCGGCTAGTGCCGATGTCATGCTCGGTGCCGGCTCTGGCTTCGGCGCGTCGGTGAGCGGCACAATGCCTCGGCGCTCACATGCTGCGAGTCTCACGAGTGATATGAGCACGGTAGGGGATGCCCCCATCGGCTTTACCGCCGGCGATCGCAGGAGCAGGAGCTGCTACTGCTGCATCGTCACCTCAGACTGCCGGGGATCGGCAGCAGCGTGGGGTGGCAAGTTGGTGCAGGGTTTGGACACGAACGGACTCAACACTGCCACTCCGTTGAACATCAGCGGTGTTCCTACCGGCAACGAGCCACCGCGGAATGGGCCAATGCCCGTGACTACGTCCACACTGCTGCACGTATTGGACCGCATGCCCGAGATCAAGAACAAGATCCAGTCGATCCTGAACCGCACCGACTGCTCCGAGTCCCAGAAAGTGGCGATGATCGCGCGGTTGCTGAGCAACACGAACGCCATCAACAACACGAACGCGCTCGGAGCAGCTCCGCCTGCTGCTTCCACTGCCAACAGCAGCGTGTTGTCGGCGCTCACTGCCGACCCCGGCATGCTCAACTCGTCCGACATGCTCATCGACACCGAGACCCCCATCCCAATGCCGGCGTCACTGGACGCACCTTCACCGCCGAACGTCGCCACCTCATCCGCCGTGGCCTCCCAAGGACAGTTCCAACCTCCTGCGTCGTCCCAACCATGAGCGACGCAGCGTATACACCACAGCCAGAGAGCCTTTGCTCTTGTAGTTGCTTCGTGTATCTATTGTATGCAGCCGCACAGCCCCGGCCAGCAGACCAGCTAAAGCTAAAGAAAACAAATAGACAACCAAATAGTCCGATACTCAGCACACGTGGATATTGTTCGGAGGAAGCCATGAGCTAGAGGCGACGGGAAGCCGCTCATTAACGGAAGACTTCCCTAGCGGCAAGTGGACCCAGCGGTGCGTGGCGAAGCACCCCGAGCTCTCCGTTCAGCGTACTACTGCGCTGGAGGCTGCCCAAGAAGCAGAGGACACGGTTCAAGCTAGTGATGGCCAAGATAATGCCGCAGTAAAGTGCGACACAAGAGGAGAAGGAAGAAACCACAGAGCAACGGCTGGTCGTTATTCGAGGAAGCGGGAAGGACGCAATGAGCCTAGTGGCGAGCCGGCAAGTTTACGGATCGATCCGTGTCTTCCAAGACGCTCCTCCAAGGAGTCCTTGATGCATGCCTGCACGCAAGTCGACCTGGTCGGACAGCGTTGCCGTCCAGCTTGAATGCTTATCCAGCGACTGTGCAGTGTCCGGCGCCAGGAATCTACGGCTGTCGGCGAGCCGCGTGCGTGGCACCGTAGCCATCGGGAACAGAGACCGCGCTCCCCATCTTTGCAGACGCAGCAGCAAAGGTGCCGGCCGGCAACACCCGCGGATTCTGCCGGTCTGCTACATTAGGCGAAGAGCTGGGAACGACACCTCCACGCATAGAGCGCAAGTTGAGATGCTTGTTGCATGTATTACCAGTCAAGCTGAAGCCAGCATGAGCTCGACTAGTCTAAAGTAGCTGGCGACGACGACGTAAGTATCAGATAGACGTACTGATTTGTTATCTTTTGCCCCTTATCCACTGAATTAAATGCCGTTTTGGATACTGCATCACCTCTTGCACATCATGACGTCATATCCTGCGCTGCGATTGGCTGCAATGGTTGGTGTGCGCCACACTGACTCATCTCACTGGCCCTTCTCTCCCCTCGATGGCTATAAATAATCACTCTCACGACGGATCCCGCCACCACCAGTACAGTCGCGCTTGACTTGGTCTCCGTATGTGCTCGACGCTCGGCCACAGCTTCAGCTTCAGTCCCCGACTTTCCAGCCGAGCCGCAAGACAGTGAGTCCGTAACAGCGCCATGGTGGACGGCCCCAAGACCAAGCGCCTCATCTCGTGGCAGGAGATCCAGCAGCACTCGACGTACGCCAACGCGTGGATCGTCATCCACCACAAGGTCTACGACATCTCCAAGTGGGACTCGCACCCGGGCGGCATGGTCATGCTCTCGCAGGCCGGCGAGGACGCCACCGACATCTTCACCGTGTGCCACCCGACGAGCTCGTGGAAGCTGCTGGAGCAGTTCTACATCGGCGACGTGGACGAGAGCACGGCCCCGGGCACGGAGGGCCTCTCGGAGGAGCAGAAGGCCAAGAAGGCCAAGACGGACGAGTTCATCAGCGCCTACCGCCGCCTGCGCATCAAGATCAAGGGCATGGGCCTCTACGACGCGTCCATGGTCTACTACGCGTGGAAGATCCTCAGCACGTTCGGCATTTGGATGGCCTCCGTGGCGATCTGCTACCACTTCGACAGCTGGCCCATGTACATGCTCGCGGCCTGCATCATGGGCCTCTTCTGGCAGCAGTCGGGCTGGCTCGCGCACGACGTGCTGCACCACCAAGTGTGGGACAACCACATGATCGGCAACGTCATGGGCGTCATTATCGGCGACGTCTGGATGGGCTTCAGCGTGCAGTGGTGGAAGAACAAGCACAACTTCCACCACGCCGTGCCCAACCTCATCGGCGACGAGAAGACCAAGTACCTGGGCGACCCGGACATCGACACGATGCCGCTGCTGGCCTGGAGCAAGCACATGGCCTCGCGCGCGTACGAGTCGTCGTGGGGCCCCTTCTTCGTGAGCCACCAGGCGGTCATCTACTTCCACTGCTGCTCTTCGCGCGCTTCAGCTGGCTGCTGCAGAGCTACTACTACGTGTTCAAGGGCTTCGCCTTCGGCAAGTACGACCCCGTGGACCTGCCGAACGGCGAGAAGGTCGGTCTGCTGCTGCACTACCTCTGGAACGTGCTGCTGCCGGTGCTCACCGGCATGTCGGTGGCCCAGGGCCTGGCCTTCTTCATGCTCTCGCAGATGTCGTGCGGCGCCTTCCTGGCCGCCGTCTTCAGCGTCGGCCACAACGGCATGTCGGTGTACGAGCGCGAGCAGAAGCCCGACTTCTGGCAGCTGCAGGTCACCACCACGCGCAACATCACGCCGGGCTTCTTCATGGACTGGTTCTGCGGCGGCCTCAACTACCAGATCGAGCACCACTTGTTCCCCATGATGCCGCGCCACAACCTGCAGAAGGTCAACCCGCTCGTCAAGTCACTCTGCAAGCAGTACGACGTCAAGTTCCACGAGACGGGCTTCTACCGCGGACTCGTCGAGGTCGTGGACGAGCTGGCCGACATCAGCAAGGAGTTCCTGCTTGAGTTCCCGGCCATGTAAGGCGGCAACAACCCACGCGCGAGGACGCACACTGCATGCATGTATTCGATCGATCCCTTGTTAGTAGAGGGCGACGACGTCCGACAACGTATCTTGCCTTCAATAGCAGATACCCACGACGTCTTCCACCTTCTACAATGAATCAAACTCACACAAACTCAAAACCATCAAATCAAAGCACACACTATAGTATTGCAAGTAGAGAGATGAGAGTACCAGTCTCCTGTCAGCAGCAGCTCTACATGTACCGCAGCTGCGGACGCGGCGGAGGCGGCGCCGGTTGGCTCTTACTAGCTGCGTCCCCGACCGCGAACGTCAACTGCAGCGTGAACGTCTTGCCGTCCTTGTCCCAGTTGCTGAAGAACTTGCCCTCGCTCTTGTCGATGTCGTCGTTGGGGATCTTGAACGCCACCGTCTCGTACGGCTCGCACGCGAACAACAGATACTGCCAGCGCTTGTCTGGCGCCTCCACCTTCTGCTCGAACGCCGACATGAACCGGTGCCGCGGCTGCAGCTTGTCGGCGATCTCCGGGTACGCGACCTGGAACAGCAGGATGCGCGCGCCCGAGTCCGGGTCCCGCTGCTTGGTCACCTTGTAGCCGGGCAGCCCGATCTTGAGCGCGCGCGGACGCGCCGCGGCGGCGGCGGCAGCGGCGCGCGCCGCCTGCAGGTTGGCGGCCGCTGTGGAGTGCGCGGCGTCCGCCGCCTCCTTGGCCGCGCGGCGCGCGAGGTTGGTCTGGTGGCGCTTGCCCTGCGTGTGCGCGAGGTAGTTGCCCTCGTTGTTGTGCAGCGTGAGGCAGAGCTTGCACTCGTAGGAGCCGAGGTGGTTCTTCATAAAGTACGGGTCCTTGGCCAGGTCCACCGTCTCCAGCGCCAGCTTGCGCAGCCGCTCGCGCCGGTCCACATTGCTCTGCGAGTCGGACGCCACGCCGCCCGCGCCCGGCTTGGAGCCCACGCGGTTCTGGAAGTCCATTGTTGCTATGCAACTTTGGTTCGAAATGCGTCGTTAGGAACCAATGAGGATATCGGACTAAAGACTAACTTTTGAGCATACCTATATTTAGACCATTTATATATTTGTGTATTATCTAAATATAGTCTTTGGTCCGCCGTTGAAGTGAAGAGGGTCAATTTGTCCATGGGCATTTCGTTTGAGCGCCGTGCTCGACGTTCTCGCTGGTTTCCCATATCATGAAGGACGAGATCGCGTTGTCACTGTTGAACTGACTGAGATTTTTCACGTTCGAATCGACAGCGATGTTGTCTTTGAATTCGATGGGGAAGTGAGTGTGGGGCCCGACGCACGCTTTCTCCGTGTAGAAGGCGATCTGCGCCTTGCCGTCCGTGTAGCCTGATGCGGGGAACTGACCGAGCCACTTCACTGAGGACGCGCTCTTGAACTCGCACAAACTGTAGCACTTGTTGGACTGGGAGACGTCCACTGGGAAGAGAGTGCCACCGAAGTTGATGTTTGTGTAAAAGTATACGCTGCCCTTCGTCACCGCAGCGGCACAACCAGCACGAAGCATAGCCACAACAACGGCGAGTACTGATAGTAACCTCCTCATTTTTGTACTTTGAATGGAAAGCGACAGAAATGAAATGAGAGCGAGCTGCCGCTGTGTCAATTAAAAGAACGAAAATCTATTAAATGAATATCTTGAACTATTTAGTAAAAAAAAAAACGACAACCACCCATTGCACTTCGATCCATGTCTCCCGTAGGGTAGTGGATGGTTGCCAGATCCAACAGAATACAACAACTCGATAGATAAACAACCGTACACAGTTTCATGTTTCTCCCCCTATGGAAACCTCCTAACTGTACAACCCCTTGCACGACGTCGTGATGCCGTTCGTGACCTTCTCACTCGTCTCCCAGATCATGAATGACGTGAGTTTATCGTTCATGGCGTACGTCCCCAAGTTGGTTGGGAAGTTGTCTCTCTTTCCATTGATGAACGCGTCCGTCGGTAGGTGAATGTGGGGCCCAATACAGTCCTTGCTCGTGTAGAACGCGATGTGTGACTTGCCGTGCATTTGGCCTGCCGTGGGCAAGCCAACCCACTTGACCGAGGAAACTTTGTCGTTGAAGCAGAGCATGTTGAAGCACTTCTGCGTCTCGGAGATGTCGAGGGGGTAAAGGGCCCCTCGGAAGTTGGTGTCCTTGTAGAAGTAAACTGAGCCGTACCAAGCAGCCACCGTCAGATTTGACACAAAGCACGAAACAGCGATAGCGATGCGAAGGGAGTTCATTTCTGAAAGTGAACAGAACCCGTCATGCATCTCGTACTTGAAGAGATTTGAAAAAATACGGCATTAATGGAAGCAGCGTAAGGGATTTACGACCAGTTCCGAAGATACCTCGTTCCAAATTGTTTCTACCCATCCAGATTTTTTTTTTTTTTTTTGGGGGGGGGGGGGTACGATCTTTTTCGAAAGCAATTGTTCCTTACTTCGAAGTACTTCTAGACGATATATGGTTTTATAATTACTTGTACGGAAAAGATAGAGCCCATGTTTTTAGTCACAGGGGATGAAATGAACCCAATCTATTGGGAGCGCCTAAGCGAAATCGACACTTCACTCCAGTGTCATGGCTAGTCATAGTATTGCCTCCTCAACGCTGGGTCAGTCTTCAGAGGGCTTAAAGCGCCGGCAAAGCGACGTTTGGCAGCTGAAGATCACCTTAGCCCATAGGAATTGCATAGTGTTTGCAGGCCATGACACCCGTCCCACAAGCCGAACATGTTTGACCATGTTTGAGATTTCTTTCTTGTTTTTAGTATGTTCTTTATCCTAGCCCGTTTAGAAAACATGGGCTGTATCAACGGCCTTACTTGTATCGTGAAACTGCACGAATATATATTTTTAGAGGCTTTTAGAAGCACAGACTAATTGAAGCACGTGTGCAAATCAACGTACAGATCGATATCGTAGGAGTACTGTTTAGCAAAAGAACGAGGCGAACCCCCGTATCAGTCAGTATGTGCGGCGTTTAAATCACACACGATGCTTTTGCACACCCATAAGCATGCTTCCACCAGCAAAGCGCCCTGCATGCTTCATCTTCTCGATTTTGAAATTCGATGAACGGGTATGAGAGCTGACTTTTACCGTTCAACGAATGCCGAAACCACGTCCGTGGCAACACGGGAAACTCTTGATGCGCACACTTCGTGCTTTCTGCTAGCGTTATCCTTGAAAAAAAACAACGCTTCTAAAAGCCTCTACATGTATTTTAGCGCTGGTAATTGCCGGAAGAATGAATTATAGGATGTGGAAAATGCCGCTTTCTCCTGGGTGCTAGGGTCGGGATCGTAGAATGACTGTATGAACGCGCTCTGCAGTACGCATCATCGAGATTCGCCATCTCGGTGTTGGCTGCTGAATTTACGGCATGCACTATGCAGTAACTGCTCCCGAGGCTCGAGCCGACGAATCGGAAAACATGGTGAGGTAAAAAAATAACAAAGCTATGGAATCAATTTACTGTATACTTGCCCCAAGAGAGTTGACAGAAACGAATCGTAGTCGCAACGAGTCTTCTGCCGGTGGATCTCCACTACTTTCACCTCATCCACAGTAAAAAATCATTGCGCATATGTGACCACCCGCCACTGATACAACCGAAGCCAATTACCGAGATACTACGTAGCAGGGGTTGACACGGAGGGCAGCAATTTTGCGAAGAAACCCAGAAAACTGTGACATTAAAAGATTATTATTATGTAAGCATTCGCTTCAGCAACAACACTGGAAACTCATTCGAATGACTCTTGCTACGGGTAGCTTCTGTGGATCGAGTCGTAGTACTTCTTGTAGCTCTTGAAAATCGAGAAATTCTTGTGATTGGTCATGGGGCACAACAGCATCTTTGTCGTTAGCCAGATCTAAGTGACTACAATATACCACTCGTAATCTTGCGGAAAAAAAAACAGCTTCAGCTCCTCGATCAGTTTCTCTGGCGTCTTGTCACTCGCATACAGACTGGAAACTGCACTCTCAATGATCTCCCATTCGAGCCCCCCCCCCCCCACTGGTAAAAAGGGGAGCCTGATGGGCTCGGAGCACATCCAAACGATGATCCTCAGCTCAGTAAACGTACAGCTTTCAGTGATCGCAGAGGACAAATTGTTTCTTGGATCTGCTCCAGAGAATGGATGCCACATGATCTGAAAGTAAGAAACTGTCCTGCAATTCCACACTGGCGAGACGACTTGTGTAATGCAACTGTATTCAATAGTTGATCATCTGGTTTCCTATTGCCAATCTATCGTCATCAAAGACCACAGATAGGGTCACCGTCATCGTTGATAGCGTAAGATTCTCGACACTGCCCGTTCTATATGTACCGTAGTACCTACAGCATGAAAAAAAAATCTGGAAGGAATTGAGGTGATTACAGTATCTGGCCATTTCTGTTCTGCATTCCCGGGCTAACGTAAGAGGATATTTCCCTCGTGGGACTTTGCGTAACATAAATTTCACTCCATCTTCCTATACATTGTCGATCAAGATGTTGTAATGGACGATACCCACGACCAGCTCTTCTCCACGAACCCCATGATCCCTCGAGCTGGCACCTTCTCTTTTTCAACAGACTGGGAAGTCGATGTTGCAGATAAACTTTCGTTGTCGCAGCTTGTATTCGCGTTGTTTTCATTCCCCTCGTCCACTGAGACTTTTCGTCGTATTCTTCGTCAAACGCAAACTTCTTCCAGTGCGTTCTTCAGCTCCGGGCGATCGCAGGCGCCGTACGCGATCATTTGTTCTACCAGATCCCATTGGTTCATCGTCATGGCTTCTCGCTTCTCAACACGGATCTCCCGGTTACGAAGGCAACTACGACCGTCTCCGAGCCGAAATCTCCCACGGATTCTCCGTGCCATTAACAGCGGCAATGATGCACATGCCCAGCGAGTAAACGTCCGACACAAACGTCGGTCTCCCGGTAGTGTTCAACACAAACTCTGGCGCGCGCCACTGCAACGCGCCCAAGTGGTCCCTCATCTTCATAACGGAGTAGGACCCAGAGTCGAGGAAGCTGAAGCCGAAGTCCGTCAGCATCGCAGTGCAGTTCTTCTTGCTCACGACAATGTTGTTGCCCTTCAGGTCTCCGTGGATGATCTCGTGGTCGTGCAGATACTGGAGCCAGCAGCGACTTGGAACATCCTCCTCCAGGCCACACTCTTCACGGAGCTCAAGTGTTTGGTCAGCGCTCCACGTTCAGCCAGCTTGGGCACGATGAAGAATTTGTCCTCGCAGAGACTGGCACCGAAGAACGGTACGATGTTATCGTGACGCAGCTCGGACCAGAGCTTCACCTCCTTGAGGAACCGCTTCTTCTCCCTGCGCGAAGTCACTTCGATCTCCTTCACGACCACGCCAGTGTGCGACCATCTCGCTCGATAGACGGAGCCGCAGCGATTAATTCATGATGAACCACATCCCCGGCTGGATGACCCACGCGGGGCCTGGTTTTCTTGGAGGAGAACGTTCTCGTTGTTGTCTGCCCCCTCTTCAAGCTGGGAAAGTTTCCCCACCTCTTCCTGGTTTAGTTTGTTCTCCAACAAGTCCACACGTTGCGCGCGTTCGACCTTCTAGAGGTCATTAGCACCTTGAATGCTCGTGTTCAACGCGTAGACGGACTCTTCATCGGTCTGACGCAACATACAGACGAACGCGCGGGTCTGTTGCGGATCATTGTTCGACCATAGCGTGGCCACGGCCGAGCGACCAGCCGTAGCTGTAGCGCTTTGGCCTTACTGGTACAGCTAGCAGAGCTTGTAGCGCCGTGGTTGTACAAGCGCACGCGTGTGTGCATTGTGAGAACGTGCAGCGCCAGCCAACGTCGTGGCACACGCAGCATCCTGTTGAGGCTGCAGCTGTTGGCTTGCCTCCTAGCGACGAACTGAAAATGACAAAATGAAATTATTAGCGCGTTAACTTCTGCTATAGGATAAGGCACGCACACACGCAGGTGTCGTCTTCAGCCACCTAGGGCTTTTTTTTACTACTCGCTTGGCGTCCAACTACGCTGTAGGTGCGCACTCAAAATTAATCCTCTGCTAATAAATCATCTTGGGTAAAAACCAGTACGCTCAGGATCCTTTTCGTGTAGCCACTCGGGTTCATCTTGTACGCACTCAGGATTAATCCGCACCCGATGTTTTTCTTGGACGCGTACGATTTTCCGTCTTCCACTCACGTTGGAGCCGGCGACGAGCACATTTTGGTGGTGAGCCTGGGCATATTCTTGTTGGAAGCATGCTTAAAGACGCGCTGCCGTTGTTTTTTTTTGCAGCTTTTGACGAGTTGTCTGGGGCTACCAAGAAGTAACGATTACTGGCCCCTCAAATCCCTGCTGACCTGGCGTGACGTTTTTGTCTTAACGCGTGTGTACATAGGGACTGCGTGAAATTTGAAACGATCTTGTTAAACCTGACCGAAGCCGCCGGCAGTGTTACCAGCGTGCTGCTGGTCTGTGCAACAACCTAACCGGCGAATTTGGTCGAGATTTTGCGAGGCGTACGACTGTGGACGCATTTCCGAAGTGCAGGCGCAGGAGATGCCCGTGGTTCGTAAAAAAAAAGAATCATGGTAATAAGAAGCGTTTATAGCAAAAACCTCCTATCCCAGCCTTCGCGGAGCCCTAGTAGGTACTCAAATTGAGAGGGGCAATTGTACTCTTCGAACTACTACATCGTGTGTACGTATGTTCGTCAACTGCTTGGCTTGTAGTCGGACACAAGCTGCGGCAGCAGTGGTGGAAGCACTAAAACATAGCACATTTCCTATTCACTTTGCAATTTACCAGCAACACACAACGTCCAACTTTGCAGAAGCGCACCTGAAGACCTCCGATAAGTCCGAAGACATGAAGTCCGCCATTGCAGTCGTAGTTGCCTCGCTCCTTGTCGTCGCAACCTCCGCTGCACCCGCCAGTTGGGACTGCTACAATGTTGGCACCATCACATGCGAGAATCCAAGCCCTCCGAGGGTCTGTGCGAGCAACGGTGTCACGTACGTGAATGCATGGGAGTTCAACAAGGCCAGCTGCGACAACAAGGGGCTGACACTGCTGCACGAGGGCATGTGCCCCAGGGGTATGAGACTTCGCCAATGATCAAGAGTTCGACTCGAGGCGTGCCGTAGCCAATCTGATGTAGTTACGCGGCAGAATCGGGAGGTCAGGGGTCCTCGATTCCAGCGTAGTACCGTGCGCAATGGGCCAAGAGGTAGCCTTGCGAACAACAAATACTACTAGAAGTACTAGAGTACTTCTAGAATTGATGCTATCCATCTATGGCGTAATCGTTTTATTGTGTTAGGAACCTTTGCCAGAGGTGGTGGTACCCTGGGGTGACGGAAGAGGAAGGGCTACGCGTCGAAGTCCCACCCCGCGGGCGGTGCCCAATCAAAACCCGATCGAGTCTCATCACCGCAGTCTGAAGAAGAGCGCAATCCGGTCGCTGCGCGTCACCACAGCTCGCGTTTTAAACGAGGTCCTCCCTGCTGTCCTGCTTCATGCTGGCAATGGCTCAACCGGGATCACGTACGGCCACTACTGTGAGGGTTTTCTGGCTTCAGAGTGGGTCGTGACTGCGAGCGACCTTACCAGCAACGGCAACTTTCGCTATGTATACGAGGGTAGCGGCCGGCACCGCTCAGCAGAGGTCGCAAACGGCCAGCCGCAGCCGTACGGATTGTTTTTGGCCGTGGCCGCGGCCAGCCGCGGCCAGCCGAAATCCCCGACTGGCTTGCTTACGGACAGCCACGGCTGGCCGGCCAGCTCCCACCGGATGGCTACGGATAACCGACACCTATAGGCACAGTTCGTTGCATTCATAGTTCTCCTTCGGTCTTCGCAGAGCTCCACTCTTTGCTTCTCGCTGCTGCACAGGACGTGTAATGCTATTGTGGTGTGTGCTACAAGCTAAATGGATTCGTTTATAACTCGGTTGAGGCGAGCTGACGAAGGCGACACAAGCGACGCAAGTGTGCAGAATGAAGTCTCTCACAAGCTAAGAAAGCTGCGTTCACTAGATCTGAAGGCACTTAAGCTCGCGATTCAACATGAACTTGTGGCTGGCCCACCTCGCGCGATTGTTTCTCTGCAGGATAATTGTGCCGCCACCAAGTCTGACTGCTGGAATTTCTTTTCTCGTGTCATGGAGAGGGGTAGTGGCACTGTTTTCACTGCGAGTGACCGCCAATTCGTGGCATGTCGGGCATGTTTCCGTACGTACGCTTATGAAAGCGGGTCAGGCACATCATCGCTCAATAACCACATCAAGAACTGCTCAATCCAAGCAGCAAACGCCGCCGCAGGCTCAATCGTAGGTTTTGCGGCTCCGCAGAAGGTTTCAGCAAAGCTCAAGCTTCGAGTTTGACGAGCCGCAGCGGTCATGTGCTGCAAGGATCTAAGACCCTTTACTTTGGTTGAAGGGAAGGGATTCAAGTTACTTGCATCTACCCTACTTGAGATTGGAGCAAAATCCAAGGTACCGGTTGATGTCGATGACTTGTTACCTGTTGGCAACACAGTGAAGAATCACGTCGTGAAAGTGGCAAAAGGCAGTCGCACCGGTGTCCAAAATGTGTTGGTCGTGCACTTCAACAATGGATATTCTGCGGGATTTACGGTTGATTTATGGACTGATAACGCTCGCAAGCTATCGTTCATTTCGATTACGGTGCATTTTATCGACAGCCAGTTCAAATTGCATGCCCGCACTCTCCAAGTCAAGCATTTCGACGTGAAATCGCACACAGCCAAAGCAGTTTTGCAGTATTTCGATGATTGTCTTAGATCTTACCACATCTATGACAGGAGAATGTTCACGGTGGTTTGTGACAGTGATGAAAACATGTACGACCGCGGACTGATTACTGTTGTTACTGATAGTGGCTCAAACATGAGCGGCAGTAGTGGCTTCCGTTCTCGATACGACTGGATTGCATGCGCCGATCACAAGATTGCAACTGTACTTACGACAATACTGTGTAAGACCACAGAAACCGTTGACAAGGTTAGATCGGAGCCCTTTTACCGATTTCAACAGGACGCACCGGCGGTGTTTGTCTTGATTGATGCGTGCAAGGCGTTGGTGCGCTACATCAAGCAGGCAAATCTGCAGCACGAGCTTTCGAAAACGCTTAAGCAAGAAAATGTTACTCGCTGGGGTCGCAGTATCGGATGATGTCAAGTGTGTTGGAGATGTTCGATGAACTGACCGAAATGTTGACGGCGCGGCAGAAGTTCTCGTATATGCAGAAAATTGATCGTTTTCTTCTTGATGAGCTGGTCCGATTTTTAGCTCAGTTTCAAGAATCAACTCTCAAACTGGAGTCATGGAAAAAACCTACCCTGCATTTAGTTGCTTTTGAAAAATATCGCTTGACAGAGCTATTGAAGCCTCAGCGAGAAACGACAGTGGTTCCATCTGACGACGACGATCCTGACGAAGAAATCCTCCGGACTCGGTGTCCTTGATCACCATCAAGCAGCTCATTGCGACTCATGCGTTACCGAAGTGGAAGGTGACAGAGAAGCACATCGTCGCGGCCATGCTGGACCCTCGGCAGAAAACTAGGCTGCTTTCATTTGGGATCGAAGAGTGTGACATCAACAATGCAAGAAATCTTCTGGTAGCTTTGATGCGTGAATATTCGGACCGGTCCTCCGCGCAAACAGCTACAATTCCTGCAGTTCCCGCAAAAAAGAAGCGCAAAAACCCAAGAACACTACCGAGTTTGGACGATTTTGAAGAAGAAAAGACTGAAACACCACGACTAAGTGCATCTCCTGAGGAGCAAGAACTGGAAAAATACTTATCTACGAGACTAAGTGACACTGAAAGAGTGAACTTTGACTTGCTCAAGTGGTGGAAGCAGGTTTCTATCCCTGGCGAGAATGGCGAGCCATCCAGATATCCCGCTTTAGGATTCGTGGCCAGATCAATCCTAGCAATTCCAGCTTCAAGCGCAATGTCTGAGAGTAATTTCTCCGACGCTGGTAACGCATTTGGGGTAAAACGAAGTATGCTGAGCCCCTCGATATTGAACGACATACTAGTGGCGAGGTCGAATGTAGACGCTATACTTGAAAGCTAGGCACGACATACATTAAAAAAATACATTTTTCACGGCTAACCGAAATGTAGATGGCGGCCAGCCACGGCTGGCCGAAAGATATCCACGGCTATCCACGGACACCCGGTTTCAGCAGTTGTGCATGCTCGGCTGGATATGGACAGCCTGTTTTCAGCGTTTGCGACCTCTGCCGCTCAGTGCACGCAGTGCTGTTTAACGCGTCTAAGTACATTTCCCGTGGCAAGAACGACGGCAACTTGAACAGCATGCGCATCTGCACCACTCGCGCCCGCGTTTTCCAGTCGTCACTGGAAGGAACGTTGAAGAAAAACGCGACCACGAACACTTTACACGTTGACTATTTGTCAATGCATCAAGTGGAGCTCTTGGATCGGAACATTGTCATTAATCATGACATATCGCGGCCGAACTGGACCAACGAGGAGGTACGCTAACTTTTATATGTGTATGTACTCATGTACTGATACCACGTTGTGTTTGCTGTGTAGGCATTGACGGTTCGCAACAAGTATCGGTGCACGTGCCGAAGCCACTTCGTTACGGGCTGGATTTGCTCGCACGTGCTGGCTGCGCTAGCCTTGCTCGACCAGTTCCCCCTGAGCACGATGATGCAGTCCCTGCCGGTGCGAAAGCCGCCTGGCCGATCGCGCAAAGTTCCGCGAGCGCTGTTAAAGGATGGCCAGCCAGGCGCTTTCTTCGACATTGACAACCTAATGACGCTATTGCTTGACAAACCAAGCCGATTGCTCAAGTTCCCAGTGCTGATCGAGATGTCAGCGACGAAGGAGAACGTGCCTGGCGTTATCAGCTCGTGGGTCAACAGCAAAGGTGTCTACAAGTGGAAGGTGACACTCTCCGGGGGATCGACACGTCTGCTTGAATGCCAGGCGCTGGCTGAAGCGATTCGATTTGCTCACTGCACGGGCATGGCGCCAGAGTGAGCTGCAGCTGGAGCCATCAGCTTGACGCAGCATCGCGCACCGATGCCACCAAACCACAGTAGGATGCTAGATCTTTCATTTGTCATTCTAATATAGTGGCACTATATTCATCTACTAAGAATTCATCCTCGCTCAGGATTCCTCCTTTTTGCGCGCACGGGATTCCTCCTCCGCTCGGTAGTATGCCATTCGTGTGTAGCCACTTAGGATTCGTCCAGACGCGCTCAGGATTAATCTTTTTCCGTATGGCATCCCGTGCCGGTTGATCATCGCGCTCGCCATCCTGGCGTGCAAAACAAAATGCAAACAACACGATTGGTGTTCTGTCCAGTGTTCTGTCATAGCCGGACAGAACATTGGACATAACACTTTTCTACGAATACCGATGAGATTGGACTTGCGTACGGTGATTAATGTACTTCGTGTCAATTCTGGCACACCCTGACTATTGGAATCATGTTTTGTCGGTCGAAGGTATGCTGGACGCATCCACCCGAAGCATCCTTGTCACGGAAGGGCTATGTGGCATGACTTCACTTATCATACCTATCAGAGAGCTGAGTACTGGTACCAATATCCCTCAGCAAAAGGTGTATAGCATTTTTCGTGGGTACTTCAAAATATAAAAGCCAATTTATTCCTTTAGTAGGGCCAGCGAGTGGCGACGGTATCGCAGTCTATAATACGCGAGTGACCCTTGTAAATCTCCTGTCCACAAACTAGAATCACCGAGGTGAACTTCTAGGAATAGGAGAGACAAGGGACCACAGTTGAACCCATCGAAGTGCCTCGTCAATGTATCAGTAACGAAAATAATGTCTGAATGACCTTGATTGCTCAGCAACTCGACAACCAGTGCTTGCGTCTCATCGCAGTAATCCTTTCCACAGTCGTAGAGGATACAGGTCGGTCTGGCGTCGCATTGGTCGCCTCCGGTATGGATTCTCCGTTTCGAAATTGGGATGCCGAACGGGAAGTAGATGAAGGATGTCCAGTGATCGTGAGTCGCAAACAAGACCCCGGCAACGATGTTGCCATTTGCGAGGTGCTGAAAGCAGCCTAGTTTGTTTGCATCGGCCAGTCTGGCCGCGGGGTTTTCTGGTGTCAGTTGGGTGAAGGTTGGGCAAACGAATCCAACTTGTGGAAATTGACTCCGTAGATATTCCACTCCCATCAGCATGCGCGAGGAATTTAGCCATCTGCTGCTGCAAAATTCCATCACGTTGACCGCAAAGAATGGTTCTCCGGCGATTCGGGACTCTGTCAGTCTGCAGTATCCGAGAGCTAGATTGTGTTCGTTCTAAGAAAACATAAAATACAGGTTAGTGCTCAGGCTTTTGAGTCAGCGGATTAGATAGGTTACCTTGCCACTCGTGGTAAATTCGTCGAAGCCCTTCATAATACCACTGAATACCGAATCTGAGAGACCCCCTTTAACTTCGGCCGCGCGGACAACCGCCTCGTGCATGCTCTTCTTCGAACGGCCTCCGGATGCACTGTCGTTCCACGCGCATGCTGCTGCATCACGCTTGCGAGCGGCGGACGCGCGCTCGCTCTTAACGCCTTGAGGCATTCCGGACTCTGTGAACTGTTTATTAGTGGTTTCTCTGCCGAACGGCTGCTAAACTATATTTGAATTTAAAAATAGTATTTTGGTGATCTGTACTTAGATTCAAAACTCTCACTTCAACCAAAGGCGAGGGTGTCGTCCCCGTAGTTCTAAGCTGCAGCCAAACGTTGCGGCCATTGTATCAACTCATGAAAAAGATGCCCCCTACATGTCCATCAAAATGCCCAGCTCGTTTTGTGCTTTGAATACCCAAAGCGATGTAAACGCGCAGAACTGCCGACAGCCCCGCTTTCCATACTAGCTGCGAAATCAGCATCGAGTTGACACTAGGGCCCCCCTAGTGCTACGTCACCTTAGCTCATGGAAAGAGCCCTAAGACCCGTAGCAATCGTCTCGATAATGCCCGTCGATACAAACAAGGCCGCCATGCCTTGCAGACTCGATTTGGTAACGATCAATGGCATCTGGAGCGCTTGATGACCGGCTAGATCGCTAGCGCCGCCTTCCAGGTGTAGCTGTGCTACATAAGCTTTTCAACGCACATGTATACCTCTATCAAGCTCAGGTGATGTGGATGGTCATGTGTGATAACCGGTTCTGCTTAAAAAAAGTTTGTGTTGGAAAGTCTCCACAGTACGACCACGCAGACATGCATACCCACACCGGTAGACGCATTAATCGCATATATGGCGGATAGTTTAGAACTATAATTGACTTAGTTACTGCAGTGGAGAGGCTTATATACTCGCTCATGAAGCTCGCAACGCAACCACATACCTTATAGATTAACACGACCCATAGCGCGCTGCAGAAGCTTTACTTATCCCCTTCGCACTTCGAAACAGCTACCCCCGAACTACCCCAAACTTTCTCAACTTGCCAAAACTTAAAGATATTAAGTCTCTGGCATTAGCAGAACCTCATATGCGATTGTTTGATAGGCGTCTAAGCCCACCGATGCATTCGTTGTCTACCTAGGCGGCCCGATACGGCTCTTACCGTGTTACGATAACACGGTCGCTTTACCATGTTATGGCAACACGGTCATCGCAAAATGTAGTGCTACACCATTTCAAGGTCAAATTGAGAGAAGTCGTGCTTCAAATTGAGAACCCCCAAAATCAAAATGAGAAAACCTCCAATCTTAAATATGCATATCATCTAATCACCTTCAAGAGCGAATATATGGTACAGAACAACTGACTTGCCCACTCTATGTCGATCAGAAAATTCCCTCCGGAAAATTTTGGCCGTGGCAGTGCCCTTTTTCTTGATCTCTCTTGTTTTGATTTTGGTCGTTTTTGTTTTGATTTTGACTTCTCTCAATTTGACCTTGAAATGGTGTACAAGTGACACCATCGCCCGCCAATGGTCCTGTGGTCCTGGTGGTATTTAGTATTGAGTACTCTATCAGCGTGGGCCCCATACGTTGGTGCGGGCCCAAAGTCTCACCATTCAACGTAGTGATACTAAACGCGGTTGAGCAGCGCGTCCGGGCTGGGGTCGGCCGAGGCGAGCGGGAACTCGAGCAGGTCCAGGAGCAGCGAGTTTGCTTGGCTGGGGCGAGGCTCGACGTCGTTCGACTGCGGCAGCGTCAAGTAGTTAGGGGCGAGCAAGGCTGCACCGGCACCGACACGTCCTTGTCTTTCGAGGGCGTGGCCGGCATGTTCAGGTCCACATAGATGAAGCCCAATCGGACTCACTTCAACGTGATTGCGTTTTGGAAGGACAATGCGCCAGGTGCAAAGAGCAACCCGACATCAATGTGGCTGCGGCCGAGTCACGAGATCAGAATTGAGCCAGAGCTTGCTTTCCTAAAGAGCAGTCGGAAGCCGACTGCCGGCAAGTTTGACGAATCAATTATGAGAGGTAATATACTATTTTACAGAGGTAATGTTCTGTCCAAATGTTCTGTACTGGACAGAACATTGGACAGAACGTTCTGTCCGACTAGTCACTCTCAACCGAGAGGGTCGCCAGAGGAGCAAAACCAACAAGGTTTTCCGTTGAGAAGGCATATAATTTCGCCTCCGATGTTTTTTTAGAATACCTAATGGTTTAACGGATTACAGTAGTTTTTGAGCAAGCCACGCCTTGCTCAAACTACCGCGCAACGACTATCGTGTGCCTGTCCGTTAACTTGTGGCGAAATGTGGAAGCACTCCGTCCCGCTTCCTGACCGAGGGCCGTGACTCTGGTGCCTCGTTACAATACTGGTTTTGTTTTAGCTTAGAACACTTGCATTTATCCGTAAAACCAGAATGTACTAGTCCGAACTTCTTACACAGTCGTCGATTGAGCCATTCCTACGGGTGTATTTAATGTGGAGGCGGTCGTGATCACAGGCCACTTGTGCTCGACAAAAGGAAAGTTCATTTTTAGTTCCTCGGCCACCTGCGCCGGGGTCATCTTCTTGAGTGGCCACCCCCTGCGGTGAACAACAGAATGAATCCCCTGGCCAAGAGTACGTTCAGACCCTGAACAGAGAGACTGAGCATTTCTCTATCCTGATACAACGCTTAGTGAAAATCTTCAGATTTTCCTTGTCAGCCGCACGTTCTGCTTGCAGAAGTGGTGGCTTCTCAGCGAGCCAGAGTACATGTACATGCGGTTCATACAGTATTGCACCACAGAACCCGGGGGTCTTTCTGTTGTAGGGTTTATTCAAAAGAAACGTTATACAGGTGGCCCAGTCAGAATCCTTGAAGAAAAGAGAGTTCAGTATTGTTGCTGTATTAAAAGCTTGATAATGCTCGTAGCTAATGCTGCAAGTAGGAAAACCTTGCAAGCATTACTCAGCGGGGATATGTAACGAATGATGTGATATGTGTCATTGCGAGTGCTCATTCTGTCCAGCAATAGGGCAGGCAACAAGTGTAGCTAGGTTAGAGATCTAGCCCCACATCTCCGAGGGGAATTCCCCTATCCATGTCCGTACGGAGACTCTGCTTCAAGTGTGTTATTATTCTCAAATATACCGTCCTCAAAGGACTCGAGTCGACGTCGCTGTCGACTCTTCTCGGTGGTCTTTTTTTCTGACCTCCTTTAGCTAACCGTTTCTTTTCTGAGGGGGCACTGTGAAGGGTACAGCAACCCCATTTCCTTCTTACATTTGCCAAGTGTGAATGAAATGGACTGGTAATATTTTGCACATGGGGTTTAGATCATGCGAACGAGTTATCTTACAGTACATCAAAGCTACCAGTTTCCGACTCCAAACTTTGTGTAATGTATTTTGTCAGCATCTACAAGGTTTCTTTTTTATCGGATAGTCATTTCTGGACTACCTGGGCGGCCCACATAGCAGCACGACCATAAGTCTTCTGTCAATTGAATCATGACTTATTCCCCCGTTTGATGCTTCTACTAGGGCTACGCGAAGGCTGGAATAGGAGTGGTAAGCACACCATTGCCCGCTATTGATAAACTCAATCTGCCCACTCCACGGGCATCTCCTGCGCCTTCTTCGCAGTTGAGTTTCTACTTAGATATCACAAACAAAGAGCATAAGTACATGTATAATCGTTTGATACTGACAGAAAGGTACAGTTCAAAGCAAATAAATCAATTTTCGTTATACCTGTACTTTGATAGACGACCTACGGGTATCTCCTGCGCCTGCTTTGCAGCCGCAGCATCTGCCCTGCTGCACCGCTATTAATTAGAAGGACGGCCGACTTTCAAAGCGAAACAAAAAAACGAACCGCGTAGATCTCTCTTCGACTCGTCCAGACTGCAAATGCTCTTCTCGCTTTGTCAAAACTGGGTCACCTCCATCATTCTCGATATGTCGAGAACACTCTGTCAATCGGCATCAATGTAAACTGACCATAAAACCTATTACCAGTTCATCACCAGTTTGCACGGGCGACGTGTGGGCTGGGCTACCAGCACTTTATCCCTGTATAAATATACCTCATAGGTTTGCTATTGCTTGCCTAAAAGATCAGGGAGGTATGGTGGATCTCTGCTCGCAATGTGCAAAACTTGAAAAACAAAAATGGTTTGGAAACAGAGTACTTAGTAGCCTGTAAATCGCGATGGAATTCATTTCGCGGTTTCTGTTTTTCGTCCATGACATGAACACTGCACTACCATCACGGTGTAGCGTTATCGATGCATTGCTGAAACACTTTCCGAATGTCAACATTCATCTTCATAGATCCGTTTAAAGAATGAACCAAGCTATGAACGGCGTGAGCTTCTATGTTTTCCCCTTTCAGGGAAGTGATATCAGTTTGTAAATATGAACCGCGACGATTAAGTAGCACAGGTCTCTATTTACGTTTTTACTGGGTTAGGAAGCAACGTTAGTGCTGCTATCGCAGACCAAATAGGATTATATCATTGGTACGTCAAGTCAAAAGATGACCCCTCTTGACATCTAACTGGTACATTTGTATGAAACCGGTAAGACTCCGGTGGTGCACTGGGCGTGGGCAGCCTGAACCGGTACGATATCCATAACACCGGTATGGCCGCGGTGCCTCACTGGCCCCTCCAAAAGGTTTAAATGCGTGGGCATCCTGAACCGGTGCGATACCCATAACACCGGTATGGAAGCGGTGCCGCACTGGATGGGCAGCCTGAACCAGTGTGGTACCGATGACACTGGTATGAATCAATAAATACATTGGCTGCAGCGAAGTAAAGGGACGATTGAGGTGGACTGTACTGTACAATAGCATGCCGATTCTACTAGCTGCACCTAGACCTCAGCCAGGGTTCGCCTTTTTAAATTTGTTGAGCATTGTCTGTTGATATATTGCATCTACAGATTTGAGGCAAATGCCCGGGCAGATGCTGCGGCTGCGAAGCAGGCGCAGGAGATGACCGAATAAATAAGTAAATTTATTAATAAATATACAAATAAAGGGTTTATTCCAAAATCCTCCTATCCCAGCCTTCGCGGAGCCCTAGTTACTGAGATAGCAAGTGTACCGTAGGTATGCTGCTGGCGCAGCCGGCAGGGGATTAATTCGGTGCCGCATGAAGCCGTGCGTGTCGTGCTCGAAAAAAGTGTCGCTTGATTACGATATTTGTATTGAATACACTTAACTGAGAATCTTGCTTATATATATTTACCCGCATAAGTAATCTGTATTTTTAATGGAAGTGTAAGTGTCGTCTCCGGGCGTCAATCTTCTCAATCCGGATCCGTCATTCTATAGCCCTGCAGAGGAAATCAGCAACGTTGCTTCTGCCGCGATGGTGCTGGATGAAACGCCGGAGCAGCGTCGCCGTCGCCTTGACGCTGCAAATGCGCGCGCGCGGGCAAGGCGTGCCGCGATAGTTGGATGAAACGCCGGCTGCGCCAGCAGGGGATAGCAAGTGTACGGTACCGTAAGGTATGCTGCCGGCGCAGCAAACGCATGCGTTAAGTATCCATCATATATGACATATGATGAAAGTAAACTTAATAGGTAGTCTGAATAATTACCTAGTCAGTCTCTGTCAACGAAGAAGCATCAACAATCGTATGATTAATTTTCGTTTCATTCGATTCATTTCCAATTCTCACGTCCACAGACGCAGCAACACCAGGGTGAACTTACAGCGCCAAGGTAAGAATAGACGTTTGCTTGGGAGGGCACTGCTGCAACTTCTAACTTGCTTATATTTGGTTATTAACAACGCGAAGGCAAGAAAACAAATTCATATGAGTGCGTTTATCTGTTTTGCTTTATATTTGCGATCTCAGCCCCCGCGAAGCCCTAGTTAATACATGAACTGCATATTGCAGTTGGTCAATATCATCATGCGGGTCTGGTCAGCAAGTACTGGTATGTGTCACCACTTTCAGCAGAAAGTATTAAGCAAGATGTCAGAGTATCAAAGAGGTATGGAACATGGTGACAAATCAACCCTGAAATTTTTGGCAGTGCCAGTAGATCTACGAGGTCATGCCGCAAAATACTTTAACGAGCGGACTGTTGTAAAAGTGAATGCATTAAGTAATAAGTCAATGGATGCCCCATTCGACGCTAACGAATCTCTCGGCTCTTCTTCGCAGAATTTGGAGTAGACGAAGTATAGAAAAATTGAGACATTACGAAATGGCAATTCAACTTGGTTAGATCTCTCCAAATATTGGCGAGAGAAACTGCAGCAACAACTCTAGCCTATGGGTACGAACGGAAGAGTCTATCGTACTGCTTCTTGTAGCTCTTGAGGACGGGCCACATTTTGTGCTCCGTCAGCGGGTACACACCACTCATCCCCAGTTTCGCGGCCACCTCCCCCGGAGTCTTCTTCTTGCCTAGCCACACTGGAATCTTGGCCTTCGCGGCGGCCTTTTCAACAGCATCGAGCACCCCTCTCTCTTCGTCCTCGCTCTCATCATCTACATCGACCTTCCTCAGAATCCTCTTGCCAGTCTCGGCATTGCGCTCAGCACTCGTTTGGATGGCGGTGTCCGACGAAATTCCCTTGGGCTCGGTAGAGGCGGACGCAACGTTGCAGCTTGAGTGAAAGCCGATGAGAGCCACCAGCAAGACGAAGTGCAGACGCATGGGCGTTGTGGGGGTTTCGAAGCCTTGGAGACTTGTGCGCTGTGTCGAGAAAAGCGGAATGACTCTGTGGAAGCTGTACAGCCTCACCGCACTGCAGAGCAGTCTGCAGCCTGCAGGGCCTTCACTGAAGCCACACAGAGACTTTCTTTATCCAGAGAGCACATCTAGAGATCATCATCTGTACTGTACGCAACAGCGCCCATACTCTTCAGATTTGAGTACATGTACTTAAGTACCGAGTGCAGCGTTGAACCAGTCGCTGGAGATTTTTCTCTAGCCAGATCTCTTCAAATCTGTACTTAAGTACATGTACAGTATAACGGTACATGTAGATTCATGATCTCTACGATGTGCTCGCATTCGCACCGTATCCTTTTGTAGGTACATGTACTACAGTATATTGCCTACAAGGAAGGATACGGTGCGAGCTCTCGCCATTGCAGCACAAAATTCGTGACGTTTTCACGACCTGAGAACAGATGTCTGTATAACGGTAGATTGATGATCTCTAGAGATAGTGGCTGCTTGCACCGGGCCAGCCTGTATTCTTTTAATGAGTAAGAGAGCTTGAGATGTGCTTAGATCTACAGCTGGTGATTTGAGATTGGACAACTCAAAATCGGTGGAAGTCCTTCATTTGCGAAAAGGACGAGAAGGAAGCAAGTGGACGTCGGCAGGTGCGAGGACGGCGAAATGGAAGCCCCTGCTAGCTAGATGAGTGTATGCGTGTGTGTGTGCTAAGATCATGGAATCATTTGTGTGTCAACTAGGGAGTTGTGCGCATGGAGGCGGGACCAGCACCAAGCTTTCCAGCGCCTCGTGAACTCGGATCGCTAGAATGCTTGGCGCAAGGGTGTCGAAGGGGGTGTCCAGCCAAGCGCAACCCGGCCAGTAACATGTAGTTGTAGCAAGTAGTTGTCACTTAACATTAAAGTAGATCCACTGTGCGTTGCTTAGCGTCTCGAAGCACTTTGGTCAGTACTGTAGTTACTTCAGACTAACACGCAATGGTACAGTAACAAGGATCATAGAGAATACAGCATTTAGTATACTTTAAGTCTTGCTCGTGAACCGAAGTGCTATGTAGTATTACTGTAAGGACACTTAGGCCGAAGGACTTGGTGACCAAGTCCTCCAACTCGATGGCCAAATTGACCAGACTTGGCCACTTGACCCGTGCTCGTACTGTGTACTCGGCGAGTACTACTCGCCAACTTGGTTGGAACGTCCAACCAACATACGGAAATGTTCTCGACAAAAAACAGAGTACCAGTCTACAGACAATCCCCTGGAGTCGGGAACCCACTTTTTATTCCTAGATGAGGGTATTCCTGTCGTAGGGTGTACCATGGGGTGGTACACTGGACTGTACCACATATATGGTACGTATTGGTGCAGTCTTTTGGTTACATAGACCTAAAAAGGCTGCTCAAATCGATGAGCGGACATGAATGGAATTCGTGCAGATATTATTGATATATACCTCGGTAACACCGAAACGGATAAAAATACATTTAATATAGTACCGTAAGGCATGTGGGGCATGATGTAGGTAATAATACTGATGTGCAAAATAAGTTGCCACGATAGTATTGGGCCCCATTTCACTAATGTTGGCAACCACCCAAGCTCCATTCTATTCAAAGGAACGGTACTAGCAGGTCTGAAAGCCAGCTCCGAATGCTAATGCAAGCATTAAATATGACATCCGGCACGGAAAATGGGCAATAGGAGCTGGTATCCTGGTTAGACTACTGCAGACGTCATGTACAGAATGGAATTTTCCCATAGTTAAGCACCCCAACACATTCATAATCCGTGATTTTTTATTCCTTATGACAATTGAGGGGTGAGGGGGAATATTTACTTGGCTTTGTATGTGACGGTCATTCAGAAATCGTTGAGACCCACCTTTATATTCTTGATGAGCGGATATTCCTATCCTAGGAATCACTACCGAGGGGATCGTCTGTACCTATTCTATTACCATGCATCGACCCGCCGGGTCAGACCCGGTGCACCACGCTGCACCGACTGGATGCAAGTACTGTACATGTATCCTCTGTCGATCTCTAGATGTGCTAGCATTCGCACCGTCGTATCCTTTTGTAGGTACTATATAAAGTCTAGTCTACACCATTTCCCAATCAAGTTGCCAAGTTTCCCAGCCAGGCTGCAAAATGCCCCGTCCGTGGGATTGCTAATTCAAGGCTGTGTGGCGACACACAATTTTTAATTTAAGGCTACAGAAAGTGGTGATTTGCAAGAAAGTGGCGCTTTTCCCAGACTTGCAAAAATCGCCCCATCGTCATCCCACCGTTTTGCAAAACTCACCAGATGCATGACTGCCCCGAGAACGCCTCGTGACGCGCATTTACCGCGTCGGGGCCTTGTTGCGCCAGTTGCGTCACGTCCTCCGGAGCCAGCAAGGACATAAGCTTTTTAAGCGTATCCTGCTGGTTCGGGGCAAGTGAGCGAACTGCTCCATTCTCCACAGAGGGTCAGCCTATCCAGACTCAGGTGTCGGATTGACTACAAGTGCTACCCAGTGCAGCGGGGCTGCCGTAGCTTTAGCGTCAGAGGAAGACGTAACAGACTCATAGAGTCGCGGCTAAAGATAGCCCGTTCTAATACCAGAACGCACGAGTCCGTACTCCCTACGGACTCCACGAGTCAACCCTTACCTCTTAGCTGTGAATCTCAAACTGAATGTATTTCTCTTTATCGCGGCAAAGCGGCCTTTGGTGTAAATGTATCTTGTTCACTATCTAGCATAGTGAACCTAGTCATATGCATAATCTGTGGATCTGAAGCCATGTACTGATTCTCCTACTGAAATAGGTTAGACAGTGTGCCCCACACAAGCCTGTGTGTCCCACAATTCGTAACCCTTCGGGTAACATTCGTGTAACCCCGTTACACCCTCCCACACCAAACCGTGGGCACGGGTGTTCACCCTTAACGGTCGACGACCGGGTCTTGTTCCGTCAAGCCTCCTTCTCGAGCGAGTCAATCCTCATCGTGTGGACGTCTCTGAGAACTTCCCGGCGCAACGCGCCCTTACATGACTTCAAGTCATAAAGCTTTTCGGTATTTCGACCGCAGCAAGCCTCTCGCGAGGTCCGCCTCGGAGCCTCGCTCCTCTCGCGCTTCAGCACCTCGTTCCCGCGAACCCCCAAGCTCCTCAGCGCAGGTGCGCACACCAACCACGCCTCCCAGGCTCGGTTCCAGTACTTCGCGGCGCAACGCCTCAAGCAACGCTCGCGGCGAGCACGACCAGCTCCCCTCGAGCACTAACCCATCAGACTATGGACCTCAAGGATCTCTTCGGAGATGAGGAGGAGGGCTAGGTGGACTACAGCGAGTCCAATGCAGGCTCTCCGAGTCACGAGGGTGAGGCAACGTCCCCACTACACTCCCCGAACCGCTGCGACGCTTCGCCCACGCCGTCGGCGCAACGTGAAGGTGGCACGTCGGCCACAGTTGGCTCGCCGAGCTCTCGCGATCAAGAGCGCCCCGCGCGTACGCCTCCTGTGCGCTCGTCGAGCCATCTCCCTACTAAGCTCGCTGCGCCGTCGAGAGAGGAGCCGCGGCTACCGCTGCGCACTTCGAATCCGTTCCCCGAACGCTCCTCCGGCCTCCGTGAGCTGCGCAAGCTCACAGATCCACGGTAATTGCCGCGTTGTACGGAAGAAGCGCCCTTGGGACCCGTCATCTCCAATCCTTTGGACGAGGCTCAGTCCGAGCATGTTGCGACGCAGATGGCCTCCTTGCGCTCCCAGCGCCCCGAGCTGCGGCCTCTGCTGAACCCCAGCACCGGCGAGTACGGCTTTCAGCGTCGTGACCCCGCGGAGCCGTGCCGCCAGGCGTTCCAACAGTCGCTGGCTCAGCACGTTATTAGGCCTGCGGCCCGTACTCCAGAGGAGCTCGCTCTTCGAACGTCTCTACGAGAGCGACTCTTGACCCCACAGTCTACGACTGTCTCCGAGTACCGCGAGTGGTTGCGGCTGCAAGCCAAGGGAATGTCTGTGCCTGCCATGCGGACGTACCCTGTGGTGCTCAGCCCAGGCGAAGACTCACTCGAGTACGAGGCTCAGTTCGAGCTCTGGGCTGAGAAGAAGAAGAAGCTTAGCTCTATGGATGCTCTCCGAGCTAGCTTCAGCGAAGTGGATGTTCGTGTCGAACGTAAGCTCCGCTTCGACTTTGCGAAGATCCGAGCCAAACGCAGCCTCTCGGGTAACGCTCTGCCGCAGACCCATTCTAGCGCTGCGCGCTTCGCTCCTTTGATCACTCCAGTCGCTCCTACCCGCGAGGGCGTGAGCGCTGTGGCTCCGGGCCAGCCCCGGAGCAATGTGGCTGACCCAGCAGCTCCCCAGCCTATTGCCGGGAAGCGCGGGACGGCCGGCGTGCCGGCCTTGAGCCCACGGGGCGCTGGTGATCAAGCCGATCAAAAGCGTCCACGACGTCTGGGCAGTCTTGGCGGAGGGGCACCTCAAACCCCATGAGTTGGCTGAGTGTGGGTACCCTCGCCACTTCACCAGATACTGGTTTTGCCCCGGCACCGCCGCTTCGCCAGCAGGCGCTCCACATGATAGTGAAGGTTTCCTTGCTCATCGAGCAGCGCCGGTGGAGGCCGCAGTGGAAGGTGTTGCGACTCAGAGTGAGATCCTCCAGGTGCAGCAGCAGTCGGACCGTATCCGGGACCATGTCCATGACGTTGATGCGCGTCTTGCGCGTATGGCCACGGAGCTCGAGGAGCTTGGCCGGGACTTGGGTTGGGTTGAAGTGCCTCGTGAGGTCTGGGGCCGGCTCCGACACTTGGAGAGCTGGGTACAGTATTACCGCGATCGCGACGTCCGTCGCGGCCAGGAGCTCTCCGAGCTTTGGCGTCAACAGCTGCGTTGCAGGGTCTGATTGACCTTCTGGCCCGCATGCAGGGCCCACCCGCTGCGCCTCCTGTGTCGGTGTCTTCTGTGCCGTCGGTACATCCAACTCCGACTCTGCCGCCAGGGCTCGTGGCACCACCGATGTCGAGCCTTCCGTTGGTGCCTGCAGTACCTGCGTTGATGGTCGTGTCTGCGACGCCTGCGACTGCGTCCTCGATGCTCGCGACCTCCGCGCCTGCGACCTCGTCGCCCTCTGTGCCTCCATCTGCACCTGCGTCGGGTCATGGTACGGCTTGAGCAAGCCCACGTAGAAGAATGGGTGCGTCCGCATCTTCTTCGGAAGATTGAGCGTGTATGCAAGGCCCTTCTTGGCTACGACCTTGAAATGTCCGATGAAGCGCGGGCGCAACTTCGTCTTGAAGACAGCTGACACTGCATGTGTAAGTAGGTTTTTAGCATTAAACAAAACCAGGTCACCGACCTCATAACTGTCAACATTGCCTCTGCCTCTAGCATCTGCATGTTCCTTTTGCTTGTCTTAGCTCTCAGCCATTGCGTCACGCACGTGTCGTAAGACACTCAAGCGCGTCGACAAGAAAGTTTACGAACAGTAGTCGGGCTGACATCGGCTAGCCGATCAGCTTCCTCTCCCCCACCAAGCCCGAGGCGGCGTCAGCGGGACGCCGAGATGAGACAAGCTGTTCACGTAGAGCGGCGTGTAGCCGGTCGAGGCATGCACGGCGTTGTTCAACGCAAACGCAACGAGTGGCAGCATAGCGCTCCAACGCTTCGGCGTCTCAGCGCAAATGCTGCGGAGCACGTCCTCGACGACGCGATTCGCTCACTCCGTCTGACTATCTGTCTGCGGGTGATCCACCGTGGACATGGCCAGCTTGGTGCCAAGCACCGCAAAACCGCGCTCCAGAAGTTGCCCGTGAAGCGGGGTCTCGGTCCGAGACAATCGACTCAGGGAGTCCGTGTTGTCGGAATACTCGGTCCAAGAACAGCGTTGCTGTACCTTTACCATCGATGGTATCCGACACAGCCGCAAGGTGAGCCATCTTGCTCAGTCGGTCTACAAAGACCACGACTCCAGTGTTGCTCGCCGCATCCGCCGGCAAGCCAAACACAAAGTTCATACTCATGGATTGCCAACAGCCCGAAGGGACAGGCAAGCTTGCCAACGGCGCTGCAGTATGGGGTGACGACTTCACTCGCTGACACGTCTCGCACGTGCGCACGTAAGCGCTCACTTGTACATCTTCGGCCACCAGTAGTGGGTGCTCACCGAGCTGTAGGTCTTTTCGAGGCCAAGATGGCCAGCCAGCGGCGTGTCGTAGGCCTCGTAGAGGATACGATACTCCAGATCCTCATCATGAGGGATGACCACACGAGGCGTGTCCTCGCATCCAGTGCTGTAGAACAGCAGGCCACCATCGAGAGTGTAGCGATGCAAACCGCGCGCACTCGCGCCGACAATTTAGTGTCCGAGTTTGAAACTCCTGGCCCCCGAGAGCCTTCAGCAACGCGCCACAAGTGTCATCCTTGGCATAAGCCGTTCGGATCAGATCCGGTAATGACGAAGTCACGGTCGTTACATGACCCAGCTGATAATCCGGCCTGCGTGACAGCGCGTCCGCGAGGACATTCTGCCTGCCAGGCTTGTACTTCACCTCGAAGTTGTACTCCGCGAAGAGGGACAACCAACGGGCCATCCTTTGCGAAAGATGAGGCGGCTGAGTCGCAGTGCGTAACGACACGTGATCCGTGTAAATCACGAACGGCTGAGAGCCCAGCAGGTGGGCCCTGAACTTGACGAGCGCATACTTCATCGCAAGTAGCTCTTTGTCATGGTCAGGATAGTTCTTCTCAGCAGCCTTCCGCGGACGAGATTCGATCGCCACCACGCGCTCGCGACCCTCGGCGTCTGCTTGGAGCAGGGCACAGCCGATGGCAAAGTCAGAGGTGTCACAGACGACACTAAACGGACGAGTGGGGTCTGGTAAAGCTAGAATAGGCGCATGAAGGAGACTGTCCTTAATTGCCGCAAACGCATCTTGATGCTCGGTGTTCCAACACCACTCCGCATCCTTCTTCAGGAGATTGGAGAGTGGCCGAGCCATCTCAGCGTAGTTCTCGCTGTACTTGTGCAAGTAATTGGCCAAGCCAAGCCACTTATGAAGATCCTTCTGGTTCTTGGGAACCGGCCAGTCAACGATGGCCTTGACCTTGACCGGGTCGGCCCTCAGGCCACGCTTCCCGATAAAGCACCCTAAGAACGGGATCTCTTCCGCTCCGAAGATGCATTTGTCAATGTTGGCATACAATTTGTTTTGACGCATGCACTCAAGCACAGCACGCAGGTGCTCGACATGGTTCTCCATATCAGTCTTCAGGTGCTCCGCACGACTGTGGACAAAGATGTCATCGAAGTACCTTTGCGCGTACGCCCGATGGGACCGGAAGAGCTGCGTCACAAGACGATTAAACGTCGCTGGCGCGTTCGGAAGCCCTTGGGGCATCACCAACCACTCCCACCGCAGTGAGAGGAATGTCGCTCGTCCTCATGAGCAATTGGTAGTAGCCATCGTCCCAGTCGGGCGCACTGTACATCGTACATCCAGCCATGATGTTCTGAAGAACGTCCTTCCGAGGAATCGGCGTCTGCGCCGGAATGGTGGCGGCATTCAGCTGGTTGAAAGCATGCATGATACGCCACTTGCCATTCGGCTTTCTGACACAGAACGTCGGCGTATAGTCTGGAGACTTACTCTCACGCACCATGCCCGCCTCGTGCTTCGCACGGAAGAACGTGTCAATGACATCCCACTGCTCCTCCACTGCCTCGTGACGCAGTACTTCGTTCCCGGAACGAGATCAACTTCGTGTCGGACACCTCGGCCTGTAGGTAGCCCCGAGGGCGGTTCCTTCGAGACCACGTCCTGGTAATCCTTCACCACATAAGGGATCCGACGGGTCCCTCAGGATCGCCGATTAGCGCCTTCTTGGTGTCCTCCAGGACAGCTTCATCCAGAAGCGAGGACGAGTTCAACTCTTCTTCAGGTCGTATGACCACCACCTCAGCCAAGTCTCCAGCCTTCAAGGCTTCGCCGAACTCGGCCAAGGACATCTCGTCCAGCTCTAGGAGAGCAGATAGTCAGGGCAAGTCGTTGAGCCAGATATCTCCGTCGACATCGCCCGTCCCCCATTCACGAGTGTGTAGAGCTGCTCGCTCTCGGATGAAGCCTCACCGCTCGACACGCCCTTCTCGACTCGTGAGACCGCAGTCGCCTTGCGTCGTGCAGCCAGCGCTTCGCGGTGCTGCCGCATCTTCATGGACACTGTCCGCTCAGAAGCACTCCGTGATTTCGCGTGCTTCTTGACGCCAGGTGTCACCACCTCATTCAGCTCCAGAGGAGCACCAGTGTCTTGATCGACACCCAGGGAAGGGCTGCACGACCCGCAGCCTCCACTCAGTGGATTACGTGCCACTCCACATCCTTGATCCGGGCACCGCCCTTCTTCACTCGACTTCTCGTCAACCGCGCCTTCACTGGCACGCAGCAGGGCGTCGCCCTCAGACGCACACCCGCTCAGCGGAATTAGTGCCACTCTACATCCTTAATCAGCCGGGCCTCGCCCATGGCTTCTCGGCTCCATGCCGACCTTGTCCTCACTTGGATACAGCGGGGCGTTGCCCTCAAGCGCACACCCGCTCAGCGGAATTCGTGCCGCTCCACCTGCCGTCCACGAGCCACGCTCGGAACGCTCGTTCTCGACACACTCAGTGTCCACCAACTCGGAAACTCTGATGTCTAGCACATTGACCGACTCGGTCTAGTGCTCGTGCCAGAAGCGCTTCTGCTTCCTAGCAGAGATGGGTTCATGACTCGCCAATAATCCGCCAGGAGAGAAGTACGTAGCACCAAGGGTCTTCGACCTCCAATCGATCCAAGGCTCATGGCGTTCCCAGCCATGCCATACCAAGGATGAGATCATATCTCGAATCGTGGTCTAAGACCAGACAGCGTTCCACGCTATCAAAATCTAAAAACTTCACACCCAAGTCCACAGGGACTTTAGGCACCGTGATACGAGTGCCCGTCGCGAGACGAACAGTGACGATGTCACTCCCACGCGCTACCAGCGCCTCAGCATAAAGCTGGCTTCCGTCCATCGTGGAACGCCGGGCGTTGTTACCCGATGCTCCCGAATCGATCAAAATCGTCCATGGCTTTGTGAACCCTTCACCCAAGCCTGAAAGACTAGCAAGCCCGGCTTGCATACACGTTCCGTGTTATAGAGTACTGCCCTCTTCGGGGCTAAGTCCTGTCAACCTCCACCTCGCCGAGGTTCAATAGAACTTAGTTCTTCCCCAGTAGGCCGCCCTGCGCCTACTGGGTTTTCTCGTTTCCCCGAGACGAACCAGAGCCCTGGCTCGAACCCGAAGAGCGGCTTGCCGAAGTCTGGCGCTGGAAGCGCAGCGGACATCCGGCGCGCAGGTGACGCGTGTCACCGCAGGTAAAGCATCGGCGGATGCCGCGCCGCTGCTCAGCGGCACGAAGCTCGGCTTCTTCGTCTTTAGCATAGCTGAGGTCCATAGGCTCCGGACCGTTCGACGAACTGGTGTGGGAAGTATTCCACCCAAGCCTTGACGACTTGAAGTTGTGCTCTGCGTTCAACGCGATGCTCACAGCCTCTTCAAAAGAGCTTGGGTGAGTATGGAAGACCTCCGTCCTGGCCACGCCAGTGCGAAGCCCTTCCATAAACACCGTGACGATGACTACCTCAGCCAGAGGCTCGGCAGGCATGCCCGCAATGAGAGTTCTCAACTCCTGGACATAGTCCACCAACGCCTTCTTGCCCTGCCGGGTAGCCAGGAGCGCGAGCGTACGCGATACGCCTCGTTAGGCGGAGCGAACACCCGGGACAGTTGCTGCTTCAGCTGGTTCCACGTCGGGAAGGCCGTGTCGACCGACGTCCCTGACGTTAGTGCCAACTCTCTCGCTCGTCCACCAAACTTCGAGATAGCTAGCGCCACGCGCTGCGCCTCCGTCCGGAGCAGAGCGGAGCTCATAGCCATCTCGACTTCAAGGGTCCAAAGCATTAAGCTTTCCTTCCTTGCCTTCGAAGGTCTTCACGCTCAACATGAGCGGCTTAAGTCTTGTTCCCGCGTCGGATGACGTAGCGGGCGCTTGTGGCGCCGCGGCCGTCGCCATCCTCTGCTGGAGGTGCTCCAACAGAGCATTCTCGTAGCTGGATAACGCCTCGTGACGCGCATTTACCGCGTCGGGACCTTGTTGCGCCAGTTGCGTCACGTCCTCCGGAGCCAGCAAGGACATAAGCTTTTTAAGCGTATCCTGCTGGTTCGGGGCAAGTGAGCGAACTGCTCCATTCTCCACAGAGGGTCAGCCTATCCAGACTCAGGTGTCGGATTGACTACAAGTGCTACCCAGTGCAGCGAGGCTGCCGTAGCTTTAGCGTCAGAGGAAGACGTAACAGACTCATAGAGTCGCGGCTAAAGATAGCCCGTTCTAATACCAGAACGCACGAGTCCGTACTCCCTACGGACTCCAAGAGTCAACCCTTACCTCTTAGCTGTGAATCTCAAACTGAATGTATTTCTCTTTATCGCGGCAAAGCGGCCTTTGGTGTAAATGTATCTTGTTCACTATCTAGCATAGTGAACCTAGTCATATGCATAATCTGTGGATCTGAAGCCATGTACTGATTCTCCTACTGAAATAGGTTAGACAGTGTGCCCCACACAAGCCTGTGTGTCCCACAATTCGTAACCCTTCGGGTAACATTCATGTTAGCCCGTTACAGGTTTCGTGCAGGTATCAATACCTGGAATAATCATGTGTGCGTACTACTTGAGCAAAAGCCAGACTGATTTGCGTCAACGTCTGTCGGCATGGCGAGAAGCGGCAAATGAGCCATCATTATAGTATGGTTCCAATTCGTAACTTCAGGTTTTGCTAGATGCCATCCAGGTAGTGTCCATGTATTGAGCGTTTAGCTCTCAATACATGGACACTACCAGGATGACATCAAAATGCACTATGCCTTCATCATCTCCTTGCAACTAGCGACGGTTCATCATCAGGATTCCTTGCAGCATTGCCCAGCGGAGCTTGGTGATACCCGTCGGCATCACGTCACTTGGAGCGTCGTCGCTAACACAGGTCCAGAAGAAGCGACACACGAAAACACCGCAGTTATCACTGTCGGGCTGAAGAGGCTCGGTCACCTCGACAGTCGTGTAGCTCGCCATAGTCGCATCTGCAGCAATAGTCTCACTCGCGATCTTCTTCAACCTCTGCTTATTGCGCTTGACATTGTTGCTGTCGTACGTCTTGACTTGTTTGGCATCTCTGTCGACAACGAAACATCTCCAGTGAGTGCCTCCAAAATTGACGGGCAGTAGCACAAATGCATGCCATTAAACGCCTGCAACGACGCCTTCCAATGATTTGGATGAAAGCAGGTCCTTGCGACTACGTTTATCCTGTGTAACCTCACCACGCCCTTGTGGCGTGGCCGTAATCGTCATGTTGTTCTTGTAGTTAGCCAGCACCACAGCAAACGCTTTCATCGCGTCATCATTTAGCCAGGATGAGTCGCGGAAGCAGTACAGATCCGAGTACATCAGGTCAAATCCGAAGCCACGCAGCTCATTGTACGGCTAGTTCTCCAACAGCTCCGAAAATTCACCGGCACACAGAGAGGGAGGGGCATGAGCAGCTTTACATCACGGTGAAGCCACGAGCAGCAAATGACCGCATCACGGTATGTAGCTTGTAAGTTCCACAACCACTTCATAGACTCCACTTGGTCACGCGTGAACTGACCGACCTTAGCAATAGCTACCACGTAACGACCACCGCCTGCAGCGGCTTCGCGGTCACTGTCTAGCTCGATCTCTTCGTTCTTCGCAAGACCGTGGCGGAGTTGTTCCAGCGCGCTGTCGACGACAGACTCCAGTAGACGAAAGCTTACTGTGTCTGGGACGTATTCATTGTCGACGCGCGACTCAATGGGTTTGCCATGCCCTTTAGACTTCACTTGCAGCGTACCCAGGAAGGACCCTAACTCACGTACAGCAGGTTTAACATCGCGAAGTGTATTCACCACTTCACATACATATTTTTCGCGTAATAAAGACCGTAGGTTAGTACCATTGTTGTACTCCTTCAACGCCATCTTTTCTTTTTCCTTCTGCGCTGCACGGTCGAGGGGGGGGGGGGGGCTTGCCGTCTGACTTGCCTGACAGTTGAACGCTAAGCTGGCGTGAACAACCTATATCATCAGCAGCTTTGGCTGTCGAATATGTGACCTGGGTCGGTGGCTAATCGTTAGATCCGTCGTCGACCTGAATGTTGCCCTCTCCGGTGTTGTCATCGTGATGATCGTCTTGCGGGTCCTCGCCTGGGACGCACTCCCGCCTGGACCACCGCCATCGTTCCCACCACCTCCACTGCCTATGCCATCGTCACCAGAGAATGGGGGCGGCAGAAGGTCCGCCTTACCGTGCCTCAGATTGTACCACCACTTGTCAAGATCGCTCATAGCAGACTCGAACACTTCATCCGAAACCTGCGCAAGCTCTCCACTGATACGGCTGAGTGCCTGCTGTGCTCGGCGATACTTTTCATCCTCACTCAGAGCCCCAGAACGGCGCGGGGCTTCTTCTTGAACACCTTTGCCACAAAAGGCTGCTCAACTTCAGTCAATTAATCTTGTGAGAGGCGACTCTGGTCAAACGACCTACATATTCAACACAAAACATGGACAATATCTGGTTAATACCTGAACCAACTTGTAAAACCTGGTCAATACATGGGGGGCACCTGGACATACCTGGGCGATATGGATGAGAATGGAATGATCAGAGGGTTCCCGCACGTTTTCCGATACGCCATCGCATGTCCGCACGGCAGCTTCATGATTTGTGCGATCTCGCAGTCGCATGTACAGCCCTCCTTCTCGAGTAGATATTCATGCTCATCGTACTGGACGGTGATTGTAGTACCATTGTCCCTGAATGCGTAGTTATCAGCAATTGAGGCATCCGTAGCGACGTCGAACAGCGTCTTGATCACGGCTGCTACCCATCGCGTCGTCATACCAAGTACAATGTTAATCTGTTCACAATACGAGACGTCTCGCAACGTCCCTGGCATCTCCACTTTGGCCTTGTACTTTTCTTCCTTGCGTTGCTGGTAGGCAAGTAGACCTTTCAGGCTTGCACGCATAGTCAAGTGACCCTTTAAGTAGCGTTCCAGCTTACCGAACAAGCTTTCCACGCGATTATTGGTATGATGCCGAAATGTGGCAGCCCAACACGATACGCCATCACCCAGCATTCGTCACATTTTTTGTCAAAGTAGGCCCACAGCTCCGTGCGATCGTCTCTGTGAGCGAGACTCTTGAACTCGTCGCGATGCGATGTGTAGTCTTCGGGAGTCCTAGCGTAGGTCATGTTGGTAATGGTGTGCTTCATCTGCGCGAGCACGTCTTCTTCGTACATACCGTACTTCTTGGACGTTCGAATCATTTCGTGCAACCACTTGATAACATGGAAGTGACAAAGTAGCACGCGAGCCTCCGCCAACTTCTTGCGAATGACATCAATTTCACGCATGTCCTTGTCGACGATGACAATCCGCACGAAACGCCAATGCTCGTTCGCCCTCTTGAAGTGGTCCATGCACTTCGCCATGTGCCAATCGCTGTTCGTCTCGATCAGCGAGTACTGCACGGATTGTCCGTTCCCGTATTGATCCATGTCAACCATCGTTAGAAGCTGGTAGCTGTATCTAGTCGCGACAAAAACACAACCTGGTCAAAATCTGGCAACACCTAGACAAAACCTGAGAAGATATTATAGAGACTCACTGGTTGGTCTGATGTGTGCAGTCCATTTGAATCACTTCTGCCAATCTATCCAGCATAGCGTGCATATGACCACTCGTGAAGGATATCACGCCAGTCTCGCCATGCGCGTTCTCATGTACCGACGACACGTTCAGTGGCGACTCCAAGTTGAAATTCACGATCATCTCCGCCACTGCGTCGTCATCGGATAGCTCAATTCCTATTGTACTCGTCATTAGTCATTGGACCAGAATGTAGGCTGTCGTTTGAACATTATAATCACAAAAAAACATATGGTGATGTTTAGATATAAGGGGTTGTTTCGCACGAGGATTCCGAAAATTGAGTCGAAATTGACCAATTCGCAGCCGTTTTAGTGCTACAAGCGCTACAAAAAACGTTGCCTTTTGCTCCTATGATGCGGATAAAGGGTTGGCACTTTTACGTGAATTTCATTGGATTATCAGCGAAATCACCTGTTTGAACACGAAAAAGTACAATGTATCGTCCTCTCGCAATTGAAAACGATTCTTCTGACCGGGCGTCAACTCTTCCCGCTCATCGTCCGACTCCGACATTCTAGCAGGTAGCGAACTGTTGACTAAATGGTCGAGATCAACGCGAAGCTATTCCGGGTCTCCCTGCTCTGATCGGGCAAGAACTTGGGGAGCTATGCCGCTATATCTGGCATGTTAAAAAATTTTGGTCCAATCATTAATGACGAGTACAATAGTCATCAATGTTAATAAAGCTAGCTTCTCAATCAATTCATTCTATCACAACAACAACAACTTGCATTTCTTGTGCATCCGTGCGACCAGGTTCCGAACGCCGTCCATCGTGACGCGGTGGTTGGAGTTTTCACGAATGTAGTTGTAGATGCTTGAAGTCCCAGCGTCGGCGTCGACCCGCAGCTCAATGCCCGGCATTAAGGCAGAATCTACTGGAACCTGGCGAATACCTGGGTAAGACCTGTAGATACCGTCGGAGATGGGGTGGTTATGGCTGTAGACTTCGCACTTGATGGCGATGCCCCACGTTCCATCTCGATGCATGACGACTTGAGCCAGCATCTGAAACGGACAGTCCGTGCTGCTGAGCTTGTGCGACGTCCTCTTCCGCATTGCGCCGATCGACGTTAATCACCTCGGTGGTGACGATCTTCTGTCGCGTCGCCTCCATGTACTCCTGCAGGCTGACATCAAGGAGGGGCCACGACTCATGCTGAGCCTTGAACGCTGGGACGTGGACCAGGTCCTCGCCTTCGACGTCCGAAACAGTGCGCTTCTTCCCTTGGCGCTGTCTGCCCTTGGTTGTCCCTTTCTTCTTTTTCTTCTTCTGCGCGCCCTCTTCTTCGTCTTCTCCTTCATCGTCTTCTTCGTCAGCATCTTCTTCTTCTGCATCCTCTGCTTCGTCTTCGTCTGCATCTTGTTCTTCGTCATCTTCTCCCTGATCTTCCTCTTCTTCGCCAGTGGACGCGGCGCCTCCTGTGGTCGCATGAGGGCCAAACTGTGTGACCCGTGAGTTGTGGGCATCCTGCAGCGCCTGTGATCGCTGCGACCTGGTGCGCGCGCTGGCCACCTTCCGGCGCGCATCCCCTTCCTGCCGCGCTTACTCGACCATCTTCGCCTTGATATGGGTCGTCTTGGGGGTGCGCGCCATGGTGATGGGGTCTCCCGGGCCGAGCAACCGCCGCACGTCGATTGCCACGTGGCTGGATTTGGCCCCTTCGAATTGGTGGCTGTGAGGCAAAGTTGAAATGACGGTAATAAAAACGTGATAAATTATACCTGGATAATACCTGCGGTCAGACCTGAACAATACCTGCTGTACAAAACCTGGTCGCGAAGCTTGCCGTTTTCATTTCCACTCCTTCCTGCGAGACGTCTGAGCGCTGGCGCGGCGGGAACGCCTGCACGCCTGCAGCGAGAGAGAGGAGAGAGAGATTCCCACCGCCTAGTGATCGCTGCTAAGTAAGGAATGTCTACGGCAAGCGGCGCTCGATTCGTGGGTGCTGCGACCGTGTACGCTCGACAGCATGGACGCACCGCTCTCCGCTGTGAGATCGCGCGGTGGCGGGAGGGGCTCAACACGCGTGGTGCTCCTGATGGCACGCGGGTACCTGTGCACGCTGAGCTCGTGGTGCTGTTATTACAGCAGAACGCGCCCTCAGGCGAGCTGAGCTCTCTCCGCTGCCGCGCAGGCTGCGCGGCGCACATGCATCGTCGTGGTGTGGGCCACACGATCGACTATTCGATGTAAAAAGTTCCAAGCTGGTATTATTATAATATTACTTCTTTCCCTGAAATAACACCAAATAACATTTTGTTTCAGCCAATCATATGCGAGATCAGCCAAGAATAATATTGACCACTAAGCATCAAGGAATCCTGAATGGGAGTTTCGGCTCTCAGTCGGAGAAATTGGTCGGAAATGGAGAGCGGTGACGATCCACCGAAGGGCAAGTGCCCTACGTGTCCTAAGCTCGTGGCGAAGTCGAACATGGCCAAGCACCGCAAAGTGTGCGGGAAGAAGAAGCCTCCGAAGTCGCGCTAGGCTATAAACCGCGATTCCTACGCGAAGAGCAAGGACAGAATCCTCCAGAAGCTACAGGAAAAGCGCGTGTACGACCAATTCCGCCGCCTGGAAGGTACATAATTGTTAGAATGATATCAATTATTGGTAAATCTAACATGCGAAATATGTAGTGACTCGTAAGCAGCTTACTGAGCTCGAGGCTCAGGGCGTGGAGGTTGAGGAAATGGAGAAAACAGCTTGGACGCCATTACCCAAGACAAAGGACGCCGAGAATATGCTCTATGGTGTCAGTTTGGATCCGGACCTATTTGCCCATTTCCTCGCCGAGCTGAAGGCACGTTGCAAGGCAAAGCACGGCCGCGGTCCGTCGATGGTTTCTCCTAGAGAGCTCTACCGGGTGGTGTTTTTCGTTCTTCACCCCGACATGCTTCGCGGCCAAATCAGCAAATTTGGAGAGGAGACAGATAAGTTGATGAACTACTGGAGCACGACGGCTAAGGCTTTCACCGTGTTTGGGAATGGACTTACGGCGGACACCGAGATGAGGCCTCAAATCGAACTTGACGCAATAACGGATATTGAGTATATGAATGAGTGGCACCGCGTATCCAGCGCACCTAAAGCAAAAGCTCGTGCTGAGTACGACTAGGAGATGTTGGTGACCAACTCCGTGCCTATCGCAAGAAGGTGTAGCGGTACTTGACAGCGAAAGATCGCCATCTTGCTGAATATCAAGCTCGAAAGGAGAAGGCCGAAGCCGCACACACGGCCCAAGTTGAAAGCAAGTATCGCGAAGCTCGAGCGGGTTGGGCCATGTGCTACCTTCCAGGAGTACAAAGCGTCCTACATCAAGGCCAAGCACGCAGCTAGTACGAGCGACAAGTAGTGGGATGTGCTATAGCAGCCAGGCATAAGACAGATGAATTCTACGACTTTTTCATCTCTCAGGGCTACTTAAATGTACAACACGTTCATACCAAAAGGTACGAGTTCATACCAAAAAGTACGAGTGCATACCAAAAGGCACGAGGTGTTATTTATACCAAAGAATAAGAGGTGCTCATACTAAAGAGTACGAGTTCATACTGGTTAGTACGTGATTAGAGCTATAGGTACGTAGAGTATTCCGGCAACTTTTTCGCGGGGCACGCTGCGTTTGTTCGAAGCTTGCGGTCTTTCCTGACAAATGTAGCCAGCATCGAAATCGTAAACGTATGCTCAGTGGCCGATTCTTCAATAATGCTGGGCGTAGTAACTACGAAATACAGGAAGTATCGCCCTCCCCCAGCGCGTTTTATCGGACTCGCCCATCAGTTTCGCGAACACGGCGACATCCTCACCGAGCAATTTGGCAACGCTGAACCAGCTACGCGCTACACCAGCATCGTTTCTCTCGGCTTGCATCCATTATGAAAGAGGCTTGAACAAGTGCACCGAGGTGTCCGGAAGGCACCACATCAGGCGTAGGTGACTCCAGTCTCTAGCCGCTGGAACCGCAGGACTGGGCGCTTGCCTATTCGAGGCGGCACCTCGAGGTGTATCTTCGCGTGCAGTCGCTTGTGACAGAATGGGTAATGTCCCAGACGTAACCAAACCTTTCAGCTCACTAATCTGAGATTTAGTCTTGAGCATAAGTGTCTCCAGTTGCCGAATGCGCTTGAGAACGGGCCCTTCTTCTATGTCTGTGCTAGCCTCATAAGGAGCGCTTGGACAACCGTGCAGATAACTCTTGTCCGGTGCCAAACAGTCTGCGAGTTCACTGTCCTCCGTTTGAACAGTCAGATCCAGAAGGTAGCGCACCAGCCTCTCCGTCGATTCCGAAAAACTCCATCCGGCCCACCACTTGATCATCCGTAACGACCAGCGCCATGCTGGTTTTGCGTACATAAAGCGGTATTGAGCCCCTCCTCGACGAAATGTGTGTGACGTAAACAAACTGTCGTACCAATGCTTCGCAATGTAACCCGGTGTCGATTGTCCCTTTCGGTTCAGCGTACCCACGATGCAGTTGAGTAGCGTGATAAAACTCTGCTCTCCCGTTTTCTTGCCCCATCCCATGACCACCTTTTCGCAGCCGGTGGTGTCGTCGTCGCTTCTAAGAGCTTTCTTACTGAGGCCAGTAAGAGCTGGGAATATGGATATTTTGAGAGGAGACGAAGGCGAGGCTGAAAATGGGTTTCTCAACGAGGAGAGGCCATGGCTCTTGCTACTGGACACATCACGACCGACATCAAGGAAAATCGAGCTCTCCAAGTCAGTTGCGTGTGCGTAGGTGCCTGGTTTCCCCCGCCGAACGGCTCCGTATGGATGCGGCATCCGGTGGCGGGGGGTTTCCCACGCTAGGTATGATAGTTAGTAGAGCAGCGCCATTCGTGTTCTTGAGGTGTGACCATCAAGTGCCGGCGCTTGACGGCCGACTCACGTATTCCGATACCCCCAGCGACGAGGTACATGTAGCGATCGCCCACGCAGGCTTGCTCACGCTGTCGTGCTGGCGACAAGGAACCACGTCGGGCTCCGTCGCGGTCGCGCTCGCCTACCTTTCACTACTCCTACAACTACCACTACTTCACTTGGGGCTGCTCGCGCTCCCACGACGGAGTGTGGCAAGCGTGTCAGGGCCGAATCAGCACACAGGGTTTTGACCCGTGGTTTGGCCCGACTTGGCTCCCTAGTTTCAATACGAGAGCGGCTCTCCACCGTCGGCCAAGTCACGAGGCAACCTGCTGTGTATATCTAGTGCGATTCATGTAAGTGCATGGATGGCTGGTACTAGCTAACTCTGTTTTAGCCTCTATTCTATTATCATCACAGCCCATCCGCAGCCAAGCCTCTTATGGGGCTGGCCTCTTCGGCCCCAGTCTCGGACCGACGCCGCGACCGAAACTTAGCGCTGCGACGATCCTCGACTCGGCCCTCCGAGGCCGAGTCTTTAATGCGAATGGACTGCTCCTCTTTGCCCCATGATCTTGACGAGTGGAGAACGTAGTCTTCATCGCTCCATACGCGGCCTTTCGTCTTTGTAGCAAAGTCCACCCAATTGCACAGGTGCTTGTAGGCATTGATCGGGGTTTCTTCCTCCGCGAGGTTGTGAAGATTATAGGATCGCCCTTCTGCCACTCCGTCTTGCGGTTAAACAGCGTGTATGTCCCAAACTCAATAACCTCATCTAGCGTGACGACGTTGGGTCGAAACTGGAACAAAGAAACATCTCTCCACTTCAGCGTAAGAACCTCGTTGATCGGGCACATACCGTAGAAGGCGAATGACGAGACGGCCTTGAACCACACACGGCTTTCTTCCGTGAATCCACCGACCACAGAGGGCGAATCCAGGAACGTGTGCAGAACCCCCAGCATTTGAAGCGAGACCGGTACAGCCCTAGCAGGAACGTATTCCGCAGCCTTCTTCTTCTTCTTCTTGAGACCGCGCATAAATTGGCGAACAAACGGATCCCGAGCCGGGTTTCTATACCCACGCTTTGTTCCAGTGTCGTCCACGAGCACACTCCACTTGTTCACGTCTGTTCCATCGCTGTTTTCGTGAGAGGAATAGAAGCTAGCAACAGCAGATCTTGCCTTCTCCGCCGTCTGTAGCGACACGGTACTGGATGCGGAAATGCTCTGAAAGTACGCTACCAACATCGCGGGAAGTTCGCGGTGCCGCTCCGTATGGGGGTCTGGGTAACCGTTGGCAAGACAGAATTCTGCAAACTTTTTAAAGCTCGACTCGTACACTGTCTGCGTTGCTTTCTCGATCACCCCGCTTGCCGTTACTTGACCTTCCTTCACCAAGCCGTGAACGCCTTCCATCGCGCCGATTTGAAAGTGAACACGTGGCGAGAAGCCGACCAGGTCGTACTTTACTGTACACATACATCGTACATTTTGGTATGAAGTCGTATTTGTTAGTATGACTCGTACATTTTCGTATGAACTCGTCGTAGATTCGGGTATGAACTCGTACTTTTTGGTATGATTCCACTTAAAACTTCACCATAGTCCTAAGAAAATTTTCAATCTACAATTCTCCAGAAAAATTGTCGACTTCCTTTTTTTTACCCAAGGTGGTCGATCATTGGCCAATTAAGAGCATCTCCACCGGTGTTGGCTCTTTTTGGGCAAAGCAAACGGCAAAGCCTATGGGCTTGCTGAAATTTTCTGTACCGTTCCTACATATTTCGACGGCAGCCGCACCAGTCACCAACACAACTCCACCAACCAAAACTCCACCAAAATGCTGCCCGGCCCCGGGGACAGCACATATCAAGCGATTTTGAGGGTCACACGCCAAACTGTGATGGTCAACAACGTTCTTCATGTATATCATAGTCTAGGGAAGGTGGTAAGACACAGCAGCGCTACAGAACTTGCGCTACTAGGGCGCTATTGCCGCGAACGTGGCGCTCAGCGCCTTCGGCCAGATATCTGAGCGTTGGTGTGTTTGCACACCATTTTTCATGAATGATCCTCTTGGCGCTTTGCCTCCAACAAAAAGTCCAGCAATTATGTCGGTGTCTTTGTCCAAATCGGGATTCCAACAAGAATTGCCAACACATGCCAAGATTTTGTTGACCCGGTGTGAAGTCTATTGAACCTTTTCTCGCAAAAGTTTTGACAAAATCGTTATTGCCAAAAAACATTTTGACCGGTGGAGATGCTCTAACACAGAGCAAAAAGAAGTTGCTTCCGATGACGAACCCATACAAATCCCTAATACAGAGATTCGACCGAAACAACGTCTCAAGGCGGCCGAAAATCATTATATTGGGTTCGGGCTATTTCCATACAAACTTCTTGATAGTGCCTAGGAGAGGCTACTATTGAGGTGTTATTTCAGTAAGAGTAAGCTCTACTTCTCAAAATGTGTCCAATAGTCTATGCTTGGGATATTGAAGGTTTAAGTGGCCCCAATACTTAAGTAAAGCAAAACAGTGACTGTATCCTCATACCTGAGCAAAACTAAAGTAAACAGGGTAAGCCAGTCGCTGGGGTCCACACTCCCTTATGCTCTTGGACACAATGCTGTCCGGTACCTGGCGCCACGTTCTTTAGTTTCTGTCATCTTGGCGAATACACACCATCAAACCCGTGACAGCTACTACATAGTTAGTATATTGAGCAGAATGAACGGCATAGAACTGTCCAACCGCAGTGCTATGGAGTGAATTACCCACAGCACCGCATCATGAGAATTCAGCAGCAACTTGAAGTCAAGAGTGATGATCTCCGCTGATGCTGACTAATGGTTACCATGGCGTGGTGTTGTCCACGATGTCTGCGTTTGTCGGTCGCCTGACTTCCGAGAGGTATCCTGTCAGCCAGGCGTCGTTGTTGGCGTCTCGGCCTTTGACGATGGTCTTGCCGTAGAGGTAGTTGTCGCACGGGTAGCCTCCCCCGTTTTCCATGGTGATATCGTTGCCTCTGTAGCCCTGTGGGCCGCGGTAGAACGACGGACAGTCGATGCAGTCGCTCATGGACTGCAAGCCTTCTACCATACTGTACTTGCCGTTAGGGCATGGCCCTGAGCACTGGCTGTTGGTGAGGCCAGTGCTTGCCCCGTACACGCCGGCAGGGCAGGGCTTGCAGTCTAAAATGCTCCTGGCCCCGAGTTTGTCGTTGTACGTGCCTTTTGGGCACGGAGCCGAGCACGCCTTGGTCACGAGGCCAGGACTGTCCCCGTACACCCCGCGAGGACAGAACTCGCATTCGCCGATGGCGGTGCCAGCTCCAGTGGGGCGGTACATGCCTCGAGGGCAGTCTTCGGGGCCAGGCTGCACTCCCAGATAGAGACGCACTACAATACAATACAGCAAAAGGGTTCAGCCTTAAACCAGGACCGAAAAGTGTGACCATGTTAACGCGTACATTGAGCGACCTCGTGCGGTGGGCTGTTAACTCGTAGGTGAACGTGCTGCAACGCAGGAGGCTGCTTGAACTCTGCAGTTGTCGCATAAGGAAGGCAAGGAGTTAGATGAAGGTTGAATCAGGCTAGGCCTCGTGGTGACAGACCGAGGATGAGCACGCTGGTTAGCAGCGAGGTAGTGGCAACCACAGCGATCCGACGCAGGAACGTCCCAGTGTCGACCTCCATGGCTTATTATCTTGGATGTAGTGGGGGCTAGAGCTGTTATTGGGGAGTGGAGGAACTGCAGCCTTTGGTTTGCCGTAGCTAGAAGGAAACCAACGACGCGTCGTGGACGCTGGTCTCGGCGGTTATCCGAGGAGGACTGTCCGTCATCGGCACTGCGCGTCTGATAACACGTGAAACACGGACGGCAACACGCAACAGTGAACAACTTGGCGTCCATACACGTATCTGTGGCTGCAAACTCCTAGGCGACTCGCGCATCCGGCCGCTGCGGTATCCACGGCAGCTTCCACTTTGGTCTACTCAATTCATTTTCGAATTGCAGCTGCAATTACTTTGAGGTACAATTGATGTGCTTTTGATGTAAACGCTTCATTTATGTACACTTGGTGTGTCAGAGCTGCCTCCCTCCTTGCTTCACGTTGTCGCAGCTCCATAATCAGCAAAGGCGAGAAGCTCTGCAATCCTAGCTAGCTCCGCTCTCCTCCCCAAGGCAGCGATGGCGTCGTACAAGCCCACAGTGGTGATCGACAATGGCACAGGGTGCGTACCGTACTGCATTGAGGTCCATTCTTTCCCCCTCTCTCTATCTCTATAGCTACAGCCCCAGTGGATTAATCCTCTCGCGTGTCAAAACCTGTCTGACCCTCCCTCCTTCTCTACTGCTCTAATGCTACAGCTACACCAAGATGGGGTACGCTGGCAACGCTGAGCCCAGCTACATCATTCCGTCCACAATCGCCGTGGGCGGCAACGACTCGAGCACCGTGCGCAGCCGCCAGGGCATCGACGATCTGGACTTCTACATCGGCAACGAGGCGCTGGACCACGCGTCCACGCACCAGGTGAACTACCCCATCGCCCAGGGCATCATCCAGAACTGGGACAACATGGAGAAGCTCTGGCAGCGCTGCCTCTTCCAGCACATGCGCTGCGAGCCCGAGGAGCACTACATGCTGCTCACGGAGCCGCCGCTCAACCCGCCCGAGAACCGCGAGGCCACGGCCGAGATCATGTTCGAGACCTTCAACGTCCCCGGCCTCTACATCGCCGTGCAGGCCGTGCTGGCGCTGTACGCGTCTTGGCCCAAGATCAAGGACCCGTCGCAGCGCTCGCTCACGGGCACGGTCATCGACTCGGGCGACGGCGTCACGCACGTCATCCCCGTGGCGGACGGCTACGTTATCGGCAGCTGCATCCGCCACATTCCCCTGGCTGGCCGCGATGTCACGCACTTTGTCCAGAAGATGCTGCGCGACCGCGGAGAGGCCGTGCCCCCCGAGGAATCGCTGGAGGTGGCCAAGCGCATCAAGGAGTCGCACAGCTACGTGTGCTCGGACCTGGTCAAGGAGTTCAAGAAGTACGACGCCAACCCGAGCAAGTACTTCCTCAAGTACTCGGACCTGCACCCGCGCACCAAGCAGCCGTGGGAGATCGACGTGGGCTACGAGCGCTTCCTGGCGCCCGAGATCTTCTTCAACCCGGAAATCTTCTCGACGGACTTCACGACGCCGCTGCCGAACGTCGTGGACGAGGCTATTCTCAAGTGCCCGATTGATACGCGTCGTGGACTGTACAAGAACATCGTGCTGTCCGGAGGTAGCACCATGTTCAAGGACTTTGGCCGTCGTCTCCAGCGCGACATTAAGCGTCTCGCCGACGAGCGGCAGGAGGCGAATCTGGCCCTGCACTCCAAGTACCAGAAGGTTAACGCCGAGGCGCTCGAGGTAAACGTGTTGTCCCACCGCATGCAGCGCTTCGCCGTGTGGTTCGGCGGCAGTATGGTGGCCTCGACGCCCAACTTCCACAGCGTTTGCCACACGAAGGCTCAGTACGACGAGGAAGGCCCGCGCATCGCGCGTCACAACCCGGTGTTCAACGCTACGATGTAAGGCAAGAAGAGTACAAGCCGCAGCGCGTGAATGGGATGAGGTGGTAGACCAGCACGGCAGGCAAGAACGTTCGTCGTCCAGTACGACTGAATACACGGAAGGCGTAGACGAGTGACAGCAAGCAGTTCAAGAAAATACAAGCACTCTACAGGTCATGCATGGTAAGCGAAGCCTGGCGCTGATATCTCTCGTGCTTCTTGTGTATGTATTACTGTGCACTAAAGTCTACAGGGTCAACTACTGGGCAGTCTCCTCCTCTGTCTTGGCACCTTGTTGCCGCTGGGTTATGTGCTGCGAACAGAAGTTGTGGTTGCGCTCGTACGCCGCCTTCTTGCAGCCTTGGAACACGCAGCGCTTGCCGCCTCCGTGGGCCCAGCAGAGACTGTTGGACACGGCGACCTTCGAGCAGTCGGCTCGCGAGCACTTGGTGCCGCCTCCATGGGACCAGCAAAGGCCGCGCGACTTGCCTCGACGCTTGCAGCCCTCCATCTGACACTTGACCCAGCCGCCTGAATGAGTCGATCACCAAGCCGTCAGTGTGTACACCTGGTCATACAACCACAGGCAGTAGACCACCGTACCGTGACGCCAACACAGTCCGGCGTTCTTGGCGCTTGCCGTGCAGCCGTCAGCAGAGCATTTCTTGCCTCCCTGCGTTACATTAGTGTGAGCTTTTGCGCGCCCGTACCACCGCAAATTGTCGATACAGACGCATTCATACCCCGTGTCGAAAGCACAGCCCCTTGTTGATGATGTAGTTCTCGCAGCCGTCGACCTTGCACTCGCGGCTCTTGCGCTTGTCGCTGCTAGCTGGCGATCGGCTCGAGGGCCTTGCCTTGCCACTACTTGAGGCGGGCGCGTTCATCTCGTCTTGGCTGTTCATGATAAAGGCCACCGAGGCCTTGCTTCTGCTGCCGGTACATGCAGCACTTGACAGCGTCTGCATTGCGTCCATCAGTTAACCTCCTCCACGTCCTTTGGCGATATGACACGGGCGAGATCTCATTCTCCCAGGACTGTCGGGAACCGTCGGAAGGATACCTACCTGCACCTACAGGTAGATCGATGCGAGGGCCACGGAGGCTGCGTCGTATTTCAGAGTCAATCATATATTGTATTTTTCCTGCGCTAACTAGGTAGTGTATCGCTTAGGCCGTCTCCTCCACGACAAGCTCGGGCTTGGAGAGCTTGGCGTCGAGCTTGACGAGCATGTCCTCGACCATCGAGTCGAGGTCGAAGTCGTGCTCCCAGTTCCAGTCCCTCCGCGCGATGCTGTCGTCGAGCGAGCGCGGCCACGTCTCGGCGATCTGCTGGCGGAAGTCGGGCTTGTAGTCGCACTGGAAGTTGGGCATGACCTTCTGGATGGAGGCCACGACCTCCTCGGGCGTGAAGGACACGGCCGTGATGTTGTATGTCCGCTGCGAGAGGCAGTCGTTGGGCGCGTTGATGAGCCCCATGGTGGCCTTGAGGCAGTCGGGCATGTACATCATGGGCAGCTTGGCGTCCGGCTTGAGGAAGCACGTGTACTTGCCGTGCTTGAGCGCCTCGTAGAAGATCTCGACGGCGTAGTCCGTGGTGCCGCCGCCGGGCAGCGCCTCGCTCGAGATGATGCCCGGGTAGCGCACCGAGCGGAAGTCGACGCCGAACTTGTTGTAGTAGTACTCGCCCAGCAGCTCCACGTGCACCTTAGTGAGGCCGTACATGGTCGTGGGGCGCATGATGGTCGTGTCGGGCGTCTCGTCCTGCGGCGTCGAGGGGCCGAACACGGCGATGGTCGAGGGCGCGAATACGCGCAGCTGGTACTGCTTGGCCAGCTCCAGCATCGTTCTGCACGCCGCGCGTGTTGACCGCGAGCGCCAGCGACGGGTTGGCCTCGCCCACGGCCGACAGCAGCGACGCCATGTGCACGATCGTGTCCACGCCGTGCTCCACCACGATGCGCGCCATGCTGTCGCGGTCCTGCACGTCGCAGTAGACGAATGCGCCGTCACGGGCTCCAGCGGGCGCCTTGATGTCCGAGTTGACGACGCTGTCGGCGCCGAAGAGCTGGCGCATGTAGGGCACGAGCTCCATGCCGATCTGGCCCGTGCCGCCCGTCACGAGGATGCGGCGCGGCTCGGCCGACGAGGAGGAGAAGGCGCGCGCGGCCGGGCGCACGGCGCGCTGCAGGCGGAGGGCCGAGATCATCTTGGTCGAGAAGAAGAGAGGGAAGAGCGGGGCTGCTGCGCCGGAGCGGGACGAAGGAGAAATGACAGCGCCGCGGGAGGCTCGAGGCCTCCCCTTGCTTGGCCCTGGTCAGTTCGCTCGTCTCCAGTAGTCAGACGTCATTCGTGTCCGTTGAAGCGGGTAAGGAGGATGCGCCTAAATAGGGGTAGACGGGGCGGCGCTACGATTATGCAATCCCTTTCTATTTAAGTTCCTTGCTGGTGCAGATAGTAGTAATTTTCGGTTTTGAGCTATAAATAGCTTGGGTTGAAGCCTGCGAGATACGATAATAGCTGACACTGGATTGTTAACTCGAGTTGATACAGGTGTGCAACGCGGGGTTCGTCGCCACAGGAATATGCGCTGAGCCATCTCGTGGTCGCCGACGAGGCAGCCCCAAGCAGCGGCCGAGAGACCCGCCGGAAGGCGGCGAGCAGCTCTGCCGGGGCAATGCTTTACGCGAGTGCCTCTCGTATGCTTTCGTGCTGCAGCCGTCTGAACGGTTTGCAAGAGGAATGCACTCGCACAGGAGCTTGAATGCGCGACGAGCCGTGCTCGGCCGATGGGCGGCTAACGCGTGGCGCAGCACTACCAAAAGAGATTCGGAGGCGCTTGATTGCAGGTAAAGGGGCTCCAGCACCGGCACGCCGGTGGTCGACACGTGGCCGCTGATCCAGACCACCCAAGCCTTCCGGCCCTGGAGGCCAAAGCAACGCCATGGGCAGCGGAGCGGAGCCTTTGCCGTGTTTGCCGCCGGGCTGTTGCCTTTCGCGTCTCCTCACGCGGAGGCATCCAATCAGTCCGAATGGGATGCAGTGATTACCCGCCGCCGTGGCTGCAATGATAGGACGCCAAGCGGAAGCGAGATCGGCGGCAATGGACATGACCTATCCGCTGCTTGCCGTGACGTTGCGGCGCTCACTGCGCCATCGGAGCTGCTGGTTGGCTCGAGGCGTCCAGTCGCCACCTCTCGCTCTGGGTCTGCGTGTACATATCAATCAAGCAGCGAATCTCTTCCGGGTCAGAATGCACGCGCTCTCAAGCTCTCGACTGTCTACCAGCGCCGGCAATTGCCTGCTGCAGTTCATGTGTACAGTACGTACATGTTGCCTTGGTTCTGCCGCTGGTCATCCGGAGCAGTGTAACGGTCGCGCTTGAAGTTGCCCTTTGTGTAGCCATCTTCCCTGCTGGACGCTCGCCAAAGTACGACGGAGCTGACCAGAATATTAGGGGCCGAACATGGAGCACGGATCCTCCGCCGTGGACGCGTTCGGGCTGGAGACGCAGCGGATTCTGGGCGACTTTGGGGTGAAATGCGGTCGTGACGGAGCCTTCTGCCTCTATGCGGGGCTCGTCGAGAGGCTGGCAGTGGTGAAGCGCGCGGTCACGGCCTCCGATGGTTGCGCAGGCTCGGAATTGGCTCGATTGGACCTCGAGTTGGCGATTATTGACGTTCTGCGACTGCTTCAGTCGACAAGAAGACGTCCGATGGATTCTACGCTAGATGTGGGTCATTTTGAGCGGCTCCGCGCGCTCGGGGAGTTCCTGGGAGTGCCGCAACGTGCCAAGTTCGTGCTCGGACTGCACGACCGAGTCGACGCTTTGGTCGCTGGGTGTGCAGCGGCTTATGGCAGCTCTGAGGAGCTGGAGGAGGTGAAGAAGGGCTACGACGTCTGGTCGCGGGACTGTGAGCAACACCTCAACTTCTTTGAGGCTGCCGTGGCTGCTGACAGTGGAGACTTGGCTAGAGAAGTGCAGGAGGCCACGGCTCAGGGCGTGACGCCGCAGCTGCGCGAGCTCTGGCAGCTCGTGGCCTTCTGGATGACGCAGCCTGCTCGCCTCTCGGCTGGGGAGCAGCAGCTGCTGAGAGCGGTCGCTCAGGTGATGACCAAGACGAGGGTCTCAACTCGCTCCCTGCCGGCCTCGTGCGTGGGGATCACCTGGTGCTCGTGAAGAAGTCGTCGCTGCCTGGTTGGCGTCGCTCACCGCTATCGAGCAAGCGTCACTCGTCACTATTGGGCAAGCAAGTATCAGAGGTTAATGAGCTTCCTACGTGGTGTATCCGAGCTCATGAGGTCCAGCTAGACCACGTGCATCCCTCTGCCCAGCAGTCTCGACGTCTGGTGCAGTTTGGCACGTGGCTGGACACGCCTGTGGTGCTGCAGAAGGTCGCGTGGAGTCATGGCAACCAGGAGGAGGACACTGCATGTTGTACGCTCGAGAGCGATGTCAAGCGCTGGATCTCGCTGAACCACCCCAACCTGCTCAAACTCTACGGCGTCTGTGACTTGGGTGTCGACCGCTACTACGTCTGCGAGTATGCAGCTCATGGGCAATTGCGCAGCTACCTCAGTCAACAGCGGAATGGATCGTTGATTGTGTGGCAGAAGCTGCTGGAAGCTGCTCAGGGACTGCAGTATCTCCATGAGCGCGGACTCGTGCATGGCAACCTGAAGACGAAGAATTTGCTGGTGGATGGCAACGGAATCGCCAAGCTGGCTGGGTTTGGCCAGAGTGAGACTCTGTTAGAGGTGGAGGCTGGCGATGAGCGCTTTGCAGCCGATATTTTCGCGTTGGGTCTGTGTATTGTGGAGCTTGTGGACGGCCACAAAGTGCAGTGGGGGGAGGAGGTATTGCCACAAAAGCCTCAGAGCTTTACCAGTGACCAGTGGCGCTTGGTACGTCACATGTGCAGTGCTGTTCCACAGGAGCGGCTTACTGTCGCTGCCGTAGTCCATGACATTAGACGCCTTGTTGCTGGGCTCTCGACTGTCAGTCTACCTCTGAATTCCGACTCAAGTTTGTCGACAACTTTTGAAAACGTGCTACAATCCGTGCGGCAGTTGTTGGAAACAACAGAAAGCTCTGGAGCGCGGTTGTCGTGTGAGCTAGAGATGTACGAGCAGTTGTTCACGCGGTTGAAGGATGTTGCTGGCAATTTACTACTGGAGGCGCCAGCTTGCCAAGAAGGATCCGGTCGCAGTCGTCGACTTACTTCCGCTGTTGAGAGCTGGCAGAGCATCGTGACGCGATTTCAACTCGTGGTTGACCAAGGATCGTTGCGGAGCACCTGGAATCGCGCCGTTAACCTCGCGGTTGGCCGGGAAGACGCAGAGTCCGTGCATAACCTTCACTGCGAGCTAGACCAGGTAGTGGCGACAGCGAGATTACCGAAGCTTCTGGAGGCTGTCACCAACCCAGTCCACGACTGGAAGTCGCAATGGCAAGAGCTGCGCAGACAGCAAGCGCAAACGTTGTGCGAGGCAGTATCGGATACGGCGGCGGCATTGAGAGAGCTGGAAGAGGACTCGGACTCAGACACTTGGACGAGGCAAGGGCCGGGCTTTTGGGCTGTTCTAGAGTTTGAGCGTCGGCGCTACTCGAACAAGTATACAGATGAGGAGGTGAAGCTGATCGAATGCGCGGCATCTGAGGTTGAAGACGCCATTTCAGGCCCCACCAGTGCTCCACTTACTCTCCCCGAGTGGTTCCTACCTCCATACGAGGTGGAGCTGGAAACCGACAAAGCAGCGCTAGGACGTGGCGCCTTCGGCTCTGTACATCGAGGAACCTGGCTCGACTCGCCAGTCGTCGTCAAGCGGGTGCTCAGCCCCGGTTCAAGTCGAGACGGCAAGAACGTCTCAAGTGGAGGCGAAGCGCTCTTCAAGCACGAAGCGGACGTCTGGTTTCGGCTGAACCACCCGCACGTGGTAGCTCTGTATGGCGCGTGCCATGTCGGAAAACCTTTCTTCGTCTGTGAATACGCAGCCAAAGGCACGCTGACGGACTTCCTGAAGGCTTCAGCATCTTCTACAAGTCCAGAGCGTCCTAGCAGAGACGTCTTGGCATGGGAGAAGCTCTATGAAGCTGCGCTGGGGCTCGAGTTCCTTCACGAGCGTGGAATTGTGCACGCGGATCTCAAGGGAGACAACATTTTGATTGGAGACGACGGACGGGCGAAGCTCACGGACTTTGGGCTTAGTGCCGTGGTGTCTGATGGGGGTTCTCCATCGGGCAGTCCTATTGGGGCTCTTCGTTGGAAAGCTCCCGAGTGTATGGGAGCTAGTGGACAAGCTGCTACGTTTGCGTCGGATATTTTCTCGTTGGGTATGTGCATTGTGGAAGCTATGACTGGAGACTTTCCGTGGGGACGCGAGCTACCTGACGCTGCTGTGAGCTATCACGTTCGACGAGGCCGACTGCCACCTTCGTCATGGGCTTTTTCGACGAGCCAGTGGGCTCTTGTGCAGCAAATGTGCCGACTTCAGCCTGAAGACCGACCAGGTATTCGCGTTGTCGTTCGTGCGCTACGACTTGCAGCGGAACATCAAGCGTTGAAGGAGTTTACTGACGACTTGCACTGATTTTAGTTACGATAACGACGTGGTCAATTGACATCAACTGAATTGGACATTCTGTCATGAACTCCTCCATTAGAGCGAGATGAAGAGTCTGGAGGTAATGATTATCGGGACAGCGGTGTATTACCGCGTGAAGATTGACGAGGCGAGAACCGTTCATGAGGTGAAAGTGAAGGTCCGGGACGCGATGCGGTACGACTGCGCCGCCAGCGAGCTCACGCTGATCGTGATGAAGAAGCCCGGGGCCTATTTCCGCGCCAATCTCCCTGAGCTCAAGGTCATGGAAATGGGGAAGGAGGTCCCCGACTCAATCAAGAACAAGTGCGCCGAGATGAACCCGCTCGCTCGAGTGCGCGACTTTGAGTTTCCTGACTTGAACGGCCCATACTTGGATGTCCATATTCTGGTGGCAACTCCTCCACGCATGGCGAAGAAGAATCGGGAACTCTTGATGTACGTTGCGTGCCGTCGTCCACGTAAGCAACCACCGTCCATTGATACAGTACTTGGGGTAGTGATCTAACTAATGTTTTTTCTTTTATTTGCGTTGCAGCCCGCGAGTCCTCATGTGTATCCTGTGGACTACTTTATATCGCATCGGCGTGGAATTCGCTCGCACCCGTCTTCTCAGCGGTGAAGGAATTGTGCTCGCCGAGGAGCAGGCGTGTCCGTCACGCATCCATCTGAGCTTGTTGAAGGCTTCAAGCTTCAGCCTGAAGCTTGTAATTTTGCCGCAATGCGTCAGCATTTGACAGTACGCTCAGGCACAGGGAATTACGAGTCAAAATAAACGACAAACTGCTCAAGGAATGGCGGTGCTAGTAGTAGGTAGGTACAGATGATAACGAGAATGCACCGTATGGGACGTTTTGAGTTACTGAGCAACTTACCTATTAAAGTTGCCTTTAGTGCAGCGATAGTCGCTGCTGAGCTGTGCGTTTGATGTCGCGGAACCGCTCAAACGCCACAGCATCTGCGAGTGCGCGGCTCATTGTCAACTACGCGGTCAGCAACATCTTCATTTGCGTGGATTAGTGCTAGGGAATCTGAAGACGAAGAATCTGCTGCCAACTCGTAATTGATCAATGACCTACGCGTCATACCACCTTGAATCTCGCCCTCCTCCTCGCTGTTGGCCGGAAAGACGCACCATCCGTGCATGGCCTTCTCTACGAGTTGGACCAGGACGCTGTCACCAACCCAGTTCACGACTGCAAGTCCTAGGCAGACATCAAGCACATGCGTTGTGTAGGTAGTATTGGATACCGTCGGGAGAGCTGGAAGAAAGCTCTGCCAGCTCTCAGTAGTGTTATCATGGCGCCGACTGCGACCGGTTCCTTCTTGGAAAATTGTCAGCAATATTTTTCGAGTGAACAATACCAATCGCCAAATGCTGTGGACTATGGCAGCGATAGTAAGGCGCTCCTGCGGAACAGAAACTCATTAATAAAGTTCTGGGGCTTTTGTGGTAGTATCTTCCATTGCATCGCTGCAGCCTTACCTCCTTCAGTGGGGCCCGAGCACCCGTTTGACCACGACTGGCAAGTCGAGCCATTCTCCTCCATGTACAGATCCGAAGGCCCCACGCCCTGCAGCTGCGTTGTCGCTTTACAGTTTCACCTCATATGGGGTGTAGAGGCCAATTGGGGGAGTTAGAGATACACTTGTGGTACCTGATGTGGCGTCTTCTACCCGGTTCAAGTCTAGATGTCAAGAACATTTCAAGTGGAGGCAAGGCACTTTTTAGCACGAAGCGGATGACTGGAGGGGAACCAAGCCCGATCACGATCGGGGTGGTAACCACCCGTGGTTGCGCCCGAATCTTCACTTCCACCTCATGAGCGGATTGAGCATCGCTGCACCCCACAGACGTGCTTCGCTAGCCTTTAATGAAGCAGTCTACAGTCTGTGCGCCTCGCGAGAAGAGAAGCTCGTAAGTCTGCTACGGGAGACGTAAATTCCAACAAAACGAAGTAGAAGAGATAAACGTTGTTGGTATTTACACTTAAGCTGCCTTAAGGAGGAAGATACCATGAGCTATTCGTTGGTGGCAAACGTCCCGTAGTCCAGATGAGTTTGATGGATCTTGAAATCGGCATCGCAAACGTCCTTGCCCCTTGCGAGGATACCAGCGATGAGTGGCATCGCCCAGAACAACACGCGCCAAAGCTCGACCGTACAAAACCTTAGGGTGTCTGGCCGGAAGTCTTCAACTATGCCTTGAAGGAAGTTCTCGTTTGAGCAATAGAGGTACATGCCGCACGCAACTCCAAAGACAGCAGCCCACCAGCTCCACCACGCCTTGTCTCTCGATTGATCTGGGAGGGCGAACAGTGCAACAAATTAGTGAGTAGAATTGACGAAAAGTACCGAAAGGTCAAAGCTATATGTACAGTACGAACCGTCCAACTTCAGCATCTGAAAATAGCGCCGTTTCTTGTCGTACGCGAGACGAAGCTTTCGCATGACTTCAGGGGGAACGTTGTCGATCAGCACGTGAATGTAGTTGGTGGTATCGTCCTTAGGGATGTTAGTGTCGCTCATCCGCACATCCGCTTCAATTGGGCTGTTGCATGGAATTTCGCCTCGCTTCAGCGCGTAAGCGTCGCTGCCGCCAGACACTAGCCATCCCGTCTGTTCGACGCACCCACGCGTTGTGAACGCCCACCAACCTTTATGCGGGAGAAAGAGGTTGTACTTGGGTAGTGCTTTCTTCGGTGGCATATTTTGACGTGCCGCCCTGAACACAGTCATTACCCGTCTCCAACAGTTCCCAAGTCTCCCCACACTGCGGATGCACCAGGGGCGCCTCCGCGGACTCACTCCCCGACGCGGACGCATCCTCAGGTTCGCCGCCAGTCTCAAGAAGATACGCATCATTCGTGACTCCCTTGATCATCTTGTCGATTGCGTGGTCGATTTTGGTACACAAGTCCTCAAACGTCATGGTGTTATTGATGTTCACGAGAATTACGCACCCGACACCGACAACGATACATCGCAGCTTGTGAGGCAAGGCCCTCATCGCTTGGCAGCACAATTCGAAGTGGCTGGCATCCACTTCCAATACAGTGGCAGGGGTAGACTTTATTTGGGGTCATATGCAGGTCAGATCTGCTGTTTCGGTCGCGCTTTTCGGGAGGGATGACGTACTTTGGGTAGGACACTACGCGTTGGCTCTCGTCTGCGGACTTCTGACCGTGGGCCCGCCCCACCCCGGCTCCGAAGTCCTCGACTCGGCCAGGCGCTGTGTCTGAAAAAAATATCGGGTTGCAGCGCTCGCATTCGCTCGCTCTCGCAGACACGCCCCGCCTAATCGGCGGGTGTTGGCAGTTGGTGAACGCACGGAGTGAGCCTCGCGCTCGCGCTGCTCGCCCTCGGCCATGATGTCGCCTATCCTCGGGAGAACAGGTGGGCAAATCGCACTAGATGTCTTGAATGCTGTATTGAAAAGGCCGACCTGAACTACCGAGCAGACCTGCATACGACCCCAAACAGAATCTACCAGTGGCAGGGTCCTGCAAAAGAGGTACAGTACCGTATTTTAGATCTCATACTACAGAGAGATCTCATAATTCAGAGCGGAGAGATAGTGCATTTGCAACAGAATATGGCCGTTTTTGGCAAGAAAGGTCCTAAAATACGCACAGAAAGGGTGAATTGGCGCAAAGACAAAATACAACAATACAACTTCAAGAATATGGTGTATGAAGTATGAGATCTAAAATACGGTACAGTACTCCGAAAAAAATAGTGGACCCTCCGGGGATGCGCAGTGCTCTTCGTATATAGGGTGCGCATTGCGGCGCAATGATTGCGCACGTACTGACGGTACTGTACTGTACGTGCGCAATGCGCACTGCGCATCCCCGGAGGTGTGTGTACAGATTGCGCTCCCACTTCCGATACCATGGCTATCCAATAACCTCGAACCGAATAATATTATTATTTTAAAGAGGTACAACCGGTTCACGCACAAATCACTAGGGAGACACACTGACACTCGGGCAGCAGTGGGGTCTGAACGAAGATTGACGAGAGGCAGCAGCTCGTCAAGCAGCTACCCAAGCGGCTTAAGGCAGCACAGCGTCACATAGCAGCTAGGGCGAAGACAGCGCTGAAGTTACACTCCTCCTAGTGTGGAAACAATCTTATAAACATTGTAAAACACTTCCCATACCTCATAAAAGAAAGTTACGGGGAAGAACAGCGACGTCAGTCATTGCATATGGCCTCGATAGAATAGAATAGCACCTAAGAGTGTGGAAGCAAGCGTTTAAGAGTTGAAAAGTGTGCCTCTCATCGGCCTTCCTACGTGCAGTCAATGTCTCTAAAACATAATATGAAATCTACCTTTCAAATATTATCGCTGTACCCACTGATCGGAAGTGGGGGCGCAATCTGTATTACTACACGTACTACCCTACCTCTGAGGACCTCAGTGAGGATTGACAGATAGAAATGCATGCTGGATTGAATGACAAGAGATACATGTAGAGATGCATGCACTCTTGGAATCGGGAGATACTGCTGTAATCGGCCGCAAACCCATAGTACGAAGCCCCCGAATAGATGGTGATGAGGTATACTAGGGCTACGCATAGGCTATAGCAAACGATCAGGGTTTGCACCAGCACTATTATGCCCTGTCGGATAGTTATTATTGCAACCTCTCTTCGTCCAAAGATCTACCGCATTCGTTGAAAGCTGGACCCCCCCTGTATAAAGTGATGGACCATATTTGGAGGGACTTCATCCATGAGCTGGACCCCGAGAACGCGTGAAATGCACACAACAGTGCTGTGACGGCACAACAAAGCTGTACCAACACATCAAATCTGCACCAACACAGCAACCACCCTGAGCAGCACAAAACGATGTGGCGGGATCCGCTAAAGAAAGCCCTTGACCCATACGTCTGAACTTAACCTTCAAACGCCTTATTTTTGACCAATCACATCCCTTTATTCATGCGTCACCTGTTCTGGTTATCTCGACACAAGTCATTTTTTTTACTCATCCATGGAGTTTCGGGCGCTGTAGCTCCGCCCTGGTGCCTTACCGGCTGGCACTTCCGATGCACCTCTATAAGGAACGGACTACGTTTTATTCTGCAAGAAGTCCTAATCCCTTTCCTTATCGAGACACTTTACTGAAATCAAAACTTCTACACTCCGTGCCAAGTGCAATCACGCACCCGAGTTTGTAGCTATATCTCAGTCAATATTTAGAGTTAGGAGCTGCGCTTTGGGTATGATGCCGCTACTACCGTTACAGACCCCGCGCTTGTATTAACGATCGGCATTTCCATGGGCTCACATACAAGCAGACAAATATGGCTTAGTGACACAATTATCACGCAGATTGGACCATACAAAAATTTTATATATTATGATTAGTGGTGTGGCCGTAAACTCCCAACTCCTACGGCAGTCGCAAAGATGCCGCCCAAGCCACGCGTCACTGACGAAGAACGCGGGAGAATCCAAGGACTGCACGAGGCCGGGTGGTCCAACCGTGCTATCGCACGCCGTGTCGGTCGCAGCGACCAAACGGTGGCTCGCATCGTCGCTCCAAAGGCGCCGACAAAGCCGACGAAGCTCGGCCCTCCGCCCGTCATGTCGGACCGCGAGGTGCGGCTGGTGGTGCGGAAGGCAGCCACCGGAGACTTTTCCGCCTCCCCGATCAAGGAGCTCGTCAGTAGTACTGCCTCTCTACGCACCATCCAGCGCGTTCTCGCGAGCGTGGATTGGTTACAGTACACGAAGATGGACAACACGCTGGAGCTCACGGCTGAGCACAAGCTCGCTCGCCGTGAGTTCGCGAAGGAATGGCTACTCTACTCCAAGGATGTGTGGCCGCGCGTCGTCTTTTCCGACGAAAAGAAATGGAACCTGGATGGCCCAGACGGCTATCAGCGCTACTGGCAGGACCGGCGGGTCCCAAGGCGCCAAACCGTCCGGCGTCAAAACGGCGGTGGCTCACTCATGGTCTGGGTCGGCTTTAGCCGAGGTGGTAAGACTGAGCTAGCCATTCTTGTGGGTAAGCAAAACTCAGATCACTATGTGTACACTCTCTCCGAATACATGCTTCCTTATGCTCACAAGCACTTCGGACTGGAGTATATCTTTCAACAAGATAATGCTTCTATCCATACGTCGAAGCGCACGGCCGAGTTTTTTGAAGAGCAAGAAGTGATGGTGATGAAGTGGCCTGCTCGTTCTCCGGACCTAAATCCGATTGAGAACTTGTGGGCCATTTTGTCTCGCACAGTGTACGACAACGGCAAGAAGCAGTACTCCAGCGTGTTCGAGTTGCGCGAAGCGGTCCTGGCAGCGTGGGAATCGGTGGACCAAGCGACCCTGGCAACCCTTGTGGACTCCATGCCGAAGCGGCACGTTGAAGTGCTGGAAAAACAAGGAGGAAAGACGCACTACTAGTTGACCCACATGTTACAATCATTCATAATATATGAATTTTTGTATGGTCCAATCTGCGTGATAATTGTGTCACTAAGCCATATTTGTCTGCTTGTATGTGAGCCCCACCACAGCCATGGAAATGCCGATCGTTATTACAAGCGCGGGGTCTGTAACGGTAGTAGCAGCATCATATCTAAAGCGCAGCTCCTAACTCTAAATATTGACTGAGATATAGCTACAAACTCGGGTGCGTGATTGCACTTGGCGCGGAGTGTACGGTAGTTTCCGTGAAACAGTGCCTGGAACTTCGACTGTGCTGGAGTGTATGTACAGTAAGCTGCAAAACTGATCTATCTAAGGCTCTCCCTAAGGGCTGATCGGAAACCTCTTCGACATCTGAGCCGCAACGGAAACAGGGGGCGTCGAACCTCAAAAATGGCGACAAAAATATCAACAGAGAAGGGACCGAATAATCACCAACTCTCCGCACCAAAAATCAACAGAGCAAAGTGCGGTACTCACACAAAGCTTTTGCATTTAGCTGCGAAATACCACTAGTTGCCGCTTTAGGCCTCGCAAACACGCGTAGGCTCGAGCTAAGCGCACACATCTCTTCCTTCCTACAGTCCGCCTCTATCTCAGTGGCGGCCGTCGTCAACGAAGTGCTGTCTAGAAACTCACGACAGCTCCATCAATGCGAGTTGAAATCCTAAAACTTGCTTATAGTGCTAGTGAACATGTTCGTTTTGAAAGAATTTGTGTGAAAACTTGGCTAAGCGAATACAAAACATTTTCTAGTTCAAGAAGGTCTCGAAAACAGCTGGTGTTTGTATGAGGTCTGGAGGAGGGAACAGGAGGGAATTCGTGGTGTACCACTTGAACTTTGAAATCATCATGACGATTTCTCAAATCAACAGGAATTGGGCGAAATAATCAGCAGGAAATCACACCACAAATCATCACGTTTTTTGCTAGGTTCGACTCCCCCTAATGTACATGTAGCACATTGCTCGTACAGACAATCCTCTTTGTAGTGATAGCCTCGGGAGACCACTTTTTATCACTACCCAGAGACATGACTATCTAGATTTATACCATAATGACGGTACATATATTTCAGGTACCAGTGTACTTCTCCGGTCCGGTAAAGAATTAACAGTTCTCTAATCAGACTGTAGCTTGCGTTCTACTGCTCCAACAGAGCTGTGGATGCCCTTAAATTAAAGCACTAGATCCGCGGTATCACGCAGTATCTCTCATGAATGCATTTTCCCGCCATTTAAGGTTGATATCAATCGGTTTAAACAATCGGTTTCACAGATGTGAGGTTTAAATTCGCTGCACGAAAGAGAGCTTATCTCTGTGATATAATGCTGTGAACCAACGAGTATTCCAACGCCAGAAAAACAGCCAATCGTGTTTCATACAAATCACTGATGTTGGAGTTTTGTCCAATGAAATGTGGCATAGCAGGGTACTTCGACCAATCAAACGTCGAGGCTTTTCATGAAAAACCTAACTGTTAATTCTTTTCGAGAAGTAGTGATAACAGCACAATTTAGGCACTTGGTGAGCTTGTATTGCCCTCAATGCACGATTAAAGCGTTATATGCAAGATACATCTTACTCTGGACATTACAATACCTAATGCTATATGACGCGAGGGGTGATGATACGCTGCCAATTATCCATATTGATTCGGGATGACTGTCCACAACGCGCAACCTAGTCTGGTGTCTAGTCTTATTGAATAAAAACACGTTTAGTACCACATAATGCTAGACAGAAAAGTATTTGTGTGATCACGGAGAATTTGAGTCCATTCTAGGTCGCAAGTGATCCATGTTGTGGTGCAGACCTACTTTACGAAATGGACATTTCCATAGTTAACGGCCTCTTGATAGTGATAAAGTCAGATCTAGTATCACTAAGCACTATCCGGGGGATAGAGGATGTTTTAGCTTGAATTTGTATGCCATCGGTCATCGGGAGACCCTCCATTAGTGCTAACCATAGGGTATCGCTATTCGGGATACCACTACATGTACAAAGAGGATTGTCTGAACATACATTGTATCCCTCTATGAACCGAAAGAGTGGTACTATTCGAAAGGCTTAGCGGTACACGTGTATCTGTAATACAGATTCTGTATGATGCGAGATGAGATCTACGGTGACCACCTACTAGGTGGGCCACCTAAGGTGGCACCTACACCAAGCACGCAGGAAGTTCCAGCGTGCTGCTGAGGTCGAGGTCGACGAAATTTTCGGAGTACCTCTGCAGGGTCTGCAGTGCAGACCCTGCAGAGGTACTCCGTGCGCACGCGGGAACCGAGACTGATTCGCCCCGAGCCCGTGCACACTTTCAATTGTTCCGTCTAGCAAGTTGCTAGTAGCAACGATGGTTTTTCGTCGCAGGCTGCGATGCGTCGTTGTCGGCGTTGGGTGTGTGTTTAACAAACACATCGACGACACCACCACCGTTGACGCCCTACGCGCCGCAATTGACCAAGCGATCAAGAACATGATCAAGGCATATGAGGATAGTCTTGAGGATGTCGAAGAACACGATGAGGCATCCGCGTCGGGAGGCGAAACCAAGGAGTCATCGGAAGAGCACGGCGGAATCCAGCCTACGGTTTCCAGAAGAACATGCACAGACGACTCCCAAGGGCAGGTGGAGGAAGACGATAGCTCGTCGGCTACTGGCTTGAGACCGGCGCCAGCCACTGGCTCAGCACCGTTGGTAGTGGTACCTCAAGAGCAGGAGAAGGTACCCGAGCTTCAACTCTTCTTTGCCCAAGCAAAGTGTGATTGTGGTGAATGCAGTGAGTGCTGTGGGTGTTGTGGGTGCTGTGGGCGCTATTGTGGGTGTATCATCCTGTGTATCACTGGTCGTGTCTTAAAAGCTCGTACCTGGATCAAATCGGACGGTCGCAATGGACTCGCCCTGAAGCGGGGTGAAATTCCGTGCGGAGTCAAGGAAATCTTGGCAAAGACAAAGCCAATCGACCAGAGTGTGCATCTCACCACCACTGATTTCCCTGGTGACGATACCACCAACTACATTCACGTGCTGATCGACAACGTTCCCCCTGAAGTCATGCGAAAGCTTCGTCTCGCGTACGACAAGAAACGGCGCTATTTTCAGATGCTGAAGTTGGACGGTTCGTACTGTACATATAGCTTTGACCTTTCGGTACTTTTCGTCAATTCTACTCACTAATTTGTTGCACTGTTCGCCCTCCCAGATCAATCGAGAGACAAGGCGTGGTGGAGCTGGTGGGCTGCTGTCTTTGGAGTTGCGTGCGGCATGTACCTCTATTGCTCAAACGAGAACTTCCTTCAAGGCATAGTTGAAGACTTCCGGCCAGACACCTTAAGGTTTTATACGGTCGAGCTTTGGCGCGTGTTGTTCTGGGCGATGCCACTCATCGCTGGTATCCTCGCAAGGGGCAAGGACGTTTGCGATGCCGATTTCAAGATCCATCAAACTCATCTGGACTACGGGACGTTTGCCACCAACGAATAGCTCATGGTATCTTCCTCCTTAAGGCAGCTTAAGTGTAAATACCAACAACGTTTATCTCTTCTACTTCGTTTTGTTGGAATTTACGTCTCCCGTAGCAGACTTACGAGCTTCTCTTCTCGCGAGGCGCACAGACTGTAGACTGCTTCATTAAAGGCTAGCGAAGCACGTCTGTGGGGTGCAGCGATGCTCAATCCGCTCATGAGGTGGAAGTGAAGATTCGGGCGCAACCACGGGTGGTTACCACCCCGATCGTGATCGGGCTTGGTTCCCCTCCAGTCATCCGCTTCGTGCTAAAAAGTGCCTTGCCTCCACTTGAAATGTTCTTGACATCTAGACTTGAACCGGGTAGAAGACGCCACATCAGGTACCACAAGTGTATCTCTAACTCCCCCAATTGGCCTCTACACCCCATATGAGGTGAAACTGTAAAGCGACAACGCAGCTGCAGGGCGTGGGGCCTTCGGATCTGTACATGGAGGAGAATGGCTCGACTTGCCAGTCGTGGTCAAACGGGTGCTCGGGCCCCACTGAAGGAGGTAAGGCTGCAGCGATGCAATGGAAGATACTGCCACAAAAGCCCCAGAACTTTATTAATGAGTTTCTGTTCCGCAGGAGCGCCTTACTATCGCTGCCATAGTCCACAGCATTTGGCGATTGGTATTGTTCACTCGAAAAATATTGCTGACAATTTTCCAAGAAGGAACCGGTCGCAGTCGGCGCCATGATAACACTACTGAGAGCTGGCACTCCCGACGGTATCCAATACTACCTACACAACGCATGTGCTTGATGTCTGCCTAGGACTTGCAGTCGTGAACTGGGTTGGTGACAGCGTCCTGGTCCAACTCGTAGAGAAGGCCATGCACGGATGGTGCGTCTTTCCGGCCAACAGCGAGGAGGAGGGCGAGATTCAAGGTGGTATGACGCGTAGGTCATTGATCAATTACGAGTTGGCAGCAGATTCTTCGTCTTCAGATTCCCTAGCACTAATCCACGCAAATGAAGATGTTGCTGACCGCGTAGTTGACAATGAGCCGCGCACTCGCAGATGCTGTGGCGTTTGAGCGGTTCCGCGACATCAAACGCACAGCTCAGCAGCGACTATCGCTGCACTAAAGGCAACTTTAATAGGTAAGTTGCTCAGTAACTCAAAACGTCCCATACGGTGCATTCTCGTTATCATCTGTACCTACCTACTACTAGCACCGCCATTCCTTGAGCAGTTTGTCGTTTATTTCGACTCGTAATTCCCTGTGCCTGAGCGTACTGTCAAATGCTGACGCATTGCGGCAAAATTACAAGCTTCAGGCTGAAGCTTGAAGCCTTCAACAAGCTCAGATGGATGCGTGACGGACACGCCTGCTCCTCGGCGAGCACAATTCCTTCACCGCTGAGAAGACGGGTGCGAGCGAATTCCACGCCGATGCGATATAAAGTAGTCCACAGGATACACATGAGGACTCGCGGGCTGCAACGCAAATAAAAGAAAAACATTAGTTAGATCACTACCCCAAGTACTGTATCAATGGACGGTGGTTGCTTACGTGGACGACGGCACGCAACGTACATCAAGAGTTCCCGATTCTTCTTCGCCATGCGTGGAGGAGTTGCCACCAGAATATGGACATCCAAGTATGGGCCGTTCAAGTCAGGAAACTCAAAGTCGCGCACTCGAGCGAGCGGGTTCATCTCGGCGCACTTGTTCTTGATTGAGTCGGGGACCTCCTTCCCCATTTCCATGACCTTGAGCTCAGGGAGATTGGCGCGGAAATAGGCCCCGGGCTTCTTCATCACGATCAGCGTGAGCTCGCTGGCGGCGCAGTCGTACCGCATCGCGTCCCGGACCTTCACTTTCACCTCATGAACGGTTCTCGCTTCGTCAATCTTCACGCGGCAATACACCGCTGTCCCGATAATCATTACCTCCAGACTTTTCATCTCGCTTGCAAAACAATTTATGGAGACGCGGCCGAATTCAGTTGATGTCAGTTGACCACGTCGTTCTCGTAACTAAATCAGTGCAAGTCGCCAGTAAACTCCTTCAACGCTTGATATTCCGCTGCAAGTCGTAGTGTACAGACGAGCATTCTTGCGGCTACGCTGGTTGTGCATTCCAAACGGAGATGCCGTTGGTGACGATGACGAGGAGGCCCCAAAAGATGGCTCAGGCTCGGTAGCACCGATCTTGGGGTCCTTCCTTGGACTGTTCTTCTGTGCGAACATCCCGCTCCTCCTGGGACGCGAACAACAACACGAAAACCTGGTCGGTCTTCAGGCTGAGTTTTGAAAGAAACTTACAATCGATCATGTTGTCGTTTGAAAGCAGAAGAAACGCGTGGGGCGCTACTTTTGGGTTAGGTAGAGATGTACGAACAATTGTTCATGCGGCCGTTCACGCGGTCGAAGGATATTGCCGACAATTTTCGAGGAAAGAACCGGTCCCAGTAGGCGTCATGGTTACGCTACTGAGAGCTTGCAGAGCGTCGTGACGGGACTCCAACTTGTACTTGATTAAACGGCCTACGCGCCGCACCATTTCGAATCTCTCCCTCCACCTCGCTGTGACGCAGCATGACCTTCACTGCGAGTTGGACCAGCTAGTGGCAACAGCTCGACTTCCGAAGCTTTTGGACACTGTCACCAATCCACTTCACGACTGGAAGTCACAATGGCAAGCGCTACGCAGACGTCAAGCTCAAACTGTGTATGACAGTGTCAGATACGATGGCGGCATTGAGAGAGCTGGAAGAAGACTCGGACTCAGACACCAAGGGCCGGGCTTTTGGGCTGTTCTAGAGTTTGAGCGTCGGCGCTACTCGAGTATGTATAGAGATGAGGAGATGAAGATGATCGAATGCGCGGCGTCTGAGGTTGAAGACGCCATTTCAGGCCCCACCAGTGCTCCACTTACTCTCCCCGAGTGGTTCCTACCTCCATACGAGGTGGAGCTGGAAACCGACAAAGCAGCGCTAGGACGTGGCGCCTTCGGCTCTGTACATCGAGGAACCTGGCTCGACTCGCCAGTCGTCGTCAAGCGGGTGCTCAGCCCCGGTTCAAGTCGAGACGGCAAGAACGTCTCAAGTGGAGGCGAAGCGCTCTTCAAGCACGAGGCGGACGTCTGGTTTCGGCTGAACCACCCGCACGTGGTAGCTCTGTATGGCGCGTGCCATGTCGGGAAACCTTTCTTCGTCTGTGAATACGCAGCCAAAGGCACGCTGACGGGCTTCCTGAAGGCTTCAGCATCTTCTACAAGTCCAGAGCGTCCTAGCAGAGACGTCTTGGCATGGGAGAAGCTCTATGAAGCTGCGCTGGGGCTCGAGTTCCTTCACGAGCGTGGAATTGTGCACGCGGATCTCAAGGGAGACAACATTTTGATTGGAGACGACGGACGGGCGAAGCTCACGGACTTTGGGCTTAGTGCCGTGGTGTCTGATGGGGTTCTCCATCGGGCAGTCCTATTGGGGCTCTTCGTTGGAAAGCTCCCGAGTGTATGGGAGCTAGTGGACAAGCTGCTACGTTTGCGTCGGATATTTTCTCGTTGGGTATGTGCATTGTGGAAGCTATGACTGGAGACTTTCCGTGGGGACGCGAGCTACCTGACGCTGCTGTGAGCTATCACGTTCGACGAGGCCGACTGCCACCTTCGTCATGGGCTTTTTCGACGAGCCAGTGGGCTCTTGTGCAGCAAATGTGCCGACTTCAGCCTGAAGACCGACCAGGTATTCGCGTTGTCGTTCGTGCGCTACGACTTGCAGCGGAACATCAAGCGTTGAAGGAGTTTACTGACGACTTGCACTGATTTTAGTTACGATAACGACGTGGTCAATTGACATCAACTGAATTGGACATTCTGTCATGAACTCCTCCATTAGAGCGAGATGAAGAGTCTGGAGGTAATGATTATCGGGACAGCGGTGTATTACCGCGTGAAGATTGACGAGGCGAGAACCGTTCATGAGGTGAAAGTGAAGGTCCGGGACGCGATGCGGTACGACTGCGCCGCCAGCGAGCTGACCCTGATCGTGATGAAGAAGCCCGGGGCCTGGTTCGACGCCGATCTCCCTGAGCTCAAGGTCATGGAAATGGGGAAGGAGGTCCCAGACTCAATCAAGAACAAGTGCGCCGAGATGAACCCGCTCGCTCGAGTGCGTGACTTTAGGCTTCCGGACATTAATGTCCCCCACGCATGGCGAAGAAGAATCGGGAACTCTTGATGTACGTTGCGTGCCGTCGTCCTCGTAAGCGCACCGTCCATTGGTACAGTACTTGGGGTAGTGATCGATTTAAGATTTTTTGTTTTGTGCGTTGCAGCGCACGAGTCCTCATCGGCGTGGAATTTGCTCGCAGGAGGTACTTAGTAGTACATAAGTAACGTAACGAGGATGCAAAGTGTTTGATGTTAAAATGCTTTGAAATCACCACTTCCTGTTAGGTAGCAGCTCCCTCGCCGGAGCGTTTGAGGCGCTACATTACATACTACGTGAGCGTGTAGTCGAACCACCCCAAAACTGATCAAACTGTTGGCATCCATCCGAGCTTGCTGAAGCTTTAATGCATCCAGGCACGAGGTTACGGATCGTAGTTAACGACGAAACAAGAAGCGGTCCTAGTACTCCTGCACAGTGGAGTCGGAGGTGGGGAGTTTCTGGGCAATATGAAAAAGACCTGTGTGAAGGTGGCTTGTCTGTTGATAACAAGACGCACCAAAGCCTAAGACTGCAGTAGGTATCTTCCCTTCATGGGAAGATGCTGTAAAGAAAAATCGATACATATTTATTCGCGCAATGCTACAAGGGGCGAGGCAACAGTTCCGCGGTGATTGCTTGCATGTTTAAAATGGGTATCGCCAACGGTTTTCGTTTGGACGAGGAAAAAATAGTTGCACGGCCGCCTTCCACTCGCGTGAAGCAGTCTCCAAGTCGAGCTGTGAAGATGAGCGTCGACGTTCGGAAGGCGATTCAACGGGTTCTCGTTGCATCATGCATTGCATTCGTGACCAGCGCGGTCTTCGCAGGTAAAAACTATTTAGCAGTATTTAGAGAGCTCTGGCGGGACTAGTAACTCTGTGGTTGCTTCTCTCGATGTTGATCAAGCATTTGAAGGGCATCAAGAACTGCAACCAGTGCAGCACTTACGCGTTGGTGGACAACTGCACCAGATTGTGCCAAGTAAGTCACAGTGTGCTTGAATAGTATGGCTTGTATATCATTATATGAGCTACCGTAATCTGAATGTGTTGTGCCTACTTGTAGTGCGTCTGTACCTAGGCGTGCAACCTGGTCCTGCCGATTGCCCTCGAGGGATGTACCGCCCGAGTGGGGCGGGAATCAAAGTCGGTGAGTGCGAGTTTTGACCCCGTGGGGTATATGGAGACAGCCCGGGACTGGTGTCGAAGGACTGCACCGCCAAGTGTCCAAAGGGGACGTACAATGACAAACTCGGGGCCAGGAGCATTCTAGACTGCAAGCCGTGCCCTGCCGGCGTGTACGGGGCGAGTACAGGCCTTACAACCAGCCAGTGCTCAGGGCCATGCCCTAACGGCAAGTACAGCATGGTAGAAGGCTTGCAGTCCCTGAGCGACTGCATCGACTGCCCGTCGTTCTACCGCGGTCCGCAGGGCTACAGAGGCAACGACGTCACCATGGAGAACGGCGGCGGTTACCCGTGCGATCGCTACCAGTACGGCAAGACAATTCTCAACGGCCGAGATGCCAACAATGACGCCTGGTTGAAAGGCTACCTCTCGGAAGTGCGGCGGCCGACAAACGGACAGGTTAATGATAACACTACACCATGATGACGCAGCATTGTGTTACGGTAGCTTAAGTAGTGATCCCCTTCAAGGACGTTTGCTAAAATTCATCAATAGAAGTATGACTTGATAGTACATGTATTTCGAAACGCATTCGGTTTTGACCTTGAAATGAACTCGATGCGGAAGAATCTCTGCTTCGGGCGGATGTGTTGTGCTGTACTTACAACGCATATCGCGTCGATGCGTTGATGAAATCTCTAGGGTAAACAGCTTTTGTAAATTATCGTCCGAGCGCCGAAGACCGTGCGTGACAAGTCCGGCGGGAATTTTGAGGGTCGAACTTGACATCCTAATCGTGGTGCCGCGATGGGCAAGCAGGTCTACCTCGGTTCTAATTAGGCAAGAAAGTGTGACTGCAGTGAACTTCACTTTGAAGCGGTCTCGACTGCCGAAAAAGGAGATCTCACCTGAGACGAGGCAGGATTTTCAACATGTGTGCACTCGGATGAAATCTTTGACGGCTGGAACAAGCAACGTGTACAGTGTACATGTAGCATAATTTACGCATGACGCCAGATCGAATGCGCATTGTCAGTTTGGGTGAGTTTGTGTACACAGCTAGAAGTACCGTACCTCGTTGATCCCTTACAAGCCTAGATACTCTCAAGCCGTGGTGCAGGCCGCCGATATCCACCTTTTACCAATGGTTGTCATGCTGACGCATCGGCTGTACATATGTATAGGCTGCAGCTACTGCTGCTGTCGAGGATGCCACAGTACCGGTCACAACCCTCGTAGCGGCCTGGGCACTGCGCAGTGGGCAGGCCTTGCCGAGGTCGCGAACTGCACGCCTTGCGACTCGCAAGTTGCGAGACGCAAGTTGAAGTTCGATGGTCGTCTCCTTTCGCGTTAGGTTCGAAGCATGATTTGTAAGCCAACATGTTAAGTTCGAGCTACGCTTGCGTCATCATATTGTTACTACTGTGATTGGATAAAAACAATTTGATATTCTCAGGTCTACGATTCGCTGAAATCAGAGCGAATCATAATCGCTTATTCCGTGACGTGTAGCGAATGATATGGCTTCATTTGGCGGTGTCACTGCGTGTCGCACTTAACCTCTGGGATTGGCTGTTAAGCGTCGACATACACTCTGCCGCGGATCGCGTCACGAAAGGCAACTTTTCGCGCTGATCCCATCCTGCGGCTCCGTTCTCGGCTTCCACGGCGCCGCCAAGCCCCGCAGCAGCCTCGCAGTCTTGCCGACATCCTTAATCTTCACTTTGGCAGCTTCTCACGCCACGCCACGGCGCCCTCAAGGGCAATACGAATCTTATGCGTGCGCTCGAGTATTATGCGAGTGCGTGCTCATCCCCAATTCTTCACATAACCGGGTCTCCCATACAAATTTCAAGTGTTCGGCGTCTGCGGTCGGACTGACGGACGCACTGCAACCGCTTGCCAGTTCGAGCTCACTATTCAACTTGCCGCGTCGCGATCAAGCCGCAGCAAGAAGTCTCCACTCATTCTCCCCTTGTCTTCATTACCATGGCCCCGCATCCGCAGCCCAGCCATAACCACCCGCCCGTGCGGCCCGTGCTGCTGGACCCGCAGCTGGCCGTCGTGCACCAGTGCGGGCTCACGTTCTCGCCCGTCAAGCGCGGCTCGCGCGACATCATCGACACGCTCAAGCACCAGTGCGACTGCGCGCCGCGCGCCGTCTCCATGGGCGAGTACGTGGCCAGCCCGCGCACGACATCGGGCCTCGTGCAGGGCTTTGCCAAGGAGTCGGACTACCTGCTTGCCGAGCCGTCCTACGCCATCGACGTGCACAAGACGGCGCCCGCGGACGTGGCACAGAAGGAGGCGCCGGCGCACGCCACCAGCTCGCTTTGGGGCTCCACGTTCACGCTGACCAACACGATCCTGGGCTCGGGAACGCTGGCCGTGCCGTTCGCCATTGCGTCCAGCGGCTGGCTGTTGGGCAACGCTATCATGCTGGCTATTGCCATGATCACGCGCTACTCGGTGCACCTGCTGCTGTCCGCCAGCGACCGCGCGGGCAACAACTGCGCCAAGACGTACGAGAGTCTGGGTCACTTTACGATGGGCGCGGTGGGCACGTGGCTGGCCGAGTTCACGTTCATCTTCGGCGGTTTCGGTACGCTAGTAAGCTACCTCATCTTCGTCACCGACCTGTGCGCTGCGGTGCTGGCCGTCTCGGCGCAGAACAAGTGGATGATCACGGTTGTTCTCGTCGCCTCGGTGGTGTTCCCGCTGTCGCTGAGCCGCCGTATCGGCAAGCTGTGGCTGGCCTCGGTGCTCGCCATCCTGTCGATCGGTTACGTCGTGGCGTTTGTTCTCGTGGCTTTCCTTGCTGCGTATAATGCTGAAGGTGCGGCTATTGCGCCGGGAGTGCAGGCTATTCGACTTGAGCCTGGAAGCGTCTACACTGTCACGCTTCTGATCTCGGCGTTCGCGTGCCATAACACGGCATTGCCCGTCTACGAGGAGCTCAAGGATCGTACGTTGCCGCGGATGAACCGTGCTGTGGTTGGAGCCATCAGCGTCGCGTTTGTGCTGTACGAGATCATTTCGCTGTGCGGATACCTCCAGTTCGGAGCGGAGACCAAGGACAACATCCTGCTCAACTTCTCGCCCGAGTACGTGGCGCAGCACAAGTCCGTAGCCGCGCCGCTGCTGGTCGGTCAGCTCTGCATGGCGTTGGCGCTTGTGCTCACTACGCCCATTGCCATGTGGCCCTTCCGCTCGTGCGTCCTGAGCGTCTACCTCCGTGTCAAGAACGGCGTGCAGACTCCGAGCCACGAGGCCTCATACAAGGAGTATGTCGGCGTTACGGTGCTGAGCTTGGTGCTCATCCTGACGTGCAGCATCTTCGTGCCGTCTGTGAAGATTCCGCTGAGCATTGTGGGTTCCGTCTCGGGCTCACTACTGATCTTCATCATGCCGGCGCTGTTCTTCCTGCTGCAGTCCAAGGGCCCTATGATCACCCGTGAACACGCTGGCCCGCTGCTCATGCTCGGCGCGGGCGTTGTCGTCGGCGTCCTCGGACTGTCATTGACATTGTTCAAGCTGTACCGCGAATATTATTAAGATAATTAAAAGTTCATATATATTGCCCTCTCCACTGCTCTCTCCTGTTCTTCATTGGTCTCATGTACGACGCGCCATACTCCTCCATCAAGAAGTCGACGGGGTCAGCCACCGTGTTGAACTCAACACCATTCAACTTGACCTTCGAGTACGGTAGAAGCTTCTCAACCGGAATACTGTCGTTCCTCCTCTGCGTGTGCTCGATAGTCCAGTGGTCCGGCACCTCCGGGTCCGGTTCAATCCGATACAGATCAAGGTACGGCCCCGTGCACGACTCGATCGGAGCTTCCAACATGGGATCATAGAGTCGATCGGCCAACGGATGCGTCGGTGCCACACAGACTCGCCAGACGCTGTCCATGAAGACATGGTACCCTCTCTCCTGCAGTCGACGGCGTGCAATGGCCATGGGCTCGTCCTGCACCTGGTAGCCGATATCTGCGTCTTCCGTGAACGGGATGATACCTCCGTCTCTGACGGCCCCAAGCAGCGTGCCGAACACCAGTGCAGGTTCGCCTCCTGCACGATCCAGCTCAGCGTACACGTCGACCAGCAGCATGTGCAGCACACTGGCCTGACACGGCTGCCGCATCGTGGACAGCATATCGAGACGGTCGGCGCCTGCGCAGTCTTCCTCGTCGAAGTTTGTACTAATCGGCAGGCAGTTTTCCCACGCCGCGTAGTCCTTGGAGCTGTCGTCGCACAAATAGTCGTGGTGGCCCTCGAACCGCGGAGCTTTCGTGTTCAAAGCCGAGATCCAGCGGTAGAACGGGTCTTTCACGTCGGTGATTGGGGCCTGGCCCGGTGAGCAGCTCCAGTCATCCGACGCGAGTGTAAAGTGACGATCGGCGAGAGTTGGAGACGCGGAGGTTAGAAGCGTCAAAAGTAGAGCAACGAAGAGCATGGCCCGAGAGGAATGACGAGCTTCAGGTGAAGAGCTGTTAAGTTGCAGATCAATTGGAGAGCAGTTCGCTCTGACCAGCTTCAACTTGTAGGGGGTAAAGCTGTAAACATCTGCCGAGCCGGGTTGTTTGGGTCTCTGCCAGGTCGGACGCAGTACATTTGTTAGCTCTTCTCGAGGTGGCTTGCAGCATGGCGTACGCTTAGATTTTTTGACGTGGAGAAGAGATACGATTTCTGGCCTGTACCGTGGTGGCAGTGCGCAGTTGCAGTCGAGCTTGCCTTAATCGCATGCAGCCCGGCTTCAGGAATCGATGGCCATCCAATGGTGTGCTGTTGCGCGCTGCGCGTGGCGTGCGTCTGGCAATCGACGCAGCCTGCGCCGACCACCGGCCCGGCCGTTGGTATAACGGCCCACGTTGAAGTGGTCCGTGTCCCCACCCGAATGGCAGCCAGTCTTCTAGCTTGCCCGAAAGCTCTCGGCGGCAGCTTAGGGCGGAGATGTCACACGGACGGCAAAGCGCGAGCTGCATCTCGTGCCGAGATTCCTGATCCCTTGCCATCACCAAAGCCAATGGCTTTGGCTTGTTGAGCGGCAGAGCTCTCTCGGTTGGCTCTTGCATTGGTGGGGGGGGGGGGGCAAAGTGCAACAGCAACTTGCATTTTTTCACTCGAGACTTCTCTTGTCTACTCTTCAGCTGGATCGAGCGCCTGAACGCTGACAGCCCCAGACTTTTGCCTGCATGGCGTGCTGCTGACACATCAGGTGGCTGGCTGGTTGGGTGTGCGTCCAGCAACGAACAGCAATCTCGTTACGATCCATTTGAATGGTAATTTTTACGTTAAGTTAATTGTACGCCACGCAACGGGCAACAGGCAGGGCTCACACCATGGCGCCCAAATAGCGGATCCTCTTCCTCGTCTCACAGCGTGAGCTGTGGCTGTTTCTTGCCGAGCTTGAGCGCGCCCCGGAGCGTCGACGTAACGCGCTGCCAGCGCTGGCCCAGGCTCTTCCTATCACGGACGACCAGTGCAGTCTCCTCGTGGGCTGTAATTTGGTGGTAACTCGAGGACTTGGCACCCTCCACCACCGCGGCAGCCAGCGCCTTCCAGAAGCTCTTCTTCTGCATGGCAGAGGCTACGGCCGGCACAACCGCGCTCTGTCTTGATCTCTGCGGCTGCTCCTCCTTCTCCTGAACCGGTGGGAACTTGCTCAATGCCGTGACTACGTGGCTATGCCAGCGGTGGAACGCCGGCGCGTCCGGCATGTAGAGCTGCACGCTGTCGACCGTAGCAACGTCTCGGAACTGCAGGAGCTGTGCGTCGGCGCTGGACACATCCAGCGTCGTGACGCGCATGCGCACCAGTAAGCTCCTCGCCGACGCGTCCTCGTAGCGGTAGAGCCACAGCAGGTTGCCGCAGAACACGGCGAAGACTCGCGTCCAGCAGTTGGGCAGCGCCACGGCGTCGCGCTGCCAGTAGACCCAGTCATTGAGCGGCCGCTGCAGCTCCACGAACACCTGCAGCTCGGTGCACTCTCGGTCGGCCTCGGGCTCTTGATTATCCTCGTCCTCGTCGAGATCTTCCTGGTCCTCTTCGAACGAGTCGCTGCCGTTGGTCATCCACGTGGACCGCAGCGACTCGGAGCGCGCGCATTTCACGGGCGAAGATACTTTTGCTGCCGGTTTTGCACTGTTGGGGGTGGAGACAACGACACGCTGCGGCGCTCTCCGCTTGGAGCGGTGCACGGGCGTGGCCACATGGCGGCGGCTCAGCGTGGGGAACGCCATGAGCCCTAGCGAGCCAATTGCAGAATGACGCCGAGATTGCCGCTGCTGGCTGCTGGAGCTCCTCGTGGGACAGCGGCAAGTGGCGCTTCTGAATCTTCACCTGATAACCGCGTGATGTCCACTTAGACGCGCGCTGATTGGTCCGTGTAAATAGATTATTGCGGTAAGGTATAATTAGCCGACTGCGTTTCCGGAGATTGTTGACACGAGCGGAGTACAGAGGAGGGGTAATACGATCCGCTTTTGCCCAGGCAACTCGATTCATCCAGTCCTCCGCCCACAAGCCCATGGCGTTTAACGGAGGCGCGAGCAATAATATATCACCAAAGGAAATCCGCGCTGCTAGATTCCCAGATATCCTTGGCGGCACGCACGGCAGACAAAATGGGGCGATTTGCCGCTCCGTGACGATCTCCTTTGGTTGGTCGACCCGCTTCAACTTGGCGCTGTGGCGCGCGGGGGCATCAACAGCCGATGCGGATCCCGTCGCTGCAAGGTCCGCAGCGAGCTTGGGACAGCTCAACGGGATCGTCGCTACGCCGGCCGCGCGGTCTCGATCGGCCCTGCGCGCCGATAGTATCGGCAGCCGGCCGCACAGGTTGGCGAGAGCGATACCCACAACAATCCGCGGCTTGCAAAGCTGCTTTCTGCGTGTCGCGGCTGCATCTATCACCGCAAATTAGACGGGCGAGTTGGTCATCGACCATGTAGCGGTACAGTACCGCACAGCTTGAAGCTCGCTGCTTGTCTTTGGCGCGTGGTGCTTGGAGCTCTCGAAGTGCCGATCCGGCCGACGTTGCAGGATGAGTCGGGGTGCCATCCTTCATTTAGTTGATCGCTGGTGTCGCAGCAGAAGCTCGATGGGGGTAGAACAAAACACCTCGGTTGGCCAGTAGGCTGCGACGCGAGCGAGCTGTAGTCTCACGAGTCGGACCAGCTGCAGCCTCCAGGGCCTCACCTTCCGGCTTCCAGGCTTCCAGGCAGAACCCAGTGAAAAACGCATTCAGCATTTGTGGCATTTCGGTTCACTCTGCCTATCTACTACAGCACCCCGCTTCATTCGCACTGTGCTGACTCATACCTATCTGTTCTACTTACTTAGCTAGCTGTCGCGACACAGCGTCAGCATCCAATATCCCCTGGCTGCCGTCTCCAGCGTCTTGCCATTTGGGCGATGGCGTCTCGGCACCTCGTTCGCTTCGAGTCCCGGTTGTAGCCCTCCAGCGCGCCTCGATACGAGCTCCAGCTCGGAAGGTCCTGCACGTCCAGTCCGTTGGTGTGCAAGAACGCGTTCGTCAAATCGGCGGCTTCATTCAGTCTCGACTTCCAGCACTCGAAGACAGCGGCGTCGTATAAGCTCAGGCAAAGCTGCTCGCCGGTCGGATCCACCACGTGCAGCAACCTCCCATCACCCTCCTCTACGCTCGCGACTGCCACTTGCACCAACAGACTTCGAGGCGCGGACTCTTCTCGCTGGAAGAGCCACAGGAACGCGCTGTCCAGCACGGCGAACACCTTGGTCCAGCAGTTGGGGGATCGTCTTGGGTCGCGTTGCCAGTACACCCACCCAGTCAACGGCAAAACCATAGTCGATTGCTGCAACTTCAGCTCGACTGCGTCCACTTGCTGGGTCGTCAACTTGCACAAGAAGCTCGGGATCATGTCGGCTGGAGTAGAAACTCCTGCGTTGTAGTGAGCAAGTTGTGCAATGACAGCGGTGAAGCTTCGGCAACTAAGTGACCATCACTCATGGTCATCAACGGAATGGGTACAACAAGTCCCACTTCAACCACTTTACCAGGGGAAACGTTTTTACGGGAAGTGCCATTGTTTTAGTTAGATATTCCCTGGCAAGTCATCGGCGAGGCAAAAAGCGGTTGGTGTCTGTTGATATTTTTTGTTTTGTTTTTGTGTGTTTGTGCGTGTTTCTCTTTCTTGGTGCTATGGTGCGACTTGACACTAACGTTATTCAACACAATGGTACAAGAAATGCCAAGTAAGTTAATCAGGTTGGCCCATGAAATGCTGAAAGTTAACTTGTTTCCCCTGGATATTTTCTTAATTAACAACCGGAGTGAAATGCGTTGTTTTAGCATGCCAAGCTCCGCGAAGCAGCAATTTATCGCTTAAAAATGATACAACCCAACTATCCAAGCACATAATGACTTACTTGGAACGATCTGGTGCGGTTGTCCACCGACGCGTAAGTGCTGCACTGGTTGCAGTTCTTGATGCTCCTCAAATGTTTTTAAGCATTTGATTTAAAAATCAAATTAGTCAGTAGTCGGTGGTCCAAATATCTGCTAAATAGCTCTTACCTACGAAGGCTGAGCTGGCAATGCATGATGCTGCGAGAAATCATTGAATCACCTTCCGAACGCCGACGCTCATCTCCATAGCTCGGTTTGGAGGCTGCTACAAATATTTTTTTTCCTCCTCGAGCAGAAGGCCGTTTGCGATACCAATTTTAATATGTAGGCAATCACCACCGAACCTCACCAGGTCTCTTGCAGCATAGCGAAATTTGCGTGAATCGATATCTCGAGCTTCCTTTGCAGTATCTCCCCACCATTACTATCTTTCCCACCTTTTACACTTCGTGGCCGTCAATGAGCTCCAATATAGACATATACAACGCAAATACTAGAATTCGCACGCCTCAGCCTCAGCCTGACGATGCTAGAACATTCATCGCCTCTGATCCCCACGCACGAATCCACGTGCATGAACTACAGTACCTACTGCAGGCCTTGGCTTTTTGTACATATAACCATCAACATCCCAGCCACAAAGGTTAGTAAATTGAGGGTGATTCGACGAAATTCAGCGCTTGACTTCGCGTACAGCCAGCAGAGCGAGGGCCCATCGAGCGTCACAAAGGTATTTTCATGTTGCCCAGCAACTCAATGCTGTACCTTCGTCTACACTGTACCAGGACTACTAGGACCACTCGTTGTTGCATCCATTCTCTGAGCGAATCGTCGTTAACCACGAATCGCAAGTCCCCGTGCTTGAACGTGATACGCTGTCCCTTGTGAGTCGCGGCAAAACTAATGCTTCAGTAAGTTCAGTTGGATGCGTGGCAGACACGCCTGCTCCTCGGTGAGCACAATTCCTTCACCGCGGAGAAGACGGGCGCGAGCAAATTCCACGCCGATGAAATACAAAATAGTACACAGGATACGCATGACGACTCGTCGGCTGCAACGCAAATGAAATAAAAACATTAGTTAGATCACACCCCCAAGTACTGTATCAATGGACGGTGGTTGCTTACGTGGACGACGGCATGCAAAGTACATCAGGAGTTCCCGATTCTTGTTGGGGGAGCTACCACCAGAATGTGGATATCTAAGTCTGGGCTGTTCAAGTCAGGAAGCTCAAAGTCACCCACTCGAGCGAGTGGGTTCATCTCGGCGCACTTGTTATTGATTGAGTTTGGGACCTCCTTTCCCGTTTCCAGGACCTTGAGCGCAGGGAAATAGGCCCTGGGCTTCATCACGATCAGGGTCAGCTCGCTGGCGGCGCAGTCGTACCGCATCGCGTCCCGGACCTTCACTTTCACCTCATGAACGGTTCTCGCCTCGTCAATCTTCACGCGGTAATACACCGCTGTCCCGATAATCATTACCTCCAGACTCTTCATCTCGCTTGCAAAACAATTTATGGAGACGCGGCCGAATTCAGTTGATGTCAATTGACCACGTCGTTCTCGCCAGTAAACTCCTTCAACGCTTGATGTTCCGCTGCAAGTCGTAGCGCACGAACGACAACGCGAATACCTGGTCGGTCTTCAGGCTGAAGTCGGCACATTTGCTGCACAAGAGCCCACTGGCTCGTCGAAAAAGCCCATGACGAAGGTGGCAGTCGGCCTCGTCGAACGTGATAGCTCACAGCAGCGTCAGGTAGCTCGCGTCCCCACGGGAAGTCTCCAGTCATGGCTTCTACAATGCACATATCCAACGAGAAAATGTCCCACACAAAACTTAGCAGCGTCCGCCACGGCGAAGACTTTGAGCTTTGCTCCAGCGTTGTAGTGGCAAGTTACGCAATGACCGGCAACTAAGTGACCATCACTCATGGCCATCAACAGCAAGTCCCACTTCAACCAGTTTACGGGAAAATGTTTTAACTGCAATAGCTGCAAATTGCAAGAACCAAAGTTAGATTCTCAATGAACTGCAAGGCAAAAAAGCGGTCGGTGTTTGTTGATATCTCTTTTTCTTTTGTGTGCTTGTGTGTGTTTCTCTTTCTTGGTGCTATGGTACGACTTGACATTATCAACAATCCTCTCCGTCGGTTCCGCTTCTTTGTCGCCCCTCGCTGTCTGCAGTGCTTGTATATTGTGGCGAATGCGTCAGCTCCGCAGCTTACTTCGTTCGCCCACCTCGCAAAAAAACTATAATGTCTGCTCGCTTGAAGGCAGGCAGCCTCTGCACTAAATGGTACGTGTGTTGTGATCTGCACAGTCATCGGAAAAGAATTCGTTAGCATAACGGCATTAAAAGCGTAGATATAGACAGCAGAGACGCACCATTCGATGACACGTTTCCCTCTGCTGATGCAGAAGCTGCTGCCGCGTTGGCATTGGCTTCCTGCAGCAGCAGCTCCTCCACAGAAGACGAGGTCAGCTCCCCCACCTTCATACTGTTCGCATCATCGTGTCTGTCAGACTGAGCCTGCGTACTTCGCCCCCGAACGCGGTCACCCCCTCGACCACCGCCTGACGCACCTCGTGACGTTGACGTTCCGCTGGGCAGCCCCGAACTTGTCGACTGGGACTTCTGCTGCTGAGACGTCTGCGAGTTCGCAGCGGCAGCGATAGCCGCAGCAAGCTGCTGCTGTTGCTGCTGGAGTTGCCGCTGCTGGAGCTGTTGCTGGAGCTGCTGCTGCTGAAGGTGGGCTTGCTGCTGTGACTGCGAATAATACAGCGCCTGTTGCGGGATGATCTGGTTGCCGACGAGCTGGTAGCCCGAGATGCCCGCACTGTAGCGGCTCTGAGCGTTCAGCGCCTGGTACTGCTTGTCCAAAGTAACTTGCTGGCCTCTGTGCATCTGCTGCATCTGTTGTTCAAGCTGGACCTGTGCAGCGCGGGCTTGAGCATTCGCGATCGCCTGAGCCTGTGCGTGTGCCTGAGCTTGTGCCTGTGCCTGAGCGTGCGCTTGAGCTTGTGCGTGTGCTGTCTGCTGTCGGGACTGGGTCGTCGTCATCTGCGGCATGCTCATAGCTTGGGACATATGCGGCGGGAGCGAGAACGACCCTGCCAGATACAAGTTCGGGTCTGCGAACATGGCGGTCGCTGCGTTGCTGTTCTGCACCAGCAACGCTGCAGCCTGTTGACTTACCGACGTCACTGTCGATGGTGCTCTGCTCGTTCCATTCACCGCAGCGGATACCGAAGCCGTCAGTCCTGCAGACGACGACTGTGTCCTAGAGGTCGTCGCGCTGGTGACAACTGTGGTTCCGGTGGTCGCAGCGCTGTCCGACGTCGGAGTAGACGCAGCCGACGTCCGCCGACTCGCTGCACCAGCTCCAACGGGGCCACCCCACTAACCAATAAGGACGACGTGGCGCCCGCCCTCCTCATCGTCCGGAACTTGTCCTTGAGCTGCACGTTGGACCTGTCGTTGAACTGCGGGCCCAGCTCCTTGTCTATCAGAATGAGCGACCACACGTTCCTCTGTCCGTTGTACTTCTTCACTCCCTCTAGCAATGCGCGCTCTTCTGTGGCCGAAAAGGGCCGATACTTGCGGTGGTTCTTGCGGTTCTCCGTGTACGCTGCCAGCTCCGGTCGGGTCTTGATGAGCGTCCGCCACTTGTCCTTGAGGTCGACTCCGCTCCGCCCGTGGAACAAATGGCCCAGATGCGGGTCTCGCAGGATGGAACTCCACGGACAACTGTCGTCTGCGTATCGCTGCACGCCCAGCACGAGCGCTGTGACCTCGTGGGGCAATACTTCCGTCGCTTTCCTTTACGCGTTCCCCACATTTTCACAGGCAAATTCCGGCGAGTTGCGCGGGAAAGTGTAGCCTCCTCCCGCTGTGGCGCCTCCTGCTGTTGCCGCTGCATTGGCGGCGTTTGTTGCGGCTTGCACGGCAACTGACACGAGGTTGTTAGCTGTTGCACTTTGACCTAGCGTGCCCGAAGCGGCGCCCATCCCCTGCGTATACTGAAGCTGTTGCTGTTGTTGCTGCTGCAATTGCGCTTGCGCTTGCGCTTGTTGCTGCTGTTGCAGTTGCATCTGAGCCTGTTGCTGGAGCTGGTACTGCTGCACTTGCTGGTACTGTTGCATCTGCAGCTGCTGCATCTCCGCCTCCTCCTTCATGCGCTGCATGTGCGACACTGGCTGCGCCTGCGTCTGCGCTGCTGTTGCCGGCGGGCCACTCACGCCCACGGTGCTTGCCTTCGCTGGCGGTCGCGGCATTGTAGCTGTGTACACGGCTAGAGACTCTGGACCCTGCAACATGGCGGCAACAGGGGCGACAGGGAGGGAAAGTTAGAGAATTGCATCTTCGGCGGCAAACTCGGCGGGCGCGAAAATCTTGCTGCACTTCATCGAAGCGAGACTCACTCACCTCAACACGCTCGTCAGTGGTCTTGCCCCTTCCTGCGGCGCTCGGGTTGTGGGCGTCTGTCTGCTCGAAGAATGCCGCTTGGGTCACCTATACACCGGCGGCGTCCCCTACTCGTTGGTCACTGGCGGGGTTGCCTCTGGTTGCAGTGTTGAGACTCGGGTCTCTTTCACTCTCTGCCGTTTCGCCCACGCACTCAATCAAGCCGCCAGCCGCCTAAATATACCGCTTGTTGCTTGTTGCTTGTTGCTGTTGCTGTTGCCAAGTTGCCCTTGCCGCGGGCTGCCGCCCTCGGTATAAAAGGCTCGCGGTTCTGAGCCACAAACGGCGCGGCAAAACAAGATGTTGCCTTTTAACGCCTGCCGCTGGCTGGGACGAGGGTGCGGGGCCTGGGCCAACCACAAACGCGCCGGCCTTCTGGGTGCCACCACCCAAACACTACAGATGCAATGGAGTTGCGCCGTCAGTGGTGAGACACATTTCCCTTTTGTCTTGCAACAAACAACAGCGAGTTGCAATAGCAAGTTGCCTTTTGTACCTTAAACCGGGCGGGCTGTTTGTTGCCTGCCACTTGCCAGCGCCGCTCGACTTCTCTAATTGCGCGCTTGCTTTGCTTGGCGCGAATTCGAGTTGAGTTGAGCTAAAATGGGGGGAAGACGCGGCGGCAAGAGTGAATGTCAGCGGCGGATATCCCCAATGAAAAAGCTCGCCCAGCTGGTGGCGCCGACGCCATCACACACGTGGCGAGCGCCATTGACTGGGAGTTGCCTGCGCCGTACCGGTTGGTTCTGGCTGTTGCAGTTGCAGAGCGGTCGGCGCGCTGGCTGGGGCGGGTGCGCGTCTGCGTCTTCTGCCGGAGCCTGTTGTTGCTGTTGCGGTTGCCGGTACTGACCGAGCCGACCTTGAGTTGAGTTGACTTGAGTTGCCGCGCGCGCTTCGAGCCGAGGCCGCCGGCTGCGTTTGAATTGTGAAAAGGGGAAGGAGAAAGCCCCTTACCATCGTGCGCGATTGATGCTCGCAGGTCTCAGTTAAAGATCAAGTCAACCGGGCACAATCATTGCGGCACAGACGGAGAGAATTGATTGGAGGAGATAAAGGTAGGGAAGGGTGAGGGCCAGGGGAACCACAGCCGCAAAACGCCCCCTGTCAAAGCTGATCACGGGCTCAGGAGGCGAGATGGGGATCACGTTGAAGGCGGCGGCTCCGCTGCTGCTCATGCTGCTGTCTGCGGCAGTGGCAGCAGCTCAGCCGATCGGCGACGACGAGGCCGACGCGGGCGTGACCTTCGCGGAGACCGTGGCCCACTTGGGCGGCCTCCCGGCGCTCGCGGGCGCCGTGGTGCTGCTGGCGCTGGCGTATCTTGCGCTCGTCGAGTGGCTGCTGCCGCGCGGGCGGCGGCTGCACCAGTTCAACGCGCCGCGGCGCCAGATAAAGTCAGCGCGCAAGCGCGAATGAAAATAACCTCAAGCGAGCGGCTTGGGCGGCGGTGATACGAACACGTGGCGGGTGGAGCTCTTGAAGTGCAGGCTCCCAAGAGGATCAAATCAGAGGGCCATCCGGCAGCACATAGCTGGGCGAGCCAAGCATCAAGCCGAGAGGGAGGAAGCTGGCCGAACCAAGTCACTCTAAATGCAATACAGTATTGGTATTGCCAATACATAGTTAACGAAAGTCTGCTGGAGGCCATTGTGGATATCCTACGCAAGTTGATGTGTCTTCCGCGAACTTCCCCAGCATTGTAATGCATGTACAGATCGAGGTTATAGTTACAAGTATTGATACAGCAAGGTTCCAAAGCACAATTTGCCGGTCGTACACACTGAACGCCGCGGCGAATCCAGAGGGGGTGTTGAAGTGCACGTGAACCCTCCGCGATCTTGTTGACGGCGGCCATTGAGACAGAGCCCTCGCGGTGGCTATCCACAGTCGTGGCATCGCTCCTAGTCAGTTTGTCGATTGCTCGCTCAGTGTGTAGCTGCGTCGTGTGGTGTGGTGGTGACACCAAAAGCTCGGTGCGCCTTCATTGCTGCCCGTGGACGAAGTTGAAGCGCGCCACCGATGCAGAAAGGGCAACGCGGGTTGTGTGCTTTCGTCTGCAGGTCCCGCCCGGGGGAAATTTCCACCAATAGTCATCACCAAAATATATTTTGTGCCAATCACGAGGCTTCGCGACCTTTGAAGCAAACGGGGCAGCGGTCTCCACAATCGAACGCTGTAGCCATCTCGTGAGCGGTACCTGCAGGCGGCTAGGGCAACCGCTTCAACTCGGGCGATACAAAGCACCAGTGACTCGCGCGGCTAAGACCCAGCGGTTAAGCACAAACACGTTATGTAGGCATGAAACGCGCTTGGAGGAGGCACTCAATTATTATAAATTGTGCAGCAAAAAAACGAGAAACATTGTCCGCAAAGTAGCGAGTCGAGCTAGCTTCGGGCTTGATTGGCAAAAACACGCCGTCCCCCACGTATACACTACCAGTAGTACATGTATGAACATCCACGGTATCAAAACTCGCATCACGAGGCTTGCTTGTTGCTTCTATGACTAATAAAAGCATCAAAGTTCAATTTACGGCTTTCACCTGATCCTCCATTTTTTACTTCGTACATTCTCAAGTATGATCTTGCTATCTGACAAGGACAACTACAGACGCGGCTTAAGGGCTCCACATACTTCTAAGTAAAATAATAATGGAGCCTTCTTGGCTGCCCGATTCTCTGTAAGCTACACATAAGCAAGTGGTCTGCGCTTTGCTCATGAATGCCATTCGCTTCCTTTCGACGAGATCGGGATGATTTCGTCAACGAGCTACGAACAAGTTCAGACGCGTCACTTCTAGTGGCATGTATCGTCGGAAAAATAATGAAGTAGCAATAGTATTTAGTCTTGAAGCCCAAACTGTGGGTAGCCACTTGCCTGAGCCAACGGATAGCTCGTCGTTCCAGTACTATGGGAGCACTTCCATGAATATCGTACCTCGGAGTCTTGTCTTAGGACGTAAGCTATTTGTAGGCAGCACATTATTTTTACTAAATGCACAGCTCGCTCCTCACTTCGCGTTTCACATCAAAGGCGTCAATCGACTGGTCCAGATAAAGTCAAGCTCAGCCAATCTCCGACAGGAAAATGTCAACAAAACTCTCAGTCGCTGAAGCGCTGGTCGACGATGGATCGACGGTGTTGCTGGATAAAAGCGCCATGGCGGCGATGGACGTCCAACACGGCGACGTGTTGCTGCTAACCCACGGCGGAAGGAAAACTGTAGCCATCGCTCGCCTGGACGAAAGTGATCAAGCGCAGTCCGGGGTAGCCCGCTTGAGCACAATAATGCGACGCAATCTCCACCTGAACATCGACGACGAGGTCACCGTAACGAGCCTGGGGGGCGATGTGCCCGACGGGAAGTTCATCCGCGTCCTCCCCATCGACGACACTGTGGACGGAGTTACGCTGGGCGAGAAACTGTTCGAGAACTACCTGGATCCGTACTTCGCGGGGTCCTTTAGTCGCCCTGTCCACTCGGGGGACCTCTTCCTCGTACGCAGTCTCGTCAGTGGAGAACCCGACGTCGAGTTCGTCGTTGTCAAGACAGACCCCAAGCCGTACTGCATCGTCGGGCCCAAGACCGACATTTTCTACAACGGAGAACCAGTGTCTCGCCAGGACGTCCTGTGAGCTAGTAACAGGGTTCCTGTGTTCCTAAAATGTTCAACCTTAATAGAAAATTGCACCACTGCTGCATCTTCATGCCTATATATTTTTTGAGGGAACGAGCGAGAACATTATTTTCCCGATAGTGGATGGTGGTAGACGAGTTACTGAGGCTCGAATAGGATCGCGATGATGTTTGTTTGTTTTGAGGCCGTGGGCTTCCCATAAAATGAAATCTTAAACCTAAATTATACCTTGAAGTTTCATTTTATGGGCTTCTTGACGAATGATAAAGTACCTTTACTTAAGTACGTTTTAAAGGTTTAAAGTAAAAAGTAAAAATTTTCATTTATTGAGATCAGAATTCGATCTGAAGAGCGTCGAATGAAATCGCTTCAAGCTACGATGCCAACAATCGAGCAGTACGAGGTCGTGACAGTCTTGGTGCCACAGGTGATCGTCAGCATGTCCCCTTCCTCCAAAAGAGCAATTGCATCCAGAGATGTGGACACATACTGGTTGCTCCCCATGTATGCGCAGTAGTTTTGCTGGATGCACGCACCATTCTTCCGCAACTTGATAGTCTCGCCGTAGCTTCCGGGCGCACAGTTGACGACTCCTCCAACTCTGTAAACCCCCTCTTGGAGGATCTTTATCACCCCATCCTCGCCATTCACAACGAATTCTTCGCACTTGGCCTTGTTCCAGCAGAGTCTCCACTCGGGACAGGAGAGTGTCGAGTACTTCATTGTGCGGGTTGCCTCGAGCCGAAGAAAAGGGGGCGTTTGGGCGGCACTCAGCTCTGCACGAATCCGCTCCAGTTCATCCTGCTGGTCACGCAGACTCGACTCCACCACATCAATCCGCTCCAACGCCACAGGCTCGAGATCAAACGCGTACTTCGCCACCCACGTGGATCGAAGAAATCGGAGCGTCATCACCAGCTCCAGTCGAAACCCACCACCATTTAGTGGCATTAGTTTGCGTTGCACAGGGCTGGAGTCGCTTATCTCACATTCTTGCGAATCAGACAGACACTAGGACAAGTACGTTTGCATAAGTTGTACTTCATGACGATAACAGCATGGGGTGATCAGTAAAGTATGAGCCAAACTTTACCTTGAAATATTCGGCTGGTGATGCGCCAGGAATTGTATTGGCGCTTGTCACGTAGTCTGAAAGAATCCTATCCTTTGTGATCCTGTAAATATAACATGACAAGTATTAGAAATATCTAGCGACAATCGAGACACACAGAGCACATAACTGTACACCATTGCCGCTTGCTCGCTGGATCTTCCAGCCAGATACTCAGAAGACTGCCTTTGAGCTCGATTGCATAGCGATAGCGCCGAGCCGGGGGTGCGGAGAAGACGGTGGTTCCTTCCGAACGCATCGTCACGAGAGAGTGAAATGCAGAATGTGTTGGATGGATGTTAGTGAGCGGGATTCCAAGAAATACGCTTGAACGAATGAAAATGACGAGAAAGTCTCTATCCTATCCAAATGCATCAGTTTCTACTAAACTATTAGCTGCCTCGACCAAAGATATGGTGGCTCAATCTGGGATGGACTATACGCGGGATCCCCCTATAAGATTCTATCGGTATCGCAGCCATCCGTGGTCAAGCTGTCGACGAGTGTTGGCTCAGGAGCAGCTGTAGTTGACCAGCCTACATTTGTGGATTAACGAAGAATTTGCCGCCCACTTGAGTGGCAAATTCAAGAGAGACATCAGCAAATATTGGACATATCATCCGAAGTTGAAGCCGAGTGGAGTGAAATCAAACGCTGAGGCATGTGCCAAGTCTCCAGGGGCACCAAGTTGTTCTCCTCACCTGACAGCGCAGAATTGGAAGAAATCTTCCAATTCTCAGGTTTAGCTTCGATAGCTCCGTTTGTTGGGAAAGCTCCGGGCATCTGGACTTTGCGGTCTTGGAAGTTGCCCTGCCGCAAGACGTCAAGATCGTTTGGGGTGCGATATCGTGGCACGTTTGCCGGCTTGCGTCCTTGGATTCCCCGATTCTCGCAATTCCAGGACATTCTCTATGATTTCTGGTGAAATCTCGGGAAGGCAGCGACATACCATGGTTATCTCCCTATCAGCCCCCACTGCCGCTAGGAATGGCATTGCTTGCACCCACAATGGCGTTGTAGTTGGGAATATCGGTGGAGTGCTGAATGATGAATCTGCGGAGGGCCACTGTACGCCTACATGCTTTATGGAATGCCTGCCTTCTTGCCGAGTTTGTTGCCGCCCGAAGACGAAGACCAGGACGAGGAGGATTGACGTTTGTACCACAATAGTGCTATGACCCCTGTCAAGCTCGTGTTGATCCTGCGCCGTTAAGCCCAGGACCGACACCTTCTACAACGGAGCGCCAATGTCTCGCCAGGACGTCCTGTGAGCTAGTAACACCCTCCCAACCCTTCAATGACCAACTTCACATTTTCGTATTTGAAGGGACGGGCGTTTCGAGCCTTCGCTTCTTGTATTTTGCCTGCGGCCATGGCCACTCCAGCAGCCGGAAGCAACCAGCGCGCGTCTGCAGATGACGAGGCAGCGCGGAAGCTGCGGATCCGCGCGGCCTTCGACATGTTCGACAAGGAGAAGAAAGGAAGCGTCATCCAAGAGTACGGAACAGCAGTGTCCAAGTGCTCATAGACCACGAGAATCTAACACAACCTTTTGCCCTGTAGAGAGGTGAGCACGATCATGCGGTACCTCGGCGCCTACCCGACCGAGAAGGATATCATCAAGAAGATTCTGCCAGAGGTCAAACGTTTTGGTCTATCGGTGGCTTTTAATCTACTTGATGAATCTGCTGCTCATTCCTGCTGTGTGGTGTTTCTCTACTTTTTAGATGCAAGAGGACGAGCCGTCGACGTTCGTGACGTACGACCGCTTCGAGAAGAAGATGCTCGAGGTGCTGTACACCAACGAGTACGAGCCTGACGCAGACGAAACGCTGCTCGCTGCCTTCCGGGTATGGATATGACTGAATTTCATGGTACAGATAGGCGGAATGGTACACGTACGCCTCTGATACTGAAGGCCTTGTGCGCTATTGAGCAGGTGATCGACACGGAGAAGAAGGGCTACATCGAAGCTGAGGTGATGCGCGAGTTGCTCACCACCAAAGGCACCCCGTTCCGAGAGAAGGAGATGGAGGGTAAGAGGGCGGGAGGGATATTAACGCTTACAGGATCGCTGATTGATCCATACTCATGGTGTTCTCTTGCAGCCTTCCTGGCGTCGGCAAAAGACCCGCCGACTGGACGAATCTACTACGAGGACTACATTGCGCTACTTACTCAGGCTTTGGACCCCAAGAAGATCTAATACCGCATTGATTCAGGAAGGCTGGGCGGGTGTAAAGGTTCAGGAAGGTGATTAGCAGTGCTGGTCTCGACAACTTCCGGTGAACACGCTGTTTTCTCTGATTCAAAGCGCTACTGTGACCCTACGAACTGTCCTTGGTACTGCACGAACGGCTAAAACTCGAGGTGCCATGGCCTGTTGCTGAGGTGGACTCTGGATTAGACCGTTAGCATGGCTAGATCCGTCGGAGTGTAAAATGTTAGACACGGCAGAACTCCTGAGACTCTCCGGTACTGGAGCTCGTTGAGGCGCAGTAGTAGCGTCGACGCTGACCTGAGGCGCAGCAGACGCGAAGTCACTCAAGTTCACGCGCACCTGCACCACCTTCCTCGGCCTCTTTCCTGGTACCGACTCCGAGCGCGGCCTCACGTCTTGCAGTGACTGAGTAGTCGATGGTTGCTGCTGTTGCTGGCAATGACCGACAGCAGGTTCAAACGCAGCAAACGACGCTCGAGCTTCGGTGGACCGAGGCAAATCTTGAGAATGGCTACATGTGGTATTCGCGCTGCGGAGACGAGCGACGGCCGAGACCCCAAGGTCTTGCGGATGAGGTGCTCGGCGCTCTCGTGCATCCCGATGCGGCGCTTCTCGCTGCGAAAGCCGCCCGCGTTCTCCAGCTCGTCGTGCTGCAGCGCCAGAGTGTACTCCTGAATGGCTTGGTTGAACTCGCCCTCGGAGTTGTAGCAGCCAGCGCTGTGGATTCACCCAGCCAGACAGACAGCCAGGAGACGATTTAGCTTCAACGTACTAAGCGATACACTGATGCGGTTCTTGCTGACTGCCACGCACGTACGTACCGAGCGTAGCGCGCCATCACGTGGTTGGGACTCAGCTCGAGCACGCGCGAGAAATCTCGGTGCGCGTCGTCCACGCGGCCGCTCTGGAAGAGAGCCATGCCGCGACTGAACCGCCCGTGGACGTCGTCCGGTCGGCTGCGCAGGAGCTCGGAGAAGTCGCGCACGGCCTGGCCCCAGAGCTTGGCCTTCATGCAGGCATGGCCCCGCACCGCGCGCGTATGCAGACAGGACGGGTCTGCTTGGAGCACGGCATGGCACTCGTCGATGAGGCGGTGGATGTCACGGAGCCCCGCAGACGGATTTGATTCCGACGCGGCGTCCGACGACCAGGTCGCGATGGAGCTGCTCATGACTGCGGAGGACAGTCGAACACTCGAGTGCTGCCTAGAAATAGCCTACATTGTGGGCTGTGGTGTGCTCTTATGGGACGGTGTTGAATGATGCCAAGCACGACAAGAGGAACACCTTTGAATGATAAATGAAAGTCAAAATGGCTCGTTGTGTATTGAGGTAAAAACTGCCGCTCCCATAGTATATAGACACACTGCAGCTATGGCCCCTCGCCGGACATGTACACGCGGGTCTACTGTAGTTGAAGTGGCTTAGCAGTCCACGAGCTTCTGGTACAGCGAGCCGAGCTCCGTGATGGAGAAGTCGAAGCTGTCGAGCTCGACGATCTTGATGAGGCCGTCGTTCGAGTCGTCGATGAGCGTGACGTAGACCGTGGTCGAGTCGTACGAGCGCGGGGCGAAGTTGTCGCCGCCGGGGCTCAGCACCGAGCCGTCGTAGAAGTAGTAGTGGGTCGTCACCTTGTCGCGCTTGTCGTTGGTCTCGATCACCTCGGCGATGTCGAGCTCACCGCAGCCGCCCACGGGGCCCATGCCGCGGCAGTTGCAGCCGTACTGGTTCGAGTGCATGACCTGCGCGTTGAGCATCCAGATGGCCGGCTGGTTGGGCTTGCTGCCCTCGGGCATCTTGACCTCGGTCACGAACGCCTTCTTGCCGCCGTTCCAGCCCTGGTAGTCGTTGTCGCCCGCGAAGCCGAGGCACTGGCCGTCGCACTTCTTGCCGGTCATGATGTTGATCTCAGCGCCCGTGGAGATACCGGGGCCGCCGCCAATCTGCGACGGGTCCGAGGCCTCGTCCAGGGTGCCCTCGAAGACAGTGGGCTCGTCAGCCTTGGTCTTGCCGTCGGCCGAGGCGTAACCCTGCGGGCCGTGCTGGTTCTGGCCCGAGTAGTCGATGTTCTTGTTGTTCATGAAGACCAGGTTGTCGGTCGTGCCGTCCTGGCGCGAGTACGACGACACGCGGCTCCACGTGCCGTTGCCGCCCTCGTCAGAGAACACGGCGATGTTCTCGATCACCTGGGGGCCACGGAAGATCATGGACACGGGCTCCGACATGGGGCCCACGGGGCTGTTGACGCTCACCGACTCCTTGCTGCACGACGTGAGGTCCGTCACGCGGTTGTACGAGCCGGCCACGTTGCCGGCGTTCTTGCCCTGTACTCGTACTTGGCGCTTAACCGTGCCCAGGTCCGAGTAGCTCTGCACCGTGCCCTGCGAGCCCTGCTGGGCGTTGTTCTGGCTGCCCTGCTCGGGGTTCTGGCTGCCCTGCTGGGTGGCGCCGCGCTCCTCGTTCGAAGGAGCGGCCGTGGTGGCGGCGGGGGTGCCGATGCTCACGTCAACGCCAATGGAGATGCCGCCCTTCTGGTACTGCTGCTGCGACTGGTCGGCGTTGTCGCCCTCACCGCCGTTGCAGAAGGTGACGTCGAGCTCCGTGCCGGACGGACAGTGGTGCGTCTTGGTGTCGTCCTTGGGGTACTGGTAGGCGTCGCTGCAGCCGTCGGCGGGGCAGTCGAGCGCCGCGCAGCTTCCCTTGCCCACGTTCGACTTGGGCGTGACCGTCATGGGCACGTTGAAGCCCGTCTTGCCGCCAGCCGCGGACTTGCACGCGTCGAGGCTCTCGCAGTTGCCCGATCCGGGCGGGATGATGCTGATGTCGTACCACACGGCGCTGTCGCAGGCGACCTCGAAGAGCGTGGCCGAGTTGTCGCTCGAGTGGCGGTACATGTGCGCAGGGCCGCTGGCGTCCGTCGTGTAGGTGGCGCCCGAGGCGATGGACGCGACGCTGGCCGAGGCCGAGCCCGACTGGCTGTGGTGCAGGTCGATCGGGTACGAGCACTTGTTGATGAAGTTGACGGTCGTGGCCGACGCCATCGCCGTGTACAGGCACGCGGCCAGGGCGAGCTTCGCGGGCACAGCCACCTTGACCATGCTTGGCAGGTTGTGTGGAAAGGAAGCTGGAGGGGGGGGTCTCTAAACTAGAGCAGCAGGCGACAAGCAGGCAAGACGCGAGTTCCGGCCAGCGAGCAGAATGCAAAATGATCCCAGCTCCGGACCTGTGCCCACCCCGCCCTGGCAGACAGACAAGGATATCGCATCCGGCTAGCAGTTAGGAAAGCCCCGGCTGCTGCCTGCTCAGAGGATCGTGGTAACGGGCGAGAGCGCACCGTGTGGACTGACTATCTAGGAGTCAGCGCCCAAAGTTTTCCGCTAAAAAGCCTCGTGCCACTATATACAAAACCGCAATATCGAATAAATCGTTTCGTCACTTTTTGATTTCGAACAGAAGATGACTCGGAGTAAACCTTCAATTTCCAATGCGCCCGTCAAAATGGGCTTCTGAATTTTGCTGTGCGAGCGGATACTTTCACAACTTTACGACGCCGTAATAGAGCCCGCCCAGCTCCATTCTTGAAGCCCGCAAAGCGAGGGCGCTGCTGTAATGTCGTCCAAGGCTCTGAGGTGTCCAGAGAGATCTGCTCGAACGGCGAGAAGTTGTGGCGTGCGAGTGCGTGCGGCGCCAGCTGGGCGCGTGATCTCCACACGAGCGGGCACGCGTTTGAAGCTGCAGAGGTTGCCAACACCGCCCTCCGTTACGGCGCTCGAACCCCACAAAGGCAATCAATCATCAAGGGCAGCGACACCAGTTCCCAATGCCGACGCATCTTTCCGAGCTGCGCGACTGGATCGGCAACGCGAAAATCAATCAACTCCCTGCAGCCCGCTCTTTGCCATGACATTCTTTGCATTTGCATTTGCATTGCACTCGCGCATGCTGAAAAACGCTAACCGGGATGGATTGGGGGAATTGATCATGGGACTGACCCCCCGCCATAGCCCTAACTTAGAGGCCCTGGGTCTCAATACTTATCGAGTTGTTTTTCGAGTTAATCCACCTGCGCCATCGCACAGCTGCATTGGAGTGAAAGCTTCATGGAATTCGTGGGGAACTTTGGAAATGGGAGAGCTTTTGACATCTGCTCCGGGGGCAGCAGTCTGGACGGACGACAGCCCCGGGGCCGGAGCAGCTATTGTACTGGCCAAAATACTTCGGACCAAGATTTGCCGTCCAATTACTCCTAGAAGATGATAACAATCCATATACGATAGTTAGATATAAGGGTAATCTGCGCCCGTAGATTCCGATTTTGAGGTCAGATTTGCCGGATTCGGCGTCGTTTTCGAGATACAGGCCGTTCAAAAAGCGCTCTTAAAAGCTCAAAAGTTTGGGGAAAGGGTTCCATTAGGGTTAGCTGATCATTCATCAAAATACAAGTATTCTATTGGCTCAATTGGGAAAACATACGCCCGAACACACGCTTTCATGGGAAAGGACAACTCGATGGCGTCGGTGCACATGGTTTGATTATTTTAACATTCCTGCATCGTGGCAAATCTATCCTATAAAATCATACAGGCCTTTTTCATTATCAACGTATCAGATTATTCTGTACCCAAGTCATATATATTAGGTGCTACAGTTGTAACAGGGCATATCGTTAAGCAGGCGTCGACCTGTTTTCCTGCTGGTCAAACTACTCTCCTGGTGCCAATACTAGCCCAAACACAGCAAACCATGGCGCATTCTAAAGCTAAAACACTGCTCTTTCGTACTGCGCAGTCACTTTTGTGCTGAGTTGTCTAATAGTACCCCTGTTGGTACCATTTTGGTAGTGATGCGGTCCATGATGGATTTGCTACCCAACATATCTTGGTCCCTGTACTCCACCACAAAATCGTGCAGGTGTAGCTGTGTGGCTTAGTAGAAAGCAGAGCTGCGTAAGATTATTTTGCGGGTCGAAACACTTAATTTGATGAAGTATTGGTGGAGTTATGGGTGAAAAACTACCCGTGTTACAAATCTTGGTCCGAAGTATTTTGGCCAGTACAATAGTCGTCCTGTCCTCCGTGTCTCGTGAAAATCCCTCCAAAGTTTTTGAAAAGCTGGTGCATGTGATGATGTGAGCACTTGCGCGCGAAACTATCGAGTGGGAAAACTGCCCCCCGTGGCCGCATAGCGATGACGGCCCTTGGCGCGGTTGCTCCGGTGCCCGTGCCGATCGCGCCCCGCTGGATACGTAAAGGCGTTTCGCTAGCATTGAGCTGCTTGAGTTGCCATGGAGAGCTCCACGTCGGCACAACACCAGTCGGACTTAGCTCGCCGCATCTCTCGGTGGAGCGGAGGGAGGAAGGAATGGGGGGCGGAGCATTAATCACGCTGGCAAATGCATCACTGACTGGGTGCTGGCCGCAGCGTCAAGGACTTTAAACCCGGCTGCAATGCAGTGCAGCATTGCATTGGCAACGCTGGCCTCAGAGTCATGGATACCTCACCATCGTTGACTCGAGTCTGTGACAAAGACAGCAGTCCCTCCGAAACGCTGGTTGAAGCGGTCGTCGCGTTGTACCGTGAAACGCTACGACCGTCCAGGATCTTCCGAGTCACGCATGGCACCAGTCCGGTGGTTGAAGGCCATCGCCCTTCCCTTCCGTGTGCCTCCTTGCTCCGCGCAGGCTGCGCACGCGAAAGAGGCACCACGGGCACGTCATAAGACAGTCTACATACATCCAGGTGTTCGAGTTGCACCCTCCGTTGCGGAGATGTTCCTGCCGTTAGGCTATTTCTAGGCAACACTCGGGTGTTCGTTCGACTGTCGCTCGGAGTTTTTTTTCTAGGCGCTAGCGAATGCGCGAGCGATCAAAGAACCAGCAGCGTCCGCTGCACCGCACTCCGACTCAGCCATGAGCTCATTGAGCAGCTCCATCGCGACCTGGTCGTCGGACGCCGCGTCGGAATCAAATCCGTCCGCGGGGCTCCGTGACATCCACCGCCTCATCGACGAGTGCCATGCCGTGCTCCAAGCAGACCCGTCCTGTCTGCATACGCGCGCGGTGCGGGGCCATGCCTGCATGAAGGCCAAGCTCTGGGGCCAGGCCGTGCGCGACTTCTCCGAGCTCCTGCGCAGCCGACCGGACGACGTCCACGGGCGGTTCAGTCGCGGCATGGCTCTCTTCCAGAGCGGCCGCGTGGACGACGCGCACCGAGATTTCTCGCGCGTGCTCGAGCTGAGTCCCAACCACGTGATGGCGCGCTACGCTCGGTACGTACGTGCGTGGCAGTCAGCAAGAACCGCATCAGTGTATCGCTTAGTACGTTGAAGCTAAATCGTCTCCTGGCTGTCTGTCTGGCTGGGTGAATCCACAGCGCTGGCTGCTACAACTCCGAGGGCGAGTTCAACCAAGCCATTCAGGAGTACACTCTGGCGCTGCAGCACGACGAGCTGGAGAACGCGGGCGGCTTTCGCAGCGAGAAGCGCCGCATCGGGATGCACGAGAGCGCCGAGCACCTCATCCGCAAGACCTTGGGGTCTCGGCCGTCGCTCGTCTCCGCAGCGCGAATACATGTAGCCATTCTCAAGATTTGCCTCGGTCCACCGAAGCTCGAGCGTCGTTTGCTGGGTTTGAACCTGCTGCCGGTCATTGCCAGCAACAGCAGCAACCATCGACTACTCAGTCACTGCAAGACGTGAGGCCGCGCTCGGAGTCGGTACCAGGAAAGAGGCCGAGGAAGGTGGTGCAGGTGCGCGTGAACTTGAGTGACTTCGCGTCTGCTGCGCCTCAGGTCAGCGTCGACGCTACTACTGCGCCTCAACGAGCTCCAGTACCGGAGAGTCTCAGGAGTTCTGCCGTGTCTAACATTTTACACTCCGACGGATCTAGCCATGCTAACGGTCTAATCCAGAGTCCACCTCAGCAACAGACCATGGCACCTCGAGTTTTAGCCGTTCGTGCAGTACCAAAGACAGTTCGTAGGGTCACAGTAGCGCTTTGAATTTTAAAGGGAAAACAGCGTGTTCACCGGAAGTTGTCGAGACCAGCACTGCTAATCACCTTCCTGAACCTTTACACCCGCCCAGCCTTCCTGAATCAATGCGGTCTTAGATCTTCTTGGGGTCCAAAGCCTGAGTGAGTAGCGCGATGTAGTCTTCGTAGTAGATTCGTCCAGTCGGCGGGTCTTTTGCCGACGCCAGGAAGGCTGCAAGAGAACACCATGAGTATGGATCAATCAGCGATCCTGTAAGCGTTAATATCCCTCCCGCCCTCTTACCCTCCATCTCCTTCTCTCGGAACGGGGTGCCTTTGGTGGTGAGCAACTCGCGCATCACCTCAGCTTCGATGTAGCCCTTCTTCTCCGTGTCGATCACCTGCTCAATAGCGCACAAGGCCTTCAGTACCAGAGGCGTACGTGTACCATTCCGCCTATCTGTACCATGAAATTCAGTCATAACCATACCCGGAAGGCAGCGAGCAGCGTTTCGTCTGCGTCCGGCTCGTACTCGTTGGTGTACAGCACCTCGAGCATCTTCTTCTCGAAGCGGTCGTACGTCACAAACGTCGACGGCTCGTCCTCTTGCATCTAAAAAGTAGAGAAACACCACACAGCAGGAATGAGCAGCAGATTTCATCAAGTAGATTAAAAGCCACCGATAGACCAAAACGTTTGACCTCTGGCAGAATCTTCTTGATGATATCCTTCTCGGTCGGGTAGGCGCCGAGGTACCGCATGATCGTGCTCACCTCCCTACAGGGCAAAAGGTTGTGTTAGATTCTCGTGGTCTATGAGCACTTGGACACTGCTGTTCCATACTCTTGGATGACGCTTCCTTTCTTCTCCTTGTCGAACATGTCGAAGGCCGCGCGGATCCGCAGCTTCCGTGCTGCCTCGTCATCTGCAGACGCGCGCTGGTTGCTTCCGGCTGCTGGAGTGGCCATGGCCCCAGGCAAAATACAAGAAGTGAAAGCTCGAAACGCCCGTCCCTTCAAGATCTAACAGGAAAGTGCCCGCTAATTGGGGCCCTATTAACATTGGTAAGCTTACGCTGTAAAGATGCCATCTTAACGATGCAGTACGGCTTGGGGTTAGTTCGAGCTCGACAGGAGTGAGTCATCAGCACAAAGCCGACTATTAATACATGAAGCACAACTCTGTCGCCACAGGTATACTTTATCCATTGCAGCAACACAGAGGTCGGAAAAAAATAGTGCAATACAATAAATAATCAGTTTTTCCAATACTAATTTTTATTATTGGCATGTGCTGAGATCAATACAATATAAAATTGACCCAATTATTGACAATAAATTTGGTAAAAGTAACACCGTGGCCAGAGTAGCCTGAAATAGACCCAAGCTATTTTCTAAGCTGCAGTTTCTTGGTCAACATAACCTCCACCCTGGACTTATAATCGATGGGTACGATGCACATACTGATATCAACGGTATGTATAAAGTTTGTCTGAAAATAACTTCAATAAGTACCGATTAGATAACAGTAAGGATGAGAATATGGAATAATAGCGGCGGTAGGAAGACCTACCGACAAGGGCTACCAAGAGCTACCAAGAACCCTCACCTCGTTTAAGACCCTCTGCACAATGGCTGCCAGGGGTGCTATATACCATTACATGTAGTACAGAGCTCACAGTTTTATTATAAAACTACTGTACGTCCCGCTAGAACCTCCTGAAATGGATATATCACCTCTTCAATCCGATATGTGTGCCCCTTTTATATGACATTAAATATAAATTGCAATATAAATTGCGGCAATTTTTATTATTGCTCGCCATAAAATTGCAGTTTTTATTAGTGGCCAATGTTGACCCCAATTCAATATCATACTGTATTGGCAGCAACAGGAGGAGATGATGTAATATGCTTGTTGACGAGCATCCTAATGCTTTTTAGATCTTTGAATGCACTCACACAAAACAGTAAAGTATGGGTTTGTTTGCGCAAAGTACAAAGCTTACTACCTTCCTCGTAACGCCTCCGATCTGATCGAATCGATCGATCACTTTTAAGTGAATCACTTTAGAATTTGCAGCTCGTCGACTATCAAGAATACAATAGAAGAAATGATTTCGATCACTACGCAGCCTCAGCGCGTCGCTCGCCTGCGTGAGCTTATCAGCGGTGACGACCTGGTGCTGATGCCCTCATGCTACGACGGACTCACGGCCAAGCTCATTGAGCGCGCTGGGTACGACGCGTGCTTCATGACCGGCTACGGTGTTTCTGCTGTCCACGGTGTGCCCGACACGCAACTGTTGTCGTACGGCGAGATGGCGCGCAGCGCTCAAACCGTGTGCTCAACGCTCAAGAGCATCCCGTGTCTCGGCGACGGCGACACGGGCTACGGCAACGCCATGAACGTTAAACGCACGGTGGCTGGCTACGCGCAGGCCGGAATGGCCGGGATTCTGATTGAGGACCAAGTCTCCCCAAAGAGATGCGGCCATACGACGGGCAAGGCTGTCGTGAGCCGCGAAGAGGCTTACGCTCGCATCAAAGCTGCAGTCGACGCGCGTCGCGAAGGCAACTTCGACATCGTGATCATGGCGCGCACCGACGCGCGGGCCACCGATTCGCTGGAAGAGGCCATTGCTCGTTGCCAGGAGTTCGTGCGTCTCGGAGCCGACATCACGTTCCTGGAAGCCCCGCAATCGGTGGACGAGATGAAGGCTTTCTGTCAACAAGTACCCGGCCCCAAGCTCGCGAACATGGTCGAAATGGGGATGACTCCCGTCTTGCTCCCGGAACAACTGCACGAGATTGGCTACAAGATTGCGCTGTACCCGGTCACGCTGCTCAACGCTAGCATCAAGGTGATGGAGAAGGCTCTCGTGGAGCTGCGTAACCAGACGGCAGGCACTGCTGAGGCCGCAGTGAGTGCTACCAACGCCACTTCAAGCGCCGGACTCAACGAGTTGCTTTGTGACTTTGAGCATGTCAAGGACGTCGTGGGCTTCACGGAGTATTACGCCGAGGAAAAGCGATACAGCTAGGAAACCGATGAGAAGCTCAGACCTTCACGGGATCTACCGAATCGAAACGGATCTCAGATCTTGAGTCAATCGATGAAGGAGCAAAGCTCATGTGTGTACTGGATAGGCATAAAATAGCATAGACACTCGTCAGACTAGAACACGAACCTTTCGAAACTAGACTGAATGGTGCTTAGCTGTCTTGTCTTGATATGAAGCCGTCTATAATACAGGAGGGGGACTGGGCGGCTTGCATTGACTTGATTAGTCAGTCACCCGACCCATTTCAAAGAAGGACGTAGTCATCTTCATCATCTTCCCCGGCGCCGGATACTCCGCCTGAAGCACTTGCAATTTCATCCTCGTTCATGTCGTCACCCGAGAGGCAATCGGCCATCAGCAGGTCGCCGCCACTCGCTGCGTAGTCAGGCCGGTGAGCAGCGACGGAGAACGGGCACATGCCACCATCAGCCTTTACTTCATCGTGGAGAATACGCACGCGCCTCTCAAAGTCCTCGTAGTCAGCGCGGTTTTCACACAGAAAGCCCAGCGCCAACGACGGATCGATGCCGGTCACGTTCATCACGAGCGGGCGAGACGAGTGCACTGTGCGTAAATGTGTCTGTCAAACAGCAATAGAGGCCAAAAGCACAAAGGGTCAGTTGATCTGCAACAATATGCTCCACACTCAGAGCTGGTAGAATAGCTTACGGCTGTGGGGAAGGCCGAGTTGAGTTCCGGGGCAGGATGCACATCGTGCGGATCCAGGAGATGCAGTTGATCCTGCTGCGTGCCAACGAAATACACCGAGTGACCCTTCTTGCCTCCGATGATGCCGACACTCTGCGGGAACGCGAACGTCTTCTCCAATGCCGGCACGTAGCGCTCGTTGACCTGGTCGAGTCCAAGTCTCAGCGGAATCAAGATGAGTAGTGCTGTACTCCAGTCACTGCTGTCCTCGGCTGTCGGAGGGTGCAGCAGGGGGTCAAAGAACTCGGGAGCATTGGCATCTTCCACAACAGCCTTCTTCTCCTTCTCCTCCGCAACCTCCTTCCCCCCTGCATCCTCCTCAATATGCGAGACACAGAGCCTCGTCACGTCGTCCGTGTACACCACGCCTTCTTGAGGCACGTACATGGCCAACCCCTCCGAACTCGCGGCGGTGGAGGTTCACCAGGTCCCGTAGCACTTGAGCGGCCGTCGTCGGGCCGTACCACTCGCCCGGCAGCTTGTCGTACTGCATGCCCAGCTTGACCATGTGGTGGATCGAGTAGCGGCACTCGATGTCGGGCGAGTCTGCGAACCAGCGCAGCAGCGTCACGTATTTCTCCGGCAGGCGGGCGTCGATCTCGGCCTCGAAGAGCGCCGGGAGCCGCCAGTCGCGGCCCAAGAGACGACGCTGCAGCGCCTGCCCCAGCAGCATCTGCGCCGAGCGCAGCATGCAGCCCCAGCCGGCGTCCGAGGTGAAGTCGTAGGGCGTCATCTGCGGGAAGTCGCGGCGGTACGTGAACCACAGGATGGCCTCGAAGCTGCGCTTGTATGCGTCGAAGTCCGCGGCCGCCACGTCATCGTAGCGCCGCCCCAGGAGCCACACGGGCGCGCTGAGCGCCGCGGACGGCGTCACGTCCAGCGCCGAGATGCCGTGCGCGAACTGCGCCATGCGGCCGAGCAGGCCTCCGCCCAGGTCCCACGCGGTCTGGCCGAGCACGTCCCAGATGGCCGCGGGGTCTAGAGTCGCCGCCAGCGTGGACGACACGGTGACCGACGGGCGCGTTGCGAGGTACGATGAGAGACAGCAGACGACGCGCTACACGGTGAGGGCGGCGGCGTCGTCTACGGGGCAGTAGGGGCGAGATAGCGCTGCGCGAAGCTGGGCCGACGGTCGAACCCTGGTTCAATATCGAGCGAGGCGAATGAGGTTGTGGAAAGAAGCGCCGTCTGATAATCGATATCCAGCCGATGAATCGAAAATGACAGGGAAAGGTGGCCCACATATCCTATGTACACCACACTACTTTCCAGAGTGATTGTCGTGCGCACTCAGAGCCATCCCCTCAGATTCAATGGCGCGCGCAACGGCCGAGACGCCGCGCTCGGCGGCGCACGTGCTGTCGTGGCTGCGGCGCTGTCGGCGCGAGGAGCTGCCGGTGGACCGCGTGCTGGAGAATGTGCGTTCGGTGGCGGGCGTGGTGCCGCTTGGAGGACGCGTGGGCGGCTCCGACGGCGCGACGCCGCCCGCGACGCCCGCAACTCGGCGCTGACGCTGTTCGAGGCGGGTAAGGACGCCGATAAAGGCGTGGAGTCGAAGACGGACGATGATGACGAGAAGCGCTGGAGTCTGCTGCTCTCGAGCTGCCAGTTGCCGTCCTCAGGCGGCCAGCAGGAGCTGAAGAAGGCCCTCGAGACGCTGAACAAGGAGGAAGGAGACGCCAAGCGCCTCAATGTGGAGCGTCTGAGACTCAAGTTCTTCGCGGCGAGAAGAGACTTCTTTGACGTACGTATTGAGCTGTTGCGCGCGGCCAAGAACCCGCAGCACCCCAACGCTCAGGCAGCCGAGGAGATCGCGGACGAGCTACTGAAGGAGGGACTGAGGGAGGCGCTGCTGGACGAAGTGCACGGCCGCCAGTTCTACCAGCCACCGAGATTTACGGGCGTGGGAGCGGCTGAACGCAAGGCGCTGGTTGCGTGGGAGCTGCAATTTCTGGAGGAGGAGGCGCTGTTGAGAGAGCTCTTGCTGCTGACGCTTGTGGCTTCGAGGGAGAAGTCTACGCTGGAGAGTGCTGTGAAGATCGCCAAGGCGGTGCAGAGCTGGGAAGTTCGCGTGTTTGAGGATGTGTTCACGGCCAACACGTTGGCGCTTCCTGTCGCTCAACAAGCGGCGAGACGGTTGACGCAGGTTGGCGTTTTGGTGGCTTTGCGTTTGCTGCACGCCACGGGTGCGATGCAGGACCATGCTACGTTGAAGCAGGCGACGACGACATTCTTTTTGACGGATTTGTGTGCACCCGACGCAGTGCCATCGCCTGTGCCGGGTGTACTGCTGCTGGCTTGGGCCACACTTCTGGGACGACAGTACCGTGCGATTACTGGATTTAACAGGCAAAGCGAGGAGACGAAAGAGTTGGAAGTCATGCTGCAGCAGACGTTGGGGGCGGCGGAGCAGCAGCACAGTTTCCACTACTTGAACGCGCTGCTACGTTCGTTGGTGTTTGGTAACGATGATGGCGATTCCGAAAATGCCAGCCGCCAGCCGTTCTTGCAACCGTTGAGTCTTCATACAAAGACGCTGTGGGCGCTGCCCGATGCAGCTGCCTCGACCGGGCTACGCGGTGCAAACGCAACCCAGTCACAGTACCAGATCAGCTCCGGCAGTTCTTCAATCTATCAGCACGTGGTGGCTGTATTTTTGGACGAGATGCTGGCGTCGTTGGGCTACATGGAGAACCTTGATGGTGCGCAGCAGCTGCATGCTATGGTGAAATTTGTTTTGCCGGTTCTCTCGAATGCCAGCGTGGCCCGACAAACTCTTGGAATTGACGTGGAGGACAGCAACATGACTGACATTATTGCAAGTGGAGAAAATACCGCACTGCGTGAGCTGCTAACCAAAACTAGGGCCTTCTTGCCCAATAGTTTGTTATCGTGCGTCCAAATGTTCACGGCGCTGTGTTGCAACTACCAGGAAACCTCGTCCCCGGTTGTACTCCGTCAGGTCTTGAAGTATTTCAGTAAGCCTCGTGCTGGACTGGAAGATCAATTGATGATTACAAATGGTGTTCGCCGACAACTGCCTCCCTCGGAATACTATCGCGCGATGACAGGCGGTTCCGACCGTATCCAATGTACTCGCTCGTTCGCTTACGAAGGCGGTGACGATCGATTCGTTGTGCCTGCAGAAACAGTTGGCGTAATTGTGCGCTCTGGAGATGAAACGCAGGTTGAGTGGCTGATTAACGACGAGCGTCAAGCATCTGTGTGGGACTTGCTGACGCGAACTGCAGACAACTTTGTGACTGGGCTTCGGTCTGGATCGTTTGCTGACTTCCATCACACAAACGCAGAAGATGTGGATGTGCTCACGGCGTTCTTCGAATTCGTCGTACAATTGGGCCAACAGCACGATGGCGGGCAGTTCGCGTTGGAGGAGCTTGGGCGCCAGTGGGGCGAGGCGAGACTGCGCCGTTGGTGGATTGATCACAAGCTCCCGTCTCCGGAAATACACGTGAACCAGCTCTTGCGGCACCAGGTGTCGCTGCCAATTTTGCTTACGGCATCGAGAGAAAATCTTGTATCGTGGGGTATCCGTGATCGCTACACTCGAGAGCAAATTTTGGCGAATCTTGGCGACATTGAAGATACGGTGTTTGGGGGCTATTTGACACCCGGTAGGAGCAGCCCACCCAGCAGTATCGATCCAGTGGGCGTGGATGGAGGCGTTCGCATGCTCCGCTTACTCTTGGGGGTGCTGGATGGATTCTTGCATGCCTCTCCTCGAGGAACAATTGATGACACGATGATGGATGGCGAGAGTGCATGGTCTGGAGCCCACCTTCACTTAGTTACAGCTTCATTTAGTGCACTACGAACGCTGCTGGCTACACCTGCAGGCGTGGGTCTGCTCATGAGTTCATCTCTTGGCGGAGGACAAGAAGAATGCGTCAACTTAATTGTGAAAAGCGCCAAGAAGCTTTTCGAGTTGCAGGAGCGAGTTGCTGGCGAGTACCCGGTCGTTTTAGCAACACAAGATATTTTCATGAGCGTGGCGCGATGGTTTCTTTCCAAAGAAGCGCAAACTCTTGCGAATTCAAACCCCGTGGACACCGACGAGGGATACCACGCGTTTATCGCTACGGAGAGACTTTGGCTTGTTGGTGCTGCCGAGTTTGCGATCGAGGTGTTGTCCACCCACGAAAGCTGGAAGTTTATCTCCACCAGCGATCGATGCGAGGTAACGGAACGTTGCTTCCGCTTGTTATATGTGCTTGTGCTCCCGCGCAAATACGTTAATGAGCGGAACAACATGATCCCAGCTTTCGAGGTAGCTCTGCGTGAAACGTTATCCACAGATATGTCGCTTCTCATGAAGCTGCTGCGTTCATCGTGCGCCGTGCTATCGTCGATGGAAGGCCACATGGGTAACTGGAATAGTATCGCCATGGCTGACAATGAGCAAGACGACGATACATCCACCTCTGAAAAGGGTGACAGTGACGGCCACTTCCCACTTGTGTACGAAAACGATTTCGACAGTACTGGAGTGAACCTAGTACGACTTGAATCTCTTGTGACGACGAGCTTGCGATTTTTGGCGTTGCTTGTTGGAAATCAAATTGCGTCTGTGAACGCACAAGTCGCCAGAAAGATTATGCTGACGCCCATTGATGATGGAGGACCGAAGAAGCGCAAGTCGCTAACGATCGTTACGCTATGTGGAGGATACCTCGGGTATTCTGTGGAAAAAACTCCTGGAATTGCGTACTGGTCTCTGCAGATCTTACAACAAGCTGCGGTCGTGCTGGATTATCGCATGGAACGAGAAAGCCGTGATCTTTCGTCGATGCACTCTCTGGTTGCTCTTTTCCATGGTGATCAGGACCTTCCTCTCGTGCGCGGAATGTTTTCGCGTCTGCTGCGAGTTTCGTCACCCCGGAACCAGGCCTTGCGAAAAGAGGTTATTGAGATGTTGACATTGTGCTTAGAGCACCAACCAGGATTTTTGGCTCTGCTTTTGTTCGGCGATGACCGCAAGGGTGATGCTACGACAACCAGCACTGCGGATAGCAAGAAAGAGGAGGATCCGTTGCCATTCGTTGCATTGCTGGAGCGGTTTTTCGGAGCGTCAGAACAGCTTCTGGAGCAGTCTTCTGATCTCTTCTGCGCCTTGTTGACTTTCCTTGTGCAGGTTTGGAAGGGTGCTATTCACAATGGCCTTGGCGTTCACTTGAAAATCATGGCAGCTATACGTGAGCGCCCCACGTTTTGGCCGAACGTGACGCGGGCACTAAAAATCCACATGCCGGTGGAATCTGTGGAAGAACGTGGTTTGCTCGATATGGAGTTAGCTGCGGCTACTGTACAAGGCCGCGGTGATGTGGAGAGTTCATCAGATGCATACACCGGACGGTCTAGCGCGTATGGTTATTTGGCTCGAGGTCTGATCCTTCAGTTGGTGTCGTATGAGTGGCATATTAAGGCCTCCAAACAAGGCGACCATCCCTTGGTTGACGTGCTGGAATCGTTCAGGAAGGAGGGATTGTATTCACATTGGCTGCGTACCTTTACGCGTTTGGATTATTCCCCTGCTCAGCTGGAGCAATACGCATCGACGATTCGACGTGCCTGCAACGTGAACACACCCACGACAGACCTTCTTAGCGATGTTCCAGTGGGTGCTATCTCGCTTTATCTCGATGGCCTTATTTGCGACGCCAACACACTAAAGTGGCAACTCGGTGGTGGAGGAGACGTAAAAAAACAAGCTTCTCCCGCGGATGTTCGCGCGCTGAAATTGGTTCAGTGGGGCAACCTGCAAGCGGCCTACCTGCATGCGCAGCTCTTCTCCCTGGCAAAGTGGAAGGTGTTTATGGAGCTGCGCAGCTTACAAGCTGGAAACGCAGCGGAGTCGAGTGACAAGACAGGTGAATCAACGACACCAAGGAGGCTTAAACGGAAAGAGTCCATGATCTCGTCGCCTCCTCGCAGCAGTAGCACGGGTTGTGCAAGCAGCTCTTCACGAATGCGGCTAACGGGATCGTCGAATTCTGCGGCCAGTTCGGAAGATGTATTGGCATCTTCACGGTTTACTGGAGATCGCACCTCGTTTGGGATGATTCAGGTGCTAGCGGACGTCATCAAGACCAGAGTGGTGCAGCACGAACGTCAAGACGAATCACTGGACTACTTCGTGCTACTGCACCTTCATGGCCTCGTGCAGCTCTTTGTTTCGATGCTACATCACCAATTGTGCCTTGTTGTGCGCAAGACACGTGACCCCAAGCTGTCACAGACGCGGCAACGTCTTGACGGCTCAAGCGCTGACCCCAACCTTAAGCTTAACGCAGTAGCGACACTTGAGTTGCTGGATGTTATCGAGAAGACTGCCAGCACAGTGCGTGACTCGATGGTCCAAATTGCCCGCGAGGTGGAGCTGGTGCGGCTAGGCGGCAATGAGAACAGCCTCTCTGCTTCCGCGATCGACGTCACAGCGGTACCTTTAATTTCTCGCCTGGTGACTGATTTTGATCAGAAGGTGGAATCGGTGACCGACGAGTTGCAAAAGTCGCTTTTTACTGCTGCGTTGCTCCTCATCCGTCACTTGAGTAAGATTAACCGCCAGAGTCACGCCACTGATGGAGATACCGACATGGAAAGTGTGGGTCCACCCAAGCCGCTTTTGCAGGTGAAGTTGATCGCGCACTGCATGAACGCTATCACGCTATGCGACAAGCGACAAAAGCCCACAGCGACTACCCAAGCTCTGTTTCAGCTGAGTTGGTGCCTGTTCCAGGAGGTCCTCGACAGCTTCACTAATGTCGATGCGCCCAAACCGAAGCTGGTCATGGCAAGTGCGATGCAGCTGAATCCGTTCGTGAAGGAGTTGGAACACGATCAGGAAGGAATTGGTGCACTCTTCCACCTGCTCGTCCAGCGCTTCCACCCTTCATCAAACGGCAAGGAGGTGGCAGCAAGACAGGAGGAGGCATGCCAGGTGATGCGAGGTCTGGCGGCGGTTGCGTGGAACCCGGATAATGCAGAATTGTGTCAGCGTGTGATGCTGCGAAACGGCAGTTCGTCCCGGTTGCGATTGATGTCGATGCTAGCGACGCAGCTGCTACCGCTCCTCAAGGCTCAGATGGAACGAGAAGAAGCCACCAGTAACCTACGCGGTTACGTGTTATTGACAAGCGACGACATGGAGGAGGATCAAGAGACGACTCTAGTGCGTTCTGTTGCTCATCGCGTGTGGTGCTTCGTGCTTGACTTTGTGAGTGGTCTGCTGCGTCTGCACGCTGGTGTGGAGACTGATGAAGTGGACGTGTGGGATTTTATGTCGCATGCGGAATCACTATTGCTTGCGGCTGTGCAGCCTTCATCGAGTCAGCGGCTGACCCATGCCATTGTTGCTGAGCAGCAATCTTTATTGCGGTTGCTAAGCGCTCTCAGTGGATCTGCATCTCGACGGAGGCACTGGCGGCAAGCGCTCCCGTCCAATGCTGTTGTGCTAATGGAGCAGAGTCGTCAGATCTTTCGCCGCGCTTGCGTACTTCTTGGTAGCTCGTCAACGGAGATCAGTCGGCGACGCAAGGAGCGTACACAGAAGGCGAAATCGCCAAGCAACAAGACCGCGTCGGTGCTGAGCTTAATCCCCAAGTCGCCACGGTCACCTCGATCCCCGTCAGCTTTCAGCTACGCTCATCAGACACTGCTGCACGACCACTTACAGGCAGTCCGGGATGTGGAAAAGCGAAACCTGACTGTGTTCCACCGCGCGATGGAGACAGAACTTGTGGAGATTGTTCGGTTGGCAAGCTTGCTCCTGACCAAGTGGACCAGCTCGCTAACCGATCGTGACGCCATTCTCGTAGTGAACGGCGTGCGATATGTCGACGAGGAGCAGCTCGTGCCTCTGCTAGCGTTCATCCCCCCTAGTGAAGCGCGCTCTATGAGCAGCAACCCTGGATTGGGCCACCTCAGTCTCGCGATGGACTTCATGCTCGATCAGCTCCTCGCGGACGAAGAGGACACCCAGCCGAAAAACGCGAAGGCGATTGCAGTGCTGGCAAACGCCATCGACACGTGCGCACTGCTCTTCCTGAAAACGTATTTACTTCACGCAGAGCAGTTCGAGCTCGCAAAGCGCGACCGCGAAGAGCTCAGCCACTTCATTCGCCAGTTCACTGCCCGGCTGAGCGCAGACAAGAGCGGTGCTACCGTCGGCATTGACTCGGAATTCCTTGAGCAGATTCAGAAGGTATGTGCTTCGACGTAGGAAGCCGGTGGAATTTGTTATAACCTCTCCTTACGCACAGATTATCGCTGGTTGACGACGGGTAGGAGGCGAATGAATGACCATCATAGCAAGTCGTAGTGTTCCGCTGCATGGCAAGGTTTGACCTAATTTGTCTAATCAAGCGAAACGGAACGGAATACCCCCAAAATATTGATGTGCTACTTGAAGTGACTCAGTAATCCAGGTATTACATGAGAACGTTTGACGTGTTGGTAGTTTTCTAACCAAATATTGGGTGATTTACTGGGACCGATTAGTAACCAAGTGGGATACATCGTAGAAAACCCATAACTGTGCGAATTACGGGCTGCTCTCTGAAGAGACATATCTTTTTCGAGAGATCGAGCACATCGTGAATTACTCGATCTCCCAGAAACTATCGAGTCTTTTAGCGTGTATACAGTGGAATTGCCGATTAACTAACGCTTTGGGGAGACCATATACAAGACCGAGGTTATTTGCTGACGAGAACAGGGTTACCGCTGACTACGACAATTTAAGCAAAATGTTTTCGCTGGCCACTGCCATTTTCACGGACGTCGTGACCATGTCCGCTGCATCCACCCCAAGAAGGGCACAGCTCTAAGCCGTGCCGACCAGCAGAAGAACGACAAAGTGTCGAGCGACCGCGTTCTGGTTGAGAATTTTTTCGGCCGTTTGAACATTCTGTGGCGAATCACGGCTGACAAGTACCGCTGGAGCGAAGACCTGTACGACGACGTCTTTCGCATGAGCGTCGCTCTAACCAACTTCCACATCTCGATCAATCCTCTCCGCGACCAGAACGGGGCGTGGTACCGCCAGTCGCAACACCGCCTAATTCAACTGGGTTTGGCGCTCAAGGAAAAGAGGCGCTTGCAGCAGCAAAGGTACCGTGCGAAGAAGAAGCGCCGCCTCGAAACATCTCTCAGCGATCTGGGTGGAGAAGAAGAAGCGAGCGAAGACTCGCTGACGCAGTACTCCGAAGAGATCTGAGTGCACTTGAAGTGATAGGAATCTGAATAGGATAGTTATTCGAGATAATCCCAATATTCAGGTTGTTACCTTGCACTTTCCGAAAACTAAATCTTGTTAATAAAAACTATAGATCCTTCTGATTTACTTGATCTTTTACGGATGGATAGGTCTCTCGTGGGATTATAAACGATTTCGTGGGAATCTGCAGTTAATCGCCAAAGATTCAATCTTTGCCAAGGTGCCAGCCAACTCCCTAAGTGACCTATGGATAATGAGTTTTCTAAATGGTATTACCTTTTAGCTCTAACGTACTAGAATGCTTAGTACTTCATACATAGCCCTTGTGACAGCAGTATGAAGCGGTGTACACGCTGCAGGTTGCGCCAGTTCCGTCGTGACGAAGAGCAACGTTTCCCGTAAGCAAATACAATGATGGAAATGCTTAAACCAAGTCCCGAGTCGAATCCACTCCGGTGCACCCTGTGTCTTGTCCTCGACACATGGTCTCGGCGAACATCATTTTTCAGTGTACCTTTCAGAAGCTTTGGCCTCAAAAAGGTGGTCTTAAGAAGGAGAGGCTAGGGCTAGACCTAGGATTTGCTGCTGGCCTTGCATCGGATTATTAATAATAAGGAAGTCCTACGTAGGAGCTCCGTCTTCATCTAAAGGGTACCTTTTTGGAAATAAGGACCGAATGGCCATGTTAAGCTGGCCATTCGGTCCTTCGTAGGACTCGCGAGTCCTTCGTAGGACTAGATCAGGCCAGTGCGCCTGAAAGCATATCTGCCAAATGCATAGTTTGGTCGCACCCGTACAGGGGGAGACTTAGGCAGCACCGCAACCAGGTCACCGTGATCAGCCTGTACGTACGTACGTATATGTGCTACAGGTATAGCGGTACTGAGCGCGCTCACTTGTTGGCCTACCGGTACCTTTGCAAGCCATTCGCTCAGTTTACATTTAGTTTTTGTTTATGGATGGTTTTACTGGCTTGGTACTAACTTTTATGAGGTAGCAAACGTCCTACGTAGGACCTAATGGTGCGCTCGGCCGGGGGCGAAGCCCCCGGCCGAGCGCACCATTAAGTTCTTTTGCACGGTAACTTCGCGCAATTTATTCAGAAGACGCTACATCAGGGTTTGGAACCTGCCATCAATTTCATGTTACATTATTATCGCCTTATATATTTATCAATAGGCACACAAGGAAGTTTACACTGTCCTCCCAGACCAAAGCTTCGCCTCTAGTTAACGAGATAATAAGCATGCGTTGGCCAAAATATCTGCAAACGGCAACAACAGCCCGTTTCTCAAACTGTCGCTCGCACGCTTTGAATACAGACGATCCCCTCGCTAGTAATCCCTAGGTAAGGAATACCCGCTCACCAGGCATATAAAGGCGGGTCCCAACGACGATTTCTGAATGACCGTCCTATACAAAACCAAGTAACTATTCCCCCTCACCCCTCAATCGTAATAAAGAATAAAAAATCGCAAGATATGAATATTCTGGAATGCCTTACTATAGTAAAAGTCCATTCTGTACAGGACGTCCAAAGTAGTCAAGCAATGACATTTGCTGCTTGTGTCCTTGTTTTCTTTCAAGCTCTTCGTGTAAAGCACGCTGCATCGTTCGGAGCCCACTCACAGATCTGTCCGACACACCTGTAGCATCAGCTTTAACGAGTAGTTTGGCGAGCCTCATTAGATGCTTTTTGATATCTTTAGGGATCAGATTCTCTTCTGTGTTCTCGGATCATCGTCAACGACCTCGCTTACATCGATCTCTCCTTCCGGTGGGGTTTCCTCCTCGTCGACGCCGCGGAACTCTTCGTCCGTGGGCTCGTCGATGATGTTCTCTTCGGGTGGGTTGAGCAGCTCCTCTACGGACATAAGTTTCGACGCCCGTAAGCGCAATAGCATCGAGCTTAGCTCGTCGGTGATCGGGTCCTCCTCCTCCGGCTCATCGCACTCAATGCACCAAATAATTGCCTGATGAATGTCCACCTTGTACAACTTAGCCGCCTTCGAGATGTCCATCGTCGGATCGGCTTTACGAAGATCGAGAGCATGTTGAATCTGTCTTCGCCGGTACCAACGCTTGAACGCGGCAATTATCCCAGCGTCAAGGGACCTGCATGCAACCGTTGAGAGGTTTGCTAGAGTGTATTAATACCATATAGATGATACAACTTGCGTACCACATGTACGGTACACCCCATGACAAGAATACCCTCAACTAGGAATAAAAAGTGGGTTCCCGACGCCATGACTAGCGAGGGGATGGTCTGTACATGTACTTAGTACGCGAGAGGTAAGGATGCAAAACGGGATCAGCAGCGTGCAGAAAACGTCAAAAAAGGCTCTGTATGTCGGGACAAGTTTACGACACTCATAAACTACTGTAGCACTGCTGTCGTTCACTACTGTATTAATAGGTACTTTGAGTACTTTATTAAGTAAGTACTGAAGTACCAGTAGCTTTTTCAGTTTGGCATTTCCTCGCTTCCACTCAACCAGTATGCAGCTCCAGTACGTCGTGCTGGTTGCCGCGTTTACTCTAATAGCAGCTTCAGATGCTACTTCTTACCCCAAGACAGTTTTGTCTGTGGAGCGGCACAGCTTCCCCGTGAAGCGGCTCTTACGACCAGGCAATCCCGCGGGCGAAGAGGACGAAGAGGACGAAGAGAGAGCAATCAACTTCAGCTCGGTCCCTGGTTTCGAAAAACTCGCGAATTTGTTAAAGCCCAAGCCCGGTTTGAAGAAGCTTTTGAAGTGGGCGGATGCTAAGAAGCCCCCGGAGACGGTCTTCACTCGGTTGAGGCTCGACAAGACGGGCACGCAGCTATTCGACAACGCCGACTTCCCTGTCTGGGCCGCGTACTCGCGCGCGGTTGCTAAGACTGACTCGGAAGCTTTCACCGTTATGCTCAAGACGCTGGTGTCTCGATATAGCGACGAGGTTTTGTCCGGCATGATCGCCGCAGCGAAGAAATCCACGAAAACGGAGAGCATCGCGACGAAGCTGGAGACGGAGCAGATGCGCAGCTGGCTGGTGGCTGGGAAAAACCCCGATGACTTGTTCCAGGTCTTCAAGCTCAACAAGGTAGGGGACGATCTCCTGTCCAACCCGCTGCTGGCAGCGTGGACCAACTATATGAAGTTCGCTAACAAGGAGAACCCTCGAGCCCAAACAACTTTGATCGCTACGATGACAAAACACTACGGAGATAGTGGCGTATCACGCATTCTTGCAGCGGCGAAGAAGGTCCCAGCAACGCAAAATACTGCGAAGAGACTGGAAGCGGAGCAGATTCAGCTCTGGCTGAGGAAGGGAAGGACTCCAGATGATGCGTTCACGTTGTTATCGCTTGACAAGGCAGGCGACGGCCTTCTTGCCAGCCCGCAGTTCAACACATGGACGAAGTACATCAACTACTACAACAAGGAGAACCCCGACGAGAAAACGACGCTTCTGGCGAAGTTGATGATGCATTTCGATGACGAAGAGCTCACGCCGATACTAGTCGCGGCGCGGAAGGTACCGAGTACGGAAGCCACTGCTGCCAAGTTGCAAGCCGAGCAGTTCAAGAGCTGGATGAGTGCTGATAAATCACCGAAAGAAGCCTTCGCGCTATTGCAACTCGACAAGGTAGGAGACGACCTGCTGGCCAACCCGCAGCTCGCGAATTGGATCAAGTACACGGACGATTTCAACGTCAAGAACCTTGAGGAACAAGTGACTCCGATCCAGGTGCTACGCGCGCAATACGTGGACGACTCTCGTATCGCTAGCATGGTAGTTTCAGCTAAGAAGGTGCCGGATGCGCAGGCGATTGCGAGGCGCGTGGAGGACGAGCTGTTCAAGGGGTGGACGGTGGGACTTAACAAGCCGGACGACGTGTTCATCCATCTCAAACTCGACAAGGTCGGGGAAAACGTTCTTGAAAGTCCACTGTGGAGTTTCTATGCGAAGTTCTTGGAGAGGTATAACACGGCAAACCCCGGCAAGGAGCAAACCATGATTAGTGGTTTAGCTCGAGGCTATGCTGATGACCTTGAGTTGACGAATATGCTCCTAAAGGCGAAGGAGGTCCCGAGCACGAAGACTCTTGCAACGAAATTGGAGGACGAGCTGGTGCAGTATTGGCTGGCGGACAAGGAGCTACCGGATAAGCTCTTCGGCCACCTCGAGCTGAAGGAGTCGGTGGACGGCATTCTGACGAACCCGGTCTTTAATGTCTGGGTCAAGTACCTGAATGCGTTCAACGACAAAGCCCCCGGCAAGAAAGCGTCGATGCTTGATACTCTCAAATTGGCTTTTGGCGATGAAGCTGTCTCTAGGATGCTGTTCGCGGCAAGGAAGGACCCGAGCACGGCGAAGGTCGCCGCATCGCTGCAAACCGCTTTGCTGAGCAAGTGGGTTCTTGAGAAGAAAACGCCAGCGCAAGTCTCCAAAATTCTTAAGGCAGGAGCTGATTCGGACGGTGTGAGCAAGAAGCTATTGGCGAGTTATTCCGCCAAGTTCGAAGACACGTGGGTGTAAGTGAGCAAATAGATTTTATACCTTAGAAACAAATATAGTTACCCATAGAGTACTGGACATCGATTATTTGCTTTTTTCTTGCTGACACTGACCATAATTATTAACTTCGAAGTAGTTTTTTTTTTAAGAATTAGACGATTGGTCTTGGCTACATCCACATTCGGGTAGCTTCCGATTCGGAGGATACGACGTACTCATGCTCCAATTCTAGCAGCGTACAGATACGACGTTCCCTTGAGAATTTTCTCACAAGTGACCGACAGCAGCTCGTTCTGCTCAATACGAGCGACAACACTGATCGTAGTTGACGCATCTCCAGCCTCAGGTACGCACGTCTTGAGACTTTCACGGCGAGTGATCGTTCCCTTCAGAAGCTCAATCTCTTCTTCCCCATACAGCGACTCGTGACTCACCACCACCGTGATCTCGTACAGACCAGGGACGCGCACACAAATGAGCCCACTTCCGCAGACAACTCCCTCGTGGCCCGAGATGTCAAAGTTCTCATTCTCCACCTTGTTCCAGCAGATTATTGAGCTGCCTGGCTCAACGTGGTGCGCTGCGTCCACTTTCAAGAAAGGCTGAGAGCCGTCTTTTGGATCGGGTTTCACGAGTTTATCCCCCTCCTTCTTCTCCTCCTTCTCGTCGTCGCTTTGGCACAGATCCACCACCGCAGCTCCGTCCGGGCTGACAACTGGGTGACGTCCGACGCGATAAAGCTCGATTTTGTAGCTCGCGAGGCTGGCCAACACTCCACCACACCCAATCAAGCGCATCGATAGCTCCAGCGTGACATTCCCGTCTTCGGAGGCAGTGAGCTTGTGCAACGAGTTGAGCCCAGCAGAAAAACAACTGAGCGTGTACTGAATCCCCTGAAATACAAAATGGAAAGGGATAAATAAAATATCCTGATATCCGAAAAAAAAAAACTCAAGTTACGCACCGCGATATAGTCGTCCATCGACGCGTTCGGGATGGAGTTTTCCGGCGTCACAAAGTCTTCTTTTTTCAAAAGGATGCTTTGCCTGCGTAGCCATAATCACAATTGTTTTTTATTTAGTGGTGAAAAAATATAACAGTAGCCATGGCTCGCCCCTACCATTGGCATTTTGTCGTAACATCCTCCAGCCACACGCTGAGATATCCGTTCTTGAACTTGAGAGCGTAGTTGTGGGTAGCAGTTGGGGAGGAATGGAACGAGGTGAACCCTTTAAGTTCGTAGTCGCGCGGCGGTGCGGTCATTTTGGGCCTTGACGGAAGAAGAGAAAATTCCGAAATGAAGAAGATGGCAGTTGTTAATGAGGTAACTCAACTTCCATCTCGTAGAAAACAATCAATGTTAGGTTTTTTCCAAAGCATCAATCAAAGCATGATTGGCGCATGTAGATTTCGTGGTCTTTGCCACTGTTTAAAGTTTTCTCACAAAGCAATTGGCAGTCCGCAGCTCACCTTCTTCCCCGATTTAAACCATGGCTGATTCGTGTGATATCGAGTTCGAGGGTGTCACGACGTTCGGTGTTTCGGCGTTCGGGGCGGGTTCGGCGGCAACTTATCGCTACAGCATTGCGCTCAAGGACGACAAGCTGAATTTTTCTATGGAGAACCGATCGAGCAAGAAACAATGGTACATTACGGTAAAAGTGCGCTTTCTACACGAATACGCCAGTTAATAACTGCTCTTTTCACAGGTTTAAGGGCGGCTTGGAAGTGGCAAACTATGTGACGGCTGACAACGTGATCACTGGCGCGACTGCTGCCGACTACCTCAAGGTTCGTTGTCGATAAACTATTGTTTTTTTTTGCTGTAAGTGCCTCATAAATCATGCCCGGTGTTTTCTGTAGTGCTTTCAAGAAGCGCTTTCTTCGGACGGCGCTACAGATTCCCAACGCAAATTGAGGATCCTGGAAAATGGGGATCTGAAAGTGGAGTTTGTGCTTACTCTGCGCGTCCTTCGTTCGACCTGGGAGGCCAAGTACACGTTTCAGCTGACCCCCGTCTCCAGGGAACGCATCGACATCTTGGAGTCAAAGCTGCGCGATCTGCAAAATGCTTTCGACAAATGTGCACTTTTGGAGCGACAAGACGGGCCGAAGACGCTGCCGAGCAGTCGAGCGATGACCAATCCTGTCGCGGAGTTCGTGGCCTTGACAACATACCTCGGCAGTATCAAACTGCATTGGACCACGCCGGGATCGAATGGTCCTGCCAAGGAATACGTCTCCTGCTCTTTTTGTGTGAGCGACTGTCATGGCGGGCTGGTAATTGATCAACCCGGCATATACATCATTGGGGCGGCCGTGAAGTGCAGCGAGATCGACGACGGCGAGTTGACTGACGATACGCTTTATGAAGAGGGCGAGGAATATGGGGACGACGATGGTGACTACGATGAGGACGACGAGGAAGACGATGCTGATTATGACGATGAGGAGGACGATGACGAGGACGACTGTGAAGATGGATGTGCTAGCCTGCTGAAGAACGGCGAGTGCGTTCAAGTGGACTACTTCACCGAAGAGTGCTGCGTTGCATCACTGAACCATTTCGGGCGGTTTGAACAGGGGGACGAGCTGATCGTCACCTGCAACCGCAAGCTTGCGGGCGCCTCGAAGATGCACATTTTCCGCCTGGCGGACTAATGTTGCTGCCCGAGTGAAAGTGCAGTTCCATTCACGCACCGCAGTCATACTTCGGGTTACTTCTTGCTTTCAGTTCTCTCTACTTTTGCGTTACATTGAGGCTTTCCTCAAGATAATGCAAAATATTGATGCCCATATTTTGGGACTATGTATACAATAATACTCATATGAGACGGCGGCAAACAAAATGTTACTTATCAACCATTTAGAGTTATTGAGATAATCGACTTTGAAGTTGACCAATCAAATTTCGTACATAACCGGACATCAAAAAATTGAAAGTGAAAAACACTCGTAGAAAGCTAAAAGTACTTGCATTCGTTTGCTTTTAACAAGAGCTTTCCGATAATGTACGATATGAAAAAGTGACAGGATATTCAAGTCACACTCAGTCAGAACGTGGCGTGATTTGGACACCCCCAAAATGGAGACATATTTTTCAGGTGACGACTACTCCACCAATTTTCAACATTATTGACCACGGAAGGGCTTAAAATGTACGCAAGACACTGTTCTTTCCGTTAAAGCCACTAAATCGCGATTCGTACTTAGGTTGATAAGTAACATTTTGTTTGACGCGGTCTCATATGTGTATAGCGTATACTTATTGTATCCGTACACAAACTATTCTTTTGCCCCCCCCCCCCTCCCCCGTCGGAATGCCGACTTGTGAGCTCCAAGTCGTGCGGTCCGTGCTGCGGCGTTTGCCGCCCCTCGAGTCGCTTCGCCACCTCGCCCTCATTGTCTCCAGTTTCCTCGGCCCGGCGCCGAGTCTGTCGCTCAGTCGCGCCTGTGCTTTCGGCTCCATTGAGCTGCTCGACTGGATCTGGGAGAGCAGTTGCACCCCTGACCAAACGCGACCTACCGGGTGGTCCCTCTGTAATTATCTACGGTCGGACCCGAGGTATTACCGCTGGGAGTTCGCCGAAGCGTTAGAAGTTGCCGCTGAACGCGGCGATTTAGCGGCGGTAAAGTGGCTTTTTACCCATTTTTCCCATTGCCTGGTGCCAGTCAACGTGGTCGTCGCGGCCGCGATAAAGGGGCACCTCTCGGTGCTGCAATATCTGTTCGAGCACGACGCCGGGGAAGAATACCCCCATGTGCTGCGGCATCAAGTTTCAGGGGATGGCGATTGCTGGACGGAGTGTGTCCCTCAGATGCCAACGGACTGGAGCTGGGCTACGGGATCCGGCATCGCCGTCACGTGGGGAGGGCACGCCATGCTGTATGCAGTGCAAGGAGAACACTCGGGCGTTGCGTGGTGGATGTTCGCACAAGGGTTACACGAAATTGACACGGAAACTGGCGACGAGAAGGCCAAGATCATCGAGGCTGCACTGCAGACTGGCGAGGTGGAGCTGGCCGCCAAACTGACGTCCCCAGACGACTGGGAGGCGGAGTTCACAAACCGATGTCCCGATCCGAGTGGAATTAAGCTCATGCTGGACCGCGAGTATTTCCAAGCCAACCGAGACGCGGCGGCGTATGCCATATGGACTTTGTCTCGGTTAGAGGGGCATTTAGACTTGATGCAGGGAATCGCCGCCGTCTTCGACCCGCCTCCAAATGACGATAGCGCGTGGACGCTAAAGTGGCAGAGGGCTGTCGTGGAAGCTTGCACTCGAGGGGACCTTCCTATGGTAACGTGGTTGGTGGAACATCCAACTGGACGACAGGTTTACGGAGAGAACCAGGAGCACGACGAACTCGTGATGAAAGCTGCAGAGCTGAGCTCGGTGGAGGTGTTGGAGTATTTGTATGGTCGAGGAGTTTCAGATTTATCTGGCCGAGCTGTATACCATGCGGCGCGTAAGGGGAACCTGCAGTCTGTGAAGTGGCTTCTCAGTCACACGGCATACACCAAGCAGGATCCCCCCCGGATCCATCGACTTCGTCTTTGAAGGCGCCGCCACGCACGGCCATCTGGAGGTCTTGCAGTATTTGTTCGCATTGGATGCGTCTTCGGTTCCCGGGCACTTGCCTGACGTGACTCGGGCTCGCAATCCCATGGTTTTGGCTGCGAGATTTGGCCATTTAAACCTTGTGAAGTGGCTGTATGAGACTCGACCACGCGGATGCAATGCCAGGGTGATTGATGCAGCCGCAGGCCACGGACAGATTGAAGTGGCTCGTTGGCTCCACTTGAATACGGCAGCTGAGTGCACGAAGAACGCGGTGGTGTGGGCAGCTCGAGACGGCCATTTGGATGCTTTAAAGTGGTTGCACACCGTTCGATCCGACGTATGTACTGTCAAAGTTTTTGAGCACGCCGTGCACGGTGGTAACCTGCAGACTGTCTATTGGCTGGCTAGACACCTACCGGGAGATTTCTTGACCAAGGACAATATGTCGTGGTGGTCAGAGGACAAGTTCGAGGTGCTGCTGTTCCTGTTCGAGCGTTGTTCGCTTATATTCACGCAGGAGTTCATAACCACGGCTCGACGCGAGGTGTTATTCTGTCCCGAGAAGGTCACTCATGTGGAGGTCGTAAACTGGCTGGAGTATGTCTTCGAGATGCTGTACAGTTGATTAGATTTTGTAAATGTAGCTTGTGCGCCTAATGAATTTCAGGGGTTTCTTCCCCGACATTTATATATCGATGGTGATGTATTTTATGCTTCGACTCACGTAGCCAGCTACAGAGGAACAGTCTACTCGGATGCAGTGCCAAGCGCCATGCAACCCAACCATTTACTTAAGTATTGTACGTTTAAGAATCTCGTCAGGTACCGGAAAGGAATGGGCTTTTAGACAACCATAGCAGCAACTGCAAGGATCAATCCTAACTGTACATTCGATGAAAGTTAGTGGCGATGGAAGTATGTAGATTGATTTCACCGTTTTTTTTTTCGTTTGCTATTCTTCCCTGAAGCCCAATGACCGCACGTACGAACGAGGATTCACTTCGTTTCCCACCTCGTTCCCTCAAGATCGAGAACTGACACCCGACCGTGTGGCTCGAGCACGTTACGACGAAGCATCAATGGTAGGGTTGTATGCTGGTAGGCCGTGCGAGTGGCTGCAGGTTAAGGCCAGCGCAGTCTAAGATTTACCTGTATCGCGGTAACGCCGCCCAGCTGTCAGCCTAACGCGGGAGATGCCAATGTGGTAACGAGAAGAGCTACATCAAATTGAAGTTTGAAGGTTACCGGGCGGCGAAAGGGAAGACGGAGAAATACGTTGCTCGTCCCTTCACAAATTAAATTGTTTCAGTTTCCAACATGTTAGCCAATACTTTGTCAAAGCTCGGATGTTTCTAGTCGTGCTGTCACCTTTTACACGTAGTGTATTCATGATGGCGGCTACTACTGTAGCTCTGATATTTAGGTAAATGCCCTGTGGTCTATTTTGCTCTTTGATTTGTGTACTTGTATTTACTTTACTACCTCTACTATACCCATATTTACTACTTGACGTAGTAGATACAGCGTCCATTGTGCTGAAGGCGGCAATAGTAAGAAAATATACATGGATCAATCTTCACCTCGCACTTTGAGTTCGTCTAGCTTGGTTTTACATTAATCGCCCAGTCGGACAATGCACAATGTCGAGGTGCCCTCAATCTCGTAATTGGCAGTGATCATCAGTTTGTCCCCTTCTTGAAAACGCGCAACAGTCTTCGGCGACACGACGTTACAATCTTCGGTTAAGTAAGCCGCTTGAATGCACTCACCGTTTCTTAGCAGACGCACACTTCCATCTTCTTCTTCATCATCATCATCTTCTTCTTCTTCTTCGTCTTCTTCTTCCTCAACTTCTTCTTCACCACTATCGCTATCGTCGCTGCAGGGCACATACAAACAGTTCACAACGGGGCAAACGAGGTACAGTCCTGAACGACAGATTGTCAAGACCCCATCGTTGTCGTTGACGTTGACGAACGCTTGCGATTCAGGTGTGCCCCAGCGCAGGGTGGTATTGTGAATTTCGGCCAAATTTGGACTTCTGGGGCGGTTGCTGCAATCGCCTCCCAATACAAAATGCCCATGAAACGGTGATATACCTTATCTTTTCGTATAAGTACGGATCCAGCGCCTAAAATAGCCTAGGATAGTACCGGGGCGATTCGGGGGCGGTTGATTGAACCAATCGGCCACTCCAATTTTGAGTAGAACCCACAATACTGTCCGGATATGTCCCGGTGGCCTTCAGCTCCACGACAGCGTTAGCGGCCGCTTGGCTGCGCTGGAGCTCCTGCACCTTTGCCTCCAGAACCGCAATCTTTCTCAGCTCATCCTGCTGGTCACGCAGTTTGGACTCCAAAATATCAATCCGCTCCACGTCAACGGGGTCTAGCGCGAATTTGTAAAGTGCGTCCCAGGTCGAATTCAGCACGCGAAGCTTGAGCACCAGCTCCACTCGTAAAGTATCGCCACTCAGCATACTCAACCTGCGCTGAGAATCATTCAGAGCGCAAGATAACGCTTCGTGGAAGCACTGCAGCAAACATCCCCAATGTCAGCTAAAGTAGCAAGAGGAGTAAGCTAAAAAGAAAGATGGGCAATCATCTACCTTCAGATAGTCAGCTGCAGATGCACCACTGATCGCATTGTCAGCCGTCACAAACTCTGCTGTATCCATGCCACCCTTGAACCTAGTGAGTAGTCAATGGGCTCATTAATGGTCGCTGAGTCACGTCCGCTTTAATTCGATCGTACCATTGTTTCTTGCTCGAGCGATCCTCCATTGAAAAGTTAAATTTGCCGTCCTTGAGAGAAAGGGAGTAGCGATAAGCCGTGCTAGAATTGGTCGCGAATGTCGTAACACCCTCGAGCTCGATATCGCCTGATGCTACCATCTCGATCGGACTCGAGAAGTGAGAGCCATTGAAGAATCATACATGTACATATACATCCATCACGTCTGCCAGGATCAGTTTCCATTATTATATTCAAATTTGACTAAGCGACCCGGAACTAGTGGCGTTTTAACCGATCTAAAGTCCAAAATGCGTGCCTACGGAGTTGGATGCCGATCGCTATAAGCGCTGCACAGTCTTCTTGTTTTCGCGAGGTCGCCCCCAGTATGTCTTTAAGCCGTGTGCGCAACGTGGTCACGAAGGTGGAGGATTACTGGCACCTTGTCTTTGCCCTGTAGCCATCTCCGTATTTCACGACTGCTAATGGGCGCACGGACATTATTACCGTTCGCGAGCGCGCCCGGCTCAATCATTGCGATTTGCCTTCCACAAAGCCACGGATCCCAACACCCGGTTGCGGCATCACGATTCCCTGCCAGCTTGAAGCCTGCGGATAAGCTACACTGTCCTGCGAGGTCAGACAGCGCCAGCCTGATTTTCCTGGACAGGCTAGGCGCTGCCTGACTCGGCGTTCAGCAGCAGCAGCAGCAGCAATGTGGAGCCCGTCTCACTCCGGTTCGCGTGTCCAACGGCGATTTTTCGCGGCCGCACCACCAGAATGACGAGCCGCGCTAACGGCGCAACGCAAACCCGCTAGTTTGACAACGCCATCGATCGCCAGCTCATTGCCGAACTCGCCTCGCAGTCGACAGTCCGTCGTCTTCCTTCACTGCTGCCAGCCATGGAGTCGAGCTCCTCGCCTCACGCCAATTACGTCCCCGTGCTGGAGACTCGCACGCTGGAGACGCAGCCGAGCCTCCCCATCCTGTCGTCGTCCGGTGGACGCAGCTCCAACGACGTTCAAGAAGAAGAAGAAGACGAGCGCATGCCGCCGCTGTCCGCCACCAGCTACCAACTCCAGTCGCCCACGCCGCGTTCGCAGCCTTCGACGACCAAGTACGCGGCGCTGCCGACTCCAATTGGGAACCTGCTACGGTCCTGGCTGGTGTTCCGTTGGCGCCTCTCACGCAGAGTCTTCGCCGTACCGCTGCCTCTCCTGACGTCCACCTTTGACATGAAGCTCGGGGACCTCATCCTGACGCTGCCGCTGGGTCTCGCGCTCATAGCCGTCACCGCTCTCGGAGCTAAGGACCGAGACGTCGCGGGCACGGGCTCTCCTCCGACCATCGCCATGCTGCTGGTCTTCGCCTTCGCTGTACGCAACAACTCGGTGTTGATGGCGTTGACAGGCGTCTCGTTCGAGCGCGCTCTACTGTACCACAAGATCGCAGCCGTCGTCACGCTAATATCGACGGCGCTGCACGGACTGGCGTACATGTTGGCTCGTGAGAACGACGAGGAAGAGGACCAGAGTAGCCGGGCGTCCACCGGCATCGTCGCTTTCGGTGCCATGGTCGCGCTCTTCCTGTTCTCTCTCGGGCCGATCCGCCGCAAGTTCTTCGAGTTCTTCGTGCGCGTGCACTGGGTCCTCTTCCTCGTGGCGATCGTGTTTGCAGTCATCCATGGCGCTGGTCTGGCGCTGGTTGGCGTCGTGCCGTGGCTCATCGACATGCTTTTCCGTCTGGCTTACCACCCGAGAATCTACGCCAAGGGCTCCCTCCTCAACGGGAAGAAGACTGACGCTAACAGCACGACGGATAGTCCGGCTAACATAGTCACGGGCAAGCATCTGGGCGTTATCGCGCGTGACCAGCTCTCGGTATCGGCGCTGCCTGGCGACATCGTGGAGGTCAAGTTCCCTCGCGTCCGCAAAGACACAGGCGAGGAATTTAGCTATGAGGCCGGCAGTACGCCTTCCTGTGCGTACCGACCATCTCGAGTCTGCAGTGGCACCCGTTCACGATCTCGTCTTCTCCGCATGAGCCCATGGTGACGTTCCACATCAAGGCACTCGGAGACTGGACCAAGAAACTGCAGGCCAAGGTCTCCACCATCCGCAATGGAGCCAACGCTTCCCCGTTCGACGTGCTGGTCGACGGTCCGTACGGCAACGTCTCCATCGACATCGAGAGCGCAACAACGTACTCGCACTTTGCTCTGTTCTCGGGCGGCATCGGCGTCACGCCCATGCGTTCGATCGTTAACTGGCTGCACCACGAGGTCAACACCCAAGGACGTCCGGGTGTCGAGCGCGTGCACTTCGTCTGGTCCGTGCGCGACCGCGACACCATCGAGGCCATGGTCGGCGACAAGGAACTCAAGCCCGGATCCAGCTCCTACTTCCCGCACGACCTCATGGCAGCTCAGGATGGCGTGTTCTCTGGTGAGATCTACCTCACGCGCGGCGAGCGTGACCTGGAGGGGTCCTGGGTGGACCAGCAGCTCGAGAGCTGCCTGCGCTACAACTGCCGCCCGGACATCGCGGCCACGCTGCGCAGTCTGGGCGAGCAGGCCAAGCAGAGCGGCAAGCAGCGCGTCGCCGTGCTGGTCTGCGGGCCGTCTGCGATGGTGCGAGACGTGATTGCCACCAGCATGGCGCTACGCAGGGAGATGAAGGTGCACTTCGACGTGCACAGCGAGCTGTTCGAGTTCTAAGTATTATAGCAGCAGCGATAAGACGGTATGACTCCACTCCAACAACACTTTTGGTCGTCATCGGGCAGGGTGCAACCTTTCGTGAGAAAGGGATGGGTACGCCCGCTTGCTCGATCTTCTAAAATAGTTATCCCTGAAATACACGATACCTTTATATCCAACTATAAGATTAGGGGGGGTCAAGATTAGCTTTTTGGCCGACATTTTTTGGCCAAAATCGCCGCCATAAGAAATATGGTCAGCCGACATAACATTTCGCGAAATGGTTCACCTGTTTGGCCGAACCATTTCTGAAATGGTCGGACATTTCTCGAAATGGTTAACCATATTTCCGCGACTTCAATGACCTTCACTCTTTTTATCTTGCTAAATGTATGCATACACATTTTACACAATTGTCTGAGCGGGCCATGTGCGTCGCCAGCCCGCGGCAGCGCGCCAGCGGTAGCGCTCTTCTGAACGCCCCGGCGCCACGCTCATTGCGGCTAGGAGCTGCTGCGAGCCCACGCGCATGCACCGTGGTGCTGCTAGGTGCGGCACCATGCCCTGCTGCCAAGCAGCGCCGCAACGGATGGGGTGCCACCTTCCTGGCCTCCGCGGTCTGCTGCGCCTCTGGGCAGGAGCTAACAGGCAGCTAAGGTTCCTACGTTCCTACACTTCATTCTCTACGTAGCCTGCTGTTGCTGAGGCGCCCATCGGCTACAGCTTGCATGTCTACATGTAGTCTACATGAGGTAGATAAGCATTCTAAGAAATGACCGGTCATTTCATATCTGACCGGGGTGATATTTTGGAAATGGTTTGGTCATTATGTGGGCTCCCGAGTGGTGATATTTTTTGCACCATTTGCCAATTCTGACCCCCCCTATTAATACACTCTACTAGACGCTTCAACACAAACCAAACTATACTGACCTCTTAATGCTTTCCTACCTGTAATAAGACATGAGTTGAAGCTCCATCTTGGCGAGTCTCTCGTGATTACGACAGCCCTGTCTCACGCACACCTATGTCGCCGTGGCCGGGCTCACCTGTCCACTGCTGGCTGTCACCTTTGGCGCACTCCGCGCTCATTCTCGAATTGACCAGCTACTGCTCAAGGCAAGTCGCGCGTGACGCCCAAGATCAATATCCCGATGGCCGACGTGTCGCCCAAAGCCAGCGACTTCAAGGAGGTCTCGACGCCCTCGGCGCCCGACCCGACGATCCCGTTGGCCACGCCCGTGCCCTCCTCCTCCGCGCCGTACGAGTCCTGGCAGCCGCGTGAGCACTGCGCGTGTCTGCCTGGCCGCCTGCAGATGCTGCTGCGCGCGTGGCTGGTGACGCGCTGGTCGCTCTCTCGCCGCGTCTTCTCCGTGCCCGTGCCGGGGCTCACCGCCAGCTTCGACGTCAAGAAGGGGGACCTGGTGCTCACGCTGCCGGTCGTGGTCGTCCTCGTGGTGGTCAACGCCATCTTGGCTGGGACTCGGTCCGTTGGAGGATCGGGAACTATCGCCACACTGGGTCTGCTGCTCGTGTTCTTCTTCGCTATAAGGAACAACCTGCTGCTGCTGGAGCTCACGGGCATCTCGTTCGAGAGGGCGCTCTTCTACCACAAGCTCTTCGCCTACACGACCATCGTGTTGTCGGCATTGCACGGCCTCAGCTACTTGCTGGCTCATCATCATGGCGACGAGCAGGACAAGGGCAGCAAGGTGGCCACTGGAACCATCATGTTCGTGGGCATGGTGCTCATGTTCGCCTTGTCGCTCAACTCTATCCGGCGCAGGTTCTTCGAGTTCTTCTTGAGGGTGCACTGGGTGCTGCTGCTCGTGGTGTTTATCGTCGGAATGGCGCATGGCGCGGCCTTGGCACTAGTGGGGATTGTGCCGTGGATCATCGACCTGCTCTTCAGACTGGTATACCGTACGCGGATCTATAAGCAGGGCGCGCTGTTCAAGAAGAGGGACGCGGACAATGCCAACGCAGACTCGAACCGCAACGTGCTCAATGCCAGCAACGGCTTGGGCGTCATTGCACGTGACCAGGTCTCTGTGGCTGCGTTGCCAGGCAACATCACGCGCGTCAGCTTCCCCCGCGTACGTAAAGATACGGGTGAGATGTTTGAGTTCGAGGCCGGCCAGTTCGCCTTCCTGTGCATCCCGAGCATTTCCAGCCTGGAGTGGCATCCGTTCACGATCTCGTCGTCGCCGCATGAGGACACTGTCTCGTTCTACATCAAATCGTCGGGCGACTGGACTGCGAAGGTGCTGGAGGCGGCTTCGAAGAGCGATGGATCGACGGAAGCTCCGTTTGATGTTATGGTGGATGGACCCTATGGCCGTGTGGCGGTCGATATCGACAGCCCCGAGATGTACTCGCACTTCGCGCTCTTCGCTGGCGGCATCGGCGTGACTCCGATGCGCTCCGTCCTCAACTGGCTGCACTACGAACACTACACGCTCGGTCGATCGGAGATCAAGCGCGTGAACTTCGTGTGGGCATTGCCCAACCGCGACGCTGTCGATGCGCTGCTTGACAGTGTGCCGAATGGTGAGGAAGGAGCTGGTTCTGCGGGCTACTTCTCTCATGAAATGGGGCGTAGCAACTCGGACAACACCTTCACCAGCGAGATCTACGTCACAAATGCGGAGAGAGACGTGGGGAACCCCGTGGAGCAGCAGCTCGGACATTGCCTCCGCTACGGATCACGACCAGATATTACCTCCATTCTACGCGCACTAGGAGAAGAAGCTAAGCAGGATGGCAAGGATCACGTTGCTGTCCTGGCGTGCGGCCCCATGCCCATGATACAAGTTGTGATTGACACAAGCATGACTCTGTCGAAGGAGATGAAGGTACAGTTCGACGTGCACACGGAGCTTTTTGAGTTTTAAGTACTACCTAGTATTTCAGAAGCCTAGGAAAGGATTTAAGTGCGGCAATCTAATTATTTTTTTTTCATCCCCATTTGAGTGTTGGTTTTACTCAAAGGGTATTCAAGATGAAGAGAGCAAAAATGGAATCGAATCTGATCAATGAGCTCGATTGAATTGTGGCTGCTCAGGGCCTGGTATCGTTGTACCTAAGGCACTTTGTCTTACACCTAACTTAGTGTTTATGGTGTGGCATGCACGTACGGACCCGTGAGCTCTGAGAGCTTCAGCGTCTCCTTGTCGATAATCGAGAACCACGACGTGTCGCGATTGCGCCCCTTGTACACGGAACGTGCCCTCGTACGTGAACCCAGGGTTGCCGAATATTGCATTTTTATCTATTGCGACCAGATCAAACCAATAGATAATCTTATCGGTAGAGAAAATCAGGTAAATAAATTATTGTTTGCCCTTTTTCTAGTGACTAATGACAAGTGCACTTGACGTTTGTATGTGAGAATCGAACCGAGAAATAGATTATTGATACGGGTCTTCGCAAATAGGTCAATAAAAATATTGGAATATTTATTGCAATTATTTCAGCATCAATTTATTTTCGGCATCCCTGCGTGAACCCGAGGCGAGCGGCAGCACCGCGCGACGGCAGGTTGCAGCTGCCGCACGTCCACTCGTAGCGTCGGTAGCCGAGTCGAAAGGCGTTGGCTGCGAGCAATTACATGGCTTCGGTAGCCGCGCGAGTCTTTGCCAATTGAGGCGAGTAGAACACGTGACCAACTTCGATAACGCCATGACTCGGTGTGATGCGCAGGTAGGCGGTGAAGCCGACAGCGCGCTCGTCCATGATGATGGCGTAGAACTGCGGGTCGCTGGCGCGTTCTCCCCTTGTCGAACTCGTCGAACGAAGCGAATGGTCCGTACGGCAGATACGTCTAGCGAGCCCGGTAGATTCTGTTTGGGGTCGTATGCAGGTCTGCTCGGTAGTTCAGGTCGGCCTTTTCAATACAGCATTCAAGACATCTATCGCGATTTGCCCACCTGTTCTCCCGAGGATAGGCGACATCATGGCCGAGGGCGAGCAGCGCGAGCGAGCGAATGCGAGCGCTGCAACCCGATATATTTTTTTTCCAGACACAGCGCCTGGCCGAGTCGAGGACTTCGGAGCCGGGGTGGGGCAGGCCGCGTAGCGGCGCCCCCCGAGCGAAGCGAGAGAGGGGCGGGCCCACGGTCAGAAGTCCGCAGACGAGAGCCAACGCGCTAGTGTCCTACCCAAAGTACGTCATCCCTCCCGAAAAGCGCGACCGAAACAGCAGATCTGACCTGCATACGACCCCAAATAAAGTCTACCAGCGAGCCCCGCTAGGGTCCTCGGACTGGGCATCCCAGAGATTTTTCGCGTGGATGGACGCCTTGAGTGGCTCGAGACGACAGTATTGGCCTGTTAGCGTCGTGCGTGGTGGGAACAGGGGAGGACTCCAGTCTTCCATCGCGAACCCGACTGGTTGTCCGAACTGATTAGTCGCAGTCGCCTTAGTCATCTGTAGGAAGCGCATGTGTGGTTTGTGGATGAGGTAGGTGTAGAATGATGCAGAGAGGGTCGATGGATCCTACAGTATTACTACCTGGATGGGTCTTTACTGGTGCGGTAAGCGGTGCTGGGACAGATGAAGAGTGAGGCGAGCACCTTTGAGCGTGTGAGCAAGAGGCGACATAAAATGTCCTGCATCCAGGTCGGTGTGTCTGGAATGTGCTCGTGGCTGGTACAGTACACCTTCAAGTGTACCGGACTATTCCACATGAATCACCGTTGTATTTCAGGATAACATCAGGTGAAGGCAAGGTTGTTCATGCATCGACTCGAGCCGAGTCAACATCGAAAAATCGCATAATGGTCATGCATTCAGAATAGTGACCACCAAACGTGTTGATGAAGGGTTGCTTATTGAATCTGGAACAATCAATTATTGCAATCTCGACAATCCCAAATACAAAAGATTGCAATCTATGCTCTCGCTTACTTTTCCTCTCCTAGGTTCACATTTCTAATTGTTTGATGGTGCAATCGTTCTAGTACTTCTATTTGCTTGATTGCATTGGTGCCAAAACCTCAGAAAATGCAATGTTGGGTCTTCTTTTCGTCATGTTTAGTTTGCACCCCATGATAGCCATATTTTGAAGCAGCAGAAACACAGAAGCACTTGTTAGGAGCTAAGATTGGTTTCGTGGGCTTGACGCTGCTTATTTCTATACCGGATCGCAACGGTAGCCGTGTCGAAGAGTCAAAATTAGTATATAAACAGTATCGGACGTAGATTGTCGATTGAGATTCCGCAACAATCAATTAATCTTGGTAATATTACAATCGCAATCATATTTTCCACAGCTCCGTCCGGCTTGCCTATACCTACCGGTTCACGGCCCAGGCTGGCGTATCTTCTGGATCGATGCCGCTACACGGCTACCGCAACGACAATATAAGGGTATCGCGACGGAGGACGACGCTGAAGCCATCTCTATGGCGACGAACGGCACGCAGTTCAACGACAGCTTTGACTACAGCAATGCTGAGTTCGACAACACGGACGACGGAGTTGTCACAATGGAAGTGGTGTACTTTGGTAGCAGCCACGACCGGAGCTATGGCGAAGGTGCCGGTCAAGAACGGCGACTCGAATGGCCAACGCTCCAACACCACGTCATGTGACTGCGATGCTTACTTAAAAGGCGGAAATCTTGAGACCACGCACGACGGGCCACGCCCGAGTGCCCTCGAAGTGATTCCGAAGCAAGGCGCTGCATCGGCGGCGGCAACAACAGCAACGTCGCCATTGGTAGCTTCTACGAGGGGCCCATGGTAAGCAGCAACCCAGTTGACGGCAAGGTCAAGCAGACATTGTCGCTGCTGGCCCACTAGCACATGTATTTGTCATTCCTTCGTATACCGTCTGGCTACAGGTGGCTGGCTGGCTTATGGGACCCCACGGCCCACGTTGTACGGTAGTGATCTGAGCCGGTTTCAGGCACCTACATGTACTTGTAGTGCCCGGGTGGTCGAGTGGATGCAGTCACCCGCAATTAAAAAAGTTACCTTCCCTGGAATAGAGCTTATATCATGGACCAGCAGTTCACGCTATCTTTGAGACCGACTGTGCAGCACAACGTGAACTATCTGTAGTCAGCGTGGACACTTCCACACTATGTAGTGTATGTAGTAAGCGGAGTCGTATCCAGAGTCGTCAACCAAGAGCGCTACAGCTACATTATTGTTTGGCAGCGTCAATGTCGTATTGCACGGTACAGTAGAGATACTGTACCGTGCAATACGACATCTTAGTATTTGAATATGTACATGTACAGCTTTTTTTTTAAGTGAAGCCCCCCCCCCCCCCTGGTCTGTCTTACAGTACGTTGGCCAACTTCAAGCTTCAAAATGCGCCATTTGTTATCTCGGAAGGTTGCTGTATCCTAGGCTGGATGTCTCTGCACGAGCTTTGCACTGTAAACACGTCTCGGTGTGGGAGCTGCGACTGGCATTGCATGGGCTTGGTGCCAACACATTTGTCGATTCCGCCGCCCCCATCCGCAGCGTACAAAATATTATTTGCTTGGTAAATACTGTACCGTACCATTGTTGAAACTTCCCGGTGCAGGAAGCCGCGGTCTACCAAAACACACTCAGCCTCTACAATTCGAGAGCCCCCAACTTTCGAACACGCTGACTCACCATCCCGTGCTCAAAACCCTTGAGCCGGTTCGCATGGCAAAGCGCACATTGCTATCCTCGTGCCGGGCGCTGCATTCTGGATGCATTTGGCGGACTTGGCGGACTGGCAAGTGATCCTTCGGTTTGATGATGTGCGTACCAAGCATTCGCCTCGGACGTTAACGCCCTCCACCCGAGAGTCAGCCACGCCGATCATTCTTCATTTCGCCGTCCGAGTCACAAGTCTCCTGAACTCTCCCTCCTCCAGTCGCCTCCATGCTTCGCGGTGTATCACTCTTCGCCGCTGTCCTCCTCGGAGCCGCCAATGCCGGTCCGTGCGATATCTACAACGACGCCAAGACGCCCTGCGTCGCTGCCCACAGTACGGTCCGCAGTCTGCTGGACGCCTTCAATGACCCCTGTACCAAGTCAAGCGCGCCTCGGACTCCACGACGCTCGACATCAAGCCGCTGACGGCGGGTGGGATCGCCGACGCTGCCTCGCAGGACACGTTCTGCCAGGGCACCACGTGCGTCATCTCCATCATCTACGACCAGTCCGGCAAGGGCAACCACTTGACGTCGGCCCCGGCCGGAGGAGCCAAGAACACGCCCGACGATCCGTCTCGCGCTGACCGCCTCCCCGTCACAATCGGCCGTGAGAAGGCTTACGGCGTCTTCATCGACGCCGGCAACTGCTACCGCAACGACAACACTACTGGCATCCCTACGGGTGACGACGCTGAGGCCATCTACATGGTGGCGGACGGCACGCACTACAACCAGTACTGCTGCTTCGACTACGGCAACGCCGAGACCGACAACAAGGACGACGGCGCGGCCACGATGGAGGCCATTTACTTCGGCAACAGCACGCAGTGGGGCTACGGCGAGGGCAAGGGCCCGTGGGTGATGGCCGACCTGGAGGACGGTCTCTTCGGTTGTGCCGCTGGCAAGCAGTGCACCAACACCCCGTCGGTGACGGCCACCCCGTACCTGGTTGCTATGCTCAAGGGCCGCTCGGGTGGCACCTTTGCCATCAAGCAGGGCAGCGCGCAGTCCGGCCCGCTGCAGACCACGTACGACGGACCGCGTCCGAACGGCTACACGGTCATGAAGAAGCAGGGCGCCATCGTGCTCGGTATTGGCGGTGACAACAGCAACTGGGCCATTGGCAGCTTCTACGAGGGCGTGATCGTGAGCGGCGACCCGACCAACGACGTGGACGACAAGGTGCAGGAGAACATCGTGGCCGCGGCTTACGGCGGCGAGAGCGAAGAGCCGACGTACACGTTCAGTAACGTCGGCAGCTCCAGCGTATCTGCACCGTAATTTGATTCCTGGCTTGTGCCAGCTTTTATTCCGTAAGTAAACTACGCGAGAGAAGTTAAATACACATCCAAGCGTTCAATTCAAATGCATCCGCCGATACAACCTCATTAATTGACCCTCAAGCTATTGGACTGTAGGTAGATTATTAATCGGGTCGTCTGCGGGTCTGGTAAGGCCGAGGGTCAGTGTGACCCATATCCAGATCCGTGAATATCTTACAGCGAATATATTATTTCTTTCATGCCCGACCCATACCCATAGCAGGGAAATATGGATTAGTCAGCCTTGGTGACTTACTACATTGATCTACCATGTAGTGTATCAACTATCCCAGCGGGCGTAGCTTAGGCAAATGCACACTCATTTACATGTAGAGGCCAACATGGGAGAAATATGGCCGAAAGCGAGCGAAGGCGAGCGCGAGGCTCACTCAATGCGCTCACCGGTCACCAACACTGGTATGCTACGACTTCAGTTAAAGGCTGAGGACCCCGACAGCGCCATCGAGGTCGGACGCGTCTTCTCCGATTGGCAAGGACCGCCCTGCAACCGAAGCTCTGTATACTTAAGTAAAGGATATTTGATCGCGAACGCATCCAGCTGGGCTATTGACAATAGCAGCGCGATACTGTAGCTGCAACGTTGACTCGAGTGCCGCTGCGAATCCGCTCAGCTTCGCGTAGATGAAGGGAATCTCCGCCAAGCCATGGGTTACGAGAGCCGCATTTACGATGTGCTGACTGTGAGTCTCCATCATCGACGAGACTGGAACGGCGGCCTCAATAGTGCGTTCGAGCGCTTGCTGAACCCCAGCAACTTTGATGCAGGCGGTATAACAGAGTTTGAGCAGTCGAAACTTACAGCTCCGTTACGGGATTCCAGGCCGTGTACTTAGTACACGGTAAGTTGCCTTGAATCCACGGACATCTTGCTACAGTACTATGTAGCAATATACTACTAGTATTACTAGGGCCTGTACCACGATTTGCTGCACGGTACCCCGCTCAGGAAAGTTCCTACGGTCTGCACTCGAAGCAGCAAAAAATATCGAAACCCTGAGCTGAACCATCGCCGGTGATCGCCATTCGCCTTTTGTTGCCGTACTGCACGAGTTGTGAATCGCCACCCACAAGGATCTACCCACAAGTTCCGGTACGACCAAAGTATGTAACCTTAAGGGGGCATTTGCGCCACTTTACATTTCTTACAATATAAGAGCATTTAGAATATGTCTCTAAGCGGTTTTCAGCATTCAAAACGAATAATCATATTTTGAGACGTTTATAGATTATAGTCTTGCCTCAAGTCTTCTAACCTTTCTTTAAGTCAATAAATAGTTTAAAACATTTAAAGGAATGGAGACGCTCTCTAAGATCTATTTATTACATTAATAACTTTTTCGCGCAGAACATCTATAGCTTCGTTTCAAGCGAAGAAATCAAATTTATATTATTATCGCAAGGGGGCATTTGCGCCACGAACTGAGAGAGTAATAAGAACTTCTCTAAGTTAGCTCTCATACACTTAAATATCTTCTTCCTCTAAAGCCTCAATTACAAGAGGAAAAGTAAGACTATCTTAAGTTTTAATTACCAAGTATATAGACATCACAAAATGGCTTACTCATCTGAAAAGTATCAAGCAAACAAGGCAAGCATCATCGCCGCAAAGAAGCGATACTATGAAAGGAATCGTGAGAAAATCTTGGCTAAGCAAAAGGAATATGACGACAAGCATCGGGAGGAAATCAACGAACGTCACAAGAAGTACGCTTCTAGGAAGAAATCTGGTGGTATGATTGCTCTTGACTAAGTTAAAGCAACTAGCGAGATTTTTTTTTATCGTTTAGACATACCGAGTATTTCCATACATGAGCATTGATCGAACTTTATACCAAGTAATTTCATCTTGAAGGAAAAAAATCTAATAATATACAAAGTAATTCCAGATAATTTTATCGCCAACCAAATATAGTAGAAATGCCAATCACCAAAGCACTCAAGAAGTCAATCGCGAAACGCAGTGAATTATATGCCTTTATCAAGCGTCACGGTATTAAAAATGCTGATTGGAGATCAACTACTTACCAGATGGAAAAAGCGGTAAATGATTTCAAGTCATCAAAGGTTATCACGATCACAAAGTCATTTCGTCAAGCTAAGACTAGCAAAGACAAGGATATCCTCAATTCGATCAACCAAACCTCAGGCAAGTACGATCTAACGCTCAGCCGTTTCAAGCGTATTCGCAAGGACATCATTTCTCCAGCTGATAAAAAGCTTTTGCTTCACATCAAAGATTCGAATGATGTGATAGTTAAGACCTATCATCTCAACGATCGCATCATGAACATTGACAACCTATTTATGAACGAAGAGAATCAGTACAGTTCAGGTGCCGACGTAGAATTGAACATCATTCCTTCTTCGAAAGTTGCTATCGAATGGCTTCCAAATCCGCCACGCTCGCGGTCTGAACGTAAGAATTTCTTCAGATATTTGACTAAGTCTGTCTATTACAATCTTGAGCCGTTTCAGGTTTATTCTGAGCTAATGCTTGATGATTCATCAAATGATGATTCTTTTGATCCTGAGAAAGATGAGGATTCGCAAGGATTTAACTACCCTTGCTTTCTATTTGCTCTTCACAAAGCAGGTGTTTCACCTCACGTTGTTAAGCAAATATCGCAAACAATGTTCAACTCAGGAGCTACTGTTGATTTTATTAAAAAGACGGCGAAGGCTTTCAAATTAACTATCTCGGTCAAGCAATTCAGAGTCAAGAAAGAAACCGGACGTGCTGATAACAAAATCACTGTGTATGGAGATAAAAGTCAGGAAGCTATTGAACTCGGTTCTGTTGGCGAGCATTTGTTTGCGATCCTACCAACAAAGATTACGAAAGCTGCTCTTGATAACCCTACGTTGGTTGGTATTCATAAGCGCGCTGATTTCATTGTCAAGAATGGCCGAGCTTCTTTTAAAAACAAGAAAATCAAGCTTCTCAACAGTTATGAAGTTATTAGCTATCTCTTCCACAACCGTGAGAGACTACTAGAACCAATTACTCAAAGAAGCATGCCATTTCTTCTCAACAACAAATATCAGGAGGTTCGGGAATTGAATGAAGAAGATTTCCATGCTAACAACTTCAAAGAGATGGGTAGAGTTGAAGGCAAGGAATTAAGGCTTGGTCAGGCTCCTTTTAAGACTTACGACCATAAAACTAAGTCTTTCATTGAGCAGCAGAAATACAATGTCGTGTATTTCGATTTTGAAACGCTCGTGGAGTATTGTATCCATGTTCCTTACTGTGTATCATATTGTATCGGTGAGTTTAACTCATCTGAAGAGTTTTGCAAACCAAATTTCAGTAAAACGAAATGCATTTACGGTTTTGACTGCGCTCAGCGCTTTCTCGAAAGTCTACCTTCTAATAGCTACAATCTGCTATGGGCTTACAACGCTGGATTTGATTGTCGTTTCCTAATGAAACACATGTCTTTCGGTTCGAAGGAAGAAAACGTGATCGATTCGGGAACCAAAATCAAGCAAGTTTCTGGATTTTACAAAGGGCGTGAGATCGTTATCAAGGATGTCATGAGTTTTCTTACAGGAGGCTTGAGTAGCCTTCCGAGAATGTTCAAAGGCGCCACTGACTCTATCTCTCTTGAGAAAGAGTGCTTCCCTCACAACCTAATAAATGCTGATAACTA